>OU342740.1:380564022-381164022 GCA_910589775.1 Avena eriantha
GTCCTCTAGACAACCACACATGGATCCATCCAGTGTCATTGCATGTCTTTTCCTTTTCATGAACCACACATGGATGCACCAGTGTCATTGCATGTGTGTTCTTTTCATGAACCACAACAAGAGTTATTGCATGTATGTTCTTCTAAACAAACCACACATGGATCCACCCAGTGCCATTGCATGTCTGTTCCTCTAAACAAACCACACATGGATCCACCTAGTGTGATTGCATGTCTTTTCCTCTAACAAACCACGCATGGATCCACCTAGTGTGATCGCATCTCTTTTCTTTTCACAAACCACACATGGATCCACCCAGTGTCATTGCATGTATGTTCTTTTCAGGAACCACACATGGATCCACCCAGTGTCATTGCATGTATGTTCCTCTGAACAAACTACACATGGATCCACCTAGTGTGATTGCATGTTTGTTCTTTTCATTAACCACACATGGATCCACCAGTGTTATTGCACGTGTGTTCTTCTCATGAACCACAACTAGAGTCATTGCATGTCTGTACCTCTAAACAAACCACACATGGATCCACCTAGTGTGATTGCATGTCTGTTCTTTTCACAAACCACACATCGTTCCACCTAGTGTGATTGCATGTCTGTTCTTTTCACAAACCACACATGGAACCACAGCCAGTGTCATTGCATGTATGTTCTTCTAAATAAACCACACATGGATCCACCAGTGTCATTGCATGTGTGTTCGTTTCATGAACCACAGCTAGAGTCATTGCATGTCAGTTCTTTTAAAGAAACCACACATGGATCCACCCAGTGTCATTGCATGTATGTTCCTCTAAACAAACCACACATGGATCCACCTAGTGTGATTGCATGTCTGTTCTTTTTACAAACAACACATGGATCCACCCGTGTCATTGCATGTGTGTTCTTTTCATGAACCACAACTAGAGTCATTGCATGTCTATTCTTCTAAACAAACCACACATGGATCCACTCAGTGTCTTTGCATGTCTGTTCCTCTAGACAAACAACACATGGATCCATCCAGTGTCATTGCATGTCTGTTCTTTTTCATGAACCAGACATGGATGCACCAGTGTCATTGCATCTGTGTTCTTTTCATGAACCACAACTAGAGTTATTGCATGTCTATTCCTCTAAACAAACCACACATGGATCCAACTAGATTCATTGCATGTCTGTTCTTTTCACAAACCACACATGGATCCACCAGTGTCATTGCATGTGTGTTGTCTTCATGAACCACAACTAGTGTCATTGCATGTATGTTCCTCTAAACAAACCTCCCATGGATCGACCCAGTGTCATTGCATGTCTGTTCTTTTCTTGAACCACACATGGATCCACCAGTGTCATTGCATGTGTGTTCTTTTCATGAACCACAACTAGAGTCATTGCATGTCTGTTCTTCTAAAGAAACCACACATGGATCCACCCAGTGTCATTGCATGTCTGTTCCTCTGAACAAACTACACATGGATCCACCTAGTGTGATTGCATGTTTGTTCTTTTCATGAACCAGACATGGATCCACCAGTGTTATTGCACGTGTGTTGTTCTCATGAACCACAACTAGAGTCATTGCATGTCTGTACCTCTAAACAAACCACACATGGATCCACCTAGTGTGATTGCATGTCTGTTCTTTTCACAAACCACACATCGTTCCACCTAGTGTGATTGCATGTCTGTTCTTTTCACAAACCACACATGGAACCACAGCCAGTGTCATTGCATGTATGTTCTTCTAAATAAACCACACATGGATCCACCAGTGTCATTGCATGTGTGTTCGTTTCATGAACCACAGCTAGAGTCATTGCATGTCAGTTCTTTTAAAGAAACCACACATGGATCCACCCAGTGTCATTGCATGTATGTTCCTCTAAACAAACCACACATGGATCCACCTAGTGTGATTGCATGTCTGTTCTTTTTACAAACAACACATGGATCCACCCATGTCATTGCATGTGTGTTCTTTTCATGAACCACAACTAGAGTCATTGCATGTCTATTCTTCTAAACAAACCACACATGGATCCACTCAGTGTCTTTGCATGTCTGTTCCTCTAGACAAACAACACATGGATCCATCCAGTGTCATTGCATGTCTGTTCTTTTTCATGAACCAGACATGGATGCACCAGTGTCATTGCATCTGTGTTCTTTTCATGAACCACAACTAGAGTTATTGCATGTCTATTCCTCTAAACAAACCACACATGGATCCAACTAGATTCATTGCATGTCTGTTCTTTTCGAAAACCACACATGGATCCACCAGTGTCATTGCATGTGTGTTGTCTTCATGAACCACAACTAGTGTCATTGCATGTATGTTCCTCTAAACAAACCTCACATGGATCGACCCAGTGTCATTGCATGTCTGTTCTTTTCTTGAACCACACATGGATCCACCAGTGTCATTGCATGTGTGTTCTTTTCATGAACCACAACTAGAGTCATTGCATGTCTGTTCTTCTAAAGAAACCACACATGGATCCACCCAGTGTCATTGCATGTCTGTTCCTCTGAACAAACTACACATGGATCCACCTAGTGTGATTGCATGTTTGTTCTTTTCATGAACCAGACATGGATCCACCAGTGTTATTGCATGTGTGTTCTTCTCATGAACCACAACTAGAGTCATTGCATGTCTGTACCTCTAAACAAACCACACATGGATCCACCTAGTGTGATTGCATGTATGTTCTTTTCACAAACCACACATCGTTCCACCTACTGTGATTGCATGTCTGTTCTTTTCACAAACCACACATGGAACCACAACCAGTGTCATTTCATGAATATTCTTCTAAATAAACCACACATGGCACCAGTGTCATTGCATGTGTGTTCGTTTCATGAACCACAGCTAGAGTCATTGCATGTCAGTTCTTTTAAAGAAACCACACATGGATCCACGTAGTGTCATTGCATGTGTGTTCCTCTAAACAAACCACACATGGATCCACCTAGTGTGATTGCATGTCTGTTCTTTTCACAAACCACACATGGATCCACCAGTGTCATTGCATGTGCGTTCTTTTCATGAACCACAACTAGAGTCATTGCATGTCTATTCTTCTAAACAAACCGCACATGGATCCACTCAGTGTCATTGCATGTCTGTTCCTCTAGACAAACCACACATGGATCCATCCAGTGTCATTGCATGTCTGTTCTTTTTCATGAACCACACATGGACGCACCAGTGTCATTGCATGCGTGTTCTTTTCATGAACCACAGCTAGAGTCATTGCATGTCAGTTCTTTTAAATAAACCACACATGGATCCACCCAGTGTCATTGCATGTCTGTTCCTCTAAACAAACCACACACGGATCCACCTAGTGTGATTGCATGTCTGTTCTTTTCACAAACCACACATGGATCTACCAGTGTCATTGCATGTGTGTTCTTTTCATGAACCACAACTAGATTCATTGCATGTCTATTCTTCTAAACAAACCACACATGGATCCACTCAGTGTCATTGCATGTTTGTTCCTCTAGACAAACCACACATGGATCCATCCAGTGTCATTGCATGTCTGTTCTTTTTCATGAACCACACATGGATGCACCAGTGTCATTGCATGTGTGTTCTTTTCATGAACCACAACAAGAGTTATTGCATGTCTGTTCTTCTAAACAAACCACACATGGATCCACCCAGTGCCATTGCATGTCTATTCCTCTAAACAAACCACACATGGATCCACCTAGTGTGATTGCATGTCTTTTCCTCTAA
Organism: Avena eriantha; assembly: GCA_910589775.1. Classification (NCBI taxonomy): domain Eukaryota; kingdom Viridiplantae; phylum Streptophyta; class Magnoliopsida; order Poales; family Poaceae; genus Avena; species Avena eriantha. The sequence goes on from OU342740.1 coordinate 380,567,786, forward strand.
CAAACCATGCATGGATCCACCTAGTGTGATCGCATGTCTGTTCTTTTCACAAACCACACATGGATCCACCCAGTGTCATTGCATGTATGTTCTTTTCAGGAACCACACATGGATCCACCTAGTGTGATTGCATGTCTGTTATTTTCATGAATCACAGCTAGAGTCATTGCATGTGTGTTCCTTCCACAAACCACATATGGATCCACTAGTGTCATTGCATGTCTATTCTTCTCATATACCGCACCCAGTGTGATTGGATGTATGTTCCTCTAAACAAACCACGCATGGATCCACCAGTGTCATTGCATTTGTGTTCTTGTCATGAACCACAGCCTGTGCCATTGCATGTATGTTATTCTCACAAACCACACGAGGATCCACCAGTGTCATTGCATGTGTGTTCTTCTCATGAACCACACCCAGTGTCATTGCATGTTTGTTCCTCTAAACAAACCACACATGGATCCACCTAGTGTGATTGCATGTCTGTTCTTCTCATGGACCACACATGGATCCACCAGTGTCATTGCATGTGTGTTCTTCTCATGATCCACAGCCAGTGTCATTGCATGTATGTTCTTCTCACAAACCACACATGGATCCACCAGTGTCATTGCATGTGTGTTCTTTTCATGAACGACAACTAGAGTCATTGCATGTCTGTTCTTCTAAACAAACCACATATGGATCCACCTAGTGTGATTGCATGCCTGTTCTTTTCACAAACCACACATGGATCCACCAGTGTCATTACATGTGTGTTCTTTTCATGAACCACAACTAGTGTCATTGCATGTGTGTTCTTCTAAACAAACCACACATGGATCCACCCTGTGTCATTGCATGTCTGTTCTTTTCATGAACCACACATGGATCCACCAATGTCATTGCATGTTTGTCCTTTTCATGAACCACAACTAGAGTCATTGCATCTCTGTTCCTCTAAAGAAACCACACATGGATATACCCAGTGGCATTGCATGTCTGTTCCTCTAAACAAACCACACATGGATCCACCTAGTGTGATTGCATGCCTGTTCTTTTCACAAACCACACATGGATCCACAAGTGTCATTACATGTGTGTTCTTTTCATGAACCACAACTAGTGTCATTGCATGTGTGTTCTTCTAAACAAACCACACATGGATCCACCCTGTGTCATTGCATGTCTGTTCTTTTCATGAACCACACATGGATCCACCAATGTCATTGCATGTTTGTCCTTTTCATGAACCACAACTAGAGTCATTGCATCTCTGTTCCTCTAAAGAAACCACACATGGATATACCCAGTGGCATTGCATGTCTATTCCTCTAAACAAACCACACATGGATCCACCTAGTGTGATTGCATGTCTGCTCTTTTCACAAACCACACATGGATCCACCAGTGTCCTTGCACGTGTGTTCTTTTCATGAACCACAACTAGAGTCATTCCATGTCTGTTCTTCTAAACAAACCACACATGGATCCACCTAGTGTCATTGCATGCATGCTCCTCCAAACAAACCACACATGGATCCACCTAGTGTCATTGCATGCATGCTCCTCTAAACAAACCACACATGGATCCACCTAGTGTGATTGCATGTCTTTTCTTTTCATGAACCACACATGGATCCACCAGTGTCATTGTATGTGTGTTCTTCTCATGAACCACAACTAGAGTCATTGCATGTGAGTTCTTCTAAACAAACCACACATGGATCCACCTAGTATAATTGCATGTCTGTTCCTCTAACAAACCACACATGGATCGACCTAGTGTGATCGCATGTTTGTTCTTTTCACAAACCACACATGGATCCACCCAGTGTCATTGCATGTCTGTTCTGTTCATGAACCACACATGGATCCACCAGTGTCATTGCATATGTGTTCTTTTAATGAACCACAACAAGAGTCATTGCATGTCTGTTTTTCTAAACAAACCACACATGGATCCACCCAGTGTCATTGCATGTCTATTCCTCTAAACAAACCACACATGGATCCAACTAGAGTCACTGCATGTCTGTTCTTTTCACAAACCACACATGGATCCACCAGTGTCATTGCATGTGCGTTGTCTTCATGAACCACAACTAGTGTCATTGCATGTATGTTCCTCTAAACAAACCACACATGGATCGACCCAGTGTCATTGCATGTCTGTTCTTTTCTTGAACCACACATGGATCCACCAGTGTCATTGCATGTGTGTTCTTTTCATGAACCACAACTAGAGTCATTGCATGTCTGTTCTTCTAAAGAAACCACACATGGATCCACCCAGTGTCATTGCATGTATGTTCCTCTTAACAAACTACACATGGATCCACCTAGTGTGATTGCATGTATGTTCTTCTCACAAACCACACAAGGATCCACCAGTGTCATTGCATGTGTGTTCTTCTCATGAACCACACTCAGTGTCATTGCATGTCTGCTCTTCTAAACAAACCACACATGGATCCACCTAGTGTGATTGCATGTCTACTCTTTTCACAAACTAAACATCGTTCCACCTAGTGTGATTGCATGTCTGTTCTTTTCACAAACCACACATGGAACTACAGCCAGTGTCATTGCATGTATGTTCTTCTAAATAAACCACACATGGATCCACCAGTGTCATTGCATGTGTGTTCGTTTCATGAACGACAGCTAGAGTCATTGCATGTCAGTTCTTTTAAAGAAACCACACATGGATCCACCCAGTGTCATTGCATGTCTGTTCCTCTAAACAAACCACACATGGATCCACCTAGTGTGATTGCATGTCAGTTCTTTTCACAAACCACACATGGATCCACCAGTGTCATTGCATGTGTGTTCTTTTCATGAACCAGAACTAGAGTCATTCCATGTCTATTCTTCTAAACAAACCACACATCGATCCACTCAGTGTCATTGCATGTCTGTTCCTCTAGACAAACCACACATGGATCCATCCAGTGTCATTGCATGTCTGTTCTTTTCATGAACCACACATGGATGCACCAGTGTCATTGCATGTGTGTTCTTTTCATGAACCACAACTAGAGTTATTGCATGTCTGTTCTTATAAACAAACCACACATGGATCCACCCAGTGTCATTGCATGTCTGTTCCTCTTAACAAACCACACATGGATCCACCTAGTGTGATTGCATGTCTTTTCCTGTAACAAACCACACATGGATCCACCTAGTGTGATCGCATCTGTGTTCTTTTCACAAACCACACATAGATCCACCCAGTGTCATTGCATGTATGTTCTTTTCAGGAACCACACATGGATCCACCTAGTGTGATTGCATGTCTGTTATTTTCATGAACCACAGCTAGAGTCATTGCATGTGTGTTCCTTCCACAAACCACATATGAATCCACTAGTGTCATTGCATGTCTATTCTTCTCATGAACCACACCCAGTGTGATTGGATGTATGTTCCTCTAAACAAACCACGCATGGATCCACCAGTGTCATTGCATGTGTGTTCTTCTCATGAACCACAGCCTGTGTCATTGCATGTATGTTCTTCTCACAAACCACACGAGGATCCACCAGTGTCATTGCATGTGTGTTCTTCTCATGAACCACACCCAGAGTCATTGCATGTTTGTTCCTCTAAACAAACCACACATGGGTCTACCTAGTGTGATTGCATGTCTGTTCTTTTCACAAACCACACATGGATCCACCTAGTGTCATTGCATGTTTGTTCTTTTCACAAACCACACATGGAACCACAGCCAGTGGCATTGCATGTATGTTCTTCTAAACAAACCAGACATGGATCCACCAGTGTCATTGCATGTGTGTTCTTTTCATGAACCACATATAGAGTCATTGCATGTCTGTTCTTCTAAACAAACCACACATGGATCCACCTAGTGTGATTGCATGTCTGTTCTTCTCATGAAACACACCTAGTGTCACTGGATGTCTGTTCCTCTAAACAAACAACACATGGATCCACCTAGTTTCATTGCATGTCTGTTCTTTTCATGAACCACACCTAGTGTGATTTCATGTATGTTCCTCTAAACAAACCACACATGGATCCACCTAGTGTGATTGCATGTATGTTCTTTTCACAAACCACACATGGATCCACTAGTGTCATTGCATGTGTGTTCTTTTCATGAACCACAACTAGATTCATTGCATGTTTGTTCTTCTAAACAAACCACACATGGATCCACCCAGTGTCATTGCATGTATGTTCCTCTAAACAAACCACACATGGATCCACCTAGTGTGATTGCATGTATGTTCTTTTCACAAAGCACACATGGATCCACTAGTGTCATTGCATGTGTGTTCTTTTCATGAACCACAACTAGAGTCATTGCATGTCTGTTCTTCTAAACAAACCACACATGGATCCACCCAGTGTCACTGCATGTATGTTCCTCAAAACAAACCACACATGGATCCACCTAGTGTCATTACATGTCTATTCTTTCCACGAACCACACATGGATCCACCAGTGTCATTGCATGTGTGTTCTTCTCATGAACCACACATGGATACACCAGTGTCATTGCATGTATGTTCTTTTCATGAACCACAACAAGAGTCATTGTATGTCCGTTCTTTCCACAAACCACATATAGATCCACCAGTGTCATTGCATGCCTGTTCTTTTATTTAACCACATCTAGTGTCGTTGGATGTGTGTTCGTTTCATGAACCACACCCAGTGTCATTGGATTTCTGTTCCTCTAAACAAACCATACCTGGATCCACCTAGTGTGATTGCATGTTTGTTCTTCTCATGAACCACACATGGTTCCACCAGTGTCATTGCATGTGTGTTCTTCTCATGAACCACAGCCAGTGTCATTGCATGTATGTTCTTCTCACAAACCACACATGGATCCACCAGTGTCATTGCATGTGTGTTTGTTTCATGAACCACAACTAGATTTATTGCATGTCTGTTCTTCTAAACAAACCACATATGGATCCACCTAGTGTGATTGCATGTCTGTTCTTCTCAAGAACCACACCCAGTGTCATTGCATGTCGATTCCTCTAAACAAACCGCACATGGATCCACCTAGTGTGATTCCATGTCTGTTCTTTTCATGAACCACACATGGATCCACCCACTGTAATTGCATGTTTGTTCTTTTCATGAACCAGAACTAGATTCATTGCATGTCTGTTCTTCTAAACAAACCACACATGGATCCACCTAGTGTCATTGCATGTCTGTTCCTATAAACAAACCACACATGGATCCACCTAGTGAGATTGCAGGTCTGTTATTTTCACAAACCACACATGGATCCACCAGTGTCTTTGCAATGTGTTCTTTTCATGAACCACAACTAGAGTCATTGCATGTGTGTTCTTCTGAACAAACCACACATGGATCCACCTAGTGTGATTGCATGCCTGTTCTTTTCACAAACCACATATGGATCAACCAGTGTCATTACATGTGTGTTATTTTCATGAACCACAACTAGTGTCATTGCATGTGTGTTATTCTAAACAAACCACACATGGATCCACCCTATGTCATTGCATGTCTGTTCTTTTCATGAACCACACATGGATCCACCAGTGTCATTGCATGGCTGTTCTTTTCATGAACCACAACTAGAGTCATTGCATGTCTATTCTTCTAAAGAAACCACAGATGGATATACCCAGTGTCATTGCATGTTTGTTCCTCTAAATAAACCACACATGGATCCACCTAGTGTGATTGCATGTCTGTTCTTTTCACAAACCACACATGGATCCACCAGTGTCATTGCATGTGTGTTCTTCTCATGAACCACAACTAGAGTCATTGCATGTGTGTTCATCTAAACAAACCACACATGGATCCACCTAGTGTGATTGCATGTATGTTCCTCTAACAAACCGCACATGGATCCACCTAGTGTGATGACATGTTTGTTCTTTTCACAAACCACACATGGATCCACCTAGTGTCATTGCATGTCTGTTCTTTTCATGAACTACACATGGATCCACCTAGTGTGATTGCATGTCTGTTCTTTTCATGAACCACAGTTAGAGTCATTGACTGTGTGTTCCTTCCACAAACCACATATGGATCCACCAGTGTCATTGCATGTCTGTTCTTCTCATGAACCACACCCAGTGTGATTGCATGTCTGTTCCTCTAAAAAAACCACACATGGATCCACCAGTGTCATTGCATGTGTGTTCTTCTCATGAACCACAGCCAGTGTCATTGCATGTATGTTCTTCTCACAATACACACAAGGATCCACTAGTGTCACTGCAGGTGTGTTCTTCTAATGAACCACACCTAGTGTCATTGCATGTTTGTTCCTCTAAACAAACCACACATGGATCCACCCAGTGTCATTGCATGTCTGTTCTTTTCATGAACCACACATGGATCCACCAGTGTCATTGCATGTGTGTTCTTTTCATGAACCACAACTAGAGTCATTGCATGTGTGTTCTTCTAAACAAACCACACATGGATCCACCTAGTGTGATTGCATGTCTGTTCTTTGCACAAACCACACATGGATCCACGAGTGTCATTGCATGTGTGTTCTTTTCATGAACCACAACTAGAGTCATTGGATGTCTGTTCTTCTAAACAAACCCCACACGGATCCACCCAGTGTCATTGCATGTGTGTTCCTCTGACCAAACCACACATGGATCCACCTAGTGTGATTGCATGTCTGTTCTTTTCATGAACCACACATGGATCCACCTAGTGTGATTGCATGTTTGTTCTTTTCATAAACCACACATGGAACTACAGCCAGTGTCATTACATGTATGTTCTTCTAAACAAACCACACATGGATCCACTAGTGTCATTGCATGTGTGTTCTTTTGATGAACCACGGCTAGAGTCATTGCATGACTGTGCTTCTAAACAAACCACACATGGATCCACCCAGTGCCATTGCATGTCTGATCCTCTAAACAAACCACACATGGATCCACCTAGTGTGATTGCATGTCTGTTCATTTCACAAACCACACATGGATCCACCAGTGCCATTGCATGTGTGTTCTTTTCATGAACCACAACTAGAGTCATTGCATGTATGTTCTTCTAAACAAACCACACATGGATCCACCTAGTCTGTTGGGGGGATACCCCCGGGTAGGGTCACGCCGGGGTATAAAGGCCGAGGTAGTCGAGGTTCGGCAAGGCCAAAGCGAATGCTGGCCGGGTCACCTCAAGGCGGGCCGAATTACAGAGTAACCCGGACCAGGGGAGTTCGCCTAAGTAATGCTCGGCCGGCTTAGGAAGTAAGTCGGTAGTGGATGTTTGCTTGTATGCAGGAACAGGGGTGCCCGGGTTAACTGTGATCCGGGTCATGATTGGCTTCTAGGAGAAGGAAGGAATCTTGCTGGTCAAAAAGAGGGTCCGGTACGCACTGCATAAGCGAAGCGGACAAGAGCGGGACCACCGGGTCATGGCCGACAGGGATGACGAAGCCCATGTCGGCTGACGCGGGCGCCGCAGAGGCTCACGTAGCTAAAGCAAGCATGACGCAGGGGAAAAAGCATCCCGGTCGGCTTACCCCATTGGTAGGAGGCATATTCTCAGGAATATGCCTCCACGTATGCCCTAGGCAGGAACCGAGCCTCCCCTATAAAAGGGGGGCTAGGGCTTCTTTAGGAGGGGTTGGTCTCTCTGCTATTCTGTTTTGGGCTAGGGTTTCAGGTGTCATCTATGGGTGAGAGTAAGAGAGCTCCTTCTTCCTCCTCTCGCCAATACAGCTCTAGGAGCACTTGTAACCTTGGAAGAAAATCAATACAAACTTCTGTGTGGAGAATCAGTTCACTATCCCTCCCTGGATTCCCCTAGCGTGTATTAGTCCCCACCTTTAGCCTATCCATGGCATCTGCTGTGACACCACCACGACAGTTGGCGCCCATCGTGGGGCTAGCGGCGCTAGCCGGGGTCAAGATCCGGACGGGAAACCTCATCGCCACCGGCGAACGCATCGTCTCCGGGCTCGTTCAGCGCTTTGGAGCGCGGGATTTCGTCAGCGACAACGGAGGCTGCTTCGGCACGCGCCCTCTTCCGTACAACGACGTCTTCGTGAAGCTCGGTGCGCACAAGGTTTACGTTGCAGTGGACATGTCTTGCGTTCATCCGTGCCACGTCGTCGAAGCAGGCGAACCGCCCCTCACTGTGGCTCACGGGGCGCGTATCGCTCGTTCCTCGGACCATGCAGAGGTAATGATGACCGCGCCTGGTGCGGGCGCAAGCAAGTATCCGGCACCAGATCCGGAGGTAACGCCCAAGGCACCGAGGAAAGGTACAGGTCCTCCTCTGGAGAGGCCAGAAAATGTGTTGAGAGAGGCGATGGATAGCTTGGCAAACCCTGTAGTGGCAGCGGTAGATCCGGCTCGTGCACGGGCCGAGCTGGAAGAAACTAGGCAGAAAATACTAGAGGGCGCAAAGAAAATAGCCGCGGCCCAGCAGTCGTTGAACATGACGCTGCGTGAGTACGCTAAGGCGAACAAAGTTGATAATGTAAAAGTGAAAGGGAGAAATCTCATGAGCGAGATGAACAGAGAGGGTGATGCTGGAATTGAGGAATCAGAAAACTGTTTGTCCGTGGGGCTACCGAGGTATAGTACCCCGGCCAAGAACCTCAGAGCAACGGATGCAGCAGCATCCGAGTTAGAGGGACTGACGGGTGAAGCCCGACAAAGACAGCAAGATAGGGTTAACGAGCTGGTTCGGATTGCAAATAGGCAAAATGAGGAACTGCTCAGGGCTAACCCGGAGAGAGCTGGAGCCTCCAAGATTGTCCATTCGGCGGTGGGTAACCCGGAGAAATCCGCTGGAGCCGCATCATCCCCTCATGGTGGTCCAAGGAGAGAAGAGGTCGTAACCTCGGCCAGACAGAACAAACAGATCGTCCCGTATGACCCGACGCAGGCAGGGAAAGGAAAAGAAGCGCAGAAAAATGATGATCGACGGAGTGTGAGCCGAGGTGAAGCTGGCCGAGGTAACCGCGACCAAGGCAATGCCGGTCAAGGGAACGTTGTCAACGGCAATGCCAGACAGCGAAATTCGGCTGGAGCAGGATAACCGCAGCAGCGGAACATACCAAGGCAAGAGCACAGTGTCGGCTGAGGTATGCAACAGAAGGGTGCGCCTCAAGAGCAAAACCGGTACAACGACAGTGATTCGGAGATGGCTAACGCGGGATACCCAAGACCAGACTATCATGTGATAGGGTCGAGATTGGGAAGCAGAGATTTGATGCCGGATGATGCAAGGTTGAAGCTGGATCGACTGTATAGGTCGGAACAGATTGAATGCCAAGGTCCGCCGGGTCCAGCATGTTTTGGACCTCGGATCATGAAAGAGCCACTAGTTCTGAACTTTCAGCTGCCCAGGGGCACAAAGACGTATGACGGTAGTACCAAGCCGGAGGATTGGCTGATAAACTATGCTACAGCCATGAAAATTGCCACTGGCAACTTGAGATGGGCAGTACGATATGTACCCCAGATGTTGGAAGGCCCGGCGAGGGTATGGCTGAACAATTTGCCACCAGGAAGCATCAACTGCTGGATAGACTTTGAGGAAATGTTCATCAACAATTTCTCGAGTACGTATCAGAGGCCAAATAGGCCACAGAACCTAGCTATGTGCAAGCAAATACCTAATGAGACAGACCGGGAGTTCTTGACCTGGTGGTGTACTGTGAGAAACTCATGTGAGGGTGTGATAGAATCACAGGCCATAGCATGGTTTGCACAGGGGTGCAGATATGGAAGCGAGCTGTGGATGAAGCTGCAAAGGAAAATGTCGGCTACGTTGGTAGAAATGATCTGGATTGCAGATTTGTATGCATTGGGTGATCCAACCCAACCAAGGCTCGCGTCAAACGAGTCAAGCGATGAGTACTATCAGATGGATGGATCCGGATCGTCCCGGAGGAATGACTACAGAGGAAAAAGAAGAGATGATATACTAGATCATCGATATGGTTCGCAACAAGTTGTGGCTGTGAATCAAGATCAGCCCGGAGCAGGGGGTAGCCAGTGCCAGAAAACTGGAGGGCAATGGACCCCAAGAAACGATGGAAAGAAAAGTTGGACACTTGAGCAAAAGAAGCAGTGGCAAGAAAGGAAAGACCGTCCGAGGTATACTTATGAGTCGATGTTGGACCAGCCATGTAAGTTTCACACGCCAAATCCGAACAACCCAGCGGGTCATACGACGAGGCAATGTGAGTGGATGCGCAAGATCGAGCAAGGTGGTTCGGGGAATGCTCAGGCACCCCGGAATGATCAACCTCGGCAGGAGTTACCCCGGCAGCAACTGCTCTCCGGAGCGAACACGCAACATCTAATGTTGCCTCCCCCTCCGCCGAGGTATGATAACAATGAGAGGAGGGATACAGTGCATCAGGTAGAAAATCAGCACCAGCCGGCTCAGAGGCACTCCGGAAATGAGGGGAGAAACGAGTACAGGGAGCATCACCAGAGCTACTGTGTATTCACCACAGAGGAAACTGATAGAAAAAGCTTGCAGCGTAGGCATATGGAGGTGAATGCAGTAATGCCTGCAGTGACGAGATACATGCCTTGGTCCGATCAAGAAATCACCTAGAGCATCAGGGATCATCCCAAGCTCATGCCAAGCCCTGGTATGTATGCGTTGGTGCTGGATACTACATTCATTGGACCTAACATTAACGTAAGATTCTCAAAGGTATTGATCGACAATGGCAGTAGCATAAATATCATGTACGCGGACACAATGCGCAAGTTGGGTATCTCGGAGAACATGCTCCAGGCCACGAGGACAACTTTCCATGGCATTGTGCCCGGCATTACTAGTGAGCCCATAGGCAAAGTCCGGGTTGACGTGTTGTTCGGCACAAGATACAACTGCCGAACTGAAAATCTGGAGTTCAAAGTGGTGAACTTAGAAAGCGCCTATCATGCGTTACTCGGAAGGCCAGCCCTGAGCAAATTCATGGCAAGCTGTCATGTTAGCTACTTGAAGATGAAATTGCCCGGACCGAACAGAGTGATTACCATCGCTGGGGACTTCCGACGTTCCATGGAGTGTGCGTCGGCCGGATCAAACTTAGCCGAGTCGCTTGTGATTGCGCAGGAAAAAAGGAAAATTCAAGAAGTGGCAGCTTTGGCTCAGTCCGCGCAGCAGTATATGCCGGCGCTGAGTAACCCGCATGGATCCGTTTCCTTCCAGGCCACGAAGGATACCAAGAAGGTTCCTGTCGATGACATGTTCCCAGAGCGCACCGTAACAATTGGTGCCGGGCTAAGTGACAAATAGGAAAGCGAGCTCGTCAGCTTCCACCGTGAGAATCGGGACATTTTTGCTTGGTCCACACAGGACTTACAAGGTGTTCCGAGGGAGTTGGCCGAGCACTCTTTAAATGTGAGACCTGGAGCTAAGCCGGTGAAGCAACCACTCCTCCGCTTCGCCGAAGATAGGAGGAAAGTCATTGGGGATGAGATAGCTCGGTTGCTAGCTGCGGGATTTATCATGGAGGTCCTTTACCCGGATTGGCTATCTAATCCGGTGCTGGTGGAGAAGAAGAAGGATGACCCGAACGTGGCAGTGGTTTGGTGCATGTGTATTGATTACACGAACCTGAACAAGGCGTGTCCGAAAGATCCATTTCTGCTGCCAAGAATAGATCAGGTCATAGACTCAACTGCTGGATGTGAACTGTTGTCATTCATTGATGCATATTCTGGTTTCCACCAGATACCTCTGAATCCGGATGATCAAATAAAGACTGCATTTATTACCCCGTATGGGGCTTATTGCTATCGCACCATGCCGTTTGGTTTACGTAATGCAGGGGCAACGTACCAGAGATGTATGCAAAAATGTTTGCACGACCAAATAGGTCAAAATGTACAGGTGTACGTGGATGATGTGGTTATCAAGACCAAGGAAACCAAAACGCTCCTTGACGATATCAGGCAAACGTTTGCGAACCTAAGAAGGTTCCGAATGAAACTTAACCCGGAAAAATGCACCTTTGGTGTCCCGGCTGGAAAATTGCTCGGCTTTCTTGTTTCCAGCCGAGGTATCGAGGTTAATCCAACCAAAATCCAGGCCATCGAACGAATGGAACTGCCAAAGTGTCTTAATGATGTCCAGAAGTTCACAGGTTGCCTGGCCTCGTTAAGTCGGTTTGTATGTCGGTTGGGAGAAAAGACATTGCTTCTTTACCAACTCATGAAAAAGTCGGATAAGTTCATTTGGACACCGCAGGCCAATGAAGCCTTTACCCACCTGAAGAAGATGTTAGCCACGTCACCAGTGCTAGCCTCACCACTATCAAAGGAGCCAATGCTACTCTATATAGACGCAACCAACCGAGTTGTAAGTGCAGTGATAGTGGTGGAGCGCGATGAGGAAGGTAAATCGGTACAAAGGCCGGTGTATTATTTGAGTGAGGTGTTGTCAGCCTCAAAGCAGAACTACCCACATTATCAAAAAGTGGCATATGGCGTGTACATGGCTGCCAAGAAACTGAAGCACTACTTTGAAGAGCATCCCATCCAGGTCATATGTGAGGCCCCCATATCTGAGATAATGAGTAACAAGGATGCGAGCGGCAGAATTGCAAAATGGGCAATTGAGCTAGCTCCTTATGCTCTGCAATATGACAGAAGAGAAGCCATCAAATCTCAAGCTGTGGCGGACTTTTTCGTGGACTGGGCCGAGGTGCAGTACGAACCACCACTTCCTGATCCGAACTATTGGTGAATGCACTTTGACAGATCAAAAACCAAAACCAGGCTAGGTGCCGGAGTGGTACTCACGTCGCCAAAAAAGGACCAGTTGAAATATGTGTTGCAGATCCATTTCACGGCATCAAACAATGTCGCTGAGTATGAAGCACTTGTGCATGGGCTCAAGGTAGCAAAATAAATTGGCATACGTCGAATCATATGCTTTGGTGACTCGGATTTGGTAGTGCAGCAAGTGTCCGGAGTGTGGGACACCCTTGATCCAAACATGGCACTATACAGATTTCATGTGCAGAAGATATCTGGTTACTTTGAGGGATGCGAATTTCATCATGTACCCCGGGTGGAAAATGAGGCTGCCGACATGCTGTCGAAGCTCGGGTCAACCAGACAAGCAATTCCACCGGGTGTAGCGTTAGAGCACCTCAGGAAACCATCCATTAGGCCATCCCCAGAATCCGAGTCGATCTATGTCCCGGAGGACACCGAATCCGGAGTTGTGCCCATGGACGTTGACACAGGAACTGGTGCGCGAAACTCGAGGACTGCCTCGGCAAACCTAGGGACTGCTTCGCAAGACCCGGGGACTGTTCCGCGTGATCCCGTTAAAGTTCTGCCAGTGGATCAGATGGAGATAGACGAGGATGTGTTCCCCGTGCGACCAATACCGGTTTGGGCACTACCTATATTTCAATTCCTGAAAGATGGAACGTTACCCACTGAGGAGGTGCTTTCCAGCCAAACACAGAGGAGGGCAAAGGCCTACACGATCATCAATTCCGAGCTATACAAAAGGAGTGTGACCAATGTCCTCTAGCGGTGTGTTGACCCGGAAGAAGGGCTTGAAATCATCCGAGATATACATCAGGGGGAGTGCGGGCATCATGCCTCATCCCGAGCCTTGGTAGCAAAAGCTTTCCGGCACGGATTCTATAGGCCAAATGCCTTAGAGCAAGCGAAAGATTTGGTGAGAAAATGTAATGGTTGTCAGAGGTACGCTACCAAGACACATATGCCAATGTCGGAACTCAAGACCATCCCAATCACTTGGCCATTTGCCGTATGGTGCTTGGATATGGTTGGCCCGTTCAAACCAGCAAGGGGAAATATGACTCACATTCTGGTAATGGTGGACAAGTTTACGAAATGGATTGAGGTAAAGCCTATAAGAAAATGTGATGGAGCTACGACCGTAACGTTTCTCAAATTTATCATCTTGAGATACGGCTACCCTCACAGTATCATAACTGATAATGGCACGAATTTTGCGGAAGGAGCATTTGCACGTTTCTGCCGGGATAAGAGGATCCGGTTGGACGTAGCCTCGGTAGCCCACCCCGCATCAAACGGACAAGTGGAAAGATCGAACGGATTAGTATTATCCGGGATAAAACCCCGGCTCATTGAGCCGCTGCAAAGATCAGCGGGGTGCTGGATAGAAGAACTACCAACGGTACTGTGGAGCTTAAGAACAACTCCGAATCGATCAACAGGCTATACGCCGTTCTTTCTGGTATATGGGGCAGAAGCTGTATTACCAGCCAACATAGAGCATGATTCTCCTAGGGTCACCCAATACACAGAAGCCGAAGTGCAAGAAGCCCAGCAAAATGATGTTGATCTGCTGGAAGAAGCGAGAGAACTAGCACTGTCCAGATCCGCCATATATCAGAAAAATCTCCGACGCTATCATAGCCGTAAAGTGTGCCCCCGAGTCTTTCGGGAAGGCGATATGGTGCTCCGGTTGGTACAACGTACTACTGGAATGCATAAATTATCCCCCCATGGGAAGGGCCATTCATCGTGAGCAAAGCACTGCACAACGATTCTTACTATCTTATAGATGCAAAGCCACAGGAAAAGAACAAGGCGGACAGGTCCGGAGAGGAATCTAAGCGACCATGGAATATAGCTCTACTTCGTCCTTTCTACACTTAACTAAAGAGTGTATGTATCCGAGTTATCTCGTATGTCGGTATGTATGTCGGGAATGAGTTTATCAATGGAATGTTGGCACCTCGAGTAGTAACTCGGGGACTGCCTCAATAATGTTTGTTGTTTTCTGCGCGTCAGCTGGAATAAGTTATGCTACTTAACTCGGATTAGTAGTGTGTGAGCATCAAAAAACCAACTCTTTGACTTGCTGCTGTCCAACAAGAATTGGCTTCATGGCAAGCAAGAGAACAAGTTTGGAATTGCGTAGCACATGAAAAACGACTAAGGAAAAGAATTTATTCGAGCCGACGTTTGTGTTTCGGACTAACCCCGTATTCATTTCCAAGTTGTTATACAGTTTTATTTTTGAGCTAAGTCTAAAAGTTTCCCAGTATTGTTAAAACGATTTTGAAGCTTGGATTCGTAAGTTGTAAAACCGAATCAAGGCAGACATGATCCGAGCCAAAAAATTGAACGAACAAGAAAAAGGAACTCGGGGACTACGCCCAAGTTACTCCGGCATAAGCACTTAGTACCAAAATATCACATGTGTTTGGAATACAATTCCACCCGGCATACCGGGGATCTCATAAATTTTCAAGTGTTTTTAGTAGGGAGCAGCGGGAGGAAGTTCGGCATCATCGTCGCCCTCTTCGATATCCGAGGCAGTGTCCTCTTCGTCCTCACCCGAATCATCTTCAACGTTCTCAACTTCTTCTTCGCCAGCGACTTCCAAGAAGCTCGGACCCTCTGTCCATTCGTGAATGGGGCATATTCGATGAGGCTGTGGGCGCAAGCCCAGCGCCGAGCTACCCACTCCGGGTCGTCTGTCCATTTGGATCCTGTGCGCAGGCGTGTGAGGAGACTGAGATCTATCTTCTCATACCACGTCAGAATGTGATTAAGGATGGTATCAGCTGCGGCACGTCCAGCAGACTCTCTCTAGAGGTCGAGCTGGGTCTCGATTTCCGAAAGCTTTTCAGCGAGATGTGTAACTCTCTCCGGAGCGTCTTCAGTGGGCTAGAAAGTATTGAAGACTCGGACTGAAACATCAAGGAGATCTTTGCCGTAGTTCTTAATGATTTCCACGCGAGACGACAGGCTGACCAATAGGTCCTCCATGTCAAAGGGAATTCTCTCACCGTCAGGAGCGACGGGAGCACCCCTTTCTCGGTGGAAATTGGCAACAGCAGCACTTGCAATAGCAGTACCCTCTAGAAAGTGGCCTGGGAAAAAAGGCAAAGGACGAAGTTGAGAAAACAAGAAGTATGAAGTAACCCAGGAAAAAGGCGGATAAGGGAAAAGAAATTACGTGAGATGTGACTGTGAATCCGGGTCAGTTCCTTGGTACAAGCATCACGCCTCTTCCGGAGCTGCTCAAGCTCAGCATTCGCCGACTCAAGTTTGACCTCGGCTTCCTGAAGAAGCTCACGGTCCTTAGCATTTTGGAGTTTGAGGCGCTCACGTTCTTCGGTGTAGTCCTGGCCAGCTCTTTTTAGCTCGGTTTGGTGCTGCGCCTTCATCTTAGCCATCTCAGCCTTGAGCTTGGCTATCTCGTCGTCTTTGGTCCGGAGGAGGGCGAGCTCATCGTCTTTCTTCTTTAGCTCGGCTTGGTGCTGCCCTGCTTGTTCGAGAAAATGCAGCATCATATCAGGCACGGGCACACTATCTTCAAGCGATGCTGAAATAGTGTGTTGGCCCGGCAGTGCCGAGGTATGAATGTTTGCCGAGCCAAGGAGGAAAAGCCGATGGAAAGCACGGTAAAGACAGGCAAAAAGGATGTACCCTTGATCTGCTCCAAGTTCTTCCGCATTATCTTGTTCTCAGCCTCCACCCTAGCTGCAGAAACCGAGCAATCAGGTTAGTCCGGCAAAGGAAAATGAAGCAAAACGAAGGAGCGTTAAGGAGGAAATTTACCCCTCTTCTCGTATTCCGCAATAAGTGCAGCCTGCTTTGTGCGTAGATTCTTGTGGGTATCCAGCAAGTGTTGGAATTCAGCACTCCGGCGGTTGGTGGTCACCTAAAAGAGGATACAGAAACTTAAGTCAGCTTGATGCATATTCGAAGTGTACTAAAATCCGGGCCAAGTGGAACTTAACCCGGCTCTAGGTGTGTGCATATTCGAAGTGTACTAAAATCCGGGCCAAGTGGAACTTAACCCGGCTCTAGGTGTGTGCATATTCGAAGTGTACTAAAATCCGGGCCAGGTGGAACTTAACCCGGCTCTAGGTGTGTGCATATTCGAAGTGTACTAAAATCCGGGCCAGGTGGAACTTAACCCGGCTCTAGGTGTGTGCATATTCGAAGTGTACTAAAATCCGGGCCAAGTGGAACTTAACCTAGCTCTAGGTGTGTGCATATTCGAAGTGTACTAAAATCCGGGCCAAGCGGAACTTAACCCAGCTCTAGGTGTGTGCATATTCGAAGTGTACTAAAATCCGGGCCAAGCGGAACTTAACCCGGCTCTAGGTGTGTGCATATTCGAAGTGTACTAAAATCTAGGCCAAGCGGAACTTAACCCGGCTCTAGGTGTGTGCATATTCGAAGTGTACTAAAATCTGGGCCAAGCGGAACTTAACCCGGCTCTAGGTGTGTGCATATTCGAAGTGTACTAAAATCCGAGCGAAGCGGAACTTAACCCGGCTCTAGGTGTGTGCATATTCGAAGTGTACTAAAATCCGGGCCAAGTGGAACTTAACCCGGCTCTAGGTGTGTGCATATTCGAAGTGTACTAAAATCCGGGCCAAGTGGAACTTAACCCGGCTCTAGGTGTGTGCATATTCGAAGTTCTCATGGAGCTACGTTAGTTTTCTAAAAGAGCATCCGGCCGAGTAACAAGTTACTCACCCGGAGGCTCGGGGACTAATGGTTATTATCTACAACTTATAAGGGGGAAGCGACGTACCTCCATCATTCGCCTAGCGAGGTTAATTGCCTTTGCCGCTGTGTTCATCTGAGCGGAAAACTCGGCAGGGCCGAACTTTTCCAGGAGATCAGAATCCTGAACTATCTCTGCCTTGTTCCAATTCATAACAAATTCCATCAGGCTCGGAGGATACCGTTCACCGGTGGGCATATGGGGCGTCACCAAGCCCTTTGCATGCGCTTCTTTCCTCTCCACCAAGGCAAGGGCAGGGCTGGTGTGCAGAACCAACTGCTGGGCATCGGTTGGCTCGGCAGGCGCGTCCTTTGCTGCTGGTGTTTTCTTGGGGAGCATTGACACAAGGGTGTGCTGCCCAGACTCGACGGCAGTAGGCTTGGCAGCGTCTGGAGCTTTCTTGCCCTTGGCTTGCTGAGTAGAGGAAATCGTAGCAGCGGTTTTCCCCTTAGAAATTGCCGAGGTAGTTCCTTGCCGAGGTTGAGAGGACTCGGAAGATGCAGAGGAACTAGGCGCTGGTACTCTCGCTGCTGGGCTTGGTGCCGGCGCTGAAGCTTTCGCTGCCGGAGTTGGTGCTGATGCCGAGGTTGGAGCTGGTGTTGGAGCTGAAGTAGCCTCAGTGGCTGCTGGTTGAGGCATTGTCGAGGCGGTGGATGCCGTTGCTCCGGCCTGGCCAGTCTCCCCTGCTCCAAGGTTACCCTCCTCTTGCCGAGGTGGAGCTGAACCCGGAGCGGCCGCAGAACCCTCTGGAATAGAGCTCAGCGGACGTGACTCGTCGTCACGACGGGGATAAGGGCTAGGTCGGAGAGGTGAAGATATGCTAGATCCACTTTGAGGGACCTCCACTGGAGCCCTGCAAAATCAAATAATATCAGAAGAAAAATTATGACGAAGTAAGGAAGAACAAGTTACAGAAGAAAGCATGACTTACGCATCCGAGGTTTCGGCCTCCTTGGGTTTCTGAGCCCTTCGTGCTGGGGCCTTGCCTACTGGTTTGGAGGCAGTCTTGTCCCCGGACTTCTTTCGCCTTTTAACGGGCTGGGAAGGTCCGGAGGAAGAACTTGAAGAAGCCCCGCGTTTCTTCCTCGATGCCAGCAGGACAGGTTCGCCCATAGCGAGAGGGGGATCCTCGTGGATATGACCGCCGGGGTGAGCTGATGGCGGAAAAGCAAAAGAAAGGGGGAGAGCCTCAAAAGGTTCAATCACCTCGATATCCGAGTCATCTTCATCATCGGGCCAATCTCTAATAGAAGAGGATTTATCCGTGGGTCGTTTCGTGGCGTTAGTCATGGGGAGGAACATCTCCTGGTCCGGCTCTTCCTCATCCGGAGTCTCCTGGTCCGGCACCCATTTAAGGGTCGGATCGGTGCCGTCTTCAAGGGTCTGCTGAAGGAATTGCTAAAGAAAAGAATGAACAAAAGAGTCAAAAATGCGACAATAACTAACGTGTAATTAGTCCGGGGTAAGTTTGCAACATGAAACTCACCATGGGAGGAAGCCGGTCATGGCAGAAATGCTCAATCCCCCAAGTCCACTCAGTGGAGAAGTCCCTGTGCGTGGTGAAGAGAGCCTTAACCCGGCGGTAAATCTCCGTGTTGCTCAGCTCGAAGGACGAGGTCCGGTTAGGATCGCGGCCAAAGCTCATGTGGCACACCTTGTGGGTACACTTCTGAAGGGGTGAGATTCGGTTACGCACAAAAGTGATCATGGCATCCTCGTTGCGTAGCCCGAGCTCCTTCAGTTCCACAAACCTTTTGTTCACTTGGTTGGCCAAGGCTGTGGGCTTCTTGCGGATCTCATCCCACAGATCCGGGTTAGGCGGACCCGGAGTGTAGGGAAGCAACCGGATCAAGTCTTCAGTGCCCGTATTCCGGACATAGAAGAAGGTCCAGGCCCACCCTTTGTAGGACTCTAACCCGGTGACCCGGGGAAAGACGGAAAACCTCCGGGGTGAAATGGAGGCTGCTCCGAATTGAGTGATCTGCTTCTCCTCTGGATCAGCGTGGATGTTGGGAATGACATTGCAACGGAGGCCGAAGAACCGGATCCATAGCTCCTTCGTGGGCCATAGTCTGGCGTAGCCTTCGATCGTAGAAGCAAAGGCAGAGAGAGAGGTGATGGCGTTCGCTCGAAGGTGGTGCGGCTGGAGTTGGTACGTACCGAGCCAATCCCAGAAAAAATCACTCACCGGCAAACCGAAGCCCCGTTGGAAATGGGACAAGAACATGACGAACTCACCCGGATTGGGTGAGGGGGCTAGTTCGTTAGAAGAAAGGCGAGCGGCGACGTCGGCGGGGATTTGTCTGGTCCGGTAGAGCCAGTCCAAGTCTTCCTGGCAGACCCAGGAGCCAGCCCATGCACCGCGGTCCGCCGCCGCGGCGTCCTCCTCCATCTCTTGTTCAACAACGATGAGTTCTTCTTCCGTCATCTGGTCCTCGAGGCCCTCGCTGGTGCTAGAGGCAGCGGGGGACAGAGGCCGAGATTGACAAGGGCCCGTAGCGACAAATTTGCGTCGCGGAGGTGCGGCAGAGAAGCGCAGCGGCGACGCTGCTATTTGGCAGTGCTGGTGGCGGCGCGGTCGCGAGGAAGACGGAGAAGAATTGTAACGGGCAGAAGGGTGCGGAGGGGGAAAAATCCTAAGGGACGCACCCCTCCGCTTTTTAACCACTCCCACCAGGGGTGAGTGGGATCGCGTCCTGTGGACCGGCCACATGCAGTGGCCGTGTATCACCCGTCCGGACCAATCAGTGGGGAGCCACATGGAGGACCACAGGGCGGAGAGAATCCAGTGACGCGACGCGCTGATGCGGTAAACGAGGAGGCAGGCATGACGTGACCCGCGCACAGTGATAACTGACAATTACTGCAGCGGTTACTGTGCAGGCCCTTAAAATAAGACGACATAATGATTACCCTTCACATGGGTTAGTGTACGAGAGAAGGAAGCAAGACCCGGATGGAACTGTGGTAACCCGGCCGGCAAGTGAAAACTTGAAATGTGCGAAGGGAACATAAATCCATACAATCCGAGGTGTAAAGCGGTAACTCGGCAATAACGACCGGGGCACCAGATTCAACCTAATGTGGCCTCAGCGGCCAAGGCAGCTAAGACCGCACCAGCTTCGGGGACTAACGTTGGGGGGATACCTCCGGGTAGGGTCACGCCGGGGTATAAAGGCCGAGGTAGTCGAGGTTTGGCAAGGCCAAAGCGAATGCTGGCCGGGTCACCTCAAGGCGGGCCGAATCACGGAGTAACCCGGACCAGGGGGCGTTCGCCTAACTAAGTCTCGATCGGCTTAGGAAGTAAGTCGGTAGTGAATGTTTGCTTGTATGCAGGAACAGGGGTGCCCGGGTTAACTGTGATCCAGGTCATGATTGGCTTCTAGGAGAAGGAAGGAATCTTGTTGGTCAAAAAGAGGGTCCGGTATGCACTGCATGAGCGAAGCGGACAAGAGCGGGACCACCGGGTCATGGCCGACAGGGATGACGAAGCCCATGTCGGCTGACGCGGGCGCCGCAGAGGCTCACGTAGTTAAAGCAAGCATGACGCAGGGGAAAAAGCATCCCGGTCGGCTTACCCCATTGGGAGGAGGCATATTCTCAGGAATATGTCTCCACGTATGCCCTAGGCAGGAACCGAGCCTCCCCTATAAAAGGAGGGCTAGGGCTTCTTTAGGAGGGGTTGGTCTCTCTGCTATTCTGTTTTGGGCTAGGGTTTCAGGTGTCATCTATGGGTGAGAGTAAGAGAGCTCCTTCTTCCTCCTCTCGCCAATACAGCTCTAGGAGCACTTGTAACCTTGGAAGAAAATCAATACAAACTTCTGTGTGGAGAATCACTTCACTATCCCTCCCTGGATTCCCCTAGCGTGTATTAGTCCCCACCTTTAGCCTATCCATGGCATCTGCCATGACACCACCACGACACAGTCTCATTGCATGTCTATTCCTCTAAACAATCCACACATGGATCCACCTAGTGTGATTGCATGTTTATTCTTTAAACAAACCACACATGGATCCACCTAGTGTGATTGCATGTTTGTTCCTCTAAACAAACCACACATGGATCCACCTATTCTGATTGCATGTCTGTTCTTTTCATGAACCACACATGGATCCACCAGTGTCATTGCATGTGTGTTCTTTTCATGAACCACAACTAGAGTCATTGCATGTCTATTCTTATGAACAAACCACACATGGATCCAACCAGTGTTATTGCATGTATGTTCCTCTAAACAAACCACACATGGATCCAAATAGAGTCATTGCATGTCTGTTCTTTTCACAAACCACACATGGATCCACCAGTGTCATTGCATGTGTGTTCTCTTCATGAACCACAACTAGTGTCATTGCATGTCTGTTCCTCTAAACAAACCACACATGGATCCACCAAGTGTCATTGCATGTCTGTTCTTTTCATGAACCACACATGGATCCACCAGTGTCATTGCATGTGTGTTCTTTTCATGAACCATAACTAGAGCCATTGCATGTCTGTTATTCTAAAGAAACCACAGATGGATCCACCCAGTGTCATTGCATGTTTGTTCCTCTAAACAATCCACACATGGATCCACTGACTGTGATTGCATGTTGTTCTTTTCATGAACCACACATGGATCCACCAGTGTCATTGCATGTGTGTTCTTCTCATGAACCACAACTAGAGTCATTGCATGTCTGTACCTCTAAAAAAACCACACATGGATCCACCTAGTGTGATTGCAGGTCTGTTCCTCTAACAAACCACACATGGATCCACCTAGTGTGATCGCATGTCTGTTTTTTTCACAAACCACACATGGATGCACCCAGTGTCATTGCATGTGTGTTCTTCTGATGAACTACAGCAAGTGTCATTGCATGTATGTTCTTCTCACAAACCACACAAGGATCCACCAGTGTCATTGCACGTGTGTTCTTCTCATGAACCACACCTAGTGTCATTGCATGTCCGTTCTTCTAAACAAACCACACATGGATCCACCTAGTGTGATTGCATGTCTGTTCTTTTCACAAACCACACATCGTTCCACCTAGTGTGATTGCATGTTTGTTCTTTTCACAAACCAGACATGGAACCACAGCTAGTGTCATTGCATGTATGTTCTTCTAAATAAACCACACATGGATCCACCAGTGTCATTGCATGTGTGTTCTTTTCATGAACCACAGCTAGAGTCATTGCATGTCAGTTCTTCTAAACAAACCACACATGGATCCACCCAGTGTCATTGCATGTCTAATCCTCTAAACAAACCACACATGGATCCACCTAGTGTGATTGCATGTATGTTCTTTTCACAAACCACACATGGATCCACCAGTGTCATTGCATGTGTGTTCTTTTCACGAACCACAACCAGTGTCATTGCATGTCTGTTCTTTTCATGAACCACACCTAGTGTCATTGCATGTTTGTTCCTCTAAACAAACCACACATGGACCACCTATTGTGATTGCATGTATGTTCTTTTCACAAACCACACATGGATCCACCAGTGTCATTGCATGTGTGTTCTTTTCATGAACCACAGCTAGAGTCATTGCATGTCATTTCTTTTAAACAAACCACACATGGATCCACCTAGTGTCATTGCTTGTCTGTTCCTATAAACAAACCACACATGGATCCACCTAGTGTGATTGCATGTCTGTTATTTTCACAAACCACACATGGATCCACCAGTGTCATTGCATGTGTGTTCTTTTCATGAACTACAACTAGAGTCATTGTATGTCTGTTCTTCTAAACAAACCACACATGGATCCACTCAGTGTCATTGCATGTCTATTCCTCTAAACAAACCACACATGGGTCCATCCAGTGTCATTGCATGTCTGTTCTTTTCATGAACCACACATGGATCCACCAGTGTCATTGCATGTGTGTTCTTTTCATGAACCACAACTAGAGTCATTGCATGTCTGTTCTTCTAAAAAAACCACACATGGATCCACACAGTGTCATTGCATGTCTGTTCCTCTAGACAAACCACACATGGATCCACCTACTGTGATTGCATGTCTGTTCCTCTAACAAACCACACATGGATCCAGCTAGTGTGATCGCATGTCTGTTCTTTTCACAAACCACACATGGATCCACCCAGTGTCATTGCATGTATGTTCTTTTCATGAACCACACATGGATCCACCTAGTGTGATTGCATGTCTGTTATTTTCATGAACCACAGCTAGAGTCATTGCATGTGTGTTCCTTCCACAAACCACATATAGATCCACCAGTATCATTGCATGTCTATTGTTCTCATGAACCACACCCAGTGTGATTGCATGTATGTTCCTCTAAACAAACCACACATGGATCCACCAGTGTCATTGCATGTGTGTTCTTCTCATGAACCACAGCCAGTGTCATTGCATGTATGTTCTTCTCACAAACCACACAAGGATCCATCAGTGTCATTGCATGTGTGTTCTTCTTATGAACCACACCTAGTGTCATTGCATGTTTGTTCCGCTAAACAAACCACACATGGATCCACCTAGGGTGATTGCATGTCTGTTCTTTTCACAAACCACACATGGATCCACCTAGTGTGATGGCATGTCTGTTCTTTTCAAAAACCACACATGGAACCACAACCAGTGGCATTGCATGTATGTTCTTCTAAACAAACCACACATGGATCCACTAGTGTCATTGCATGTGTGTTCTTTTCATGAACCACATCTAGAGTCATTGCATGTCTATTCTTCTAAACAAACCACACATGGATCCACCTAGTGTGATTGCATGTCTGTTCTTCTCATGAACCACACCTAGTGTCATTGCATGTCTGTTCCTCTAAACAAACAACACATGGATCCACCCAGTGTCATTGCATGTATGTTCTTTTCATGAACCACACCCAGTGTGATTGCATGTATGTTCCTCTAAACAAACCACACATGGATCCACCTAGTGTGATTGCATGTTAGTTCTTTTCACAAACCACACATGGATCCACTAGTGTCATTGCATGTGTGTTATTTTCATGAACCACAACTAGAGTCATTGCATGTGTGTTCTTCTAAACAAACCACAAATGGATCCACCTAGTGTGATTGCATGTCTGTTCTTTAAACAAACCACACATGGATCCACTAGTGTCATTGCATGTTTTTTCTTTTTATGAACCACAACTAGAGTCATTGCATGTCTGTTCTTCTAAACAAACCACACATGGATCCACCAAGTGCCATTGCATGTATGTTCCTCTAAATAAACCACACATGGATCCACCTAGTGTGATTGCATGTCTGTTCTTTTCACAAACCACACATGGATCCACTAGTGTCATTGCATGTGTGTTATTTTCATGAACCACAACTAGAGTCATTGCATGTGTGTTCTTCTAAACAAACCACACATGGATCCACCTAGTGTGATTGCATGTCTATTCTTTAAACAAACCACACATGGATCCACTAGTGTCATTGCATGTTTGTTCTTTTCATGAACCACAACTAGAGTCATTGCATGTCTGTTCTTCTAAACAAACCACACATGGATCCACCAAGTGCCATTGCATGTATGTTCCTCTAAATAAACCACACATGGATCCACCTAGTGTGATTGCATGTCTGTTCTTTTCACAAACCACACATGGATCCACTAGTGTCATTGCATGTGTGTTCTTTTCATGAACCACAACTAGAGTCGTTGCATGTCTGTTCTTCTAAACAAACCACACATGGATCCACCCAGTGTCATTGCATGTCTGTTCCTCTAAACAAACCACACATGGATCCACCCAGTGTCATTACATGCCTGTTCTTTTCATGAACCACACATGGATCCACCAGTGTCATTGCATGTGTGTTCTTCTCATGAACCACATATGGATACACTAGTGTCATTGCATGTATGTTCTTTTCATGAACCACAGCAAGAGTCATTGTATGTCCGTTCTTTCCACAAACCACATATAGATCCACCAGTGTCATTACATGTCTGTTCTTTTCTTGAACCACATATAGTGTCATTGGATGTGTGTTCTTTTCATGAACCACACCCAGTGCCATTGGATGTGTGTTCTTTTCATGAACCACACCCAGTGTCATTGGATGTGTGTTCTTCTCACAAACCACATATGGATCCACCAGTGTCATTGCATGTGTTCTTCTCATGAACCACACATGGATCCACCCAGTGTGATTGCATGTTTGTTCTTTTCACAAACCACATATGGATCCAGTAGTGTCATTGCATGTCTGCTCTTTTCACAAACCACATATGGATCCTAATTAACCTTAGGAGAGCCCTAACCTTAACCCCCATTGGGTGACCGTTAGACCGATTCTTCTAGAAGGCACGCCCTAAAACAGCTGTTCTGCTTGTCGATTGTTACATACCGTTCAATCGGGGCGCTTGGATGATTGGGATGGTCTTCATGAGAGCGATCCGCGACTAGGCTGTTCTACGGCATGATTGGCCACGCTTGATCTGGACAAACTGGCAACACCGAGCGCTCCCCTGTTGCGAGTGTCACGACTCACGAGTTCAGTGGGCCACATTCCAGTGTAATGTCCCCATTACTTCTCTTCCTCCCCGTACTTCTCTTCCTTCCCCTTGAAGCCACTTTCTCCACTTCACTCCTATCCTACCGTACCCGCAAGCCGGCAGCGCCTCCATCCCAATGCCCTCTCCGGCAGCCACCCCCCTCCCCTCTCGCCATTGGTTCAAGGGGAGATGGTGACGAAACGCGTCGTGACGACAGGGACGGTGATTTTGATGTGTTAGGCCAGTTATCTATTTTTGAGCTATATCTACTATGTTTACTCATGCGTGTATGATGTGTTAGGCCAACCAGACTATGTATGACTCCGACTATCACGGTTTAGTGGATGAAGACAGTCCTCTGCTATGTAAACATGGACATGTGTGTAACACCCTCAAATCGGCCCTATGCAAGTTTTAGCGCTTCCCGCCAAACCCGCATAGAAACGATTCAAGGACGCCCACCAGGCACTTGCGTGCGGGTGGAAAACGAAGTAATACCATTACACAACAGTCCTCGATGGGACCCACAGAACAGATATTTATACAACACGACTCCACGAGTCAATAATACAGATATACAATACAAAGATCCCAATCACCTTGAAATCGATAGGGCGTCCGACTAAAGACAAGATGCAAATGGGGCTAAGAGCCCTGAAGAATAACCAATGGCGTCCATAACCCTGCCCAGGCCAAGCCAGAAGGGTAACCCTGCTAACGACGTCAAACCTGCTAAAACAAAAGGGGTGCCGACAAAGGGCAAAGGAAAAATAGGAGCGTCAGTACTGAGGCCAGTACACGGCGAGGCTAGAATTCGGCGGCTCTCGCCTACATAGGTATGGTGGGCTAAAGTGGCAGCGCAGCGGCACTACACAACCTATAGAGACTTGTGAACCTGGCGGCTATTAGAGAGGGATAAGAAAGACCTATTCGGATCCATCCTGAGACTACACCAAACATACCCATCCTGGTATTTCCCCCTCAAGAACAAACGAGGAAGTCGGACCGAGGAACTCACACGGTTGGCAATTTTACTCATTCCCTTATAGTAGCAACAATTACTAATCAGATATAGATAGCATGAGTCTTCCTAAAGCATAAGTAGTGGGTAGTTTTAATTAATCATTCCGTGGTAGTTGGAACATTTACTAGTCAGGTATAATTGTCCTGAGGAATCCCAAAACCCAGCAGTTGTTGGCACTTTTATCACATTCCATTGGAGTTGCAATACTTACTAGGCAGGTATAGTATGACATAGCTCACCACAGATCCACCAGTTGTTGGCATTTTTAATATCCATTCGGTTATACTTGTCCTGATTACTAGTCACATATCAAGTCAAATTTATAGCACTACTTTAGTTATGCTTGTCTATGATCGAGATACTGTGCTCCAAGTCGTCCATAACCGCGGACACGGCTTTCAGAAAGTTTTACCCTGCAGGGGTGCACAAATAGCAACACACACTCGATCAACCTCGGAAAAACCAACTCAAAACCCAACGAGGCATTCACGACAAAGCGATCATAGGATTCAGAAATATTTCAGGGGGCCACCCCACTAAGCTACCCGCAACGAAGTTGGCCGGCTCCGGAACGGACCCAGGGTTTGCGACGACGGCTGTAAACGACTGGGAACCCGAAAGTGTGACTGGGCTTGTCGATACCGTGAAAATGTGGCGCGATCCAAAACAGTACAGGTGCTCCACGCACAATCTTAAATAAAGCAGTAACATGGCATAGGTACAGGATAGTAATAAAGCCCCAAACTACTTTGTGGCCCCAAGAAATAGAAATGAATCAAGCTCTGGCTCAGGGGGGTCCATAAGGCCTCCCGATGTGGATAGTGCAAAAAAATCAAGGAACAGGTATCAAGTACTCGGGGTCCTACGGGACACAAGTGAGCGTGGAAGAACCAAATAACATCTATTGCCCACCGATGCCTCTGCATTAGTTATATCTAGCATTTTAATAGTTGTATTTAAAGTCATGCTCATCTCCACCATAAACATCTGCAAGCAATAAACATCTGCCCGCATTCCAACAACTGTGGCATTCGTCAACACGAGATCGCACCTGAGCAAGCAACTACGACTCGCAAGGCCCGCTATCTACCAAACACAGGTAATAGGAGGTGTCCAAGGCAATATAGAGGCTGCACGGGATATAACTGGGGTACGGAAACTAGAGCATCGTGTCACGGATAGCAATAGATCAACAGGAGGAAATAAAGACTATAAATGCAAAATAGGTAGAAGGGGAAGAGATGCTCGCCTGGGAAAACACTACCGACAGATCATATCCGGAGAACTTCTCGATACTCGCATCAACTCATCGGCCTAATCCGCGAAGAAGCAAACACTAGAAGAAACACCGGATGCAATATTTAATACTACGACAGAAGATCTGGCATGATTATGGTATGATGCAGATGCGGTGCAATTGCGCAGTATTAAGCAGAACCGGGGTCCCGACAATTAATTACATGGTTCAAGTTATTTATCTACCCTGCAATTTAAATGTTGTATTAACAGGCGAAACATGGCATCGGTTCGCTACACCAATTTAAATGGAGTCCGGAATAAGTCAAAGGTTTCCCGCATAAACACTCCATATTTAATTATGAGGTGAAACGACTAAGTGCCCGAAACCCACATGATGAGATGCAAGCATGAACCATTTAATATGCAACAGATATATGTTATATATTATAAAAATAGAGGTCTCGAAAAAGGGGTCACACATCAGGGGTAGCAGCGATCTTGGTTCGATGTGGTGCCGATTCAGTCTCGCTGGGAAGAAGAACTTGTCACTTTGAGAGGTCGACGGGGTTCGGCCTTTGGACTCCGGGATCGGTCTTCGGACTTGGGGTCTTCAGGGTCTCGGCCATCGGATCCTCGGTACTGGGGCTTCTAGCTTTGGGGTCTTTGATTTCGGGGAAGGTGAGCTTGATGTGCCAAGAAGAAGATCTCTGGCATTCGGAAACCTGTCGGCGGTTCTTTGAGGGTCGCCGAGTGCTGCAAGGATCTCCGGGTTCTTTTGCGTGTTGAGGAAACTCTTGGATTTCAGTGTCGGGGTGCGCATCTGCAGAAGATCTCATGAAGTATTGACACGAACCAACGGGAAGCCACATCGACAGTCAAATCCAAACTCAGCAGGGCAGTACTAGCGCGCACCGTGGTGCCGGAGCAGACATCCAAAATACATGAGCCTAGCACTAGCCCGCAAAGAAAAACACTGCCTCGAATATGTTCAGTGCACAAGAGAAGAAATCCACGCAGAGGATCCCGTGAGCGGAAGGCGATGTCCAGAAGGACGGAACCCGGCGAACGGGGGCTGTACGCGGCGGAGGAGCTCTGCGGGACATCGGCGGTGGCGGAGCTTGGTTGCAGCGGCGACCTCGGCGGGGACGGGCGACGAGGGGCGGGGACGCGGCGGCCGGAGGTCGATGCGGCCTGGTGGCGAGGCGGGGCCCGCGGCAGCGCGGAGGCAGGGGAGCTTGCGGGAGAGGCCGCTGCGGTGGCCGGCGCGCTCGGGCGAAGCGGGCACTACCGAGGCGGGGATCCGCGAGGCGGCAGGGAGGGGCGGTGGCGAGGCCGACGGAGGAGCGGTCAGAGACGAGGGCGACCGGCGGTCGGAAGACGAGGCCCGAGGCGCAAGGGGGAGGAGGCCGGAGGGAGGAGATCTTGATGCGGGCGGGCCGTCGGAGAGAGAGGCGGAGGAGCTCCAAGCGGCGGCGAGCTTGGCCGACGAGGGACCCCTGGGGCGGAGACGGGCGAGACTGACGGGGCCGGGGAGGTCGCGGTCGGCGGCGATGGTGGAGCCCGATGGGGTCGTCGGCGAGGAAGGAGACGAGGGACGGGCGGAGACCATGGCGACCGGAGCAGAGGGGAGGCCGGCGAGTCGAGGTGGTCGGCGGTGCGCTCGGGGAAGAGGAGGGCGAGAGAAGGGAGGAGAGAGGAAGGACGCGGGGTGGGGTTCGAGGCGGAGGCGGGGAGACGTGCGACCAGGGGTGGGGCCCAGCGGCAGGAGGGGCTGTCGGCAGGGAGGCTCTCCCGCGTGGGGTGGCGTGCAGGTGGCCAGGCTGGCCAGGGGGGCGGCCGGCTGTCTGGGTGAGAGTGGTGTGTCTGGTGAGGTGGAGGGAAAAGGGTGGGGCTGGTGAGGTGGCGACATGGGATTGGAGGGGGTGAGGTGGAGGGGCTAGGTAGAATAGGCTGGGTGGGTTATTTGGTAGAATAGGTTTTGGGTGTTTCTGGGATAGGTAGAATTTTATCTGGAGGTGGCCGGCTAGGCTTTCGGGCCTGGCTGGCTGCCTCCCAAAATAATTTAAATATTTTATTTATTTAAAACGAGGCTTTTGAAATCCGTATTTAGACAAACCAAAATATTCTGGAGGCCCGGTTTTTGTATTTGAATAAAGACGGGGCGTTTAGAAAACAAAAACAGACTTTTCAAAAATAGATTTATGCAAACAGATGCAGGATGACATGATGATGCTCAAATGCAATGTGGCATGATGACATGAGCATGTGGTCATGATGATGCAATGCACAAAATCAACGCGATTTTCTAGTAGTGGTTTTTGCGGGGCGCCACAATGTGACCGCTAAATTTGTAGCATTCGAAGGACGAAATGCAGGCAGGAGGTTTCTATGGTGTCAAGGACATCGTGCAATGATGCAAGGTGGAAGTTGCGGTGTTGTCAAATGGGTAGACCCAGAGTGGCCCAAATCGATGCAGAAAACGCTGGACAAACTATGGGATATGACTGTTGAGTTGAAAGAATCCGTAGTCAGCTCACTTCTTGACAGTGTTGAGATGAAGCTATGGGACCCAGTTGACACGACCAAGCTTAACCGAGATCTCAGGAGGGTGCAAGACAAGGTTAGCAAAGTTGAGAAGGAGAGGGACGTGGCGTTGGCACTGAAGGCTAAAGCAGAGCAAGAACTGACTCAAGCAAGGAATGCTCTTCACCGGGCCAAAGTCATGTAGTTCACAACTACGAGTATTGACAAGTGCATGAGGAAAAATACAGATAAACAATTGAAGTTGTGCAAGGAAGATGCTAAAAGGAAGGAGAAGACGATTCGATCCTTGCTCTCACAGGAAGATGCGCATCGGGCTAAGATTAGGAAGATCAAGGAGATGTGTGATAACTAGTTCTAGTATTTAGCTTGAGCTCCGTGCATTTTTAAGTTGTAATAGTAGTACTTGTTGACCTAGCGGTCTGAACTAGTGGTCTCGAAGTCCTGGGAGGAAAAAAATTACTCTCCCGTTAGTCTGTCTTAACCCTGCATCACTTCCTTTTGTTTGATCATGGTTGTATTCTGAAATTGGTGGTTTGTTTAAACGTAATCTACGTGGATTGTGCCGCATGCAAATGGCACAACCCCAATTTATAAAGTGGAAGCACATACACCCGGTTAATGGAGATATGGGAGCTTCGCCAGACGCAGGGGATGCAGGAGCAGGGAGGCAGTGAGATAGACGGGCTCAAGCGTCTGGGCATTAACGGTTACCATTACTGTTTATGTTGCCACGTCATTGTGCAACATCTGAAATAAGTTGTTGCTTCGTGGAGTGTGGCAGCTTAAATAATTTATTTCTGTGCCACTTACATTCTGTCGTATTTGGAGACCTCCTGCCCCTCAGCAATCGTGGAACCGGTGCTGCGTGTTTTCAGATAGAAGTGGCACAATCAAAATTTCAGATTCAACTACTAACTCAGGCGTTTCCAAACCCTAAGTCGCGGTACATTTTACTCAGAGAACGTGGGTAGATTGTTTCGCCTAGCAACGTGCCACACACAGAGCTCCAGAATTTAACAGAATTGCATATATAGGTTCAAGTTCAACACAATACTATGCATCTTCATTGCCAGTAGCCTTCTTCCGTAGCCTAGGTGCCAAGCCTTCACGTCCACTGGCTTCTTCATTTCCTACCTTCTTCCTCTTCCTCGGTGCCAATTTTCTTAGCTTCACGTACTCTGCATCACCGGGACAATGGGCACCAGAATCGTGTCCAACATCATCTTTCCACTCGTTTTTAATTTCTTCGGGCAGCAAAATGACTGACCTGGCAGTCATGTTTCTAACCTTGTGGCGCTTCCTGTCAAAGAAATAAGACTGTTGCATAACTGCCCAATATCTACAGAGTAAATAAAACAAAAATTACAATTCAGCACAAACATGCGAACCCCAAGTGACCTTTACTTACCAGGAGCTAATTGGGTTCGAGCAACCAACCTGTCCAAGAATAGAAGGGCGACTCCCAGTTGCAGCAGCTTCCACATCCAGTACATCACATTTCAGCTCAAACATGTAAGCCGAAGCATACCTTTTCATCAACCCAATTAGCTGACTGTCAAATGTTAGAGGAACCATGATGCCATGTTCATCCATGAATCTGAACTTTGCAGTCTGCTTCAGCCATAATTCATCATGATTATGCAGAGCAGCAACCATACCAGATATAGTGCAGATCTGCGTAGGCGCTTCTTCCATCGTGATACAATGGTCTCCATACCACTTGCCCTTAAAGTCGTATCTGAAGAGGCTTACCGTAACCAGGTAATGGTGGTCCGCGGAGATCCCACTTGACAGAAAATTGTGGACAAAATATGTTTGTCAGCATTGGGCTAACAAACAATTTGAGGTTTAGTAGCCAGCTAGCAGTTATAATTAGTGCGAATAGCAAAGAGAAGGGTAGCTCACCCGCTTGTAGCCAGAACTTCTTCTTCCTTGATAGTAGGATCTGCCATCCTCCGAGCTACTCGGCTCGTCGGCGGCGGAGGGGGGCTAGAGCCTCGCAATGGCGGCTACGGCATGCGCCGTTGGAGCTCGGGATCAGCGACTGGGCGCAGCAACTGGGCGCGGCAACTTGGCACCGGAAGTAAAATGTCTGAAGGGATCGTCCTGCTTGGAGGGTGGATTCCAACATCGTCGGTGCTAGGGAAAGGTGGGAATTGATTTGTGAAATTGGTCAACGCATCCAATCCACTTAGCTACTCGATTTCCCTAAGAGGTCGCCGCGTTGGCGCTCGCGTCACGGACAAATGACTGACATGAGGGTCCCGACCGTCTACTTTACGGGGCAGTTTAACGGAATGTTTGAATTTGGCAGGGGTGAGATGAGTTTGCCTCGAAATGGCCCCTCTCAGTAGTTGGCGGCCCAACTTTTCGAAACGCGGCAATTTCAGGCAACTTAGGTACCGCCATGCGCTGGCCTATGAACTTTGGTACCGCAGACGAACATGCCCCATTGCATGTGTGTACTTTTCATAAACCACAACTAGAGTCATTGCATTTTTGTTCTTTTCATAAACATGGATCCACCAGTGTCATTGCATGTGTGTTCTTTTCATAAACCACCACTAGATTCATTGCATGTGTGTTCTTTCCATAAACCACATGGATCCACCAGAGTTATTGCATGTGTGTTCTTTTCATTAACCACCACCAGTGTCATTTCATGTGTGTTCCTTTCCTAAACCACATGGATCCACTAGTGCCATTGCATGTCTTTGCATGTGTGTTGTTTTCATTGACCACCACTAGTGTCATTTCATGTGTGTTCCTTTCCTAAACCACCACTAGAGGCATTGCACGTGTGTTCTTTTCAGAAACCACTTGGATCCCCCAGAGTCATTTCATGTGTGTTCTTTTGATAAACCACAACCATAGTCATTGCATGTTTGTTCTTTTTATAAACCACATGGAACCACAACTAGAGTCATTGCATGTGTTTTATTTTCATAGACCACCACTAGATTCATTGCATGTGTGTTCTTTCCATAAACCACATGGATCCACCAGAGTCATTTCAATGTGTGTTCTTTTCATAAACCACCACCATTGTCATTGCATGTGTGTTCCTTTCCTAAACCACATGGATCCACCAGTGTCATTGCATGTGTGTTCTTTTCCTAAACCACCACTAGTGTCATTGCAAGTCTGTTATTTTACTAAACCACATGGATCCACCAGTGTCATTGCATGTGTGTCCTTTTCATAGACCACCACACTAGAGTCATTGCATGTGTGTTCTTATAATATAACCACCACTAGATTCATTGCATGTGTGTTCTTTCCATAAACCACATGGATCCACCAGTGTCATTTGCATGTGTGTTCTTTTCATAAACCACCACCAGTGTCATTGCATGTGTGTTCCTTTCCTAAACCACATGGATCCACCAGTGTCATTGCATGTCTTTGCATGTCTATTCTTTTCCTAAACTACAACCAGAGTCATTGCATGTGTGTTCTTTTCATAAACCAGCACTAGAGTCATTGCATGTGTGTACTTTTCATAAACCACAACTAGAGTCATTGCATGTTTGTTCTTGAAGGAAATATGCCCTGAGAGGCAATAGTAATGTTGTTATTATGTATTCCTTGTATATGATAGATGTTTATTTTGCATGCTATAATTGTATTGATTGGTAACATCAATACATGTGTGTTTAATAAACAAATAAAAGGTTCCTAGTTATGCCTCTCTTATAGACTAGCTCGTTGATTAACAAGATGATCAAGGTTTCCTGATCATGGACATTGGATGTTGTTAATAACGAGGTCACAACATTTGTGAAATGATGTGATGAACATTCATCTGAAGTATAGCATTATGATCAAAGTCATTATGTTTATATTGCTATAACATCATCTGAAGTAATCTTAGTCCTTAGACCATGAGATCATGTTAATTGCTAACATCGTAAGAGTGACTTGATAACATCAAACGTCACACCGTAAAAGGGTGACTATAAAGGTGGGTTCAGATACTCCGAAGGTGTTATGTTGAGGCTCATGGACCAAGAGTGGAATTTGTCAATCCAATTACGGATAGATATACTCTAGGCCCTCTCGCTGATATCACATTAAGATAGCTTGCAAGCAAGTGATGTGATCACTAGAATGTTATATCACGGGAACGAGAAAAGAGTGCATGTCGGTAACGAGATCAAACTAGGTATTGAGATACTAATGATCGAATCTCGGACATGTAATATATCTCGAGACAAAGGGATTTAGTTGCTATCGTTAAAGGTTCTCACGATCACAGAAGTCATCGTTGAATCTATTGGAGACGGTATGGATCTCTAGGTCCTGCTTCTGATTATTGATCTGACAGGGATCTCGATCATGTTTGTATTATTCACGAACCATAGGGTGACACACTTAAGGGTTTCCAACACCATTTGGAGCAAATATGTTCTAGACGAAATAATTAGAAAGCGCTGGAATTATTTCAATAGATGATGTCTACGCACTTCTATTCTTGTAGACAGTTGTTGGGCCTCCAAGTGTAGAGGTTTGTAGAACAGCAACAAGTTCTCCCTTAAGTGGATCACCCAAGGTTTATCGAACTCAGGGAGGAAGTGGTCAAAGGTATCCCCTCTCAAGCAACCCTGCAATCAAGATACAAGAAGTCTCTTGTGTCCCCAACACACCCAATACACTTGTCAGGTGTATAGGTGCACTAGTTCGGCGAAGAGATAGTGAAATACAAGTGGTATGGATATAAGACAACGGTGCTAGAAAATATCTTGATGGCGTGGAAAAGACTAAAGGCAAACTGAAATAAAGATGGAAGCAAGCAAACATATAACAAATCCAATTGCAAACGATGTATCAATGCTAAGAAACAAGGCCTAGGGATCATACTTTCACTAGTGAGCACTCTCATATAAATATCTTCTCTTTATGATACTACTCTTAACTACTCTCCGGTTGGACACTCTAATCCATGGTAGGGCTATAACAGCACACCTCAAAGTAAGCCTTTCCCATCTAGATAACCCCACACTGTCACCTTGAGTACTAGATGAGTCCAACAAACACCACAATTTCATAAAGACATCCAACTCCAAATATAACTCATAACAAGTATTTATAATCTCTAGCCTAAGTAACCTTGTCACTTTCACACACATGGGGAGAGCAGAGATCTATTAAAGCACTTCAGTAGCAAGGTGGATCTAATTGATTACAAAGCTCATGACCACAACAAGATCATGCATAGATAGAGAGATGAACACATAGCTACCGGTAGAACCCTTAGCCTCGAGGAAGAACTACTCCCTCCTCATCATGGGAATCAGCAACGGTGATGGAGATGGCGGTGGAGATCGATGGAGATGGCTCCGGGGGCACTTCCCCGTCCCGGCAGGGTGCCGGAACAGAGACTTTATGTCCCCTGAATCTCCCCTTCGGTGGCGGCGGTGCTGCGGAACTTTTCATGGCTAGAGGCTTGATCATTTAGGGTTTTCGCATCAGGAGGATTATATAGGCGAAAGGGCAAGGTCGGTGGAGGCCGGAGGGGCCCACACCACCTGGTGGCGCGACCAAGGGGGACCCGTGACACCCTATGGTGTGGCTGGCCCCTGGCCCCTCTCCGTCTCGTCTTCTGGCTCCAGATGTCTTCCGGTAAAATAGGCACTTTGGCTTTTGTCCCGTCCAATTCCGAGAATATTGATTTTCTGACTTTCCTGGAACCAAAAACAGCAGAAAACAGGCAACTGGCACTAGGGCATCTTGTTAATAGGTTAGTCCAAGAAATTCTATGAAAAGTACTCCAAAGTTGGAACAAAACACAAGAAAGTAGATAAAACCAAGCATGGAACATCAAAAATTATAGATACATTTGCAATGTATCAACATCCCCAAGCTTAACTCCTGCTCGTCCTCGAGTAGGTAAGTGATAAAAAGAAAGAATAATTTTTGAGGTGACATGCACCATCAAATACTTGATCAGAGTATTTGTAAAACATTCAAAGTTGGGATCATAGTACTTCAATCAAAACATGAAAGACAAAGTTCTAGCAATAAGACAAACAAACTATGATGCAACATGAAAAGGCACAAACAAAAGATTCATGAATAATAATGCTTTGCAAGACGTTTGTTTGTTTCACATAAAGAAAACATAGCATGATAGCATTCAGCTTTTCCCTCATAGAGTAGCAAATATAAATGCATATGACACCTTCAAAGTTCATAAGAGTGACTAGATACAAATAGTTTAAAACAAGCAATATCAAGGTATGCATCAATCAACTAGTCTTGGGACAATGCACATAGAACTAAGAATGGCCACTATGCTCTCAAAGTAGGTGCATAAAGGTAGAAGGTGGAGACTCAATATAATGGTGGAAGAAAGGCCTTTATAAAAGGAAGTAGGGATTCAAGTCTCATAAAGAGCTTCCAAAAATTATGGTACTTATAGCTTTCAGCTCTCATTGCCCCTATCATAAGCATCTTGAAGGTGATTAAGGTTAAAGTGACACAACTAAGAGGATATGCTTGACAAGTTATAAACTGAAATCTCATGCCCCTTACTTACGAAGACCGAACCTCATGCTACTCAACTTTAGTCACAAGTAAGCTCTTGTCATTGTAAGTACATGTGTATCATAAAGAACCGCCAACGGGGTACCCCTTGCACATGATACAGGAGCTATCCCATAATCAAAATGATAAGGTAAGCAGACAATGAGCATCTCAGCAATCTTTTTATTTGCTATTTGCATAGGTTTTTATTGGGGATGCTTCATAGAGTGCTCATTATGGTTATGTTGCAAGTTTCCACCATGATTAGGCATGGCTTAGGCTAGCGGCCTAGGCGTTTCTCTAACACACAAACAAACTCCATGATCTTACAAGTTCCACTTTTATTTCACACCGCCGGGATCCATAAGCAAAAGAACATGATATCAACGGGGTACAAAGTACAAGTGCAATGTTGAAAGCGTTCCCCATGATACATGGTTCTGCTAATTTCAACTTATAAAGCGCAAGCATATACGCAATAAAGAAGGACCCAATGGTTCAAGTTTATTAAATGCAGAAAGTAAAGTGTGCCATCAAGTTCGTGAGAGCTTTAATCACTAGTTTTCTCATAACAAGTTTAATTTGGAAGGTAAAAAAACATGAATATACTTGGAGTAGCATATGCTAGTAGGTAGG
The DNA here is from genome assembly GCA_910589775.1 of Avena eriantha. Lineage (NCBI taxonomy): Eukaryota > Viridiplantae > Streptophyta > Magnoliopsida > Poales > Poaceae > Avena > Avena eriantha. The sequence continues at coordinate 380,605,787 of OU342740.1, forward strand.
TATGGTGGACTCTTTGGAATAACTTGGTTTAGGGAGTTTGATGCATGAGTGGAACTCATACTTTGTTGTGGAGGCTAGCAAAAGACTAGGAGTGACAAACTAAGAGAGCAATAATGGTCATAATCATGCAGAGCGACAAAACATCATTGATCAAAGCATAAAGTGATACTACAAGTTGAAAACTAAAGGATCATCAAGGCTATGGTGACTTGGGATAGTCATAACATGGTGTGAGCATGTGCCAAGTCAGCCCAAATAAAGCATCAAAGGAGAATACCACTATACTATGCTTTAATATGCTAAAACAACGCATGATTCATCCAAGGCACATTAAGCAATCTCAATTGTTTATAACAAGTCATGCCACAGCAAAGAATACTAAGCATAAAGCCAAAACAATATCAAGCATGGCATGCCAAAGCATAGGCAACAGTCAAAAACAAACTCTCTTAACCACATAAGCATGAACTTTCCTAATCTTTTCCAAACCAAACCAAAATATTTGAAAACCAATATATGAAAGAGGGGTCCTACCAATTTATTCAGAAAACTAAGCAAACAAAGCAAATGAAAAATAAAAAAATAAAAAGAAAAGAAGATGCTCCAAGAACAACACAACTGTGCATGAAACAATAAAAAATGAAGCGTTCGGAAGAAACCTGAGATTTTTATTGATGAAGAGGGGAATGTCTTGGGCATCCCCAAGCTTTGACGCTTGTACTTCTTGGATATTTCTTGGGGTGACACGCGTGGCATCCCCAAGCTTGAGCTTTAGTCCATCCTTCATCTCATTACTCATTCCTTCCATACACCTGAAATTTTTCCTTCATACAAAACTTCACACAATCTTTATTAGCAACATTAGTGCACTCAAGATAATAAGTCTTTGGATTCAGTTTCAACACCCATAAAACTCCCAATAAAACAAAAGCTACTGTAGTACTTCCCTCAAAAAGCTCAATTCACCAAAATAACTCAAAAAGGAACCAACAAGAAGCAAATGCAAATAATGGCAGAAATCTGTCAAAACAAACAAGCAGGTAAAAACCAATTTTTTCTAAGACCTTATCTTGCTCAAATAAAAACGTTTTGAACTAACTAAAGTTAGATAACAACCTGGGGAATAAGCACAAAAATTCACGCCTCAAAAGGACGTACATAGATTTTACACGAATTTTTACGGTGAAGCACATAAATCTATTTCGGGACAGCAACTTTCCCAATCATTATTTCTCTCTCATTAGAGGTTACTCTTGGCACAAAAACCACACAAAAATGATAAGGAGTGGTTATTACCGAAGCAATAACTTCCAATACTCAACTAAAACTTTTGGGTTATCTCCCAATAAGTACTTTTCTTTAACGCCTTTAAGTTAGGCATGATAGTTTGAGAAGATGCTCACATAAGACATATGAATTGAAGTAAAACAGAGCATCCAGAAACAAATTCAAAGCACATTTAAGTCTAACCCACTTCCTATGCATAGGAATCTTGTAAAGAAACAAGTCATGAAAGCACAAAGCAACAAGCATAGTAAAGCAAAACAAGTGAAACTTCAAGACTTTCAACATGAAGAGGGGAAACTTAATATTATTGAGACACATAAAACCATGTTTCCCTCTCTCATAATAACTTTCAGTAGCATCATGAATAAAATTAACAATATAACTATCACATAAGACATTCTTATCATGAGCCACATGTATATAATCATTATTACTCTCCACATAAGCATAGTCATTCTTATTAATCGTAGTGGAAGCAAATTCAACAAAATAGATATCATTATTATTCTCATCACCATAATCATCAAATATAGGAGGCATATTGTAATCATAATTAATTTTCTCCTCAATAGTAGGTGGACTGAAAATATCATATTCATCATTGTAATCATCATATATGGGAGGCATAGTATCATCAAAGTAAATTTTCTCCTCCATGCTTGGGGGACTAAAAATATCATGCTCATCAAAACCAGCTTCCCCAAGCTTAGACTTTTCCATAGCATTAGCAATAATGGTGTCCAAATAATTCATACTAACAACATTGTTATTAGCATGCAAATAAAGTTCCATAGGTTTTTTAATTTTCTCTTCAAACACTTCATGTCCTAACTCAAGATAAATACTATAAAGCTCTCTAATTTTGTTGTTGTTTTCCATTAAGCCTAACTAGTGAAAACAAGAAACAAAAAGACTAAATTGCAGAATCTAAAGGAAATAACTTCGAGCACTCACACCGGAGGATGTGAGTACCTTTTACCTTACCTCCCCGGCAACGGCGCCAGAAAATAGGCGTTTGCCATGGGAGGTTCTTCTTCTTTAATCCTCTGGTGTGAATACCTTTTACCTTTCCTCCCCGGCAACGGCGCCAGAAACTAGGCGTTTGCCATGGGAGGTTCTTCTTCTTTAATCCTTCGGTGTGAATACACCTTACCTCCCTGGCAACGGTGCCAGAAAATAGGCGTTTGCCGTGGGAGGTTCTTCTTCTTTAATCCTCCGGTGTGAATACCTTTTACCTTACCTCCCCGACAACGGCGCCAGAAAATAGCTTGATGCCTACGCACTTCTATTCTTTTAGACAGTTGTTGGGCCTCCAAGTGCAGTGGTTTGTAGAACAGCAGCAAGTTTTCCCTTAAGTGGATCACCCAAGGTTTATCGAACTCAGGGAGGAAGTGGTCAAAGGTATCCCCTCTCAAGCAACCCTGCAATCAAGATACAAGAAGTCTCTTGTGTCCCCAACACACCCAATACACTTGTCAGGTGTATAGGTGCACTAGTACGGCGAAGAGATAGTGAAATACAAGTGGTATGGATATAAGACAATGGTGCTAGAAAATAGCTTGATGGCATGGAAAAGACTAAAGGCAAACTGAAATAAAGATGGAAGTAAGCAAACATATAACAAATCTAATTGCAAACGATGTATCAATGCTAAGAAACAAGGCCTAGGGATCATACTTTCAATAGTGAACACTCTCATATAAATATCTTCTCTTTATGATACTACTCTTAACTACTCTCCGGTTGGACACTCTAATCCATGGTAGGGCTATAACAGCACACCTCAAAGTAAGCCTTTCCCATCTAGATAACCCCACACTATCACCTTGAGTACTAGATGAGTCCAACAAACACCACAATTTCATAAAGACATCCAACTCCAAATATAACTCATAACAAGTATTTGTAATCTCTAGCCTAAGTGCCACCATCGTGAGCATGCTGTCACTTTCACACACATGGGGAGAGCAGAGATCTATTAAAGCACTTGAGTAGCAAGGTAGATCTAATTGATTACAAAGCTCATGACCACAACAAGATCATGCATAGATAGAGAGATGAACACATAGCTACCGGTAGAACCCTTAGCCTCGAGGAAGAACTACTCCCTCCTCATCATGGGAATCAGCAACGGTGATGGAGATGGCGGTGGAGATCGATGGAGATGGCTCCGGGGGCACTTCCCCATCCCGGCAGGGTGCCGGAACAGAGACTTTCTGTCCCCCGAATCTCCCCTTCGGTGGCAGCGGTGCTGCGGAACTTTTCGTGGCTGGAGGCTTGACCATTTAGGGTTTTCGCATCGGGAGGAATATATAGGCGAAAGGGCAAGGTCGGTGGAGGCCGGAGGGGCCCACACCACCTGGTGGCGCGGCCAAGGGGGACCCGCGCCACCCTATGGTGTGGCTGGCCCCTGGCCCCTCTCTGTCTCGTCTTCTGGCTCTAGATGTCTTCTGGTAAAATAGGCACTTTGGATTTTGTCCCGTCCAATTCCGAGAATATTGATTTTCTGACTTTCCTGGAACCAAAAACAGCAGAAAACAGGCAACTGGCACTGCGGCATCTTGTTAATAGGTTAGTCCAAGAAAGTCTATGAAAAGTATTCCAAAGTTGGAACGAAACACAAGAAAGTAGATAAAACCAAGCATGGAACATCAAAAATTATAGATACATTTGCAATGTATCAATAGACACCGGAATTGTTTCGGGTGAAATTGCTGAAATTGGTTCTGCATGTGATATTGAAATATTGCAGGGGTTTTATGTGAATGTTTGTTAATTAAAGTAATTAACAAAATTCTGAATAAAATAAATAAAAGAGTTTTATTAAATGAGAGTTGTATTAAATTTGGTGGAAATTTAATACATATGAGTGGGATTTTTGAGTGGAGAAAATGGAGGGGCAATTTATGTGTGTGGAGCTCCCTCCACATGAGTGAGGAAGAGGTAGGGGCACCCCCCATGGTGCACCGGCCATGGTGATGGGTTGCCCCCTCTACTATATAAAGCCCCCTCTCACTCCTTCTCACTCACACCTCCTCGTGAAGGATCTCTCTCCCCCTCTAGAATTATTCCCCATGGTCTCGGATTAGCGAGATACATGTTCCCGGTGGAATTTCATCTAGAAGGAGTTGCTGCTTCAGCTACTTCGCTGGAGCGAGCAGGTGGAGGTTATCCGGTGGCCTGAACGTGTGTGCGAGGACGGATGTGCTGCTGATTTGCAGCGCTAGGACTTCCACACGATCTTGAGATCGACAAGCGTTCGTCTACATCATCCACTAGTTCAATCTCGTTACACTTTGTCGGCCTTCGAGGGTATGTTCTCTTTGGGTGTATATCCACCTATTGTTTGTATCTAGTAGATAGATCTTGGCGTAGAATAGTTCACATCATAGGAATTTTTTGTTTTCTATGCTGCAAACCCAACAGTTTTTTTCATAAACCACATGGATCCACTAGTGTCATTGCATGTGTGTTCTTTTCAAAAACCACAACTAGAGTCATTGCATGTGTGTTCTTTTCATAAACCACAACTAGAGTCATTGCATGTTTGTTCTTTTCATAATCCACATGGATCTACCAGTGTCATTACATGTGTGTTCTTTTCATAAACCACCACTAGATTCATTGCATGTGTGTTATTTCCATAAACCACTTGGATCCACCAGAGTCATTTGCATGTGTGTTCTTTTCATAAACCACCACTAGTGTCATTGCATGTGTGTTCCTTTCCTAAACCACATGGATCGACTAGTGTCATTGCATGTGCGTTCTTTCCTGAACCACCACTAGTGGCATCGCATGTGTGTTCTTTTCATAAACCACTTGGATCCATCAGCTATTGCATGTGTGTTCTTTTCATAAACCACAACTATAGTCATTGCATGTTTGTTCTTTTCATAAACCACACGGAACCACAACTAGAGTCATTGCATGTGTGTTCTTTTCATAAACCACCACTGGATTCATTGCATATGTGTTCTTTCCAAAACCCACACGGATCCACTAGTGTCATTTGTATGTGTGTTCTTTTCATAAACCACCACCAGTGTCATTGCATGTGTGTTCCTTTCCTAAACCACATGGATCCACCAGTGTCATTGCATGTCTTTGGATGTGTGTTCTTTTCCTAAACCACCACTAGTGTCATTGCATGTGTCTTATTTTACTAAACCACATGGATCCACCAGTGTCATTGCATGTGTGTCCTTTTCATCAACCACCACTAGAGTCATTAGATGTGTGTTCTTTTAATATAACCACCACTAGATTCATTGCATGTGTGTTCTTTCCATAAACCACATCGATCCACCAGAGTCATTTTCATGTGTGTTCTTTTCATAGACCACCGCCACTGTCATTGCATGTGTGTTCCTTTTGTAAACCACATGGATCCACCAGTGTCATTGCATGTGTGTTCTTTTCCTAAACCACCACCAGAGTCATTGCATTTGTGTTCTTTTCATAAACCACCACTAGATTCATTGCATGTATGTACTTTTCATAAACCACTACTAGAGTCATTGCGTGTTTATTCTTTTCATAAACCACATGGATCCAAAAGTGTCAGTGCATGTGTGTTATTTTCATAAACCACAACTAGAGTCATTGCATGTGTGTTCTTTTCATAAACCACAACTAGAGTCTTTGCACGTTTGTTCTTTTCATAATCCACATGGATCCACTAGTGTCATTACATGTGTGTTCTTTTCATAAACCACCACTAGATTCGTTGCATATGTGTTCTTTCTATCAACCACATGGATCCACCACAGTCATTTGCATGTGTGTTCTTTTCATAAACCACCACCAGTGTCATTGCATGTGTGTTCCTTTCCTAAACCACATGGATCCACCAGTGTCATTGCATGTGTGTTCTTTTCCCAAACCACCACTAGTATCATTGGATGTGTTTTCTTTTCATAAACCACTTGGATCCACCAGAGTCATTGCATGTGTGTTCTTTTCATAAACCACAACTATAGTCATTGCATGTTTGTTCTTTTCATAAATCACATGGAAGCATAACTAGAGTCATTGCATGTGTGTTCTTTTCATAAACCACCACTAGATTCATTGCATGTGTATTCTTTCCATAAACCACATGGATCCACCAGAGTCATTTGCATGTGTGTTCTTTTCATAAACCACCACCAGTGTCATTGCATGTGTGTTCCTTTCCTAAACCACATGGATCCACCAGTGTCATTGCATGTATTTGCATGTATGTTCTTTTCCTAAACCACCACTAGTGTCATTGCATGTGTGTTATTTTACTAAACAACATGGATCCATGATACCTTCAATCCAGATTACGGATGTAGTGTAGATTCTTTTTCCCTAGTAGACCTAGGTTATCGAATCTTCGGGAAGCGAATGCGTAGTGAAGTTACTTTAATGGACCTTTGGGAGTTTTAGAATTCCTTTTGTGTTTTTACCGGACTAATAGCGCCTTTTTGTTGTTGATGAGGATGGAGAGATAGGGCCTAGGGCGTTCTGTTTCACCTGTGTGCAAAACATCTGATGGGAATAAAAGATAGAAATAAAGTATGCGTGTACTTGTTAGAGCAAGATAAATTATATGTGGGCAGTGCATCCATAATTTCTATTGCCTCCGCAACCGCTTATAGCAATAACCTACTAGTCTCATCCATAGAAGAAAGAGAACTAATGATATGCATAGTGATGTCACCATTAATCCCAAGCAAATCCCTCCCATACAGCCGTACTACCCCTTCTGTCACTGGGGTTCCCAACCTACAGATCAGTCATCACTCATACTCCCTATACCTGGCTCAACCCTCAGGGTCTTGGGTACCTGAGAAATCCTTGGATTGAGGCAAGAGAGGATACAATAGTCATCATGTCATACAAACTAATACACGATCCCATCTATGATAAATAACATGCACAATTGCTACATGGCTAGGCCAAAGCCCTTAGCCCAAGAAGAATTACTCACACATAGAGATGAGATCAACAATCAAAAACATTGTAATGAAAATCATAAGATTGATAGCAATAGTCTTACAATGTCGCCAATCGGAGAAGAGATCTACTATTACAAGGGGTGGAATATGGCTTTGGAGATGGAGAAGGGTTTGGAGATCTAGCGGCGGCTGGTGATCTATGGCAAAGACTTTTTGGCGAGGTCTGACTTCTGCAGGCAGCTTTTCTCATCGCCCGAGGCTTCTTTATATAGGGGTCCCTTCACGGAAGTTGTTCTGTTTGACCTAACGGTGGCGGTGCCAACTATACGACCGGAGCCATATGGACAGAATTTTTGCGCCGGTCGTATAGTTGGTCGTTAAAGCGTGTGCCTCCATCTTACGGCTCCTGGTTTCTTCTGATTGTTGGAAATATCATATCTTTGTGTTTAATGTAGTGATTCCCTCCTTTAAACAACATTATCTGCGCAGGAAAAATATAAAAGAAAGGATTGCATACTCCTCTGAATATTAGCATTAGTGGCAGGGCTTAGAGAGATATTTCATCAAAAATATGAGTAATATCCAGTTTAAATGTGGAAGTAGATGGCTATATTTCAGATCCATCAACCTCCCCAAGCTTAAACTTGATCGTCCCCAAGCAAGAAAACCAAAATCAAAAACGAACTCAGCATTTAAATTGAAATAACGAGATGGTGATCTTACTCATGATTAGTAGTCTCATGTTTCCTCCACTTCATAAATCTGAAAAACTTCAGCATAGATAGAGTAATGGCAAGCATATCATACGGGTTTCATGCATCCTTATAGTGCAGCAAAATTATTGTAAACATGGATGATTCAAATGAGTAAACTTTATTCCATGTCAAGTAATCAACTCATAGGCTTGCCTTTGAACAGTAAAGTATAATCATGTAAATTAAGAGTGTGAGAGTTGTCATGAAAAGCATATACACAAGAGTATCTCAATTCTCCCACATCAATGAATCAAGACTTTGCAAGCACTAGTTTTCTATTCATTGTCCTTCAAGAATTTCAGTTTTTAAGTAATTTAGAGCATGCCAAAAAAAATATTAGTTTATCGGGCTGTGATGGACACTCGTGGCATCACTAAGGTTTTGTTCCTTTTGCATAATGATTTCTCATAACAGCCAGAGGAGTGATTCCATCATGATTACAGCTACCCCGGAGTGCCAAGAATCTTACCCACTATAGAATTGCTACTACAAGTGTTTAATCAACTCATAGCCGAAATCTAGGAGTTTCCTCCATGAAGATTGTTCGTAGGCCAGCGGAGTTGTTAGCATCCCATGAAGTTTGACACGCGTAAAGCTATATCATTCGTATTATTAACAAGTCAAACTTTGGCATGCTCACAAAAACCGCTAAACATTAATTCAATAGAACAAATCCTTTTAAAGAGAGCTATTAAGTCAATCAAAATTTTCAGTGGTGTTGAGTGTCTCTAGAAATAAACCTTCAAGACTAAGCACTACAACACCCAAGCCTTCAATTGTGAGACTTTTTCTTATTACAACTATTTAGCATTTTTTAGGCAAGACTTGGTTATTTACGAGAGCTGGAACAAAATGTACCCAATTAAATACCCATGCAAATGAAAATCTTACTACAATACAAAGACTCACTCCACCAATATAATACCTCAAAATTTACTACTAACTAGCATGGGTTTCTCAAACTTCAAAAGTGGGGAGTCATAAGGCATACCTCTCATGTTTGGTTCCACTTCTTGTTTCCTTTTTTATTTGCTTCTTGGAAACTCGAAGTCGATCATTCTCCTGCAAATTTATGAAGACCTCGAGGCAGAAAGAAAATAAAGAGGGAAAATAAGGAAAAATGGAGAAATCTTTTTGTGGTTTTTAAGAGAGGGAGTTTAAAGAATAGAAAATTGGCGGAAAACCTTGGCTAGAAAATCTTGAAAGCAAATATACAAAGAACTAAAAATAATGTGTTGGGGAAACCAACACGAGTGCTTATAAACTCAAATAAAAACACAACCTCGAAATAAATAAAAGCAAATGAACGCAAAATAAAGATACATGAGGAAACTTCCCCAAGCTTAGGCTTTTGCAAGCCCCTCAAATCATTGTGGTGGTGGGAAAAGTCGTTACTCCAGTTTGCAAATTGAGTTGAGAGGTTACTGGTTGATTCTCGGAGGTTCAAAGAGAGGCTATGCATCCTCTCCATAGTCCCTCCAAGTCTTTGGAAATCTTGGTATGTGGCGAACCAGGTTTGTGGCTGCTCCTCTTTATAAGGAACTTCTTGCTCCTCCTCTTGGTCCTCGTCCTCCTACGGAATTTGTTCCCCGGGTTGGTGTTGCTCAACCTGCAAATCATATAGCAAACATCCTTCCTCGATAGAGCAAAGACCATTAGGCATAGGAGCAGGGTAGAGACACCCAGCTCCAGCAATATGCAGGTAATAAGCATCGCCTCTCCTAGTAAGCATTCCACAGGCTCTCAAAGTAGAGAAACCAACACGTGTCTCACCTAGTACGGGTTGCAACTCACCTAGGTTGATGTCCAGGGCAGTGGCAAGCATAGTGATAACGCTTCCACCTGTGATTGGTCCTTGTCTTTGGGAGGCTTGGTGCTCCAAGTAGCGCACAAGGATGGTGCCCAAGTTGGGTGACAAGCCGCAGTTGTTGTAAGCAGCCTTTGCAAGGACTAGGATGTCCTCCTCGTTGAGTCTTGTGAACTCATTACGTGCCTGCAAGGTGTTAGTAATAACATAGAACAAATAGCAAATTGCAGGATGTTGAATATTCTTCCCCTTGTTCACTCTACTAGTGAAACTCATTCCATTATAGTATTGTTCAGGGGTAGGTTCTAAGCCAGTAAAGGATGCATGTAAGGCATGAATATCATTGTTTGGAAAATTAAAATATGCGCACCATTCATCTAATGTTAAGGTGTAGTTCTTGTTCATCAGATGGAAAGAAATAGTGTCCTCTCCTTGCCATTGTTTAACGGTGCTTTGCAACGAACTTAGAAATTCAATGGTTAAGCGGCGATAAGTAGGTACATAATTGTACACAAAGTTTTGCAGGCCAACTCTATTGCAAAGTTAATTAAAGTCATCAGAAATACCGAGTTGGTTCAATATGATGCGGCAATCCCACTTGGTGTCCTTCACTTCGTGGTTCTTGATCCTGTTGAAGCGATCACGATGGGCCTCATCCATGAACCGTATCCCCATGTGTTCCTAAGCGGCGACCTGAGAAGCGCTAGTGGTGGCACGAGCACGAGTTTGGCTCCTTGTGTTCATCATCTAAAACATTGACGAAAGGCAAAACAAAAACTTTTTGATCCAACAACAGTAAGTATAATATATTCCTCATCAAAGCAAACTAAAGAATCTCCTCAAGATAGTAATCTAGGCAAGAAAATTATGGCAATTGGTTCATAGTAGGTCTCACCCTAGATTGATAATGACAATAGATCGAAGATGAATTTGCAAAAAGTAATTGGGGGATCAGAGGATAAACATACCGTATATCACTCGTGTGCGAGGAAATCGAACGAAATTGAGCAGAGATGAAGACCTCTTGAGGTTATGAGAGAGTTTGGAGGTAGAAGAAAGAAAAAGGATTGAAGTTTTGGAGTTGGAAGTACCTTCCCGTGCTTTTTTGTGGCCGGACACAACTATACGAGCATAGCTATACGGCCAGAACAATGTGTTCTCGCCGTATAGTTGGCCTTTTGTCAAAATATTAGGGTTTCCTCCTGGCGGCACAGCTATACGGACACAACTATACGATCGGAATAAAATGTTCCTGCCGTATAGTTGGTCGTTAAACTGTCTGTCCCTGCGAAAGAAAATATACAAAGGCATCGATATCTATACGACCGGAACTATATGACAAATATTTTTATTCCCGCCGTATAGTTGGTCATTAAACTCTCAGTACATTACAAAAAAATTATATCGAGACACTGATATCTATACGAACGGAGCTATACGGCCGGAATTTTTATTCCCGTCGTATAGTTGGTCGTTAAACTCTCAGTACATTTTGCAGAAAAAAATTTGATGGCAAAGATATCTATACGACCGGAACTATACGGCCAGAATTTTTATTCCTGCTATATAGTTGGTCGTTAAACTCTCAGTATATATGAAAAGAAAATTGTTGATGGCAAAGATATCTATACGGCCGAAACTATACGGCCAGAATTTTTATTCCGGCCGTATAGTTGGTCGTTAAACTCTCTGTGTGCATCAAAAAAATTCTGTTTCTTCGAAAACTATTTATTTTCCTGTAACTTAGTGATATACCTTGTTTTTTACAGAAATTTGACAGTAAATATTTCCGACCAACAATTGATGCAGCCCGTCCTACGGACACTTCGACATCTACAGCAACAAGTCCCCCAAGTGGACCCATGACTCGTGCCCGAGCCAAACTCCTACAAGCTAAGGTGAACTCGCTCCTCTCCTCGTACCAATTTGATACATCCTGGGATGGTGTGCTACTTCATGCAACTACTCTATGCATCATCAGGTACGAAGCCCCAACACATCACCAAGCACCCAAGGATGGAGAACAAGGAGCAGGGTGTGAAGCAAAAGCCGTTGGAGATGCTCAGACCAGAGTCTCCGGTCTGCGCACACCGGAGTCTCCAGTCCACCAAAGTCTCCATCCTGAAGACCCTGGAGTCTCCAGCCCACCTCCAGTCTAAACCCCGAACCGAGCTCCGGGACAATCTGTATGCCCCTCCGGAAGATACACCGGAGACCCGACCGGAGTCTCTGGCCTAGACCGAAGTCTCCGGTCCACCACACCGGAGTCTCCGGACTAACCGTTGCCAGGCATGTAAAAGGCCTTTGGGCCTTCGGCCCACGTACCCTCTAGTCCGTCCAAAACTTACCTTTTATCCCTAAAGTACCCGTGTTTAAGTGGCTGGCCTATATATAGTCCCCCACCTCTATTGTAAACCCTAGGCATGATATTTTGAATTAGTGGAAACCCCTTGTGGATCTATCTAGTTCTTGACTCATTCTCCTTTGACAAAGGAGCACCAAATAGCCCAAACCTCGTTGGAGTTTGCATCGTGCCTCCGCATTTTACAAGGCCTAGGCATCGGAGTCACTTTGCCTAGACGTCAAGACCTCATCGAGTCTCCCTCCTCGTTGTGCTAGTTCGAGAGAGAGAGTCCTTCGCCCGACGCCGATCCTAGGGATTGCGCTAGACCAGTCACCGCCGGCGTGAGCTATTGGTGTGTATCCTGGTTTTGCGTGTGTGTGTTCATCGCGTTCTTGGTGTGTGAGTTCGTCGTGTTCATCCTCCCCTCCTCTCCCCGCACTCCACCCTCGATTTGAACGGGATTCGTGAAAGATCGGGCCACCCTAGAGGTTTGTCCTCAACATATTGGTATCAAGAGCTTCGTTGCTCACGAATTCCCCCACAAAATTTTCTTCTATCCACCAAAAAATTCGAAAATCCCCCAAAAAATAGCCCATTTTGCCTTTGGATCGATCTCTTGATTTCGAGTGTTATTTGTGGTTTTGATCTGATCAAACCTTGTCTTAGGAGTTGGTCCAGCTTTATCCTACATTTTCCCAGCCCAATTTGGCCAATTTTTTGTGGATTTGAGGACCCAAGGCGTGGATTCCGCTCAAGAACACGAGCAGTTCGTGCTCTGACTCCAGACCAGAGTCTCCGGCCAGCACACCGGAGTCTTCGGCCCACACCGGAGTTTCCGGCCTATCCACGCCGGAGTCTTCGGCCTGGACCGGAGTTTCCGGCTTGAGGCCCCGGAGTCTCCGGCCCTGACGCCTTATTTTGATAGTTTTGCCTCTTATCTTTCATTGGCTAAATTCCTCTTGTTTGTTTGTTTGTTTGTTTGTGCCCGTGTGCGTGTCGTCAACTAACAACAAGCTTCCGCATCAACAAACCCGCACTCATCGACACCACGGCCCACGAACATCATCCCGCACCACCGACGTCAAGTTCATCATCACCAATGAAGGTATAACTTGCGTCACCTTGTTAACCCCTATCTTCCTTTGTGTGTACCTATCCCACGAGAGTGGCTCATCTTGTGTTTGCTTGAGCATTGTGCACTTGTCCTTGGATAGTGAGAGTGCAAGAGCAATAGCAAGAGTGACTTGGTAGCATCAAGGGAGAACACAAAAAAAGATACAAAGCAAAAGAAAAAGAAAAATAGTCTCCCATAGCAAAAGAGAGTCTCAAGGCTTGTAAGCGAGAGAGAAAGAAGAGCGCCCAAAGAAAGTGCACAAATCCATTGCTCATTTTTCTTCTTTGCAAACGAGCCATGGTCTCTCCTTACATTGTCACGACAATGAGCTTAGTCTTCGTTAGGACATTTTGTTTGCTCATTTTCATAGTCGTGTCAATCCCAACAATCTACATGTGTGTGTATATAGTCATAGGTTCCCGTCACCCCTTTGAGTTGTTGACCTTCGCCTTTGACTTGAGTTTTGTTGGATTTTACCCACTTTTGACCATCCCTTTTCTTTTGGTTGGTTCTTTGGCTTTCCACAGCACTAACCTACCACCAACAAGCTTTTGAGAGTTAGTTCTTTCTTTAGTGTGAGTTTTCTTTGCATTTTCACTTTGCACGCTTATAGCTCTCACTTGTGGTTTCTAGTTTGGTGCAATCACCAAGGTGAGGTACAAGGCTAACACCACCATATTACACTTCCATATACAATACTTGTGTGTTTTGCATGATGGATAGGCACGGTGAGTCGACCCAACCACGTCCCCAATAAGAAGAACAAGGACCGTACATGACGCGTGCAAGTCACTTCATCGTCTGACAAGAGTTCCGTGAACGTTGCCAAGCCCTTGAGATGTGACAAGATGAACAATTTGGCGATACGCAAACCGAGTTCAAGAACATCGACAACCGCTTCGACGGCCTCGAATGACAAATGCACGCAATGCATCACAACTTTGGCCACCAAAATGAAGCGCTACAATGCTCCATCGCTGAAACAAATGACAATCTTCGGCGGCTCATCGATGGAATGGAAAGACCACATTCACGCGCATCAAGCTCTTCAAGTTCTTCGTGTCATCATGCACCTCTTCAACAAGATCTACATCCAAGTGCTCCAAGACGCAATGACGCTCCCGTGGTTGAAGATGGAAGTTCTTCGAACTATGTACCTTCCCCACGGCACGCCGCAACGTCAAGCTATGATGGTGATTTCTCTTCAAGGCCACATGCAAGGCAAGAAGCATGCCGTCATCACGCAAGGGCATTGGTGATCCAACAAGAGCAATTACAAGATGAACCGCAAGTGCAACCGCAAGTCTACCACCATCGACTGTGACACATACTTAACACAACAAGTGATGACTCCAATTTGGCAAATCAAGCTCGTCATCAACGTGAAGCTCTCCAAGATCCTCCTCGTCGTCATCACCATCATGAACGTCCGCACTGACAACATGGTCATCACGAGGCGCCTCCTCCACCACAGTAAAACATGGAGCGTCAAGTGGTACAAGTTGAGTGAGGCCCACCACGTCAAGGGGCTCAAGACCATGATCTTCGTCGTGAGGCCCGTGCGCCTAATCCACATCACCAACCGAGGAACGAGCCTCCTCTTCATCATCAATTGTGTTATGAGGCTCCACATCCTCAACAACCTCATGAGGCCCAAGTGCCCCAACATCGTCAACAACCGCGCCAAGAGCAAGAGCAAGTGCCACAATAACAATATCAACAGCAAGCTCTGCAACAAGGTCACGAGAACCAAGTTCCACCGCCTCAACCACAAGATCATCAACAAGGTCACCAACCTCGTCGCAATGACCGCAACGATGAAGAAACTTTCGGCAAGCTCAAGTTCACAATGCCCAAGTTTACTGGATCCAATGACCCCGAAGAATACCTCTCATGGGCACTCAAAGTTGACAAGATCTTCCGCATGCACAACTATAGTAACGAGAAGATGGTCGCCATGGCTTCGCTTGAGTTTGATGATTATGCCAACCTTTGGTGGGAACAAGTTCAAGTTGCTCGTGACGCAAGGCAAGAGCCGCCAATCACAACTTGGCATGACATGAAGGCTCATATGAGATCCCGCTTTGTCCCCGCGCACTACACGCGTGACCTCTTCAACAACCTTCAATTGCTTCGTCAAGGGACAAAGACTGTGGAAGAGTACTTCAAGGAAATGGAACTCGACTTGATTCACGCCAACATTGATGAGCGCATGGAACAAACTATGGCACGCTTCCTTATTGTGTTGAACCACCCAATCAAGCGCATCGTCGAGTTCCAAACATACAACAGCATGGTTGAGCTTGTGCACATCGTAACAAAGGCCGAACGTCAAGTGCAAGAGGACATCAAGTACAACAAGCCCAAGACGTATTTCACCTACAAGCAAGCTGCAACCGCTATGCCAACAAACCTCAATGGAAGCTCCTCAAGTACCTCCAAGCCTTCCTTCAAGCCCACACTTCCTCAAGGAAAACTGCCCCCAAGTGGCAGACAAGCAAAAAAGTGATACAGCTTTCAACGGTGAATGCTACAAGTGTGGAGGCAAAGGACACAAGTCGGCCGAATGTGGAAATAAGAAGGTATTGTTCATCCATGACAATGGCGATGAAGAGTACTTAAGTGAAGATGAACTTGATGCCCGAGTCAAGGAAGCAATGACAAGGCAACGAGTGGAAGATGACCAAGAACTCCTCATGTGTGAACATGACGCAAGTCCATCGCTTGTCGTCACAATAATCTTGACCACTCAAGCACAAGAGCATAAAGACCAACACTCAAATATCTTCCAAACACGAGCAGGCATCAATGGCAAGTCTATCAAAGTGTTCATCGATGGAGAGAGTTGCCACAATATTGCTAGCACCGAGTTGTGTGAGAAGCTCAACCTCACCCTCTGTAGCACCCCGATAAAATCACTACTAGAAAATCGCATGTTGTTTTCATTTTGTGCATCATCATGATCACATGCTCATGCCATCATGCATTTGGTTGCCTAAAACTATTTATAAAAAGTCTATCTTTGTTTTCTAAATATCTCTTGTCTTTGTTTCAAATTAAAACTCCGGTCTCTTTTGGATATTTTTGTTTGTCTAAAAGATATTTACAAAAGGCTTTTAAAAATAAAATAAAATAATAGTCTAAAAAAATGTTTTAATTAGGGGAGGCAGCCGACCAGGCCCAAAGGCCCAGCCAGCCGGCCTACTACCCCGCAAACCTAACCCTAATCCCCATCCCACCTACCTCACAGTTAGTCCCTTCCCGCCGCCGCACACACTCTGCGCGCACACCCTGCCTCGACACAGCCACGCTAGTGCGGCATCGCGAACCGCACACTACCGTGGTACACGCTCCGCTCGCGCGGAACCCACCCCACCCACATGCGACGTTGCCCTGCACTCCACAGCGCACGCACTCACATGGATCGGTCTTGACCCGGCCCCACCTCCCTGATCGGCCTCCCTCGTCTCTCACCTACCGCAACCGCCGCTACCTACGCCCTCAAATCCCCTTCGATCCATGCCGCCTCGAGGACTCTGCGACGTGATCCCCTCGCCACGCTTCGCCGCCTCCCGCCGCCACACGCTGCCCCTGCTCTGGCCGCAGCCGCGCGCCGCCTAGACCTCGCCGGCACCGCCAGTGCCGCGGCAGAGACCTCCACGAGCCGCTACCTCACCCCGGCCTCGACCGGTCGTTGTCCGCTGTCGCACTCGCCCGTCCCTGCGAGCTCCGCGAGCCTCGCCGCCGTCTCCACCCCGCCGCCACGCTATCCTCTACCTCCTCGTCGACCGACCCGTCGTCCACCGACGGCGCCTCTCCGTTCCGGCCCGGGTCGACCTCACCCCGCGTCCCCACCAAGCAGAGCGCCGCCGTCGGCTCGGCCGCCCTCCCGCCTCGACCTCGTCTCCTAGCGGCGCTTGCCTCGCTTCCCCGCTTCCTCCCTGGCCGCGTCGCACCGCCACCAGCGACCACCTCGCCGTGGCCCCGTCCCCTCCCGGGCGCCTCGAAGGTCGTTGACCGCCTCGCAGCTCTGCTCGAGTTTCGGCCTCCTCTTCTCCGTCAAGCCCAGCACATCACCGCTGGCCGCACCGCCTTCCT
Source organism: Avena eriantha (assembly GCA_910589775.1). NCBI lineage: Eukaryota > Viridiplantae > Streptophyta > Magnoliopsida > Poales > Poaceae > Avena > Avena eriantha. The sequence continues at coordinate 380,623,119 of OU342740.1, forward strand.
CTGCGGCCGTCGTCCGAGCCCTCCCGTTGACCTCCGGCCATGTCTTCCTCACAGCGGCGCCCCTGTGCCATCCGCCACCCCATCAATCTTGTCCCTCCCGCCAGCATGCCCTGAGCGCCATGGCTACGCCTCGACGTCATTCGCCTCAAACCTCCCCGGCGACCTGCCTCTGTTCTCTTGCTAAGTAGAAGCGGGCATCCTCTGTTTCCTGCACGAGTCATGTTTCTGGTTGTGTTTATGTGTTGATGGTGAGCTCGTGTGTGCTCCAGGCGGGCACTTCAGCTAGTCAGGCATGTGTACATCAAGCCAATTTCATATCTCTGTGTATGTGCCCCTGTGTGGCTGCCCTAAGAACCGCAAGATCTTCTTCGGAGTCACATTCAGGCTTCCTGAGTACCCCGAACCCGTACTCTGTTGAGACCGACACCTTGTCAAGTCGTGAACCTGGAGTCCCATTGCGAAGCCGTGAAGACACTGGCTCAAGTCCATCACCGACCAACGAGAGGAACCTCAAGATCTCCTTCTCGGTCCCGAAGCCGAATTCCCGAAGACCGAACCCTGTGGATCGACGTGATCTTCTTCATGAACGCCGAGACCCTGACCGGAAGATGCCCGGAACACCAAGATCTGCTTCCGAACGCTTTGACCAAGGCCGAACCAAGATCTCCACGGATGCGACAAGACCTCCTTCCAGGATGCGATGCCGAGAACCCAGACGCCAAGATCGCCGACACGGAATGCCAAGTTCTTCTTCCCGAAACGTCAAGATCGACCCGATAGGCGGACCCGACAAGATCTTCATGACGGCAAGATCAACACTGACCAGGGCGAACCGAGGATCCTCCAACGCCAAACCAAGTCCTGAGACGATCTCCGAAGACCGATCCCATCGAACCGAACCCCTAGATCCCGGAGCCCTGAGACCCAAACCCGAACTCCTGGAACCAAGATCTTCCGAACCCAGATGTGTGACCCTAAGCCTCTATTTTTATAATATGATATATACCTGTCGCATCATTAAATCATCATGCTTGCATACATGTCATCTGAAGGGTTGGGTTAAATAGTCGATTCACCTAAATTAAATATGGAGTCCATATGCGGGCTATTCTAGTCTTATTCCGGACTCCATTTAAATTTGTGTAGCGAACCGATGCCATGTTTTGCCTTGTTAAGACAACATTTAAATTGCGAGGGTTCTAAATAACTTGAACCGTTTAATTAATTTTCGGGACCCCCGTTTCCGCTTAATATCGCCTAATTGCATCGCATCTTTGCCATGTCATGCATCATATCATAAACGTGTCGATTCTTCGGATAATGTATCGACAAGTTCTTCGGATAATGTATCTCCAGCAGTGTTTCCCAGGCGAGCATCCCTTCCCCTTCTACCTATTTTGCATTTATAGTCTTTACTTCCTCCTATTGATCTATTGCTATCTGTGTTGTGATGCTTTAGTTTCCGTGCACCCTTTATACTCCTTGCAGTCTCTATATTGCCATGGACACATCCTATTGCCTGTTGTTTGATAGATAGTCGGCCTTGCGAGTCGTAGTTGCTTGCTTCTGTGTTGCTTCGCGTCGTTGTCGTTCCACCGTTGACGGCAAGTTGGCACATGATAAATGGTGGAGATACTTAATGGTGGAGATGATCATGACTTTAAATACAACTATTAAATTGATGGTATAACTAATACAGAGGCATCGGTGGGCAATAGATGTTATTTGGTTTTTCCACGCTCACTTGTGTCCCGTAGGACCCCGAGTACTTGATACCTGTTCCTTGACTATCGCACTATCCGCATATGGGACCATGAATCCCCTTAGCCAGAGCTTGAGTCATTTCTTATTTCTTGGGGCCACAAACTAGTTTGGGGTTTTATTTACTATCCTGTACCTATGCCATGCTTTACTGCTTTATTTACAATTGTGCGTGGAGCACCTGTACTGTTTTGGATCGTGACACGTTTTCGCTATATCGACAAGCCCAGTCACACTTTCAGGTTCCCAGTCGTTTACCGCCGTCCACACAAACCCTGGGTCCGTTCTGGAGCCGGCCAACTTCGTTGCGGGTAGCTTAGTGGGGTGGCCCCCTGAAATATTTTATGAATCATGTGATTGCTTTGTCGTGAAAGCGCCGTTGGGTTTTGATTTGGTTTTTCCGAGGTTGATCATGTGTGTGTTGCTATTTATGCACCCCTGCAGGGTAAATCTTTCTGAAAGCCGTGTCCGCGGTTATGGACGACTTGGAGCACAGTATCTCGATCATAGACAAGCATAACTAAAGTATTGCTATAAATTTGACTTAATATGTGACTAGTAATCAGCTCCCCTACAATGGAATGGATAATAAAAGTGCCAACAACTGGTGGAACTGGGGTGTATCATGTCATATTATACCTGTCTAGTAAGTATCGCAACTCCAATGGAATGAAATAAAAGTGCCAACAACTGCTAGGTTTGGGATGTCACATGCTAATTGTATCTGACTAGCAAGTACTGCAACTATAACTGAATGGTTAACTAAAACTACCCACTACTTATGCTATCAGGATGACTCATGCTATCTTTATCTAACTAGTAAGTGCTTCAAATTTAATGGAATGAATAAAACTGCCAACTGTGTGAGTTCCTCGGTTTGACTTCCTCGTTTGGTCTCGAGGGGGAATACCAGGATGGGTATGATTGGTGTTAGTATAATGTTGGTTCCGAATAGGTCTTTCTTATCTCTCTCTAATAGCCGACAGTTGCTCGAGTCTCTATAGGTTGTTTAGTGCGTGTTGCGCTGCCGCTTCAGTCCACCATACCTTTGTAGGCGAGAGCCACCGAATTCTAGCCTCGCCGTGTACTGGCCTCAGTACTGACGCTCCTCTTTTTCCTTTGCCCTTTGTCGGCACCCCTTTTGTTTTTAGCAGGTTTGAGATCGACGTCGTTAGCAGGGTTACCCTTCCGGCTTGGCCTGGGCAGGGTTATGGACGCCATTGGTTATTCTTCAGGGCTCTTAGCCCCATTTGCATCTTGTCCGTACTCGGACGCTGTAGCGATTTCAAGGTGATTTGGATCTGTGTACTGTATATCGGTATTCTTGACTCATGGAGTCGTGTTGTATATATATGTGTTATGTGGGTCTCATCAAGGACTGTTGTGTAATGGTATTACTTCGTTTTCCACCCGCACGAAAGTGCCTGGTGGGTGTCCTTGAATCGTTTCTATGCGGGTTTGGCGAAAAAGGGCTAAAACTTGCATAGGGCCAATTCGAGGGTGTTACACCCTCCATCCGCACAAGCACCCCTACCACATGCAATGGCTAAGTGACCAAGGGTCCGTGAAGATCAAGCATACCGAATCGGTCTCCTTCGCCATTGGTCCTTACAAACACATGGTGGAGTGTGATGTGGTTCCTATGATAGTTTGTCACATGCTTCTTGGTCGACCATGGCAATTTGACAAGGCTACTCTACATGATGGTCGCACCAATGTGTACACCTTCAAATGGCTCAACAAAACATGTGTTTTGCAACCAATGACTCCTAGCCAAATAATTGCGGATAATGCAAAGGTTTAGCGACGGCGCAAAGCACAACACCTACTTGTGAGAAGTGCGGTGAGAGAGAGAGAACCACCTCATAGTGAGTGAGAGCTACAAGCCAAACTCAAGTGAAAGAACTAAGAGTGTTCTCCTTGCCACCAAAAGTGAGATGAGAGGTGTGCGGAACAACCCATCCATATTGCACTATGTCCACCTTTGCAAGGGACTAGCGCAAGGAACTAATGAATTAACCAATGTTCCTCCATCTTTGATGATTGTTTTGCAGGAATTCAAGGATGTGTTCCCCGAAGAACTCCCACATGGACTGCCTCCTCTTCGCAGCATCGAACATCGCATTGACCTCATCCCCGGTGCACCACTTCCAAACCGCTCCGCCTACCGCACGAACCCGGAGGAGACAAAGGACATTGAACATCAAATCAACCAACTCATCTCCAAAGGTTTGATCCAAGTTAGCACTATCCCAAGTGCCATACCCGTGATTCTTGTTCCAAAAACGGATGATACGTTACCGTTATGCATGGACTGTCGTCCAATCAATGCTATTACCGTGCATTATCGACATCCTATACCGTGACTTGATGACATGATTGATGAGTTGTGTGGAGCCACTATTTTTCGAAAATTGATCTTCGTAGTGGTTACCATAAAATACACATGGCTGAAGGTGATGAGTGGAAAACTACCTTCAAGACCAAACTTGGTCTCTATGAATGGTTGGTTATGCCCTTTGGTTTATCTAATGCCCCATCCACCTTCATGTGCCTTATGAATCACATCTTGCATTCTCTCATTGGAAAAAGTGTTGGTGTATATTTCGATGATATACTTGTTTATAGCAAGTCACTTGAGGACCATATTAAACATGTCAAGGAAGTCTTGCAAATCCTTCGACATGAAAAGCTTTATGCTAATCTTCCCAAGTGCACTTTTTCTAAAGACAAGTTGATTTTTCTTGGATTTGTCGTTTCTTCGAAGGGCATTGAAGTTGATGTGTCCAAGGTAAATGACATACGCGATTGGCCCATCCCAACAAATGTGAGTGAACTCTGAAGTTTTCATGGGTTGGCCGGTTTCTATCGTCGCTTTGTAAAAGACTTTTCGACCATTGCTTGTCCTCTCAACGAGTTGACAAAAAATAATGTCACCTTCGTATGGGGCAAAACACAACAAAAAGCTTTTGATGAACTCAAAAATAGGCTCACCGAAGCACCTCTCCTTGCATTACCGGATTTCACAAAAACTTTTGAGATAGAGTCTGATGCTAGTTGTATTGGCATTGGAGGAGTCCTTATGCAAAACGGACGTCCTATAGCCTACCATAGCGGGAAACTTGATGGTGCTCGCCTTAATTATCTGATTTATGACAAAGAGAGTTTTGCCTTAGTTCATGTTCTTCAAGTTTGGCAACACTACCTATGGCCTAAAGAATTTATAATACATTCCGACCATGAGTCGTTGAAATATCTTAAAGGCCAAGCAAACTTGAGCAAGAGATAGGCTAAGTGGGTTGAGTTTATGGAGTCTTTTCCGTACATTGTCAAGTATAAGAAGGGCAAAGATAATGTAGTCGTGGACGCTTTGTCTCACAAGCACACAAACCTTCTTACTCGACTTGAAATCAACATGTTGGGTCTTGATGAAATCAAAACTTTGTATTCTTCCGACCTGTTCTTCGAACCAGTTTTCGCAAAGTGCTACATTGATAAAGGAGTTGATGATTTCTATTTTCATAAGGGCTTTCTATTTAAAAAAACAAGCTTTCCATTCCGAAGTCGTCCCTCCAACTTTTTCTTCTCCAAGAATCTCATGGTGGAGGCCTCATGGGTCACTTTGGCCGTGACAAGACATTGGACATGCTCTCCACTCACTACTTTTGGCCCAAGATGAAGCGCAATGTGGAGCACTATGTTCAACGATGCACGACATGTGTTCAAGCTAAGTCGCAAGCTAACCCTTATGGTCTTTATATGCCATTGCCTATTCCTCATTCACCTTGGTCCGACATTAGCATGGATTTCATGTTAGGATTGCCTAGATCTAAGCATGGTCATGACTCTATATTTGTTGTCGGGGATCGCTTTTCCAAAATGGCACACTTCATACCGTGCCATAAGACCGATGATGCTTCACATGTTGCTAATTTGTTTTTCAGGGAAATCGTCCGTCTTCACGGTGTGCCAAGAACAATCGTCTCCGACCACGACGTCAAATTCATGAGCTACTTATGGAAGACCCTCATGGCCAAGCTCGGTGTCAAGCTCTTCTTTTCATCCGCGTCGCATCCTCAAACCATTGGCCAAACCGAAGTTGTCAACCGAAGCCTCGGAACTCTTCTACGTGTGTTGATCAACAAGAACTTGAAGGATTGGGAGGAATGCATTCCCCATGCCGAGTTTGCCTACAACCGAGCCAAGCACTCAACAACCAAGATGAGTCCCTTCATGATCGTCTATGGTTTCGAGCCCCTCACCGCGCTCGACATCCTACCTCTACCTCTCCATGAGCGCACCAACATGGACATTGAGAAGCGTCCACAAGCTATGAAGAAACTTCATGAAGAAACAAGAGCTACTATCGAGCAACAAGTCCTTCACCAAGCTTCAAGGTTAAACAAGGACAAGAAGGAGATGATCTTTGAAGAAGGAGACCTTGTATGGATACGCTTGAGCAAAGACCGTTGTTCCCAAGGAACGAGATTCCAAGCTCAAACCAAGAGGAGATGGCCCCTTCAAGGTACTCAAGAGAATCAACAAGAATGCCTACATCATCGACATTCCAGTCTCCAAGTACCTTGCAAGCAACACATTCAATGTCAAGGACCTCTCACCCTACCATGGAGATGTTCAAGATGATACCCATGAAGAGTCGAGGACGACTCTTTCCCAAGGGGAGCTGATGCAGCCTATCCTACGGACGCTCCTACATCTACACCAACAAGTCCCCCAAGTGGACCCATGACTCGTGCCCGAGCCAAACTCCTACAAGCTAAGATGAACTCGCTCCTCTCCTCGTGCCAATTTGATACATCCTTGGATGGTGTGCTACTTCATGCAACTACTTTATGTATCATCAGGTACAAAGCCCCAACACATCACCAAGCACCCAAGGATGGAGAACAAGGAGCAGGGCATGAAGTAGAAGCCGCTGGAGCTACTCAGACCGGAGTCTCTGGTCTGCACACATCGGAGTCTCCGATCCACCAAAGTCTCCGGCCTGAAGATCCCAGAGTCTCCGGCCCACCTCCGGTCTGACCCCTAAACAGAGCTCCGAGATAATCTGTATGCCCCTCCAGAGGATACACCGGAGACCTGACCAGAATCTCCGGCCCAGACCGGAGTCTCCGGACCGACCGTCGCCAGGCATATAAAAGGCCTTTGGGCCTTCGGCCCATGTACCCTCTAGTCCATCCAGAACTTACCTTTTACCCCTACCCATGTTTAAGTGGCTGGCCTATGTATAGTCCCCCACCTCTATTGTAAACCCTAGGAATGATATTTTGAATTAGTGGAAACCCCTTGTGGATTTATCTAGTTCTTGCCTCATGCTCCTTTGAGAAAGGAGCACCAAATATCCCAAACCTCGTTGGAGTTTGCATCGTGCCTCCGCGTTGTACAAGGCCTAGGCATCGGAGTCCCTTTGCCTAGACGTCAAGACCTCACCGAGTCTCCCTCCTCGTCGTGCCGGTTCGAGAGAGAGTCCTCCGCCCGACGCTGATCCTAGGGATTGCGCCGGACCGGTCACCACTGGCGTGAGCTATTGGTGTGTATCGTGGTTTTGCGTGTGTGTGTTCATCGCGTTCTTCGTGTGTGAGTTCGTCGTGTTCATCCTCCCCTCCTCTCCCCGCACTCCACCCTCGATTTGAACGGGATTCATGAAAGATCGGGCCACCCTAGAGGTTTGCCCTCAACAACAATAGCATGAATAAAGCAGAATTTTAAGTACTACCGAACATATTCTCCTCAACTGGAGTTTTCTAGCACTTTTTATTAAACATAAACTTAAACTAAAACTAAAAAGTTAACTCAAACCTTTATTTCCCATGGGTTGCCTCCCATGAAGCACTCTTTTACGGTTAATAGCTTGACCTTGATGATACTCACTTGGGCCAGATGAGTGGAACACTCACTCCAAAGTAATTGGCCTTCAAAGTGATGGCCTCCTTTTCGTCATGTTTGGCTTTCTTCTTCCTGGGAAAATGAATAACGAAAGGATCCCATGAAGGTAATTGCAGCTTCACGTTCCCTTCATACAGATTAATCAAAGCCTTAATAGCTCTTAAGAAAGGACTCCCTAATATAATAGGAGTAGTAGCATCTTCAGGCATGTCAATAATAACAAAATCAATGAGAGCGAGACAGCCTTTAATGTATACTAAAGTGTTCTCCTTATTCCTACAGCTTGTTTATAGGTAGAATCTGCTAGATGAAATTTTAACTCGGTAATTTCAAAGGAGCCAAGATTTAACTTATTAAAAAGACTCTTTGGAATTGTTGAGACGCTTGCACCTAGATCACAAAGTGCAGCTATCTCATTGGTTCCAATTTTAATCTAAATAGTAGGCTCAAATATGTCATCTAGTTTAACGGGTAAATTTTCAGCAATTTGCTTGTATTCTTCCTCAAGGTCATGTACCTTTATTGCTACTTGATTGACAAAGTGTTGGTACATAGCTTCCTCACTACCTTCACTTACCAAAATCTTAACGTTGATCCTTTTTACGAGATCTTCAACGGTGTAGCTTGGTGAAGGAGCATTACTATAGTCAAGTTCTTCAGGCTCCTCCCTTTGGATCCTCATCATTGTGTTCTTCAATAGGATTGGGCTCAGCTTTACCTACAAACTTAGCTAGAATGAGAGTTTGACTCTCGATTATCTTACCTAGCTGTGCCTCAACGATCCTCATTCTCTCTTGGAGGGCCTATAAATCATTTCTCAAACTAACAACTTGGTTAGATAATTTACCAAGCATATCATCATGGTTCTCTATTATTTTAACAAGAATATTGTTTTGTTCTATCAAAGACTTAAGTGTTTCTTGGAGACTACCATTACTAGTTCCCGTATTATTATTAGTTACCTGTAGGACTAGCATAATGTTTCTAAAAGTTAGGATTGTAACTCTTCTTCCAAGCAGGGTTATAATCATTACGAGCTACGAAGTCTATTTCTTCAATATTTGTTTCAGGGGTGGATCTTACCTGGGTTTCCTTACCTTTTACGGCTAGTATGAGCTCATCCAACTTAGCATTGATTTCTTCGTTTTCTTGTGGTGAAATAGCATTCACCTTCTTCGTGTTTGATCTTTCCACATGCCATTTGGCATGGTTGTCTTGCATATTGTCTAACAACTGCTTTGCTTCGGTAATATGTTTACCCATGAATGTTCCTCCAGCTGTAGTATCAAGCATAGGCTTAGACAGAGGATTAAGAGCATTGTAAAATAAATGGAGGATTGACCAATCTTCCATCCCATGACTAGGACAGTTTCTTAAGCATTCTTTCATCCTCTCCCAAGCAAGTGCTAGTGGCTCACGCTCTTCCTGTCTAAAACCAGTAATATTAGATCGGAGTTGCATAGTCCTTGCAGGTAGGAAAAATTTAGTCATAAATAAAGGAGTACATCCCACCCATGATGTAATAGTATTTCTAGGCAAATCTAGCAACCATTCTTTTGCTCTTCCTCTTAGAGAGAAAGGAAATAAATGCACTTTGACCGCATCAGGGTCAACGTCTTTTATATGCATCATATCACATATTTCAGTGAAAGTATTTAAGTGCATACCTGTGTCTTCAATAGCAGAGCCTCCAAATTGATTATGTTGAACCAAACTTAAGTAATGGGGCTTAATTTCATAGTCATCAACAACAATTGCTGCCTGAGTAATAGGAGTACGCAAATAATCATCGTTGGGAGTAGCAAACTCCCCAAGCTTCTTTTCAGCCATATTTCCTATGTTTTTGGGTTTTCTTAAACAAAGAATTATAATAGTAAAAGCAAGAATTTAAAGGCTAACTAATTTTTTTGGTTTATCAAATAAAGTCTGAAAGCAAACTAACAAAATTAAAAACAAGAATTAAAACTAGAAAGGTTACTAATAACCTCACCAGGGTAGCTATTGCTTCCCCAGCAATGGTGCTAGAAAAAGGGTTGATACCTTCGATCCAGATTACGGATGTAGTGTAGCTTCTTTTTCCCAAGTAGACCTAGGTTATCAAATCCTTGGGAAGCGAATGCGTAGTGAAGTTACTTTAATAGACCTTCAGGAGTTTTAGAATTCCTTTTGTGTTTTTACCGGACCAATAGCTTGCGTCTTTTTGTTGTTGTCGATGATGGAGAGAGAGGGCCTAGGGCGTTTGGTTTCACCTGTAGCTGTGCAAAACATCTGATGGGAATAAAAGATAAAGTTAAAGTATGCATGTAATTGTTAGAGAAAGATAAATTATATGTGGGAAGTGCATCCATAATTGCTATTGCCTCCGCAACCTCTTATAGAAATAACCTACTAGTCCCATAGAAGAAAGAGAACTAATGATATGCATAGTGATGTCACCGTTAATCCCTAGCAAATCCCTCACATACAGTCGTACTACCCCTTCTATCACTGGGGTGACCAACCTACAGATCAGTCATCACTCATACTCCCTATACCTGGCTCAACCCTCGGGGTCTTGGGTACCTGACAAGTCCTTGGATTGAGGCAAGAGAGGATACAATAATCATCATGTCATACAAACTAATACACGATCCCATCTATGATAAATAACATGCACAATTGCTACATGGCTAGGTCGAAGCCCTTAGCCCAAGGAGAATTACTCACACATAGGTATGAGATCAACAGTCAAAAACATTGTAATGAAAATCATAAGATTGATAGAAATAGTCTTACAATGTCGCCAATCGGAGAAGAGATCTACTATTACAAGTGGTGGAATATGGCTATGGAGATGGAGAATGGTTTGGAGATCTAGAGGCGGCTAGTGATCTATGGCGGAGACTTTTTGGCGAGGTCTGGCTTCTGCGGGCGGCTTTTCTCATCGCCTGAGGCTTCTTTATATAGGGGTCCCTTCACGGAAGTTGTTCTGTTTGACCTAATGGTGGTGGCACCAACTATACGACAGGAGCTATATGGCCGGAATTTTTTATCCGGTCGTATAGTTGGTCGTTAAAGCGTCTGCCTCTATCTTACGGCTCTTGGTTTCTTCTGACTGTTGGAAATCTCGTATCTTTGTCATTAATGCAGTGATTCCCTCCTTTAAATGACATTATCTGCGTAGGAAAAATATAAAAGAAAGGATTGCATACCCCTCTAAATATTAGCATTAGTGGCAGGGTTTAGAGAGATATTTCATCAAAAATAGGAGTAATATCCAGTTTAAATGTGGACGTAGATGGCTATATTTCAGAGCCATGAATCCACCAGTGTCAATGCATGTGTGTGCTTTTCATAAACCACCACTAGAGTCATTGCATGTTTGTTCTTTTCCTAAACTACAACTAGAGACATTGCATGTGTGTTCTTTTCCTCAACCACCACTAGTGTCATTGCATGTGTGTTATTTTACTAAACCACATGGATCCACCAGTGTCATTTGCATGTGTGTTCTTTTCATAAACCAACACTAGTGTCATTGCATGTGTGTTCCTTTCCTAAACCACATGGATCCACAAGTGTCATTGCATGTGTGTTCTTTTTCTAAACAACCACTAGAATCATTGCATGTGTGTACTTTTCATAAACCACAACTAGTGTCATTGCATGTTTGTTCTTTTTATAAACCACATGGATCTACCAGTGTCATTGCATGTGTGTTCTTTTCACAAACCACAACTAGAGTCATTGCATGTGTGTTCTTTTCATAAACCACAACTAGAGTGATTGCATATTCGTTCTTTTCATAATCCACATGGATCCACCAGTGTCATTACATGTGTACGTGTTCTTTTCATAAACCACCACTAGATTCATTGCACGTGTGTGCTTTCCATAAACCACATGGATCCACCAGAGTCATTTCCATGTGTGTTCTTTTCATAAACCACCACCAGTGTCATTGCATGTGTGTTCCTTTCCAAAACCACATGGTTCCACTAGTATCCTTGCATGTGTGTTCTTTTACTAACCTACCACTAGTGTCATTGCATGTGTGTTATTTTCATAAACCACTTGGATCCACCAGAGTCATTGCAATGTTCTTTTCATAAACCACAACTATAGTCATTGCATGTTTGCTATTTTCATAAACCACATGGAACCACAACTAGAGTCATTGCATGTGTGTTCTTTTCATAACCACCACTAGATTCATTGCATGCGTGTTCTTTCTATAAACCACATGGATCCACTAGAGTCATTTGCATTTGTTCTTTTCATAAACCACCACTAGTGTCATTGCACGTGTGTTCCTTTCCTAAACCACATGGATCCACTAGTGTCATTGCATGTCTTTGCATGTGTGTTCTTTTCCTAAACCACCACTAGTGTCATTGTATGTGTGTTATTTTACTTAACCACATGGATCCACCAATGTCAATGCATGTGTGTCCTTTTCATAAACCACCACTAGAGTCATTGCATGTTTGTTCTTTTCCTAAACCACAACTAGAGATATTGCATGTGTGTTCTTTTCCTAAACCACCACTAGTGTCATTGCATGTGTGTTATTTTACTAAACCACATGGATCCACCGGTGTCATTTGCATGTGTGTTCTTTTCATAAACCACCACTAGTGTCATTGCATGTGTGTTGCTTTCCTAAACCACATGGATCCGCCAGTGTCATTGCATGTGTGTTCTTTTCCTAAACCACCACTAGAGTCATTGCATGTGTCTACTTTTCATAAACCACAAATAGAGTCATTGTATGTTTGTTCTTTTCATAAACCACATGGATCCACCAGTGTCATTGCATGTGTGTTCTTTTCATAGACCACCACTAGATTCGTTGCATGTGTGTTCCTTTCCTAAACCACATGGATCCACCAGTGTCATTGCATGTCTTTGCATGTGTGTTCTTTTCCTAAACCACCAGTAGTGTCATTGCATGTGTGTTTTTTCCTAAACCACCACTAGTGTCATTGCATGTGTGTTCCTTTCCTAAACCACATGGATCCACCAGTGTCATTGCATGTCTTTGCATGTGTGTTCTTTTCCTAAACCACCAGCAGTGTCATTGCATGTGTGTTTTTTCCTAAACCACCACTAGTGTCATTGCATGTGTGTTCTTTTCATAAACTACTTGGATCCACCAGAGTCATTGCATGTGTGTTCTTTTCATAAACTACAACTATAGTCATTGCATGTTTTTTCTTTTCATAAACCACATGGAACCACAACTAGAGTCATTGCATGTGTGTTCTTTTCATAAACCACCACTAGATTCATTGCATGTGTGTTCTTTCCATAAACCACATGGATCCACCAGAGTCATTTGCATGTGTGTTCTTTTCATAAACCACCACTAGTGTTGCATGTGTGTTCTTTTCATAAACCACAACTAGAGTCACTGCATGTTTGTTATTTTCATAATTCACTTGGATCCACCAGAGTCATTGCATGTGTGTTATTTTACTAAACCACATGGATCCACGAGAGTCATTGCATGTGTGTTCCTTTCCTAAACCACATGGATCCACTAGAGTCATGTCATGTGTTTTTTCCTAAACCACCAAAGAGTCATTGCATGTGTGTTCCTTCCTAAACCACACGGATCCACTAATGTCATTGCATGATTCAATGACAGCCGTTGGCCACAAACAATCGGGACGCAGAACTAACCAGCAACCTCTCCGAGCTTCTAGAAGACCCGATCCCCGATTGTTAGGCATCGTTCGATCAGGGTGCGTGGACGATAAGGATGTCCTTCGTAAGGGCGATCCGTGAGAAGTATGCTCTGTGAACTGATTGGCAGTGGCAACCACGACTGGTCCTACGTCCTTGCCCTTATCCTCTTAACCTCGGGGCCGAAGCTTAGATTGGTTCCTTCATCGCCATGGATAGGGAGAGGCCCAAACTCAGCTTTCACGAGGCTCAGATGTTCGCCCACTATGACATACTCGCGTCGCCGTTCGCGGGGCTTCTAGCTAGGTTTGAGCTTAGCGATGCTGGGGTGCCTGTCGCGTCGCTCTTGCACGACAACATGTTGGTGAGGCATATCAAGGAGCTCTGCTGCCAGCTGTCGGAGCGGAAGAGGGCAATGGCATGGTACTCGCGGACGAGCGCGTACTGGCGAAAGTTGTTCAAGAAGGAGCAGATGGCATTTATTGAGTTGTGTGGAACCCACCGGCGGGAGATCCACCCAGATCTGCGCAACCCCGAAGGGAGGCAGCGCTTCTGGGAAGTGCCTGGGCGTACGACCTCCACCGTTATCGATGCGGCACGCCGTGAAGAATCCATGAGGAGGAGGAATGTAGTCGGGAATGTCGACATTGATTCCGATGCAGAGGAGGCTGATGGCGATGCGATGAACATCATCGATGATGGAGACTGCGGGAGCGTCATAGTCGACTAGGGCCACTTAAGCCTAAATTAAATCTATGTACGGTATCTTAATGCCCTCTTTGGATCGGGGTCGCTTGAGTCATAGTCGATTAGCGTCATAAGTTATATATGTTTGCCATGTTTTAGGTGTCTTTGTCTTTGAAACTAATCGAAAGTCGTCCGATCCTAAAAATAAAGTTCGCGTGTTCCTGGCATATCGGATGGAACAATACGCTGACTCTGCTACCAGCACTTGATGGCACAACCATAATTTGGAGTGCGTCAGAGGAGAAGGGGTCGAGCATGTTGTAATAGTGTACTACTTCTGTCCAGATATAACCGACTTAGCTTTTTTAGATATTTAAATGTATCTATACCCAAAACATGTCTAGATACATACGAATCTACACAAATTGAAGTCACTTATTTCTAGACGGAGGGAGTAATAATATTTTCTGAGGAATAGTTTCTGAGGGCATATATTGGGCATGTTTTAGGTTTCTCTGTCTTTCAAACTAATCAAAAGTCATCCAATTCTGAACAAATAAAGTTCACGCGTTCACATCTAATGGGACAATATGCTGACTCTGCTACCAGCACTTGATGGCACAACCATAATTTTGGAGTGTGCTAGAGGACATGAGAATTCAAGGGAGATGGGAACTAGTAGTTGCGTCCATACATAGGTAAAAAGCTATGCCAATGTAATAATATTTAAAAAGTTGTAATCTCATCCATCTGACCCCATCACAGACACGTTGCACGCGCCAGATATAAATAAAGATGACACGACTAGTTCAGTTTAAATGATAATTCAAGAAACGACGTTACTATACATGCTTCTTTCTTCTCCTCTTATTAGTCTACTAGCCCATGCTATATTAAGCAACAGTTGATGAGGATGGAAAAAATGATCAAATGGAAAATAAAACAATTTTTAAGCTTACCTTTCATCTGGAGAACCGTACAAAGATGAAATTGGCAGGGATTTATTATTTCTCATGCAGTTAGCCGAAAGATCCTCAAGAACATCCTCAATCACCCCCACAACTTCTTAATATTCTAACACACTTCCATTATTTTCCTTTTCCTTCCTGTTTTGCTTACCCTTTTGTTTCTTTTCACACCCTTTTCTCGTTGGCACATCCACTTTCATAAATTTGCTGCTTACCTACGTTTTCCTCCGAGTGTTCATCACCGTTTTTCTCCACCTGCTGTACTTCCTCAAGTTCTTCATCTTCGCGCTGCTCTTCCTCCAGTTCTGGCTGAGAAGCCTCATTTTCTGCCACCGAGGTGTGAATAGGGACAAGATCATGTGAAACTGGGTTTTTGCACAACCTCTTGATATGGCTGAATCCTCCACAACGTTTGCATTTCCTTTTCCTAGATCCTAGCCTTGAACCTTTATCGGTGGAGGCTTCGATCCTTAGTTTTCTAGGCCTCCTAGGTGGCCTCCTAAGAACTGGTGGTTGAAGTTTGAACCCTGGATCGACAATCTCCCAATCATTTTCATCAGCCATAGGTGGTACATTTTCTGCATAAGTTGTAGCAAACTTGTCCACGGAGAAATAGTTGTCAACATAGTTCTCTATTTCAACTTTGCTACCTCTAAGCTTTAAGATGAAGTAAAGTGCATGGTGACATGGCAGACCAGTAATCTACCACTTCCTACATGAACAAGTCTTGTTTCCAATGTCTACAGTGTACGTCCGTTCAGTTCCATGCTTGCATTCTACATAAACCCCAGCCAATGTTCTGGAACTTCTGACCATCCTCATCTTTATCATTCTCATTGCCCTGGTTCTTGCATTCAGTACCATAACCACCTTTGGAACTATTTTATGGCCTAAAAAAATTCTTGCACAAATTCTTTGCCTTAAATCTATCTTCACCATTATGCACTGTCTTATTGCATCCAACAAAATAACAATTGCAAGTGTATTCATGACCGAAATCTTAGCATTGAAACTCTCTGCCAAATTATTGCAAACAAAATCCACCTTGCTTAACTCACCAAACTTGCTTCTGGCTCGTAGCTTGGTGTGATGTTCTTCAAGGTATTTTTTTCACCTTTGGCACTACATTCATGTTCTGCAAGTAAGTAGCATGTGTGTTTGGGGTGTATGTGTATGCTGACCGCCACAAGTCCTCTTCAAAGATCTTTCCTTTGAACTTCTTCGTGAAGTTAGTAGCAAGGTGCCACATGCATTCCTATGCTCAACCCCAAGAAACACAGCATCAATAGCATTTCAAGACCCTTGCATGCACCAGTGTGTATCACCAAGCCTTCAGGGTGACCAATTACTGCATGTAGTCTCTATATGAACCATGTCCAACTTTCATTTAATTCACCCTCAAGAACAGCATAAGCTACGGGTAGAAACCAATTATGTGCGTCCAAAGCACAAGTATAAGCAACATGTCCCCTGAACTTCCCTATTAAAGAAGTTGTGCCTATTGCCAAGTATGGCCTGCAGCCGTCTAGGAACCCCTTCCAGCATGCCTTTAGGCAGACAAAACATCTCCTACAACATTTCTTATCTGCCTTCTTATACCTAACCCCCCTTGAGACATTTTCTCTTCCTTTCACAACCTTGTAATCGATGTCAACAACACTACCAGGTGATTTTTTTCTCTACCTCGGCTTTGAAACTATACAACATGTGAAAACTATCATTCCACTTGCCTTGAATGAAGTCTAGAGCTATCTCCTTCCCATCAAAGACTCTGTGGTAAGGAATCAAAATGTTAAACTTTTTGCTAATCTTTTCTCTGAGTTTAGCAGGTCCAATGTTATGATCCTGCCTCACCCAGTCAAGTATAGTAGCAGCAATCCACTTGGTAGTCGCCAGTATAATTTTATCACTTAAAGAAGTATTAGGGCAGTTGTGTTTCTTCATGTTTACTTTGATCTGCATTCGATAAGAGTTCAAATAAATCAGAGCTAATTATTAGCAGAATAAATATGAGAAAGACTAAAACTAAATGTAGTTATTGCAACCTGAAATGGGTGTCCACCCCGCATTGGAGATGCATGTAATCTCCATTTACACACATTACTTTACCTACAATGCACCATAAATCTCTTTTGGTCACTCTTTTCAATGATAATTTTGAACCCAACTCTAATTGCATAGGTGGCAGCTGCATATCTGCAGTCCTCCACAATCTCAAAGACAACCCCCTCATCAATTGTAGGATTGTCCCTATCAAAGTGTATCACTGGCATGTCCTCGTCTTCGTCGTCGTATCTACATCCCATTTCCACATCTTCACATTCCTCTTCCTCATCGTTCCCATAGTCAGGCTCAATGTTTGAATCAACCAAATATTCCCTACTCTCCATCCTATCACGGTCAGCAGCCACATCTGGATATGCTTTCTCATCATCATCTGCACCGCCACACATTTCAGTGTCTTCATGCTCGCTTGACAAAGCATCATGCTCAAGGACAAGTTGTACAGACGTGTTGCGGTTACCAACACATATCCTTGTCATCACCACGGGACTAGAAAGGCTAATTAGGGTATGCAGAAAAGGAATCACAGTTCTTACCCTTCAATGAGGACGTACGACACCTTCTCCGAGCTCCATACCTTCAAAGCTCTGCACCCCGCTTCCTCTTCCCTTGTTTCATTCTCCTTCGTGCTCTCCAGACTTGAAGGAGATTCCGTGCTCTCTAGCCGCGTAGGACCCATCTCCGTGTTCTCAAGCCGCACAAGATCCATCTCTGAGCGGGATCCAGATCACCAGCGTTGTTGGGCGCCTAACCCAACTGCCGACTCTCAGTTTTCGTTTCTAGACGTGCCTGGGCGGTGGACGGTACAAGGAGATAGGGCAGGGAGGGGAGGGGAGGGTACGTGAGGGTATGGTAGGGAGGGGAGGGCAGGAGGATGATGACCCAAGAGGAGGACGAGAGCAGTGCACGACTGAACGGAGTGGCGGCGACAGGAGCAGAGAAGCGGAGCGGAGCTGGTTGCGACAAAACATGGAAAATTGCACAATAATGTGTTGGTGGGTGGCACTAGTCCTCGAACCTAGGATGCGTGTCGTCAGAGGTAGAGGAGGCGGGCCCGCTAGTCAGAAAACATGCCATGTTAACATCCCCTGTTTCTGATGCCCTTTAAAAAAGAAAACATGCCACGTCATCATCCCCTGTTTCGGATGGTGTTGCTACAATTTGACGGTACATAGTGGCACATAAATAATATAGTATAAACATAAGGGCACAGTCGTCAACATGTCTAAAATGGAACCAGGTCTCCTACCTATCCTGGTACACTGCCCGATGAGGTGGATAGCCACGACCGATCTTTTTAATACGTTCGTACTCTTATGCTGAGAAGGGAAATAAAGATTGAGCAGTTAATGCAACGAGTGTCAAATTATTACCCTCTTAGGAAATGCAAGATGATTATTTTCACGCGTGCCCAGAGTCCAAACCTACTGTCAGTATGTCACTCCCCTTCTCCGACAAACCACAATTCACCTTGCGCAGCTCCACCACGCCGCATCACCTAGGGTAACATGACCCCGCCTAAGCAGCCGCCACCATCACCGCGATAGCCGCCGAAACTGGGGTATTTAGCCCCTCTAAGGTAGGCCATGAAGCTCTACTTCAAAGGAGGTCTCCCATTGCCCTTCCAGGTGGATAATTTCGCCGAATGTGCTGAATCAGCTGCGGCGGCAGCAGTGGCGTCGTCGGCAACGGATGCGGCGAGCAGGGCCAAGAGAGCGCTATGGAGAAAGCGTGCGGTGGCATTATGGCATGCTCTAGGCAGGGGGACAAGGTACGCGTCAAATCGTTCATGAGAGCATGCCGTTGAGGGTACACACCCTCGAACAGGACAGTGCCAAGGTCTAGGAACTCTCGCATCCACGCTTCGGTGCGGGGGACCTTACCGCAGTGGGGGAGGCTGGGAACACGCCATCTGCGACAAATACGCTCCATCCAACGCATTGTCGGAGGCTGTACCACGGCAGCAACTAAGCGTCTACACTCAGCCTGTTAGAATGTTCGACAGCTGGAGCCGGCGGCGGGCATCAACACAACGCCGAAATTCAGGTTCCAGTTCACACAGACCTACGATCCCTACAAGAAGATGCCGAATTTCAGGTTCGAAGAAATCGTTGTGGCGGCGCGGATGGTCCTACTGAACCAGGACTGGTGCAAGCAAAGCGGTCGTACATGAACGATGCATATTTCTTGTAGTTTGGCGGGAAGGCAGTAGATCAGTTTGGGTTAAATGTTCAAAGAACTTACGTCCACTCAAGGAAATTGGCCAGCCAACTTTTGTGGTGGAGATCTGTAGTTTCTTCAGTGTAGATTAGTTAAGTTCAGACTGAAGAATGACTTTGTAGATGAAATGCTGACGCATTGTTCTATAAACTAGTAGGAATTTTAACCCACTTTTGTGCAGATATAAGACCCTTTTGTACGGAAGTACTACTGTTGTAAACAAATACTATCAAGTATCTATTTCCTTCAATTACTACTCGTGGTTAAATTCCAGTTAACTACCATTTTTATCCCAGATAGATAAAATTCAGACGACAATTTATGTACAGATTTTGTGTACGTTGTGTGTGTGCTGTAAACCATTTTCATTTGTCTTGTGTTGTCTGCAGAATGGTCTTGCAGTTCAACGTGTTACAAAACCAGTAGATAGTGTTATAAGGATCATCAGGTAATCTTAGTTTGAAACAAGAATCATTTATTGTCTTCCGGTCTTAGTTTGAAACAAGAATTATTTATTGTCTTCCGGATCGCTCATCATTTGGCACAATAATCTAGCTACCTTGTACTTGAAGAGGAGATGCACTACATTTTCATGGCATCCACAGAATTGACATTGCTCATTGCCAGTTCACCCTCTTTTCATGAGGTTGTCCTTGGTTATTCACAGAAATTATAAAGCACGGTGTTCACCACAGATGCATTAGACACACATACTTCAAATTCATTACCCACACATACTACATCGATTCAAACTATTACATATATTTAGTCGATGCTAACTTCCTGATATGCTCTCCATATTACAAATTCAGTAGCCACACATACTATAGCAATTCACTAGAGCTCTGTCTTCATTCGAGGGAAATCAGAACCACCAGCTTGTCCAAGCCTAGTTACCCCACCGAAACTATGTGCGCCGTCGTGAAACGGTGGTGGTCCTGTGCCATCGATCCTTCCAGGCCAACACTGCAGGCGACGAGGATGCTTTCTAGCCGCCTCTTCGGGGTCATGAATTCCATGTACCGATTCTAGAACCTCCTCCAGGTGGATGATGACCGGGTGCTTCCAGCAAAGCTGTCGCCCTGCCCTACTTGGAATCTGCACCTCATACATCTTAGGAACGGCGTCAGGATCTTTCAGCCACGCCTTTACCTCGATGACCTATCTGTCGCTCGGTGGCACGATCTCCACCACCTCGCCGCCAAGGCTACTGACGACCTGCTTGAGGGCCTCCGGCTCCCAAGCATCCAATGGGAGGCTGTCAAAGCCGAGTTTGGAGAAGAAACGAAGCTGCCCCAAGCGATCGTCCTACCCATAGGCGTGATGCCAACGCATGAAGCTCATTTTCCCCCCGTAGCACTCGAAAGAACGGGAAGAATGTAGAACGCGCTCGATGTCTGAGTTGTGCTCGAATCGGACAAAAAATCAAATGGCGGCGCGCATACCTCAATTTTGACCTCATTTCGTCTGATCTCAAAATGAGACTTGAAAGCCGACAACAACTCTGCCGTCGACATGGCGGGATGGATGCACAGCACGGTGGCCATGAGAGCGTGGTCATCGAACTGCTGTGCCAGGGCTACCATGCCTGGGGTGCACGGAAGCATGCAACTGCCCGAGGCCGGTCGCCGGCCAGGATCGCCTGACGGGATGCGCTCGGCCGTGCGAGAAGGACTAGCCAGAGGCGAGATACTAGTCTGGGGACGTGAAGCTCCGATACGACGGACGATGCGATGGCGACGGCTGCGAGCTTCGATTAGGGGCGTGGGAGGTTGACCGGACATGGCGGGGACGCAAATTAGAGCAAGTGCGAGCTCCGATCTGAGACGAGCAGCCGGAGCTGAGCAGAGGTTATGGGGAGGGGAGCAGGTGAGAACAGCAGAGCAGAGCAAAGAAATAGATCTGGTCCACACAGGGGTAAACTAGTCCACGACCGCAAAAGATAACGGGGAATACTGACAGGACGGGCCAAGAAGAGTTGACCTAACGGCGGTATTTGAGTTCAACTGTTTTCCTTCTGGTTCAAACGACCATTTGACTGTTAGATTTGTATTCACCCCCATTTGATTCCTCTGGACAATTGGCGAGCGGCCCTTCACGAGATTTCAGCCATCTCGGATATCAGGATTCACTGGCCCAGACACTTTCGGGCCGCAAACCAACAAGCCTCCAACTAAGGCCCTGTTATATCCAACAAAATAAAATCCAAAGTCGATTGGACAATAATGATCCAATTCCAGATTTAGTTCTCTCGCTCCCCTGTTCTTGTCTCTCGTGTTTTATCTTTGTTTTTATTCGTTCCACATATGTTCGAATCCGGAAAATTAAAATTCGCCAACTACAGATGGAGTCAATCTCCGAAGCCGGGGACGACTTAGTCATGGTCCACCGCGCACCGGCACTGCACTGTCCTTTTGTGCCGTGGCTCCAACGACATGCCATGCACCTTCCTTTTTTCCCTCGGCACATCACGTACGAAACCCAGCAATGGCGTCCTCCCCTCGAGCCATGCGTAGCATGAGCCTCCCATCTCTCTTCCTCGTCCTCCTCATCGGCGCAGCCAAGGCCGCCGCGGACCCTACGTTCACCGACTGCCCGAACAACACAAACTACACCCGCGGCGGCGTCTTCCAGGCCAACCTCGATGCCCTCCTCTCCTTCCTCCCCGCCGCCGCGTCGGCCGCGTCGGGATTTGCCACGAACGCCACCGGCATAGCGCCTGACGAGGCGTACGGGCTCGCGCAGTGCCGTGCCGACGTCAACGCGTCCGAGTGCCGTGCGTGCCTCGACACCTCGGCGGTGGACGCGGCCAGCAAATGCCCTGGCCAGAAAACCTCCATGCTCATCTACGACAACTGCCTCCTGCGCTACTCCAACGCAAGCTTCTTTGGCGTTGCCGACACGTCGCCGGTTTTAGGCCTGTGCAACCCAACGAACGCGACGCAGCCCGAGCAATTCAGTGCGCAGCTGGGATCACTGATGAGCAACCTCACCCGCACGGCGGCGTACTCGTCCCCACGGATGTTCGCGGCAGGCGAGGCCGATGCCACGTCCTTCACGAAGATCTACGGCATGGTCCAGTGCACGCGCGACCTCTCCGGCGACGACTGCAACCGGTGCCTCAGCGTAGCCGTCCCGGACATCCCGACCCTCTGCAGCGGGATCAAGGTGGGCGTACAGATCATCTCCCGGAGCTGCTCCATCCGGTACGAGACGTACCTTTTCTACGGCGTCCAAGCCGCCGAGGCGGCGATGTCGCCGCCTGCTCCTCCGCCAGCAGGCGGCGGACCCAACGGCAGCGATCACTCCGGCCCTCCAGGACTCGCCGGTGAGTCAACAACAGTCTCCGTCAACTTTGTGGCCCCTGCGCCCACGCGTTTCTAGCTGGCTGACACTAGCGTCTTTGAAAGTTTGCGTAGACAAAAGGCACCGGTGTGAGTTGAAAAGTTGAGACAGCGACTGAACTGAAGAAATGGTAAACTATTCTGAATTTTCTGGTCACTGCGCAGGAGGAAACAATTCCACGGTCAAGATAGCTCTGGCGGTCTCGATTCCTGTCGCTGTCGTGCTGCTGGTGCTGTTGACGGCTGCTTTGTACTTCTGCAAGAGGAGGAACAAGAAACCACTCCACAAGCATGTGCAGATTTCTGGCTCCGGTGAGTGCTTCTCGATCGATTCCTATATATAGGCAAATCTCTAAAGAAGAAGAATAAACATGCTTAATTATCTAGTACGCTATTGTTTTTGTGAGCATCGCATCAGAAAGTGGGGATGGAGAGGACATGAGAAGTTCAGAGTCTCTCCTTTACAATCTGAGTACTCTCAGAGCTGCCACCGACAACTTCTCCGAAGAAAATAAGCTCGGGGAAGGAGGGTTCGGGCCGGTCTACAAAGTACTTACTCCATAACACTAAACTTGGAACATGAGCACCCACTCTCCAATAAGTTCTCCATGCCTGAAATTGTACTTGGATGTTGGCCAGGGCACGCTGCAGGATGGACAGGTGATCGCGGTGAAGCGTCTGTCGAAAACCTCCCAGCAAGGGCACGTAGAGATGAAGAACGAGGTGGTGCTGGTCGCCAAGCTCCAGCACAAGAACCTGGTGCGCCTGCTGGGCTGCTGCATCCAGGAGCAAGAGATGCTCCTCGTCTACGAGTACCTCTCCAACAAAAGCCTCGACAAAATTCTCTTCGGTTGGTACCTGTGTACTCCCTCCGTTTTAAAATATAAGATGTTTTAGCTTTGTGAAGGGAGTGTATCTAGACTGCTTCTAGTGTCTAGGTTCGTTTAGATTTGGAGAGAACCTAGACACTAAAAAAGTCTAGATACACTCCTTTTATAAAGCTAAAACATCTTATATTTTGGAACGGAGGGAGTACCTATCTTGTTCAACTGTGATCGCAGTGACATTCAGTTTCTTCAAGTCAAAACCCACGTAACGTGGTTAATTGCAGATCCTGTGAGGCGGCAGGAGCTGACCTGGGGGCACAGGTTCAGGATCATCCAGGGGATCGGCCGAGGTCTCCTTTACCTCCACGAGGACTCGAGGCTGACCATCATCCACCGGGACCTCAAAGCCAGCAACATCCTGCTAGACGACGACATGAACCCCAAGATCTCCGACTTCGGCCTAGCCAAGCTGTTCAGCCTGGACGACGCCAGCGTCGGGAACACCAGCAACATCGCAGGAACCTAGTGAGTTTGTTGCAACAAGTAATGGTGTAGGGTACGTAACGTAAGTCGTCAACCGAGAAAGCTAACGGGGGTGTGGTGTCGCTGTCGTGTCTTGAAATGCAGCGGGTACATGGCGCCGGAGTACGCCCTGCACGGCATCTTCTCGGCCAAATCGGACGTGTACAGCTACGGCGTCCTTGTACTGGAGATCATCGTGGGTCGCCGCAACACTTTCAGCCAATATCCGGGCGCAGATCACGAAGATCTTCTCACCACGGTAACTTTTGGATTAGTCCCTGCTGCTACCAACACGCTCTCAAACTACCATATATTATGCTCGTAGGAGTCAGGGCGGATGCGGATCGATATAGGAGTAACTAATTTACCGGAGCCCTTGCATGTACAGGTTTGGAGGCACTGGAGCCGTGGGAGCGTGTCGGGTTTGCTCGACGGTTGCTCGGCCGATGGACTCCAGCCGTCGGAGGTGCTGCGGTGCATACACGTGGGGCTGCTCTGCGTTCAAGAGGATGCGCACCTCCGGCCAGGCATGGCGGCGGTCGTCGTCATGCTCAACAGCCGCTCGGTTACACTCCCGGTGCCCACGCCGCCGGCCTACCTCGTTCGGAGCCGGTCGGGCGCATTGGAGAGGAGCACCACGCACGAGGCAGAGGCTCTGGTCGGAGCTATTCGTGAGCCGTCTGGCAACGATGCCTCCATCTCGGACCTGGAGCCCCGGTGAACCGATGGCGGAAATGGGACACAAATGCAAAACCGCACCTATGTCGGCTCCAAAGGATCTATCTCGTCGTCTATTTGTTGGAGATTCTTACTATTCGTTTTATAAAAGACCACTGCCACCTCATTTCTTTAGTCCATTGTTATTTTGCTTCCCCAATGTTTCTAGGTTTTATATATTTCGTCGCAGTTTCTCTCCTCACGTAATACACTAATAAAATATTTCTCACCTGTTTTAGTTAGCCAGGTCCATTTTCAGTCTAATTAATAATCGACCCGTCGGAGGGAAAGGGATGGGTATGCAGCCGTGAAGTTGGACATGAGTAAGACTTATGATAGGATCGAATGGGTCTTTGTGAAAAAGATGATGAGGAAATTGGGTTTTGCGGAGAGATGGATTGAAATGATCATGTTGTGTATAACCTCGGTAAGGTACCATATCCGTATCAATGGTACTCTCATGGATGAGATTATTCCTCAGAGGGGTCTTCGACGGGGAGATCCCCTCTCGCCATATCTCTTTCTCATTTGTGCTACTTATTTTATAAAAGACCCCTCTCACCTTATTTTTTTAGTCCATTGTTGTTTTGCTTATTAGAACCCAGTGTTTCCAGGTTTTATACATATTTCGTCGCAGTACCTCTCCTCACATAATACAATAGTAAAATATTTCTCACCCGTTTTAGTTAACCAGGTCCATTTTCAGTCTAATTAATAATCGACCCGTCGGAGGGGAAGGGATGGGTATGCAGCCGTGAAGTTGGACATGAGTAAGGCTTATGATAGGGTCAAATGGGTCTTTGTGAAAAAGATGATGAGGAAATTGGGATTTGCGGAGAGATGGATTGAACTGATCATGTTGTGTATAACCTTAGTAAGGTACCAGATCCGTATCAATGGTACTCTCACGGATGAGATTATTCCTCAGAGGGGTCTTCGACAAGGAGATCCCCTCTCGCCATATCTCTCTCATTTGCGCTGAAGGTTTTTCCTCTCGTTTAAATAAAGCTGAGGAGGATGGCTGGTTGGATGGGATCCAAATATGTAATGATACCCCAAGTTTCAATCACTTGTTGTTTGCAGATGATTCTTTGGTACTAATTAAAGCTACTAGCGAAAGTGCCAGGACTTTGCAAAATATTCTACAACTATATGAGATGTGCTCGGGGCAGACCATAGATTTTGATAAATCCTCAGTTATGTTCAGCAAGAACACAAGCATTGCTAAGAGAACGCAAGTATTAGGAGAGTTGAATATTAGAGCCGAAGACAGAATAGAATAATATTTGGGTCTTCCTGTGTATGTGTGGAGATCAAGGTCACAATTTTTTGCATACCTAAAGGACCGAATATGGAAAAAGTTACAAGGTTGGAAAGATAGAATGCTCTCTAAAGCGGGCAAAGACATCCTGATAAAGTCAATTGCACAAGTCATTCCTACCTTTGCCATGTCATGTTTTGATCTTACCAAGACTCTGTGTGAGGATATAAATACGATGATTTGTCGATATTAGTGGGCACAACAAGATAATGAGAATAAAGTGCACTGGTTAAGTTGGGAGAAGCTATGCAAACCAAAAAGTGAGGGGGGTCTCGTATTTCATGATCTATATCGATTTATCATAGCAATATTAGCAAAGCAAGCGTGAAGGCTTCTGGATAATCCCAATTCATTATGTGGCAGAGTGTTGAAAGCGAGATATTTCCCAAACTCCTCAATTTTAGAGGCTACTCGTATGCCTGGTATTTTCTATACTTGGAGAAGCATTTTAAAGAGAGTGAGTCTACTAAAGGAAGGTCTTGTATGTAGGATTGGTGATGGAACACAAGTGAATTTGTGGTCAGATCTGTGGCTGCCAAGGATAAACGGCTCTGCTCTACCTATCACCCCCTCGTTGAAACAATCTGCTAACACATGTGAATGAACTGATTGATCCAGTCAGTGGAAATTGGGATGAAGTACCCGTCCGTAATACTTTTTGGGAAACTGATGTAAATTTCATTCTAAAGATCCCAATCCGAGAGGATTTTGAAGACTTTCCGGCTTGGCATCCTGATGAGATGGTAGTATTTTCAGTCAAGTCTGCTTACCACCTGTATATGACTATAAGTAATCCAAACAAGGCAGGCTCCTCGGGTAGTGGAGATTCATCTACTCAATGGAAGAAAATCTGGTCCCTTGCGGTAGTGCCAAAAATTAAGCAATTTGTGTGGCGGGTGGCTCACAACAGTCTACCTCTTAAGATGAATATAAAGAGACGTGTTATACAGTGTAACACGCTGTGTGTGTGTTGCAAGAGATTGGATGAAGATGGGGCTCATCTATTTTTGAAATGCACGGAAGTGAAGAAGACATGAAAATTAATTGGGCTAGAAGAGATCGGTGATAGCATGTGCGTAAACAGCTCTGCTGAGAGCAAGTACAGCAAGGTCCAGTCAGCAGACTATAAGATTTAAAATAATATATTTGTGCTTAGTTGGATGAGAGAGAAGAGGAGAGAGAAGAGAAGTGGGTGTTTAGTTAAGAGCCAGCTGCAGCACGTGCTCCTAGGCACTATGTGAGAGTGGAAAGTGTGTCATACATTAATAAAGTAGTATATTTTTGAGTTCTTTTGTAGTACCCTCAAATGAATAATAGCCCTCCATTTTAGTGCATCTAAAGGCTTCTAACAATTTATACTAGTACCAGAAAATAAGACTAGTACAATTTATACTAGTCAAGAAATCTGCATCGCAGGAGGGTAGACAGCCGTAGTCGGGCCCCAGCCCAAAAGTTATTCCTAGCCCAGATCGTTAGAAACAGCGGCGGCGCGACAGCTCGGCAATCAGCGATATCTTTTGGTGTGCCGGTATTCACTTCAATGGCTACCACGCTGACGGCAGCCACGCGACGCTGTGGTGATATCACACACGACGAAAGCCGACCACCATGGGGTGGAAATAAACTATGATGGATCGTGCATAGTAGAATCGATCTGGTACTAATCCATGAGACTAGCGTATTAATCTTTTATGAATACTTGTGTTGTTGAAAAAGTAGAGACGTTCAGTGGAGCAGATGGAGATGGCGCTGAGATCGAGAATTGCACAACACCGTGGACTCTGCTGCCATGACCGGCAGCGGCCTGAAGGAGCAGCCTGATGCGTCTTTTCGTGTCGCCACCGTGTCACAGGAATGCCTTGTACTGGCTTGTTGTGTCGCCGCTGCCGGTGAAGTCTCACCACGCGGCCGCCATGGATGAGAAGCCCTAGCTGGGTAGGATAATTTTGGATATTGAACGTATCCGTCAAATCCACATAGTACTACCTGATTAGCAGCCGCGTAGAATAGGACAGTCTAGAAATTCACAATAGAATGGTTGGAATTGAAACCTATCTGTAAATAGGAATTGCGTGCTTTGAGATTATGATGAACAAGGTGGGTTTTATTTTTCTTCTAAAGAATTACTATATGGGCCTGCTGGGCTAAATCTTTCCAAGCCGTTAGATTAAATTATACTACTCATATTTCAGGAGTAGTAAAAGGTACTGTAAACGTTGCCATATTTTTATCTCTAACTATTGTACATGTTGGCTATTAGATTGACTCTAGATGATATGGACATGACTTATGGTCAACAGCTGGCTCTACTATTGTCCTTGCTCTGAGTCGATGGTACAAGATATCCTAAATCTGAATGACACCGACAAGACCCTTGTTTGCTGCATGCTCTGGTGTTGGTGGATTGGTCGAAACAAGTTGAACTCTGAGGGTCAGTTGCTCAGTGTATGCGGTCATTAGACAGGCGAAATATTGGGCGGTAGAGTCAGAGAAGTTTTGCCTAAATTCTTCAAAGAGCACAACAATCACCGATAGCATGAGCAGGCTGATCACCTGGAGTCCACCGTTGGGAGATGTGCTCAAGATTAATACCGATGCCACAGGATCAGGAGGGTGGGGTTTCGTGGTCCGGGACCAATTTGGAACTTTCAGAGCAAGTATAATAAGTCATAGTCAGCTGTCTATAAGGATTAAAATATATTTTTTTTGTCTAGTTCGAAGAGAGAGATAAGGAGCGAGAAGAAGAGTGGGCTCTCAGAGTGAAAGGGTCTCATGCAAGAGTCAGCTCTAGCACGTACTCCTAAGCATTAAGAGAGTGAAAGGTGAGCCATATAGTGCTAAAATAGTATATTTTTATATCTCACTATTGTATATGCTAGCTCTAAGTTAACTATAGATCTGACACTTGACTTATAACCAGCAGCTGATTATACTATTGTTCTTGCTCGGGTGTTGGTTCCTCGAGCATGCGAGGAGTGCTATAATGGCGGAGGCCCAAGCGTGTCAAGAAGCTCTCCGCCCTGCAGCTAGCTGGGGTATGGGGCACTTGCAAATGGAGACAGATGCACAAAATCTCCTAAAGGTCATGCAAGACTACTCTCTGGATCGAACACCCGAGGTATTGTTTACCGGGATATGTGTGCTTTTATTTGACTAAATTTTATCTCTGTTTCTGTGTCATACTATCCGAGAGTTTGTAATAAGCTGGTACACGACGTTGCAGCATTAGGCTAGTCCTAGTGGAAATACCATAGCTAGTATCATGTATCTATGTTGGCAAAAATCTGATATGGCACAACAATTAATGAAGAAAAAGATGGTTAGAGGATTAAACTAGCCTTAATAGGGATATCATAGGTAGTATCATGCATGCCATGTTGGCAAAATTTTGACGTGACATGCTAATTAATGATAAAAGAGGTTGTGTTGGTATCATAGCACGTAGAACTAGAAAAACTAATCTCAAATAAATCTTGTACACAATTTTCATTGAGATTCTATAAAATAATAAATATACTAAGAATATGATACTATGCATTGCGATTAGCAGCCTAGCAGGGAGATTCGGTATTTCTTGTTGTAATCCGTGCCTAACGATGTTTATGTCCCGGTGACCAGCAGTTTGGCTGTGTCGTTAACTTAATGAAATCGTGAGTTCCAATTCAAAAAAAAATCACACAAGCCTGTACAGGTTTCTTAAAAGACTCATACAAATTTCATATATCATTTTCACAGAATATCCAACGAAACTTTATACAAGGTGTATAAATAATTATATTTATTTTTCACTCAATATTCAACAATATCCATACACAGTATTTATAAATATAAATATTTATTTTTTTACACATATTTTTTGTCGCTAATTGTCCTCACACGATGCACAAATAATTTTTTTTGTTTAATTTATTAATATCCGGTTTTAGTTACAATATAGTTTAATAAAATATTTTTCACGGAATATTTTTCGAGGATATTTTCCACAGAATTTTTTTTTCACAATTTTTTTCAAACTGTATCTGTGAAATTATATGATTATTCACAGATCATGTATGAATCTTCACATAATATTTTCATAGAGTTTTTTAAATAGCCATAGGAACATTCATATTATTATTTTTTCAAGGGAAATTTCATTAAGGATTTTACAACTATTGAATTCATGGACATTTCAAGGCACTCTTATCACATATTTCATTCATGTTTCGTTCCAAATTCATAAGTTTCATACAAAATTCATAAGGTTCATACGTCATTCTTGCACCTGCCTTCCAAGAAATTAACACACTACATACTTCTTTTCTAAAGATTATCAAATTGAATATGTTTCATTTAAGTTTAACAGCAAATTCATAGAAGATCGATAAATTCATGTAAACCGAGGATTCTTCCAAGATCAACAATAATTCACAGTAATTCAAAAAAAATCATGGAAAATTTATCTAATTAACACCTCTAGTATTCTATGAGCCATCAAGCTATCTAATTTTTTTACATCAAGTGATTTCCACAATTTTTCATATAATTCTTATTATTTGCATTGATTTATACATTAAGTAAGATTAATACGAACAATGATTCTATCATGTTTCTTCTGATATGAATATACATACTTTTAGATTTGGGGAAAGGAACTTGCATGAAACATGAAATAAATTTGATAGAAACTTAAGGATTAATAGTGGTATCAAGAGATATTCATATAATATTTTCACAAAATATTCTTACAATTTCTATACATGTTTCACTAAAGTTTGACACATACGCGATCATCATAAATTCAACGATCCATACAAGATTCAGAGAGGTTTTATACACTGCATTAAGTAATATTAATACCAACAATGTTTTCAAATAGTATCAAGACGATGGATACAAATTGGCACATTTTTTCAGTTTCTTCGTGAATCAGTACCAATTGCATACATTCGTTTGCTACCAGTTTCATAGCAGTTTTGTTTTCCCTAGCCAGTTTCATAGCAGTTTTGCAGAGGTATCACAAACAATGTACTGATTCATAACCGTATCAACACAGGTTTAACAGAAATGTGAAGAAAAAATGGATCATAGAAAAACTTCATAGAAAATATCAACATCCAAAAACAAAATGGTGGTTAATGAAATGTTTGTTCATTGCCCCCACAGATCCAATCAAGTATCATACAAAGAACTTGATAAAAAACAAAATAAAGTGATGAAGTGGCAGGCGGGGGAACGGGCATGGAACTAGGAGGCAGCGCTGGTGTTGGGGAAGAGCATGGGCGCCATCGATGGAGCAGTAGACCAGGGAGGGTAGAGAGTCGATGGAGACCGGTGGATCTCTAGCCCGCCCTTGTCCCCACCGTGTCGCGTCAGTCAACGAAGACCAGAGCCACTGCTCCACGGTGGCCAAGAGGAGGGGTGCATGACTGGGGGTAGGGACAGCTCGGGGAAGGAGGAGGCATGCTGGGGTTGAGCTCGGGGGAGGCAGTGGCGCACGGGGGAGCTCGGCGGAGGAGGCGATGCGCACGGGGGCTCGGGGGAGGGGGCGGGGGCGTGGGCGCCCATGTTAGGGTTAGCTAGGAGCGGGGGCTCCTTTTTTAGTGGTGTCTGAGTGGGGACGGGTTGATTTCGTACATATGCAAGGATGAAAGTGCAAAAAGGTTGGACCCTTTGACTAGTAGACTTTTGCACGAATCTTGAACTAACTGATGGCTGTGATGGTGCCAGGGGCCCAACATTGTTGCGGTAAATCCGCTCTCGAAATGGGACTCAAAGAAGGGACTCGGGATGCAAAAATCTGAACCTTTATCTCATCCAGTCGTATGTGTAGTTAACAATTCATAAAAAACACCACAATATTGCATTTTTCTATAGTCTACATCTAGATGTACTCCCTCCGGATTTCGATACTTAAAAAAATAGAATTGGCAGCTATATAAGTTACTACCTCTTTCGTTCCGAGAAGAATAACTGATAACATTTCGACCTCATAGGGCATGTACAATGAGGTGATGTCAGTCTTCTCTTGCGGTTGCCATGTTGGATTTTTGCTTACTTGGAGGAGGGAGAAATAAGAAAAAAGATTGTCTTTTCTTATCTAAGGGATGATCTCTTAGAAATAAGAGATGACTATTTTCTCCATTGTACGATATGACTTTCCTTAGCAAACCAAATTATTACTAAAAATAGTTAATTCTCATTAATTGCTAGAAATGGAAATAAGAGATGCTACATTGTACAACTTATATATAGTGTCTTCTCTAGACGATGTGGATAGCTAAGCATGTCTTCTCCACCATTGTACATGCTCGTATGATTATGTTGAACATTGCATATTTATATCTATATCTATACCTAGTAATAAAGGGAGAAACATACTAATAAAGGGAGAAAAATTCTGTGGTTTGGTACGTCGCCCTTATCTTTCCTTCATCTTTGAAATTATTTACTGGGATGCCACCGTAGAGAGCTCCCGGTCTCGTACCCTACCAACCTTTCTGTTTGTTTGTATCATGTGTATCCCTCCCCTTTCTCCACCACACCCCGCGTCGATTTCCCTATTCCTGACCCGGTCAGGCCGCCCTTCCCCCATCCTCTCTTTTCTTTCTCTAGATGCGGCCTATCGCGAGTTTCTCCGACAGTTAGAAGTAAAGGCATCCATGGGAGGGTCAGCGGCCACATCAGTGGTGGGAAGGAAGGCAGCGGTATCGTTCAATCTGGCCATGGAGAGGCAGATCCTTGCTGTGGAGGGCCAAATCTGAGCTTCCTAACTCCGGATCAAGCCATGGATTTGACGAGGAGGCCGTGTCCATGGTGGGATGATGCAGGCCGTCCTACGGACGCCTCTACATCTACAACACCAAGTCCTCCAAGTGGATTGATGACTCGCCCTTGAGCCAAGCTCCTCCAAGCTAAGGTGAAATCGCTCCTATACTCATGTGACTTTGATACACCCCTGGATGGCTTGCAACTTCATGCCCCGACACTATGCATCATCAGGTATGAAGACATGAGCCAGCGGAGCAACGTAGCAGCCAACAGCTACCTGGAGCAAACGGTACTACCGGATCCACGAAGCGGTACTACCGCCCAAGCGGTACCACTACCCGAAGACCGCGGTACTAACACCCCGGACAGAGAGCAGCCTCCCACCTCGACCGGTAGCAGGACAGCGGCACCACCGCCTTGACCGCTACCACTGCACTCGGCGAGTGGTACTACCGCACGCTCCTAAAGACCACGCCAAAGCCTCTACCCGCTCCGGTACCTACGAGCGGCACTGAGGCGCCTAACCGGTACTACCGATCATCAGACTCGGTACTACCGGTTGCCCCAGGACATGTGCGCCCCATCTCGGCCTTTGGCCTTGTAACGCACCCCTTTGATATTTTAGTTGCCTAAAGTACCCCTGAACTTGTGGTTGGCCTATATATAGTCCCCACCTCTATTGTAAGCCCTAGGCTTGATATTTGGAATTAGTGGAAACCCCTTATAGATCTATCTAGTTCTTGCCTCATGCTCCTTTGATAAAGGAGCACCAAATATCACAAACCTCGTTGGAGTTTGCATCGTGCCGCCGTGTTATACAAGTCCTTGGCAATCCATTGCCAAGACGTCAAGATCTCACCAAGACTCCCTACTCGCCGTGCCGGTTCGAGAGAGAGATCCCCGACCGACGTTGATCCTAGGGATTGAGCCAGACCGGTAGCCACCGGAGTGAGCAATTGGCTTGTATCATGTCTTTGTTGTGTGTGTGTTCATCATGTTCGTCGTGCGTGAGTTCGCAGTTTTTGCTCTCTCCCTCATCCCCACACTCCCTCCGCCTCGATTTCTAGGATTCGTGAAAGATCGGGCCATCCCCGAGGTTGCCGCACAACATATTTGTATCAAGAGCTTCGTTGCTCACGAATTCCCCCACAAATTTTTCTTCTATCCACCCAAATTTTTAAAATTACCAAAAATGAGCCCCAAATTTTCCTTTGGATCGATCTCTGGATTTGGTGAGTTTTTCGTGGTTTTGGTCTATAGATTTGTTGCTAGGGGTGTCGATCTACTTTCCTTGTATGTTGCTAGCCCCAATTTTGGTCAGATTTCCGCAGATTTGAGGAATTTTGGGCCATTTTTTCGTCAAAGTTCGAGATCAACGCGCCCAGAAATCTGCGAATCGGTACTACCGTAGATCGAGCGGTACTACCGGCTACAGCCAGTGGTACTACCGGTCACCAGTACTACCGACCGATTTCAGGCGGTACTACCGCCCCTGTCAGACAAGAATTCTAACCCTTGTTTCGTTCCAATTTGGTTCTCTGTCGTTTCCCCTTTGGTTTGTTCATTTTTCGCATGTGTGTTGCCTTCTTAACAACAAGCTTCCGCATTTACCTTACTCTCCGTGCTCCTCGACACCGCAACTCCCAAACACAATCCCAAATACTGGTAGCAAGTTGTCAACAATACCGAAGGTATAACTTGCTCCACCTTGTTAACTCTTCTTCCTTTGTGCGTATTTACCCTATGAGAGCAACTCATTTTGTTTTTTCCTAAGCATTGTGCACTTGCCCTTGGAGAAGTGAGGGTGTTGAAGCAAATACCAAAGTTGACATAGTAGTGTAGAAAGGGAGAAAACAATCAAAAAAAAGAAAAAAGAAAAATAGAAAAATATAAAGTCTCCCAACACAAAGAGAGTCTCAAGCTTGTAAGCAAAGAGAGAGATAGAGCGCGACCAAGGAAAGTGCACAAATCCATTGTTTATCCTCTTTTGGCGAATGAGTTGTGGTGTCTCTTTGCGTTGGCATGAAAACCGAACTTAGTCGTCATTAGGATATTTTGTGCTCAATTTGATAGCCGTGCTAACCACATTCGTCTCCACGTGTGTGTATCCTTTGTGTTTGTAGATCGTTTCCTTTTTGCTTTTGATCTTTGATTCTCTACCACCTTTAACAATAACCTTTTATTTGGATCATTTTATTTGGTTTTCCACAACCCTAACCTTCCACCAAAAGCTTTTGGGAGTATAGTTCTTTGTTTAGTGTGAGGTTTCTTTGCGATTTCACTTTGCAAGCTAATAGCTCTCACTTGTGGCTTCTAGTTTGGTTCAATCCCCAATGTGAGGTTGAAGGTTCCCCCCACCACATATTGCTCTCCATATACAATCC
This sequence comes from Avena eriantha, assembly GCA_910589775.1. Lineage (NCBI taxonomy): Eukaryota > Viridiplantae > Streptophyta > Magnoliopsida > Poales > Poaceae > Avena > Avena eriantha. Next base: position 380,658,258 of record OU342740.1, read on the forward strand.
TTTGTGTTTTGCATGATGGATAGGCACTGTGAGTGGAGCCAACCACCTCCACAAGAAGAAGAACATGGACCGTACATGATGCGTGCAAACCACTACATCATCCGACAAGAGTTCCGTGAACGTTGCCAAGCTCTCAAGACACGATAAGATGAACAATTTGGCGAGACGCAAGCCGAGTTCAAGAGCATTGACAACCTCTTCGATGGCCTAGAAAGTCAAATGCATGCAATGCATCACAACTTTGGCCATCAAAATGAAGTGCTCCAACGCTCCGTCACCAAAACAAACGACAAGCTTCGTGTCCTCATCGACGGAATGGCAAGACCGCATTCACGCGCATAAAGCTCTTCAAGATCTTTGTGTCATCATTCCCCTCTTTGCCAAGATCTTCATCCAAGTGCTCCAAGACGACATGACGCTCCCGTGGTTGAAGATGGAAGCTCTTTGAACTATGTACCTTCCCCACGGCACGTCACAACGCCAAGCTATGATGGTGATTTCTCTTCAAGGACACAAGAAAGATGAGAAGCACACCGTCATCACACAAGGGCACTAGTGATCCAACAAGCACAACCATAGGAAGAAACGTGAGTGGAACCTCGAGACCAACCTCAAATACATCGCCATCGTCACTGCGACGTTCTTGCAACTACAAGTGATGAATCCAACTTGGAGGATCAAGCTCGCCTTCGACATGAAGCTCTCCGAGATCCTCATCTTCATCATCTCCATCATGAATGTTCACACCAACACCATGGTCACCCTGACTAGCCTCCTCCACAACATCACAACTTGGAGCATCAAGTGATACATGTTGAGCGACGCCCACCACATCATGAGGCTCAAGACCATGATCTTCGTCGTGAGGCCCATGCGCCTAATCCACATCACCAACCGAGGAACGAGCCTCCTATTCGTCATCAACCGTGCCATGAGGCTCCACATCCTCAACACCATCGTGATGCCCAAGCGCCTCAACCTCGTCAACAACCATGCCAAGAGAAAGAGCAAGCTCCTAAACAAGGTCGCGAGAACCAAGTTCCAGCTCCTCAACCACAAGCACATCATCAAGGTCACCAAGCTCGTCGCAATGACCGCAATGATGAAGAAACTTTTGACAAGCTCAAGTTCACAATGCCCAAGTTTACCGGATCCAACGACCCGGAAGAATACCTTTCATGGGCACTCAAAGTAGACAAGATCTTCTACATGCACAATTATAGCAACGAGAAGATGGTCGCCATGGCTTCGCTTGAGTTTGATGATTACGCTAACCTTTGGTGGGAACAAGTTCAAGTTGCTCATGATGCAAGAGAAGAGCCACCAATCACAACTTTGCATGACATGAAGGCTCATATGAGATCCCACTTTGTTACTTCGCACTACACGCGTGACCTCTTCAACAAACTTCAATCGCTTAGTCAAGGGACTAAGACCGTGGAAGAGTACTTCAAGGAAATGGGTCTCAACATGATCCACGCCAACATTGAAGAGCGCAAGGAGCAAACAATGACACGTTTCCTCATGGGCTTTAACCACCCAATCAAGCACATCGTCGAGTTCCAAAAATACAACGACATGGTTGAGCTTGTGCACATCGCAATAAAAGCCGAGCGTCAAGTGCAAGAGGACATCAAGTACAAAAAGTGCAAGACGTACTTCACCTACAAGCAAGCTTCAACCACTACACCAACCACCTTTAATGGAAGATCCTCAAGTACCTCTAAGCCTTCCTTCAAGCCCACACTTCCTCAAGGAAAACTGCCCCAAGTGGCAAACAAGCAAAGAATGATGCACCTTTCAACGGTGAATGCTACAAGTGTGGAGGAAAAGGACACCAGTAGGCCGAATGTGGAAACAAGAAAGTTTTGTTCATCCATGACAATGGCGATGAAGAGTACTTGAGCGAAGATGAATTTGATGCCCGTGTCAAGGAAGCAATAACAAGGCAACAATTGGAAGATGACCAAGAACTTCTCGTGTGCCAGCATGACGCAAGTCCATCGCTTGTCGTCATAAGGATCTTGACCACTCAAGCCCAATAACATGAAGATCAAAGATCCAACATCTTTCAAACACATGCCGGCATCAATGGAAAATCTATCAAGGTGATCATCGATGGAGGGAGTTGCCACAACCTTGCTAGCACCGAGTTGTGTGAGAAGCTCAACCTCACCCTCCATCCGCACAAGCACCCCTACCACGTGCAATGGCTAAGTGACCAAGGGTCCGTGAAGATCAAGCATACCGTATCGGTAACCCTCTCCATTGGTCCTTACAAAAACAAGATGGAGTGCGATGTTGTTCCCATGATGGTTTGCCATATGCTACTTGGTAAACCATGGCAATTTGACAAGGCTGCTCTACATGATGGTCGCACCAACGTGTACACCTTAAAATTGCTAAACAATACATGTGTTTTGCAACTAATGACTCCTAGCCAAATAATTGCTGACAATGCAAAGGCTTTAGCGAGGGCACAAAATACAAAACCTTCTTGTGAGAAGAGTGCTGAGCGAGAGAACCACCTCATAGTGAGTGAGAGCCACAAGCCTAACTCGAGTGAAAAAACTAAGAGTGTTCTCCTTGCCACCAAAAGTGAGATGAGAGAAGTGAGGAATAACCCATCTATTTTGCACTACGTCCTCATTTGCAAGGGCCTAGCGCAAGGAACTAATGAGTTGACAAATATTCCTCCTTCTTTGATGATTGAATTGCATGAATTCAAGGATGTGTTTCCCGAAGAGCTCCCACATGGACTACCTCCTCTTCGCGGCACCGAACATCACATTAATCTCATCCCCGGTGCACCGCTACCAAACCGCGTCACCTGCCACACGAACCTGGAGGAGAAAAAGGAGATTGAGTGTCACATCAACCAACTTGTCTCCAAAGGTTTGATCCAAGTAAGCACTAGTCCAAGTGATGTACCCGTGATTCTTTTTCCAAAAACGGATGATACATTGCGGTTATACATGAACTGTTGTTCAATCAATGCTATCACCGTGCGTTATCGACATACCATACCACGTCTTGATGACATGCTTGATGAGTTATGTGGAGCCACTATTTTTCGAAAATCGATCCTCGTAGTGGTTACCATCAAATACGCATGGCAGAAGGGCATGAGTGGAAAACCGCCTTCAAGACCAAGCTTGGTCTCTATGAATGGTTGGTCATGCCCTTTGGCTTATCTAATGCCCCATCCACCTTCATGCGCCTTATGAATCATATCTTGCATGCTCTCATTGGAAAAAGTGGTGTTGTCTATTTTTATGATATACTTGTGTATAGCAAGTCACTTGAGGACCATGTTACACATGTTAAGGAAGTTTTGCAAATCCTTCGACATGAAAAGCTATATGCTAATCTTCCAAAGTGCACTTTTGCTAAAGACAAGTTGATTTTTCTTGGATTTGTTGTTTCTTCGAAGGGCATTGAAGTTGACGTTTCCAAGGTAAAGGACATACGAGATTGGCCCATCCCCACAAATGTGAGTGAACTCCTAAGTTTTCATGGGTTGGCCAGTTTCCATCATTGCTTTGTGAAAGACTTTTTGACCATTGCTTGTACTCTCAATGAGTTGACGAAAAAGAATGTCACCTTCGTGTGGGGCAAGGCACAACAAAAAGCTTCTGATGAACTTAAAAAGAGGCTAACCGAAGCACCTCTTCTTGCGTTACCGGATTTCACAAAAACTTTTGAGATAGAGTGTGACGCTAGTGGTATTGGCATTATAGGAGTCCTTATGCAAAACAGACGTCATATAACCTACCATAGCGAGAAACTTGATGGTGCTCGCCTTAACTATCCGATTTATGACAAAGAGTTTTTTTGCCTTAGTTTGTGTTCTTAAAGTTTGGAAATACTACCTTTGGCCTAAAGAATTTATAATACATTCCGACCATGAGTCGTTGAAATATCTTAAAGGCCAAGCAAACTTGAGCAAGAGACAGGCTAAGTGGCTTGAGTTTATGGAGTCTTTTCTGTACATTGTCAAGTATAAGAAGGGCAAAGATAATGTAGTCGTGGATGCTTTGTCTCGCAAGCACACAATCCTTCTTACTCGACTTGAAATCAACATGTTGGGTCTTGATGAAATCAAAACTTTGTATTCTTCCGACCTGTTCTTCAAACCAGTTTTCGCAAAGTGCTACATTGATAAAGGAGTTGATGATTTCTATTTTCATAAGGGCTTTCTATTTAAAAAAACAAGCTTTCCATTCCGAAGTCGTCCCTCCAACTTTTTCTTCTCCAATAATCTCATGGTGGAGGCCTCATGGGTCACTTTGGTTGTGACAAGACATTGGACATGCTCTCCACTCACTAATTTTGGCCCAAGATGAAGAGCGACGTGGAACACTACGTCCAACGATGCACGGCATGTGTTTAAGCTAAGTCCAAGTCTAACCCCTTTGGTCTTTATATGCCATTGCCTATTCCTCATGCACCTTGGTCCGACATTAGCATGGATTTTTTGTTAGGATTACCTAGGTCTAAGCATGGTCATGACTCTATATTTGTTGTCGTGGATCGCTTCTCAAAAATGGCACACTTCATACCGTGCCATAAGACCGACAATGCTTCACATGTTGCGAATTTGTTTTTCAGGGAAATTATCCGTCTTCGCGGTGTGACAAGAATAATCATCTCCGACCGTGATGTCAAATTCATGAGCTACTTATGGAAGACCCTCATGGACAAGCTTGGTGTCAAGCTACTATTTTCATCCGCTTCGCACCCATAAACCGATGGCCAAACCTAAGTTGTCAACCGAAGCCTCGGAACTCTCCTACGTGTGTTGATCAAAAAGAACTTGAAGGATTGGGAGGAATGCATTCCCCACGCCGAGTTTGCCTACAACCGAGCCAAGCACTCAACAACCAAGATGAGTCCCTTTATGATCGTCTATGGTTTCGAACCACTCACTGCGCTCAACATCCTACTGCTACCTCTTCATGAGCGCACCAACATGGACATCTACAAGCACTCACAAGATATGAAGAAGATCCATGAAGAAACAAGAGCTACAATTGAACAACAAGTCCTTCATCAAGCATCAAGGCTCAACAAGGACGAGAAAGATTTTATCTTCGGGGACGGTGATCTTGTATGGATACACTTGAGCAAGGATTGCTTCCCCAAAGAACGTGATTCCAAGCACAAATCAAGAGGAAATGGTCCCTTCAAGGTCCTCAAGAGAATCAACAACAATGCCTACATCATCGACATTCCGATCTACATGTACCTTGTGAGCAATACATTTAATGTCAAGAACCTTTAACCCTACCATGGAGATGTTCAAGATGATGACCATGAAGAGTCGAGGACGACTCTTTCCCAAGGGGGTGCTAATGTAGCTCGTCCTACGAACGCCTCTACATCTACAACACCAAGTACCCCAAGTGGACCAATGACTCGCGCTCGAGCCAAGCTCCTCCAAGCTAAGGTGAACTCACTCCTATACTCATGTGACTTCGATACACTCCTAGATGGCTTGCTACTTCATGCCCCGACACTATGCATCATCAGGTATGAAGACACGAGCCAGCGGAGCAACATACCAGCTAGAAGCTACCTAGAGCAAGCGGTACTACCGGATCCACGAAGCGGTACTACCGCCCAAGTGGTACCACCGCCCGAAGACCGTAGTACTACCATCCCAGACAGAGAGCTTCCTCCTACCTCGACTGGTAGCAGGACAGCAGCACCACCGCCTCGATCGGTACCACCGCACTTGGCGAGCGGTACTACTGCACGCCCCTGAAGACCATGCCAAAGCCTCTACCTGCTCCGGTACTTGCGAGCGGCACTGTCGCGCCTAACCAGTACTACCGGTCATCAAACTCGGTACTACCGGTTGCCCCAGGACCTGCGCGTCCCAGCTCGGCCTTTGGCCTTGTAACACACCCCTTTGATATTTTAGTTTCCTAAAGTACCGCTGAACTTGTGGTTGGCCTATATATAGTCCCCCACCTATATTGTAAGCCCTAGGCTTGATATTTGGAATCAGTGGAAACCCCTTGTAGATTTATCTAGTTCTTGCCTCATGCTCCTTTGATAAAGGAGCACCAAATATCACAAACCTCGTTGGAGTTTGCATCGTGCCTCCGTGTTGTACAAGGCCTTGGCGATGGAGATCCATTGCCAAGACGTCAAGATCTCACCAAGACTCCCTACTCACCGTGCCGGTTCGAGAGAGAGATCCCTGACCGACGCCGATCCTAGGGATTGTGCCGGACCAGTAGCCACCGGAGTGAGCAATTGGCTTGTATTGTTTCTTTGTGGTGTGTGTGTTCATCGTGTTCGTCGTGCACGAGTTTGCAGTTTTTGCTCTCTCCCTCATCCCCACACTCCCTTCACCTCGATTTCTAGGGATTCGTGAAAGATCGGGCCATCCCCGAGGTTGCATCACAACATGGGAAGAGAGTCGGCGACCTGCGTCGTGTGTTTCCTTCATGGGCCGCATCGCGTGTCTTCTTCCTAGGTCGTGTTGCGTTGCTGCCGAGTCTGGTCTATGTCGTGTTGTTGCTGAGTCTGCTTCCTGGGTGATCGCTAGCTATGGGCCCGGCCTTTTGGTTTGTTGTTTGAGTTGGTTTGACTTTTTTTGTGTTTTTTCCTTTTTTTTCTTGTGAGAGTGTAATATTAAACATGAGCTTATGGTTATGTCAAAAAAATTGTATGGAAGGAACGTATGGTTGTGGAATGCATAGTTTTTCTATTTTTAGATTGGATTTTTTTCTATTTTTTAGATTGGATTTTTTAGGACTCTGTAACCAAAATGATGCAAATGAATTATTCTCAACCATCCATTTGTTTATCCTATTTTTTAGTTATTCAAGGAACGAGAAGTTCATGTAAATAGGAAGCCGCGAACTACAAAGAATAGACTACATAGAAGCTGCATGTGCACTTGAAACTAGCTTTTCCCGAGGGAAGAGTTGGTGGTGGTATAGTTGCAAGTAGGTTTTGTAACTAATTTTTTTGCTTTTGATTCGAGTTGCATGTGGAATTGAAATTGGCTTTTTTGGGAGAAGAGGAGGGGGATGAGAGAGTTGTAACTATGATTGTACTGAGAATTTCACATGAGTTTCAACTATGATTGTAACTGATAATTTCACATGTGGACTTTAAACTGGATTTTCTCGGGGGAAGAGGAAGGGGTAGGAGACTTCCAAGTAGGTTTGTAACTAAGATTTTTTCTTTTGATTCGAGTAGCATGTGGACTTGAAACTGCCTTTTTATCAGGGGGGAGGGTGAGGAGGGGGTGGTGATGAGTGCATATTTGCATCATATTTTATATTATTGGTTTGCATTATAGTGGTAGGATCTTGGTATTTTAGGGCGTTCACACGCACATTTTATGTCTATTTTCACCAGGATCAGGACAGATGATGGATACAATGGATATAATTCTTGGAGAAGTTGTATTGGGGATAAAAGTAGTAAAAAACAACATAAATCGCTTATTTGGAAAATATCAATAACACCAGAAGAAAACCCGAAGCGATCGAGGCATCCAGAAGGTTAAACGACCAACTATACGACTAGAATAATTTTCTGGCCGTATAGTTCCTGCCGTATAGTTGGTGTCGCCACCGCCTCCTCAAATAGTTTTACCCCGTGCAACTGGCTGAGAGAGATGACATACAAAACACCCAGAAATTGCCGAAAACTCACCTCCGGAAGGCATCTGGAGGGGGAACTTGCCCAAGGGATCCATCTTCGCTCTACGTAGATCTGGGAGGCCAAGGCATCGATCTTCATCTTCATCCATAGCTGCAACACCATCATCTCCATCCATCCCATCTTCACCCCATCTAGATCTTGTTGTAATTTTCATACTCATTGTGGATTTATACAAGAAGTATTCATTTACAATTGTTTCCATTACCATTGACATGATGTTGATCGCCTCCATGTCTGAGTAGATCATTAGTTCTTGGGAAGATGGAGAAACCCTAGCATATGATTGACATAAGATAGAGATTATTATGTTATACATCATTATGTGTATGTGTTAATTGTCTTCATCTTGATGTTGGGAGTTGTGCACCTCCTTAATATTTACCTCTTATGGGGACACGATGAAGGGGATTACTTGTTGGTAGACGGAGGGATGATAACACTTACTGTGACTATAAAGTCGTTGTCATTCTTTACATACTAACTTGGGGAAACAAGGAGAACTCATAAAGCCATGTCCATGCCACGGGAGAAATCCCTTAATAGCGGGATAATACGATTGTTGTCGTTTATCGGTCAGTTGTGGTTATGAAGGATGATATGAGCAGTGGTTGTTGCATATTTGTCCATATATGGAGCTCCTCCCACATACATACATATTATGAGAATATTTGTTATAATAATCTTGATTTATTAGTCTAAATTGCTATTGATGTATCCACCACTCCCTGAGAATGCCTTTTTCCCTATTACAGTTCCAAGCTCTTTTACACACGCGATTCTTACTTTCTGCATTAAGTTTAACTTTACTTTAATTTCTTCATTCAATCAAAAACCCAAAAATAATTCTACTTTTCTTGCATCTCAAAATTATTCCTTAAGTACTTCGTTTAGGTTTAGTTAAAAGCATTTTTGTCTTTCGCCTATTGCTCCCCGTGGGATCGATATCTTTATTTCGAAACTAGCTACAAACAATATGTGCACTTGTAGTCATCAAGCTATTTTCTGGTGCCGTTGCCGGGGAGCTTAGCGCTATAAGTCACTTTACTTTAATTTATTTACTTTCATTGTACTGATTTTTAATTTAAGTTGCAGGACCGCAAGAATGGACAATACTCAGCATTTAATCCAGCTTGAGGCAGTAAGGAAAATGGGTTCGCCCATGGACGCCTTTATAACTGTCAGTAAAAGTATAAATCCGGATGGAATTAAGATCCACCCTTTATTATTTGAACTACTACACTCTAAGAAATTTGCTGGAACCGATGAAGAGAGTCCATATGGACACTTACAATTTTTTGAAGATGTTCTTGGTTCCTTTATATTCGACAAATATAATCTTGATATGGTTAAAACCTAGTTGTTTATACAAACTCTCTCTAATAATGTTTGCGAACGGTATAGATATTTTTGTGCAGTAGCACCAAGGACTTGGACGGAATTGACAACCAATTTCTTATCAAAACATTACTCAGAAAGAAAAGCTCACAGGATGAGAGGTATTATTACCAGTTTCAAAAATAGTCCTGATGAGAGTTTGTATGAAGGGTATCTAAGGTACAAAAGCTATCTAGATAATTACTCCCATCATCATTTGCCTCATTGGTTAATCACTCACATTTTTTATGGAGGGCTTAATAATAAAAATAGAACAAACCTAGACACCGCTTCTAATGGTAGTTTTCTATCTTATACCTATGACGAAGCCTGGAAATTAATAATGAAAATAAGGGAGACAACGGAAAATTTTAAAAATGAGGAGAACATTACGAATAGTTCTTCTCAATATGTCTGTGTTAACAATTTCCTTGCAGATGAAAGGACTTGTGCAATGATTAAAAGCCTTGGTATTGATTCTTACTCAGTAAAGAAAATTATTGAGAATTATGCAGGGCATTTACATGTACCTACAGAATGAGAACCCCATAAACCCCTTGAAGAAAAGAAGCGTGCAAGAGAAAGTGCGCTAATGGAAGAGTTCTCCTTTGCACCTATTCAAGAGAATATCAAGAAAAAGCAAAAATAGGAAGAGCAAATAAAGAGGAGATTAAAGAAACCAGAAAAGAACCCCAAAGCTACCAATATAAATAATGTTATATTGAAGGATCTTATGGAAGCCCGAACAGTGGATAATGAAGTGGTTATTCTAGACTTTGAAACCTCAGAATTCATCGAAGGTAAGGTACGAGGTAACAAAACTTCTAAACCTATGACTCCTATATATTGTGGAGAAACTTTCTTATATGGAACTTGTGAGCCGATTTCCACTATAAACATTATGCCTTCATCACTTTATGAGGAACTTTGCTAGAACTTAAATAATCCAGATGTGGAACTGGTAGACACTACTATTAAATTGTCTAATAGAACTAATATAAAACCGGAAGGTGTTATCAGAAATATCTATGTCTTTATCGCATCACTCATGTACCCCCTTGATTTTTCATATTGTTGATATGCCTCGAGATTCTTTTTGTCCTATTATTTTAGGCAGACCTTTTGTTTCCATAACCAAAGGTCGAATTAATAATAAGAAGGAGACTATTTCAATGATTTTTGGAGAAGAGGAAATGACATTCCACTTCATCAAACTAAAAAAGAGGCCATATAAGTGGAAGATATCAAGGAAGAGAAAATGATTGCCGAGTTGGCCGCAGTTCATTTCAGTACTCCACAAGATGAATTAGAGAGGAGCCTAATTAATTGGGAGGAAGCACCAGATGATGAGGAGAGAGAAGATATGGATGATTACCTTGATTCGGTTCTGACACAAAATCCACATTACTATGAAGAGCTGGTAAGAAAAGGAGATGAAGAACCTCCGCCAATTGAATTGAAACAACTTCCAGACGATATGCGGTATGAGTTTTTAGATAATGAAAATAAATGTCCTATTATTATTAGTAAAAATCTATCAGAAAATTAAACAAATAAACTCATTTCGGTCTTGATTAAGCATCGTGAAGCCTTTGGATATACTCTAAGTGATATTAAAGGAATAGGTCCATCTATTGTAACACATAAGATTACCATGCTTGATGATGCTGAACCTGTAGTTGACACACAAAGAAGCCTTAATCCGAAAATGAAGGAAGTGGCAAGAAAAGAGGTTATACGCTTATTAGATGCTGGCATAATATATCCTATTTCTGACAATAAGTGGGTTAGCTCAGCTCATTACATACCAAGACAAGGGGGTCTTGATGCTGCTATGAATGAGGATTGTGAGCTAGTTCCTGTAAAACCTATTGTTGGATATCGCATGTGCATTGATTTTAGGAAACTAAACTGTGAGACACGGAAAAATCATAAACCTATACCATTTATGGATTAAATTTTAGAAAGACTTAGTAATAATTCTTATTTCTGTTTTCTTGATGGTTATTCTGGATATTCTCAAATTGCTATAAAACCGGAAGATCAAGAGAAAACAACTTTCACTTGTCCTTATGGAACATACGCTTATAGATTAATTCTGTTTGGCTTATGTAATGCAACTGCGAATTTTCAAGAATGTGTTTAAAAAATCTTTGATGATCTTGTTGAGAAGACTATGGAAGTTCTAATAAATGATTTCATTGTTTGTGGAACAACATTTGATAATTGCCTCTACAATTTAACCAAAGTTTTGCAGAGATGCACGTAGTCAAATTTGGTTTTGAATTGGAAATAATGCCATTTCATGGAAAGAGAAGGGTATAGAAATAGATAAAACTAATATAGATTCTATAGAAAATCTTCCAATACCTCAGGACATAAAAAACTTAAAAATGTTTCTGGGACATGCAGGTTTTTATAAGAGTTTTATAAAAGATTTTGCTAAAATAGCTATGCCTCTCACCAACCTTCTTGAGAGAGAAACTCCATTCTACTTAGATCATGACTACATTGCAACTTTTGAGAACCTTAAAAACAAATTAGTTTCAGCACCCATCATGCAATCTCCAAAACAGGATGAACCTTTCGAAATCATGTGTGATGCTAGTGACTATGCTTTAGGGGCTGTGTTAGGACAGTGAGACAGAAAGAATTTAAATGTTATTTATTACGCTAGTAGAACTCTTAATAAGATTCAGAAAAATTATGCTACTGCAGAAAAAGAGTTCCTAGCTATAATTTTTCCTTGTGACAAATTTAGATCTTACATCATTAATTCTAAGGTAATAGTTCATACGGATCACCAACCTTTGCGTCACCTCCTTGTGAAAAAGGATGCAAAGCCCAGGTTGATTAGGTGGGTTTTATTACTACAAGAATATGATTTCCATATAGTAGATATGAGAGGTAAGGATAATCCAGTAGCAGATCATTTCTTTAGGATGGAGGGAATAATTACTAACCCCGTACCTATAAATGAGTCATTTCCAGGAGAATATTTAGCAAACGTTGAAATTGCTGATCCTTGGTTTGCGTATTATGCTAACTATTTCGTAGTAAATTTTATACCTCCTAGTATGACAAGAAATCAAAGAATGAAATTCTTTAATGATCTTAAATATTACTTTTGGGATGGTCCATATCTATATCATCATGGACCTGATGGAATGATTCGGAAATGTGTTCCTAACCATAAAATGAATGCAATTTTGCAAGCTTGTCATGACAGCCCGTATGGAGGACATCATGCAGGCAAGCGAACTGCAACAAATGTACTTCAATCCGGATTCTATTGGCCCACCTTGCTCAAGGACGCACACAAGTATGTAGAACAGTGTGATGCTTGCCAAAGAAGGGGTAATATAGGTAGGAGACAAGATATGGTAATGAATTATAGTGTTATAATCGAACCCTTTGATGTATGGGGAATGGATTATATGGGACCTTTTATAGAATCAAATGGTTACACTGATATTCTTGTTGTTGTCGATTATGTTACTAAATGGGTTGAAGCTATTCCAACAAGCCATGTAGATGCAACTACCTCAGTGAAGATGATCAAGGATGTTATATTCTCTAGGTTTGGAGTTCCTAAATTTTTAATCACTGACGGTGGTTCTCATTTTATGAAAGGAACTTTCAGGAAAATCCTCTACAAATATGAAGTAACTCACCGTGTTGCTTCACCATATCATCCTCAAACAAGTGGTCAAGTGGAACTCTCCAATAGAGAATTAAAGACCATACTCGAGAAGACGATGGACAAATCAAGAAAAGATTGGTCATACAAGTTAAATGACACTATATGGGCATACCATACTACGTTTAAAAATCCAATGGGTATGACACCTTATAAGATTGTATATGGTAAGGCATGTCATTTACCTTTAGAATTGGAACACAAAGCTTTTAGGGAAATCAAGAACCTAAACTATGATCTTAAAGCAGTAGGAGAAAAATGTTTATTACATATCCATGCTTTAGATGAGTTTAGAAGTGAGGCTTATGAGAATGCTAGGTTGTTTAAATAAAAAGTGAAAAGATGGCATGATAGAAAAATATAAAATAAGGCCTTTAAAAGTGGAGACAAGGTGTTGCTCTACAACTCTTATCTTAAGTTGTTTCTAGGAAAGCTCAGATCGAAGTGGGAAGGCCCCTACATAGTTGAGGAAGCTTATTCATCGGGAGCAGTGAAGCTCCTATGAAAAACACCCTCTCTTTCATGGGTGGTAAATGGACAACGTGTGAAGCATTATCAAGCAAAATAAGATATAAGTGTAGTCACCATACATGTGATCACCCCAGAAGAGATGATTAAGCAAAGATATACAAGGAATGGCAACTGCAAGAAAGATAGAATTGAGACGAAATGAGCAACACTATGATCAAGCTATTGACCATAAAAGGGCGCTTCATGGGAGACAACCCATGCGAAATAAAGGTTTGAGTAAGTTTTTAAATTTTCAATTAAGTTTTAGTTGAGCTGTTAAACATTTAAAGCTCTAACAACGAAAAATAAGATTGATAATGCTAAATTCCCGTTCAAGGGATGCTAATATTGGTCGAAAATTATAAGCTGTCATTTTTCTGTCAAATCTTGATATTTCATTAAGTTTCAGATTAATAAAGAATTTTCGGAGAAGCAGATAATTTTTAGTGGATCCAGAAGGTTTATCGACCAACTATACGGCGGGAATAAAAATTCCGGCCATATAGTTGCCGTCATATAGATATCAATGTCTTCGTAAAATCCTTTTCTAGGGTACTAAAAGTTTAACGACCAACTATACGGCGGAAATTCCCGTATAGTTTTCTGGCCGTATAGTTGGTTCCACCATAGAAGGAAAATCTATAGTTGGTTCATAAATATACGACGGGACCTATACGGGCTGTGCCCATATAGTTGCTCGTTACGAACTACGGCTAGGGTTTCCAGCCTCCCCTTTTAAAGCTCATCGAATCTAAGCGTTTTCATTAAGTTTTCAAAGAGCTACAGCCTTCAGCCTCAGAAAAAAATCCTCGCCATCCCTATACAAGCCCCTTCTAACAATATCCGTGCAGTAAAGCCATGCAGCCCTTCCATGTCAACGAGATTTGGAGGAAGAAAGAAGAGAAGCCCGTGAAGAGGATCGAAGAAGTAGAACCTAAAGGATCATCATCGTTCAGCCCGTAGATCAAGCCTCTCCCAAACTAGGAGGACATGTTCCCGCAAAGGATGGAGATGATGAGGCAATCAGAACGGGCAAAGAGCAAGGATGAGTATCTCCCTAATCCCTATCGTCACAACATAGGATCCTATTATAAACCTCCTCTCCGTCCATCACCTCTTAAGCCTAAAAAGGTGCGGCAAGATGAGATTCATGATAAGATTTATCCATTGGAAAAAGCTTCGAAAGCATGTGTTGAAACAATTGGAGAAGGGATTGACTCCTACTGGATGATGAGCAAAGACCTTGAGAAAAAGGTTAATGACATTGATGGTAGAGTTGGTTTCTTGATTAAAACTATTTTTGAGTTGACAGATGAGAAGAAATTCCTCCATAAGAAAATTTTGAAGCTTCAATACGACATGGCCAAGCTCAGCATCAGCCTCGCAAGCATAGCTAAAGTTTGCAACAGAGGGGAAGAAGGCAATACTCTTCCTACCTAGGAGTAGGAATAGGTACCAACACGGAGTTATTTGATCCCATCTGGCTTGATTCCAAGCTTGGGGAGATCTTTAAGACCTTGTAATATATCTTATAAGTTTTATATTAATATTTTAGTTTTGCATTAGTTTGATCTTAGAAATAAAGTTTGCATCATTTGAATTCCCTTAAGGAATAGTCGATCCCATTTGTGAAAATCTGAGTTTATTATCATATATGGAGCATTATTGAGTTTGTGTTTGTCTTATTGGATATATGAATGGCTTGAGTATAATTTTACTTGCACTTGATGATAGCAATAGGAGTCTTCCAGACCATTGGCATTAATGGAACATATAAAGATAATTTAAATCGATATGTTGTAAGTTCATGGTTTGATTTACAAAAGTAAAATAATCTGATTAGTCAAGTTGAGAAAGAAACCCCAAATAGAGAAAATTTTAAAAGTGCTATCAAAATAGAGTGAGAACAAGTCAAGGTAGAGTCTTCAAGTCATAAAGATGCTTCATATACAATTGGAATTTGGTAATTGAGATTATTAAACTTTGAATTCCTAGATGAAGTGGAATGTATGGCTAGCTCCTTTGCACATCACTTAAACAAAAGTGTGAGCATATATATATATATATAAAGAGAAGAAAAAGAGTGAACGTGCAAAGAGAAAATAGGCATATACCACTTTATTATAGTAAGACAAAGGGATGTTTTGAGATTTTGAATCCCAAGTGAATATGTTAATCCTAAAACACTTGAGACTAGCTCGCTAACTCATTCAGTCAAACCGAATACTTTTGCATCATGTTGAGATTCATATTTTGTGAACTGTTGATCACTAAGGTGTGGAAGCTTGCTACTATTATTCAGATGGTTTGACTAAGGTACTTGACGAGGGTTTAACGCATCAATGCCCATCGTTAAGGACTTGGGTTTTGGAGAAGAGAGGAGCGCTGGAGATCTCGGTACGGCTAGCAAACAAGCACACAGGGACGCAAGGTTTACCCAGGTTCAGGCCTCGTAGAGGACCCTACTCCTGCTTGTCTGCTCTTGATTGATGATGCTCTGAAGGATTACAATGTCACCGATGGCAGTGGACGCGCAGATTGGATCTGGCGTATGTGTATGCTGCGGGTGTTGTCTAGATCTATTGTGGGAGTCGTGATGTCTAGATCTATTGTGGGAGTTGCGATTGAGAGAGATTGCCTTCTCGTTGGACCCTCCTAGCCTTTATATATGGGGAGGCTAGGTCTCAGGTACCAATACGAGTTGGTTACAAGTTGTATTCAAACTCTAGTCTTGAGGTTTCCTTGTCTTGTGCGTTTGGGAGTCTGTGTCCATATGGGCTTCATACCACTCGAACCGTCATAGGCGTCATGGACCTTGGCAATTCTTCGAGTGGGCCTTCCGTCAAGCCGCACCAGGTACGCTGTAGTTGGGTGCCTATTGGGCATACCCATGTCAGTAGCCCCCGAGTGTCCATGCAAATCGTAGATTCGGGTGGAGACTTAGAAGTCTTGAGTCTTGCATTAGGATGTTGGAGTCGACAATTGTGTCGAGTGCGAAGCACTTCACCCGAAAGTACATCGAGTCAGTCGAATTTGTAGTAGTTCATAGGGATGATGGTAAACGTACCGGGTGCGCATGATGGATCGAGACCAGTTAATTGCTCTAGGGCAAAAACAACATCACCTACTCAAACTCGAGTCCCCAAACTCGAATTCGGAAATTGCTGGCATAATTCGACTCATGCCGTAGAGGTCTTATAGAGCTCGAATCCCAGTGTATAAGTGTGAGCACTCGACGCGTCCGTCAAGGCTTATTCATCGTACCTGCAGGCACGGATATGTTTCTGGTAGTGCGCAGCAGATGCGTTGCCAGGCCTTATTCAGGTCTTATCTTCACGCTGTAAGCGCGGCATCCGAATTTTTGTCATCGCGGAGATGATTCAGGTGGCCCAGGAGACGTAATCTCTTTGTAGGGAAAATATGAGGCGGAGTCGCCATAGCATTCGAGTGTGGATGTTATCAACACACAGTACGATATACAAGAAAAAATAATCATAGGGTGCACGGCTAGCGCTCCCTATGGGAGTAGCCCCCGAGTGCCTATTCGAGTCGTAGACTCGAGTGGGGACTAAAAATAATTTGTGACTGCTGTCGTGTTTTATTGCTTGTTTCAGTTGAATATGTTTTCAGCGCTCCCTATGGGAGTAACCCGAAGTTCACAATCGAATCGTAGATTCGAGTGAAGGGTTTTCAAGATGCTTGGATATCTTCACAAATTTCTTCGGGTGCACGGACAACACTCTCTATGGGAGTAGCCCCCGAGTCCTTAGTCGAATCGTAGATTCGAGTGAGGATTCAGAGCGTGTCACTCGAGGATCTTGTATATGCATGACCAGTGCTCTAGTTTGGAGTAGCCCCCGAGTGTCTGGCGGAGTCGTAGACTCGGGCAGAGACTCGAGTCTTGTATCTTGTAGACGTAGTCGACAATCATGCGAGGAAAAACCACTGACCCGGAAGTGCATCGAGTCAGCGTCTCACGCATAAGGAGCTTCAATCGATGATGTAGTTGGAGTTGACGAAGTGGAGTCACGCGGTGATGCGGATGGAGTCGATGATGCGGATGGAGTCGACGCAATCACTTCTGTCGGGTGCGTGGCCAACATCGCATGTGTGTAGAATCAAGCGATGAAACCTTCCGAGGAGGGACTTGACTCGGGTCTTGAGTATATGGCGTAGCCAATTGTTTTGTCGATTCTTGTTGGAGGACCCGATAGAATATCTCGACACAGTCGACATCCTTGTAAGCTGGATAAAACATTAAGCATTGTGAAGTACTTGTACTTTGTAAAGAATATTTACATGTCGATTGGCAAAGTAAAATTCTGGTGACAATCGAGACAACACTTTTGCACTGCATGCTAGGCCTTTTCGTTAGCCTGATTACCCTTAGTCTCAGTACCTTGCCAAGGCACTCGGAGTTCAAGGATTCGACGATCAGGCAGAATCAGCTACTCGGACTGTCGCGTCTGAGGTGCTCGAGTGTGTGTAATCGATGGCACATTAGGTTACTCGAAGAGGGCGCAACCCCCGAGTGTTTTGAGTGCGAGTTAAAAAGAAATCAGCTCTAAGTAGAGAGAAACTTAGCTTTATTGATAGTTGTCGTGATGAACGAGTCGCAATATCCGATGCAATCGGCGGGTCGCGGGAGTCGAAGACTGTAGCGGGCTCGCGGTCGCGGGAGTCGAGGAAGCCCCCAAATCACCCAATATGAAGACCACAGCCGATCGTTGAAGCTGAAGACCACGGCGGGTCACCAAAGCAGAGGGAGCCCCCGAGTCGTTGGAGCCGAAGATCATAGCGAATCGCTGGAGTCGAAGACTGCAGCAGGTCGTCAGATCGACACCGAGTGAGTAGTCAACGTGGCGGTCGAGAGTTGTGCAGTGGTCATGTAGTTGATGTAGCAGCGAGTCGCCGATGCCGATGGCGGTAGCGAGTTGCCATAGCTGATGACAACAACATACCACCAGAGTCAAAGACCGCAGCGGGTCGCCAATGCCGAAGTATCCCCCGAATCGTCGGAACCAAAGACCACAACGGGTCGCTGATGCTGAGGGAGCCCCGAGTGTAGCATCAAGGTCAGAGCTGATGCATCGGACGTGTCGACGTAGCCCTTGAGTGTAGTTGAGGGACGCATGGTGTCGACGTAGCGGCAGGTCACCGACAGACGGGGTCGAAGTGGCAACGGGTCACCGCAACTGAAGATTGTAGTAGCTCATCGGAGTGGAAGACCGCAACACGTCAACGGAGCCGAAGGCCTCCGCGGGTCGTATGATGGAGTCGAAGGAGTTCCCGGGTGTAGAGTCAGCGCGGTCAACGGAATCGACGCGGCGGAGACGTACTCAATGCGACGGGCATGTAGCGGAGGCGATGGTGGGAGTATTTTGCCGCAACCAGAGACCATAGAGGATCGCGTGATGGACAGAGTTGCCCGGTGGACACGGAGTCGATGGCGATGTCGATTCATCCGGAACTGATGGTGATGGAGGATCCCTTGGTTGAAGTCGGATACGGTCGCAATGAAGGAGAACATAGCCACGGCAAAGTCGAAGTATCTTTTGAGTTGTCCACGGAGCTCAGTGATTTACCGGTGCAGTATACTGTTGTCTTCGACTGATGCGTGCACTGACTGATATGTGCACGTACTTGATTGATCTTGTTCTTCTTTGCTTGAATTGATGTACGACTTGGCCTTCACGTGGAGGTTTGAGTATTTCTGCAAGCTGAATTTTCACGAACTGATCTTTTGGCCGGAAAATCCACATCACGATCTGCATGGATACTTGATGTATGTGAATCTGACGTCTTGTATAGAAACCAATCTTGATTGCACTTTGGTGCCATGCCAATGTCGCATCGCTCTAGGCCTTTTTATTTTACGGATCCAAAATAAACAATGTCTGCCTCCCTACGATGTCTCATTGAGACCTGCTCCAAGAAAACGAATCTCCCAAATTGAAACTTTCTCTTTTTTCTTTGCATGCAGACGCACGCACATTGATGACCCGTTGATGCGTCCTTGCCTGAATGGTGCGCGATTGGCCGGCCAAGCGTACGGTGTGCACAAAGGTTTGATAGAGACTATTGTTTCTCACCCGATTACAGGACGTTCTAACGGCGTGTTGGCTGGGCACTCGCCGTGAAGATTAGACGCAAGCTGAGCGTGTCAAAGCAAACAAATCTACCAGATGGGATCTGATTGTCGTTGTCAATGCGGGAGCCGCGAAACAAATCTAGCCTCCAGTAGCGGACGAATCGTAGATCGTTAATGATGAGGCCGTCGAGATCGCAACATCAACGCTCCCAGTTCCCACAAATGGCGCCAATTGACGAGGGTTTAACTCATCAATGCCCATTGTTATAGACTTGAGTTTTGGAGAAGAGAGGAGCGCTGGAGATCTCGGTATGGCTAGCAAACAAGCACACAGGGACACAAGGTTTACCCAGGTTCAGGCCTCGTAGAGGACCCTACTCCTGCTTGTCTGCTCTTGATTGATGATGATCCGAAGGATTACAATGTCACCGATGGCAGTGGACGCGTAGATTGGATCTGGCGTATGTGTATGCTACGGGTGTTGTCTAGATCTATTGTGAGAGTCGCGATGTCTAGATCTATTGTGGGAGTTACGATTGAGAGAGATTGCCTTCTCGTTGGACCCTCCTAGCCTTTATATATGGGGAGGCTAGGTCTCAGGTACCAATACGAGTTGGTTACAAGTTGTATTCAAACTCTAGTCTTGAGGTTTCCTTGTCTTGTGCGTTTGGGAGTCCGTGTCCATATAGGCTTCATACCACTCGAACCGTCAGAGGCGTCATGGACCTTGGTAATTCGTCGAGTGGGCCTTCCGTCAAGCCGCACCAGGTACGCTGTAGTTGGGTGCCTATTGGGCATACCCATGTCAGTACTATTCATAAACTCATTTCTATGTATCTTATAGAATAAACACATGCTGCAATTGCCTCATTTATTTTATCGACTCAGCTTCATGAATATGAGGATCACATTCACTAAGACAGCCTTGCTCGGGACGAGCAGGAGTCTAACCTTGGGTAAGTTGATGAGTGCATATTTGCATCATATTTTATATTATTGTTTTGCATTATAGTGGTAGGATCTTGGTACCTTAGGGCGTTCACGTGCATATTTTATGTCTATTTTCACTAGGATCAAGACATATGATGGATACAATGGACACAATTCTTGGAGCAGTTGTGTTGGGGAGAAAAGGAGTTAAAAACAACGTAATTCGCTTATTTGGAAAATATCAATAACACCAGAAGAAAACCCGAAGCGATCGAGGCATCCAGAAGCTTAAACGACCAACTATACAGCAGGAATAATTTCCCGGCTGTATAGTTCCCACTGTATAGTTAGCGCCGCCACCGCCTCCTCAAATAGTTTCACCCCGTGCAACTCGATGAAAGAGACGACATACAGAACACTCAAAAATCACCGAAACCTCACCTCCGGAAGGCATCTGGAGGGAGAACTTGCCCAAGGGATCCATCTTCGCCCTACGCAGAACTAGGAGGCGAAGGCATCGATCTTCATCTTCATCAACAGCTGCACCACCATCATATCTATCCATTCCATCTTCACCCCATCTAGATCTTGTTGTAATTTTCATACTCACTGTGGATTTATACAAGAACTATTCATTTACAATTGTTTCCATTACCATTGCCATGATGTTGATTGCCTCCATGTCTGAGTAGATCATTAGTTCTTGGGGAGATGGAGAAACCCTAGCATATGATTGAGATAAGATAGAGATTATTATGTTATATATCATTATGTGTATGTGTTAATTGTCTTCATCTTGATGTTGGGAGTTGTGCACCTCCTTAATATTTGCCTCTTATGTGGACACGATGAAGGGGATTACTTGTTGGTAGACGGAGGGATAATAGCACTTACTGTGACTATAAAGCTATTGTCATTCTTTACGTACTAACTTGGAGAAACAAGGAGAACTCATGAAGCCATGTCCATGCCACGGGAGACATCCCTTAATAACGGGATAATACGATTGATGTCGTTTATCTGTCAGCTATGGTTATGAAGGATGATGTGACCAGTGGTTGCTCCCTATTTGTTCATATATGGAGGTCCTCCCACATACATACATATTATTAAAATATTTCTTATAATAATCTTGATTGCTTAGTCTAAATTGCTAGCGGTGTATCCACCACTCCTTGAGAACGCCTTTTTCCCTATTGCAGTTACAAGCTCTTTTACACACATGATTCTTACTTTCTGCATTAAGTTTTACTTTACTTTAATTGCTTCATTCAATCAAAAACACAAAAATAATTCTACTTTTCTTGAATCTCAAAATTATTCCTTAAGTACTTCGTTTAGTTTTAGTTAAAAGCATTTTAGTCTTTCGCCTACTTCTCCCTGTGGGATCTATATCTTTATTTCGAAACTAGCTACAAACAATCTGTGCACTTGCAGTCATCAGGTGGCACAGTTACAAATAGGTTTGCAACTGATATTTTTGCTTCCATTTGATTCGAGTTGCATGTGGACTTGAAACTGCCTTTTTCTCGTGGGCAAGAGGAGGGGTGACACAGTTGCAAGTAGGTTTGCAATCGAGAATTTTTGCTTCTCTTTGATTTGAGTTGCATGCGGACTTGAAATTGTCTTATTCTCGGGGGGAATAGGAGGGGTGGCACAGATGCAAGTAGGTTTGCAACTGAGAATTTTTTCTTATATTTGATTCGAGTTGCATGTGGACTTGAAACTATTTTTTTTTCTCGGAGGGAAGAAGAGGGGGTGGCACAGTTACAAGTAGGTTTGCAACTATGATTTTTTGCTTTTATTTGATTCCAGCTGCATGTGGACTTGAAACTATATTTTTCGTAGAGAAAGAGGAGGGGTGGGACAGTTGCAAGTAGGTTTGCATCTGAGAATTTTTGCTTCTTTTTTATTCCAATTGCATGTGTACTTAAAACTGCCTTTTTCTTAGGGGGGAGACGAGGGAGTGACATAGTTGCAAGTATGTTTGCAACTGAGGATTTTTTTCTTCTCTTTGATTCGAGCTACATGTGGACTCGAAATTGTCTTATTCTCGGGGGGAAGAGGAGGGGTTTCACAACTGGGTTTGGAACTGAGATTTTTTGCTTCTATTTGATTCGAGTTACATGTGGAATTAAAACTGCCTTTTTCTCGGGGGGGGGAAGAGGAGGGGGTGACACAGTTGCAAGTAGGTTTGCAACTGATTTTTTTCTCCTATTTGATTCGAGTTGCATGTGGAATTGAAACTGCCTTATTCTCGAGGGGAAGAGGAGTGGGTGGCAGAGTTGCAAGTACGTTTGCAATTGAGATTTTTTGCTTCTCTTTGATTCGAGTTGCATGTGGACTAGAAACTGCTTTTTTTCTCGGGGGAAGAGGAGGAGTGACACAGTTGCAAGTAGGTTTGCAACTGAGATTTTTTTTGTTTCTCTTTGATTCAAGTTGCATGTGGACTTGAAACTGTCTTATTCTCAGGGGAAGGGGAGGGGGTGCATAGTTGTAAGTATGTTTGCAACTGACATTTTTTGTTTAACTTTGATTCGAGTTGCATGTGGATTTGAAACTACCTTTTTCTCAGGGGGAGAGGAGGGGTGACATAGTTGCAAGTAGGTTTGCAACTGATTTTTTTGCTTCTGTTTGATTCAAGTTGCATGTGGACTTGAAACTGCCTTATTCTCGGGGGAAGAGGAGGGAGTGGCACAGTTGCAAGTAGGTTTGCAATTGAGATTTTTTGCTTCTCTTTGATACGAGTTGCATGTGGACTTAAAACCAAGGTTTTGGTTACCGCCCGGGAAATCCGGTTACCGGTCGGTAACCAGACTTCCCAAGCATCCCCGGGAAATGATCCTACCGAACAAAATATCCTGGCCGTTTTTGAAAATTTTGAATTGAAATGATGATATATTGCCAAATATTATGCTAGATAGATTTGTTCAGTAAAGAGATACTTAGCCTAGTGGTAAATGCATTGGTCTGCAAGCTTCAGGTGTCCGGTTCGATTCCTACCTCTGTATTTTTTTACGTTTTGCCGATTATTCTGTACTAAATTTGAAAATAATAATGCAAAAAGGAAGGCAAGAGAGGGGTCAAACTCTAGATGTCTCGACAGCACACTATATCACTGACGTGAGACCACCACATTAGCAGCGTTCTTGTTGGCATAAAGTGTTAAAAACATCATTAAACATAGCGAGGAATATTTGAATTTAAAATTCATTCAAAAAATTCCAGCTGGTAATTGGTCGGGATTTTCCGGTTACCGCGGTAACCGGAAATCCCGACCCCCCCCCCCCTCGGGAAATTTTCCATTTGGTAACCAAAATCTTGCTTGAAACTGCCTTTTTCTCAGTGGGGAAGAGGAGGGGGTGATACAGTTGCAAGTAGGTTTGCAACTGAGAATTTTTGCTTCTATTTGATTCGAGTTGCATGTGGACTTGAAACTGCATTCTTCTTGGGGGAAGTGGATGGGTTTGGCACGTTTGCAAGTAGTTTTGCAACTGAGAATTTCTTCTTCTTTTGGTTCGAGTTTCATGTGAACTTGAAACTGCCTTATTCTTAGGGGGAAGAGGAGGGGGTGGCACAGTTGCAAGTAGGTTTGCAACTGGGCAATTTTCTTCTCTTTTATTCGAGTTGCTTGTGGACTTAAAAATGTCTTATTCTCGGAGGGAAGAGGAGGGGTCGCACAGTTGCAAGTAGGTTTGCAACTGAGATTTTTTTGCTTCTATTTGATTCGAGTTGTATGTGGACTTGAAACTGTATTTTTCTGGGAGGGGAGGGGGAAGACACTACTAGATAAAAGGCTAGAGGAGACATGCTCATTTGAGGTGCATTTATACTATATGCGCCTCTAATAAAATAGGCAAGGCGCACTGCACTGACATGCGCCTCTAGTATCAAAATAGGCGAGGCACATATTTGTAGGATGCGCCTCCTATAGTCTCTGTACGAACGAAATCTGGCAGCC
Organism: Avena eriantha; assembly: GCA_910589775.1. NCBI lineage: Eukaryota > Viridiplantae > Streptophyta > Magnoliopsida > Poales > Poaceae > Avena > Avena eriantha. The sequence goes on from OU342740.1 coordinate 380,682,513, forward strand.
CCAGATTACGCGAGCCGCATTCTAATAATATGCGTCTCCTATATATTAGATAGGCGAGGCGTATGTGGGAAGAATGTGCCTCGCATAATATAGGATGCGCCTCCTATAGTCTTTGTACGGACAAAATCTGGCAGCCCCAGATTATGCGAGGCACATTCTAATAATATGCGTCTCCTATATATTAGATAGGCGAGGCGCATGTGGGAAGAATGTGCCTCGCATAAGCTGTGTGGGCCTGGGAGGAGATCTGTGGTCGAATATGCGAGGCGCATATGCAATATGGCAATATGTGAGGCTCATATGGCAATATGCGCCTCCTATACTTGATAATATGTGAGGCGCATATTGCCATATGTGCCTCCTATAACCTGGCACCACCCACCCACCCCCCCCCCCCCCCGAACCACCTTTTAAGTTTTATAAAAAATAAACAAAAATGATAGAAACTTCAAAAAAATAATTCCTTCTAGTTGTAGTTAGATTTTAGGGTATAGTTGTAGACAAAATTGAAAAACATGAATTTCGATGTATTTTACAAAAAAAGGTCATGGAACGGTAAAACGGCCCTAACTTTTGCATACGATGTCGGGAAAAAAGTTTAATATATCAAAATGATCGTCTCGAAATTTCCTACTCGATTTCAACAGCTAGAAGCTGTTGAAGATTTTATAAATTCCCCAAATTCGAAAAGAGTAAAAAGTTATGGCAGGCAGAAGATTTTTCCTGCAAAAAAATAAAGAACTAGGCGCATATCATATGATATGCGCCTCGCATAAGTGAAGCCGGATTCAAATTCGAAACAGCCACCTACCACACCTACCATCTCTTCTCCTTCTCCTTCTCCTTCTCCTCCACCTCCACCTCTCCTCCTTCTCCTTCTCATTCTCCTTCTCCTCCACCTCTCTTTCTCCTTCTCCTTCTCCTCCATCTCTCCTTCTCCTCCACCTCTCCTTCTTCTCCCCTTCTCCTCCTTCTCCTCCAATCTCCTCCTCCTTCTCCACCTCCGGTGGCATCCTCCTCCTCTTCTCCGGTGACCTTCTCCTCCTTCGGCGACCTCCTCCTCCTCCGGCGATCACTTCGGCCATGGCCTCCACAACCACACCGACCACCACCTCCTCTACCTCTGACGACCACCTTCGACGGCCTCATCCTCCTCCACCATCTCTGGTGACCCCCATGGCCATGGCCTCCCACACATGCCTGCGGTGGTAGGTTGTGGCCACAGGCACGACCTCCGATGAAATTCCGGCCAGATCCAGATCTGGCCGCATTTTTTTGAAATTCAAAAATAATATCTGAGGCGCATTCGGATCAATATGCGCCTCGCATATGCAGATACTAGAGGCGCATTCAGATCAATATGCGCCTCGCATATTCTGAGTATGGGAGACGCATATGAATATGCGCCTCGCATAAAAAATACTAGAGGCGCGACGCTAGAGGCGCATATGATATGCGCCTCGCATAGCATTTTTGGTGCGTCTCGCATAGCGTTTTCCCTAATAGTGAGAGGAGGGGGTGGAACAGTGCCAAGTAGCTTTGCAACTGAGAATTTTTGCTTCTTTTGATTCGATTTGCATGTGGACTTGAAACTTCCCTTTTTGTCAGGAAGAGGAGAGGGTGGCACAAGTGCAAGTAGGTTTGCAACCGAGAATTTTTGCTTCTCTTTGATTCTAGTTGCATATGGACTTGAAACTGTCTTATTCTCGGGGGGGAGAGGAGTGGGTGGCAGACTTGCAAGTAGGTTTGTAGCTGAGATTTTTTGCTTTTATTTTGATTCGAGTTGCATGTGGACTTGTAATTTTCTTATTCTCGGGGGCGGGGGGGAGAGGAGGGGGTAGCAGAGTTGCAAGTAGGTTTGCAGCTTAGATTTTTTGCTTCTATTTTGATTCGAGTTGCATGTGGACTTGAAACTATCTTATTCTCAGGGGGAGGAGGAGGGGTGGCACAGTTGCAAGTAGGTTTGCAACTGAGATTTTTTGCTTCTATTTGATTCGAATTGCATGTGCACTTGAAACTGCCTTTTTCTCGGGGGTAGAGGAGGGGGTGACACAGTTGCTAGTAGGTTTGCAGCTGAGATTTTTTGCTTCTATTTGATTCGAGTTACATGTGGACTTGAAACTGCCTTTTTCTCGGGGGGAAGATGAGGGGGTGACATAGTTGCAAGTAGGTTTCCAACTGAGATTTTTTGCTTCTATTTGATTCGAGTTGCATGTGGACTTGAAACTGCCTTTTTCTTGGGGGGAGAGGATGGGTTTGGCACGGTTGCAAATAGTTTCGCAACTGAGAATTTCTTCTTCTTTTGGTTCAAGTTTCATGTGAACTTGAAGCTGCCTTATTCTTGGGGGGAAGAGGAGGGGTGGCACAGTTGCAAGTAGGTTTGCAACTGGTCATTTTTTCTTCTCTTTGATTCGAGTTGCTTATGGACTTAAAAATGTCTTATTCTTAGGGGAAAGAGGAGGGGGTGGCACAGTTGCAAGTTGGTTTTCAACTGAGTTTTTTTTGCTTCTATTTGATTCGAGTTGCGTGTGCACTTGAAACCGCCTTTTTCTCGGGGGAGAGGAGGGGTTGACACAGTTGCAAGTAGGTTTGCAGCTGAGATATTTTGCTTCTATTTGATTCGAGTTGCATGTGGACTTGAAACGGCCTTTTTATCGGGGGAAGAGGAGGGTGACACAGTTGCAAGTAGGTTTGCAACTGAGTTTTTTTTGCTTCTATTTGATTTGAGTTGCACGTGGACTTGAAACTGGCTTTTTCTCGGGGGAGGGTGGAGAGGAGGGGTGACAAAGTTGCAAGTAGGTTTGCAACTGAGAATTTTTACTTCTCTTTGATTCGAGTTGCATGCGGATTTGAAACTGTCTTATTCTCAAGGGGAAGAGGAGGAGGTGGCACAGTTGCAACTGAGAACTTCTTCTTCTTTTTTATTCGAGTTGTATGTGGACTTGAAACTGCCTTTTTCTCGGGGGGGGGGGGGGGGGGGGGGGGGGGGAGGGGTGACACAGTTGCAAGTAGGGGACGAGAAGTTCATGTAAATAGAAGCCACATACTACATAGAACGAACTACATAGAAGTTGCATGCACACTTGAAACTGGCTTTTCCTGTGGGAAGAGTTGGTGGTGGTAGAGTGGCAAGTATGTTTTTTAAAGGTGATGATTTAGATCGTTCTTAGGTACTGTGAATTTTTTGCTGGAGTTGACTAATAACTTAGATCTTTTGCCCTTGGTTGTAACATGTGATGTACTATCTCCGCACACTTTGTTCTCAATGTGTTTTTAACCAATGCTAAAAAAGTTTGCCAAAAGAAAAAACTTAAAATGTGATATCGTTGTACCAAGAATATATTAATGATTTAATAATTAATAGTTCACTCTTAAGATTACACATGCGTTGCACGTGCACGATTAATAGTACGGAGTAATAATAATTATTGCCTCTAGAGCATAATCCCAACAATAGGCTCCTATAAATTTTGGTTGCCTATAATCAGCGTGTGGATTTGTAGTAGATGGTCACGAAGGAAATATGTGTAAGTTAGTGAAATTATTGTATCCTAAGTAGTGACACAAGAAGTTTGGAAGAACTTTAACAGCTGAATGCTTTGTTATAAAGAAGTTGATAAGTCTGTGTACTAACGTTATGGTTTGTGTTGTACCATCTTCAGTTGCAACGGACTCCTCTATCCCCTACTCGAGGAACAATTCCTTGCTGATGTGATGCCTCAATAGTCACCGAGTCTTGTGTAGGAAGTAATGGATCGTACCACCTGCGCATCACTATCATAATCCATAATTTCTTGCTCCCCTTCTTCATAAACAAAAGACTCTACATTTATATCAGAAATGGCACCTTCAATTCCTTGCATAGATTTTTACCCACTGATTGACATGATGAGTCGTGATTCAACAAAGTCAATCCATCTCACAGTTGTTTACCTGGATGGCACCATTGCATCAACATATCCTCAGTGAATCTAGGAAGTGATCATGCATATGACCTCGGAGCTCCTACACTCCATTTTTCTACCCCAATTGAGGAGACCCCCTCTGATCCCCCCATATATATAGGCTCTTTTCCATCATTAAAAAAATGAACCACCCCGATGAAATCTTAGCAGAAGAACAAGAACGTCCATATCTAAAGTCCTCAAGACAATACCATGAGAAACTAAATCACGACCCCACCAACTAAAATAACGACAACACTGTTTAGATAAGAAACTCACGAATACTATTGAGGACCATGTGCTGAATTGCCCACTGCTGCCACCAGTCTCACCTCGCTTGGGTTCTTCGTTGGGAGAGTAAAAGATAGAGAAGCGAGGCCAACTGCCTAGGAGAGCGCGGGATTGATCTGCACTAATCCCGCCCACCTAGGATCCTGATTCACTTGATTGCGTTCCTAGTTGACACCAAGGCATGATGACGTGGAGGGTTAGCAGCCTAAGCCGATGACATGGCTAAAATAAATTGGAAAATAGGGTTTCACAATGCCAAGGGTGCACGCTGAACGGGTTAACAAGATGAGGAACCAAAACTATACCTTATCAAAGATAATAAGGGTTTAATTTGGCCTTCGACCAAAATTAAGGGGCCAAATATGGACTTTTTACTTTGAGGGATCACTGTTGCTAGCTCCTCCTTACCTATGGGTTTATAGATAGTTTTGTGTTTCCATTTGGACTAATAGGTTTGTGTTGGATTTCTCTCGCAAATCAATCATATAAAATATAAAAAAATGCATGAGCATACGACACCTCTTTTAAGCACTTGAAAGAAGGACATCGTATACTCCATCCGCTTAAAATAGATGTCACATGTTTTTTAAAATTTAAATAAATCTATATACTAAATAGTGTATAAATACATTTAAATTTTGACAAACATGCCACGTCTCTTTTGAGACGGTTTTGAGACGGAGGGGATACTATACTGCAAAATGGATAGGCCATTGCCTACTAGGTGAGGCACCACCTCGTCAGATTGACCATCTGCTTGGTTCGTTGAACGAGGGTTGTGAGCATATCCACAACTATAATATTAAGTAACATAGGAGATAGTGGATCTCCTGGCGAAGGCATTTATTTGTGCCGAAGTAGTGACCCTCGACATCATTGACTTTTACTGGTATAGTTCCTCGACGAACAATACTAGCAAAAAAATATACTCCGACCAAATTGTAAAAAGAAAAAAACCCACCGGAGAGAAGGCCATTTGACAATCACCCCATCCAAGAAGATGTTCGTGTCTTGCATGGAAGTAGCCTGAGTCAGGGCGGGCCCTTGAGGGGGGACCTGCGGGGCAGCCGCCCCTACCCCCAGAAAAAAGTAGGAGCCCTCCAGAGATATGCTATATAGACATGCCTAGTATACATCGTAAAAGAATATTTTTTTATTGGGGCTAGTGGATTAATTGGGCCTTTTTTTCGCTGTCGTAGACTCTGAGCCGAGACGATTGATACGGGTACAGGGCGAGGCCGAGGCCGAGGCCAACCGCTCGACTGCTAGTCCTAGACGTTGTCGGTCGCTTCGCTTCCTCCTAGGCAAACGGAACCACCAATTGATCGTACGCCTCCTGCCCGAGTCCTATCGCCTCCACTAGATCGGAATATTGGATTGGGATACGGGAGCGGGGAGCCTCGAGGCCCTCGACGATTGACGCCCGGCGTGAAGGCCAGACCATCGACAAGACGATCGACCGCCTAGCTGCTGGTCTAGTGGTCCGCTCCCGCCCATGTCTCTGCTGGTTACGCCATAATTTTTAGTTCTTAAATCTTAATTCTAATTAGAATTCTTAGCGCAGATTTGAAGAACTCTAGTCATTCAAAAGTATATTTGGGTTTTTAAAAAGTTCAACATCCTTGAAGGCATTGGATGATTATCAACCGAAAGAACATTGTACTACATTTGCAAAGACTTTTATTCGGCCTGTTATAAATGGTAAACCTGATATATGTGATGTTGAGTTAAATGCACTTATTTTCTGAGTTAAGTGTTATTAAGTTCACTTTGCCAAATACATCAATGTCTGCTATGGAGCTTTTTAAGTTTACCAGGGAAATGGATTGTTATCCTAATATTTGTATCGCTTATCAGATCATATTTGAAAAAAGGCTTTTCAAAGTTGAAACTATTAAAGAACTATTTGAGATCTATAATGTCTCAGGAGAGGTGAAATGGTTTGGCGGCTATATGCATCGAGAAGAAGTTAGTGAACGAGATTGATATTCATTCTATCATCACGGACTTTGCTTCTATGAATTTTTGGAGAAAATTTTAAGGTATCATATAAACATTATTATTTTTATATGAATATTAGTTGGAAGTATACTTAAACTATTTATTTTGCATCATCTCATATATCCATAAAAAAATATAATAAAGGGCCCAAAATGGCCCTGGCCTGAGTATGTGAAACCACTTGGTCACCGGTCCCATTTAGCCGGTCATTCCCATAACATGTCAACCAAAAATAGTAGTGTAACAAAATTTCATATTATTGTTTGTTCAGTAAGAACCAAAGGTAATACACGAGCCAAACCATGGCGTCTTGAATACAAATTTGAGATACATAGTACCACAAGTGTGGAAAAATATGGCTAATACAAACCAATGCAAGAATGCAGAAACACAGACTCGCGTAAATTGGGTGTTGATCAGATCCCAAAATGTTGTGACGGGATGTCCTTTGCTTCCAATCATAGCAGGAAAGGGCAAAGGAAAAAAAAAATCAGTAGTACACACTCTACCGCCTTAGGCTGTGCATAATGTATTCCGCGTACAGATCCCTGGAACAAATCAAAATCAATTTATGTCAACACAAATCGAAGCTGGGTCCGCAGGATCGTCTTACAAAATGATGATAACTTACATGGAGTGCTGGATGGCCTTACGGGCATCATCAGCGCCGAGGAAGTCGTTGACAGCCACCTCCTTGTTCTCATTCTTCTTGTCTGATGAAAGATTTGATCAAGAAAGAATCGCACAATTGAAGCAAAAGGTGATACATAAAGAATGAAGCAGGAATGCCAATGGTATGCATACAGTCTTCGAAGAAGCGACGGATCTCCTGGAGACGGTGAGGAGAGAGCTCGCTGAGATGGTTCAAGTTGTGGAACTCAGGGTCGTCAGCACAGACGGCGATGATCTTGTCATCTTTCTCTCCCTGTAGAGAAAAAAAAGCAGAGATTATAAGGCAAGTGTAAGCCCAAATGCTGGCCTAGAAAAAGTTGAGTTGTGGCAGAGATGTAGAAGGGATCGGTTTGCCTGCCTGATCTATCATAGGCATGAGGCCGATGGCCCTGGCCCTGAGGAAGGTGCCGGGGAGGACTGGTTCCTGGTGGCAAACATCATCATCCACTTGTCAGCACATAATAATGCAGAGTGGTGGCATTTCGTATTAGAGGGATAAGAAGAAGCCTGCTGCAGTTATTATGACCAGGATCGGTGGGTGCATCAGCAGTTTGGGTTACCTGCATGAGGACGAGGACATCGATGGGGTCGTTGTCCTCGCAGAGGGTGCGTGGGACGAAGCCGTAGTTGTGAGGGTACACCACGGACGAGTACAGGATCCGGTCAACCTGACAAGGAGAAAAGAAGAAGTTTATATAGTATAAATTGAGAGTTGAGGAAACGCGCGCGCGACGGATGCATGCGGACCTTGATCATGCCGGTCTTCTTGTCGAGCTCGTACTTGACCTTGCTCCCCTTGGTGATCTCCACCACCACGTTGAACACCGCCGGAGCGTCGGGGCCTGCAACGGAAACGGATCCGGGCTGGCAGGTTGGATCTGGAGGAACAGAACGGGGAGAAATGCATTCGGGGGAATGAATGATGGATCGATGGGGATCCACTCACCGATCTCGAGATCGTGCCATGGGTGGGCGGCGACGGACCTCCTGGAGAGCGAGGAGAGGATCCGCTCGTTGAGCCGCGGCGTCGAGCGCTTATCGTCGCCGCTCGCGTTGGCGTTGGCGCCGGTGGTGTCCTGGCTCATCTTGGCTTGTTGCTCGCTCTGCCCACGATCCAACCCGGAGAAACGAGACTCGCTGCTGTGTGCCTTGGACGATCGTTGTTGCTCGGGACGACGGGATGACCGCAACGTCCGTGGCTGGGCGCGCATATATAGGAGCCGAGGCGGGAGAAGTGGGCGGGGGCCCGAGCAGTTAGCGCGTCCACGAGCATGTGGCGCCGTACGTGCCGGTGCGGAAGGAAGCTTCCACCCCCGCGCGTCCAGACCGGCAGGATCGCTCATCTCTCCGGTCCCGTCCAGCTCTCTTTCAGACCGTCAGTAATAACAACTAAAAAGTACAATTAAAATCGGCAACTGGCATAGCAGAATCCCTGCACATGCGGAACGTGCATGGATCATCAAAAATTCTCGAACTAGCATGATGCTGTACATAAATTTTCGTGGTATATTAGCTTACCAAAAGATAAATTGAATAACCACAGATCGTGGTCACGCCACCCTGTTCGTCAACATGCCTCACGTTGTTGTGATCATGTCAAATTTGGGGTAAGTTTTTGCCGAGTTGGAAGGAGTAATCCACCCACCAACCATCGGGTTTCTTTGGCTGATTTAATCGATTTCACATCAAGGAGGACCATCTCGACAGATCAGTTTTCCGTAAACTACTAGTACCAGATGAGACCCAAAGGTGTCAGAGAATAGATGATTAACTCACGTTTATACGGTCAGTGGACGAGCACGTGACATAATCAGACCGATCTACAGGATACATACTGAGCAGTGTTTTTTCTTTGTGTACTGGCTCAGTCCAGGCTAAGCTTATGAAGTGTCTGAGGAATCACGTGCCCGTGATAGCGTACTCCAGGAAACCTGTAAGCTGCTGCTTGTCATCCACTACGCGTTGCTGCCAACGCCAATAGAATGACAGAAGTGCCTCCCTGACTTCATACAGTTCGCAGGGGCGGAGAAACCAGTATCACGCCATCTCCTCGCGCAAAAAGGTAGGGGATGGTGCGCTTGGTGCTCTGGAATCAGAGCGATGGTAAACACATTAGTATGTCTGTCAGACGTCACCAGTTACATGTATCTGAGAGCATTTCGTACTGCTCTATCAAAATGCCGCAAACAAGACCACACAGAATTTATAATTAGTTAACCAAAACAAGAAGAAGAAACAAGAAACAAGGTTAAACTAAGAAGCTGTGGTAAAATAAAATGGATTATCATATACATAATGAAGTGATCAAAATGACATTAACAACAGAATATATCCAGTAATGTATGGCAGTAAATAATTCCATGGAACCTGGCGGCAATAACTGTCCACAATTTTATTGGTGCTACGATTATCCAATGTAGCACAAATGTTGCCATCAACAATACAAGCAGTTAAGACAACTCATTCGTCAATGAAAAGCATTTAGAGATGACCAGCCAACAGAGATTGGGTTCTTATTAAGCATCATCATGGTAATGGTGCTCCTCCCAAATTACATATGAGTGAGGATTGTACGAGCCACGGCTTCATGTTAAGCAGCATTATGGTAATAGTGCAAGACACTCACACCGAAGAGGCTCTATACATCTTCAACACAAACTAGATACACACATCGGAGTAACTAATGGTTTTTATTTGGAAAAAAATCAATAATTGACAGGCTTAACTTCAAAGAAACTGAATCAGGGTATTAGTTCAAAATTTGGAGGAACGAGAAAATACTTGCACGAACAATCTCCTCATAAGTCTCATCGTCAATTTCTACAGAAGTCACTATTTCTTCTACATCTCCAAGTATCATATTGAGATGTTGATCATATGCCTGGATCAACAGAAGAACAAAGGCAACTTAGAAACAGAGAATCTCAAATAGTGACTGCCCTGATGCCAGCAATCTGGAGTCTCACATTAAATTTGCAAGCTATCAGTCCAATTGAATAACAAAGTATGAACTACGAAGACTGCATACAAACCATGAGGCAGCATCACACAACTACAACCCACATAACTTCTTGACAAGTATAGAATTGTAATTTGTGATGAATCAATGAAATGATCATGATGCACAATGGACAATAAATTAACAAATGTTCTATTAAGCAACCCAAAGTCTAATATAGAATGTTGAGATGATTTTGCCTTTAAAGTCCTACATATTTCTATGAACACAAAATTAAATTATTAAATTGCAATAAATATGGTTCAACTAATGAAGGAAGCTTTCAGATTAACATGTTAAACTTTATCTAAGTGGTTAATCTTCCTGTTCACAATGAAAGCTTCTAGTGACATATCTAATACAAGGAAACGTGGCATAAATAAGATAGACTACAAGAATAAATTCAGGTTCTAATGTCTTACATGTTGGCTTTGGCCAAGGAAAATGAAACACATGCGAATACACTGCATACAAGAACACACATAGTACTTGTGGCACCACAAGTGTGCCTTTTCTCTTGCTCCAATCCTTTATCTCAGCTGATTACAAGTCGACAGACTGACAGCCAAGTCACACAATGACTTGATCTGATTATCACTCAGCACTAGCTACACTCAGCACACGTTCTGCACTAACACAATTTTCTGCCACTAACAAGTCTGCAGAACATTGGGCAAGACACGTACAGGATGCAAGCTGCAACTAATTACTCCTGTATCTGTTCCAGGACATTGAGACTCCACTGCGATGCATGCAACTAAAACACCTTGATGCAGACTGCAAATCGTGGCGCACACTCTACTGCCATACATGCATGTGACCATGCGACAGATGAAACCTGACCTACATGCGCACACTGCTGCAGCTTCACCTATATGCATTTCTCAAAACACAATGAAATAAGCATGCTACTCCCAGACCTTTAAAACAGTGCTGGCTCATTGCTGATGTGAGCGGCCACGAGGTGCACCTACTCCTTGGCTCAGTGCACACCTTGGAGAAATGCCCAGAGCTGGCAAGGCAGTAGTCACAGACTCGCAGTGTACCTTTCTCTTGTCGAAGGTGCTCTTCTTCTTGCTGTGATTAACAAGCGGATTCCAACGCCATGTTGAAGTCACCAACAACCTCATGTGCATCGCAACTCTCTGCTGCGGTTTTGAGCTGTCCAACGACTGCCTCTATGTACGTTGTATTGAGATCAAGAAGTTGCTCGATTCCAACCGCCACCTGCGGGTACTTGGACGGGACAAAATGGACTTGACCACCTTCATCTCAGCCATGTGTTTGCTGAGGGTGCGGATGTTGTCACCGAGCCGATTCTCATGCGTATCCATCAAATTTTTTGAGGAGAACCTGTGCATGAATTGTCTCGCTAATAACATCCTCGGTGAAGGTTGTCAAGAAGCTGCTCCGAGTCGTGCCATGAAAGTACACGCACACAGAACTTGCAATTGAGCAAAACTTCTTTATCTGAATACAATGTTCAAAGATGAGCTTGTTGGATGGCTTAAAACTGCAGAAGAGAGATGTGATGCGGACGAGGGCTGTGGCGACTTCGACCATGGTGGTGAAAGCTGTTTGCTCCTCACAGAGGACTGGCTTCCTCACTACAAGAACTACAAACGGTGCAGGCAAGAAAAAGAACACACTTAGAACACTTATCCAATGAGTGCACCGAGATAAGGAACAAGCATGTGCATTTCAAGGCGGCAGACACCGACAGGCGAACCGGCACGGCTTTGAAGGCCCGCAAGGAGGTACACTACAAATGACAACAAGGTTAAGGTGGTGGGTGCTTCTTCTTCCTTGGCCAAAGATGACATTACACTTACAGAGATGAAGCTCGATAACAAGTAATTGGAAACTCATTTTGAGAAAGAGGGGTTGCTAATCTTGGATCATACAGCGTGTTGGTATTATTGGTTAGGCTTGGATTAGCAAATTATCACCGGTGGAGTTTAGGTATTCGCATACCACAGCAACTCATTTCAGTAACATCATTCATCACGCAGCAAACCATATATGAGCCAAGAAAACAACGCCCTGCACGAGACCAAGCCGAGACAATGAAAGCTACCAGATAAACGGCAGCAATTACAAAGAGGGGAAAATGAAACATACATGGAGCTTGCCTCGGAGCTCGCGCTCGGAGCGGAGCTTGACGTAGATACGCTCGTCAAGACTGAGTCGAATCAGATCCAGCGGCTCCTTCACCGCCACATCTTCCTCCGACGCCATCGCCGCCGGCTGTTCCTCCCTTCCACTTCTCGCTCCTCCGACAAAAAAACCCTAACTCCTGAATCGAGCTTATTTCGCTTCGCATGTTTCTTTGCTGGGCCAAACCCATACAATATATAGGCCTATATGGGCTCATTAGTAATGCGCTAATCTGGGCTCTAATTGTTATGTGTGGGCTGATCCTCACTTGGTATATTGGCCCGTCTTACTGCTACACCATCTTCTGGAAAATGTTACCCAAACCATTAGTTCTCAAAAAAAAAGTTCTTGTTGCCGGCAGACACGTCGCCGTCTCCCGACTGCCACCTCTTGCCCGCTGGATTGAATCACTCCTAGTTGTCCGATGGAAACCTGAGTCTGCCTGTAAACGACACCCTGCATGTAGCAATCTTTTTTTTTTGCATCACAACTGAGTTATGCAACATTTCCCCCTCTGACAAGATATGAACGAGTCCAACGGTTTTGGCCGATCCGCCGCAGAGTCGTGGTCGCCGGCGAAGCTCATCGCTCCTTCACAGCTATGGTCCATATCATACATCAGCAGTTGTAAAGGACGAGGAGCCATCCCTATGACCCACTGCCATCGAATATGGAGAATATTGCAAGTGAATAAATTGTTAATGTATTCATTAAATGAAGTGTTCATTAAATGGAGTACTCATTAACTAAAGTGTTCATTAAATTGAGTGATATTAAACCAAGTGAATTAAAAGTGTTTTAATAAAAGAACTCTTGGTTTTTTAGTAGAGAATTATGAGAATAAAAGTGACCCTTTGTGTTTTATGAGTGGAGTGTCCATAAACATGAATGAGGGAGAGGTGGGGCACCTCCTTTGGCCGTCGACTGCATGGGAAGGGGTTGCCCCCTCCCCTATAAAAGGAGGTGGTGGAGACCCCTCTCAGTCACTCATCTCTCACATTCTCATATGCTCTTTGGTTGGTATATTTCCCTTCTTGCTAGTTGATCCACTATCACGAGTACGGTGCTTAGGCAAAGCCCTGCTCAAGACCTTCTCGACCACCATCATGTCGTAGTGCTTCTGGAATTCCCGAGGATTCACTACTTCCGCTGCCCAACTGGAGCAAGGGACGGAGGTCGTCATCATGCTGGACGTGTGACCGATTACAGTAGCGCTGCCTGTTTGTGGCGCTAATCATCTTCACGTCCTTGAGGACGGACGAGTACACTCTACACCAGCACGTTTGTTTGTAGGAATGTTATCTCGCTTTCGGTCTTTGAGGGTGAGTCATTCTGAAACTGTTACAAGTTCGTCTAGATTTGATCTTGAAAGTTGCAATCGTAGGACTTTTTGTTTTCTATGCAACGAATCCATCAGTATGTTCTGAAGGAACTTGGTGTTCATCAGTGCCGACTATCGGTTTTGTGGTGCGACAATCTTGGTGCCACCTGTTTGTCCGCTTATCTTAGTTTTTCACGCACACACCAAACCTATCGAGATGGATTTTCATTTTGTCCATGAGAAAGTTACCTTGGGAGCTCTTCATGTTCATTATATCGCATTTGCAGATCAGATTGCCAACGTGTTCACCAAACCAATCACTCATCTAGTACTCCGGTCCAATCTCAACCTTGTACATGACGGTTTAGATTGAGTGGGAGTATTAAAGATAGATTCAGTTAGGTGATATCTTTCTATTTATAATGATTTTGTATATATCCATTTATTGCTAGGATTGGATCGGTTGTGATCCTCCTAGTTATTGGTAGATTGGTTGTGATCGATGCCTTGTACATGTACATGTATTTTTGTTATATATGGAGAACCCCCACGATGGGGAAGACCACGGCAAATACTTGTTTTTGACTCACTAGACCGACGGCACTACCAGAATCCTAACGTTGTGTTCCTTGAGTCCAGCAGCAGAGACACCATCAAGGATTTGGCATGTAGCTACTTAAAAACCTAGGAAAATTCCTATCGCTCTTCTAAAATTTGTTGTGAATGCAACATTTTGTACTTTTCCCTTGTTCATACTCTTCTAAAATGTACATATGTGTTGCTTGTAGTCTATTGCAAAAAAATCATAACATAAAAATGTTGATCGTAGCTGCATTGTGTAAAGTTCATTGGATGTTTTATGTGATAATACTAGGCTGTAACATTTATCACACATGAAGCATCCAAAAAATTGTAGCATGATGCAAAACACATTAATAGCAATTATACAGTTTAAAAGGTATCAATCTACAAACATTATTCCCACATGGGAGAACGACGCATCCCACAAACTTGCCAAATGGTAGCAACTGTGGAATTAAAATGTGGTTGCATGATGCATATTGATACCTGGTTCTATGAAAAAATTCTTTGACACTAAAATGTTCATGATGTGCGATGCTCATGATAGATAATGCATATGGCCTACCTATCACAATGCAAAAATGCATATTGCTGCATATGAAATACGAAAAATGTTATATGTTGTACATTGTAAATGTATTTATAATTTTTGATGTTCCATGCTTGGTTTTATCCACTTTCTTGTGTTTTGTCCACACTTTGGAGTACTTTTCATATGATTTCTTGGACTAACCTATTAACAAGAGTCACAGTGCCAGCTGCCTGTTTTCTGCTGTTTTTGGTTCTAGGAAAGTCAGAAAATGAATATTCTCAGAATTGGACGAGACAAAAGCCAAAGTACCTATTTTTCCGGAAGTCATCAGATGCCAGAATACGAGACGGGGAAGGGCTAGAGGGCGGCCACACCACCTGGCCACGCGGCCAGGCTTGTCCCGTGCTAGGGGGTGGTCTGGCCAGCCCAGGCACCCCCCTCAGCCTCTCCTTCTGCCTATATATTGCCCTCGGGACGAAAACCCTAAGTGCTTGATCAAAAATCCACGAAAGAGTCTGTAGCCGCCGTCATCTCCATCCCTAGATCGGGAGGGATCTAAAGCTCTTCCCGGCACCCTGCCGGAGAGGGGATTTCACCCTGGAGGCCTTCTTCATCACCATGCAAGCCTCTGGTGTGATGCGTGAGTAGTTCATCCTTGGACAACAGATCTATGTAGTAGCTAGATGGCTGGTTCTCCTCCTTTGTGCTTTCATGTCTAGATCTTGTGAGCTCCGTTCATGATCAAGATCATCTATTTGTAATTCTGCATGTTGTGTTTGCAGGGATCCAATAGATACTGAGATGCTATTTCAGATTGATCATTGATTCTATCATGTCTTTGTTATTTGTGATCTTGCATGCTTTCCATTGTTAGTAGCTATCTTGGCCAAGTAGATGCTAGCAACTCCAAGAGTTAGTATTTATACTCGATAGTGGTTTCATGCCTCTGGTAATCTGGGAAGTGACAGAAATCTCTAAGGTACTAGATGTGCTGTTGCTACTAGGGAGAAAACAATAATCCTTTGTTCATAGAACTATCGTATTGTTTACTTTACACGCAGTTCGTAAAGAAATAATCTATTGCTTGCAACTTAATACTGGAGGGGGTTCGAATGATAACCTGAAGGTGGATTATTAGTCATAAATGCAGTTGGATGGCGGTCTATGTATAATGTTGTAATGCCCAATCAAGTTCCAAAGGAGTCAAGATGATTAGTATATGCATATATTGCTTTCTTGATGTTTGTCGATTGCCCCGCTGTAATTTGTTCACCTAGCATGTTATCTATCTTAAGGAGAGCCACCTCTAGTGAACTATGGATCCTGGTCCTTTTTCTTTACATACAATCTACAAACTGTTACTGCTTTGTGTTTACTTTCTGCAAACTATTACTTCTTTCCATTCGATACGTTTAATCCTTTGTTTTCCGCAAAACACGGTGAGATGGACAACCTCATCGCAAGTTGGGGACAAAGTTATGTGGTTGTGTTGTGAAGGTCTCCACGTTGCTACTAGCACCGGTAGTGCGCCCTGCCAAGGCTTAGCTAGCAATACCTTTGGGGTGTTTCCTTGCTCCTACTGGTTCGATTAAACCTTGGTTTCATAACTGAGGGAAACTTGTTATTATGCTCATCATACCTTCCTCTTGGGGTTCCCAACAAGCTCTACATCAACATCGCACCAGCATTTTCCTGGCGCCGACACTGAGCCATCAAGCATTTTTCTGGCGCCGTTGCCGGGGAGTCAAGGACATCTTCACAAGGGGAGTCCCTCATAACCAATCTCTTTACTTTGTTATTTTTGGTTTCTTAGTTTATGTTTGCCTTGTTTGCTTGTTTCTTATTCAAAAACACACAAAAAATAGTTTTACTAGTTTGCTTTCTTATTTGAAAACACACAAAAAATGACTACTCTTGAAAACACTAAGTTGTTTGACTTCACTAGCACCAACAACAATGATTTTATGAGCACACATATTGCTCCACCTGTGCCTGAAGATACTTTCTTTGAGATAAAACCTGCTTTGCTCAATCTTGTTATGAGAGAACAATTTTCTGGTATTGATAATGAAGATGCTGCTTTCCATCTAAATAACTTTGTTGAACTTTGTCAGATGCAAAAGCATAGGGATATAGATGGTGATATTAATAAGCTGAAATTGTTTCCTTTCTCTTTGAGAGGAAAAGCTAAAGAATGGTTGAATTCCTTAACTAGGAATAGTATTTATTCTTGGACTAAGTGCAAAGATGCTTTCATTGGAAAATACTATCCTCCTGCTAAGATTATATCTATGAGAAGTGAAATAATGAATTTTAAACAACTTGATAATGAGCATGTTGCTCAAGCTTGGAAAAGAATGAAATCTTTGGTTAAGAATTGTCCCACTCATGGACTGACTGCTTAGATGATCATCCAAACTTTTTATGCAGGATTGAACTATTCTTCAAGGAACCTATTGGATTCTGCTGCTGGAGGTACCTTTATGACCATTACTTTGGGTGTTGCAACAAAACTTCTGGACAATATGATGGTTAATTATTCTGAATGGCATACTGAGAGAGATCCACAAGGTAGGAAGGTAAATTCTGTTGAGGAAACTTCCTCCTTGAGTGATAAGATTGATATTATTATGTCTATGCTTGTTAATGGGAAAGCCCATATTGATCCAAATAATGTTCCTTTAGCCTCTTTGGTTGCTCAAGAAGAGCAAGTTGATGTGAACTTCATAAGAAATAACAATTTTGGCAGCAATACTTATGGTAATAACAATTATAGGCCCTACCCTCCTAATAATACTTGGTAAACCTGGATTACCTAGTGAAGGAAGAATTTTAGAAGTTAAAAGAGCCACTAAAAACTTCATGCAAATGCAATATGAGCAAAAAAACTATTTACTAAAACTATGGAGGAACAATCTACCATCTTGAAGAACATTAGCCATCAACTTAAGAGTCTAAATAGGGAAGTTCCTAGTTTACAATTGAAACTCTCTAATGCTGAAAGGAATATATCATCTTTGTCTGAAGCTCAATCGTCATTGATTAATAAAATGGCTGCTAAACCTGAAACTAATGATAATCCCTTTGCAGCTACTAATGCTATACAAGTAAGAATTGATGAAAATGTTAGACTATTAGCTGAATTACATGCTAAGTGGGAAAGAGAAGATGAAATTGCTAGAAACATCAGTGTTTATACTATCACCACCACTAGTGTTGAGGCTAGTAATAGTTCTACCACTTTAGATGATAAGTATGGTTTTGATCTTGATGGTTACAATATCTCTGAAGTTATTAAGTTCCTACAAAAGCTTGTTAAAAGTCCTAATGCTAGTGCTATGAACATGGCCTTTACAAAACACATTACTGATGCTCTCATAAAGATTAAAGAAGAAAAGATGAAACATAAAGCTTCTATTCCTATAAAACAAGAAGATGGTTGGGAACCCATCATTAATATGAAAGTAAATGACTTTGATTTCAAAGCTTTATGTAATCTTGATAGTAGTGTTTATATTATGCCTAGAAGGATTTATGATATGCTTGATTTGCCTCCACTTGAAGATTGTTATTTGAATGTCCCACTTGATGATAATGCTAAAAAGAAACTCATGGGAAGTCTTAATGATGTTCTTATTATGGTTAACAATGCCTATGTCCCTATTTATTTCTATGTTTTGGATGTTGAATGCAATGCTTCTTGTCCTATTACTTGGGAAGACCTTTTCTTAGAACTGTTGGTGCCATTATTGATATGAAAGAAGGCATGATACATTGCAAATGTATCTATAATTTTTGATGTTCCATGATTGGTTTTATCCACTTTCTTGTGTTTTGTTCCAACTTTGGAGTAATTTTATTATGATTTCTTGGACTAACCTATTAACAAGAGCCACAGTGTCAGCTGCCTATTTCCTACTGTTTTTGGTTCCAGGAAATTCAGAAAATGAATATTCTCGGAATTGGACGGGACAAAAGCCAAAGTGCCTATTTTTCCAGAAGGGATCAAGTGCCAGAATACGAGACGGAGAAGGGATGGGGGCCGGCCACACCACCTGGCCGCGCGGCCAGGCCTGGCCCGCGCCAGGGGGTGGTCTGGCCGACCCCAGCACCCCCTCGGCCTCTCCTTCCGCCTATAAGTTGCCCTCAGGACGAAAACCCTAAGTACCCGATCAAAAATCCACGAAAGAGTCTGTAGCCGCCGTCATCTCTGTCCCTAGATCGGGGGGATCTGAAGCTCTTCCCGGCACCCTGCCGGAGAGGGGAATTCACCCTGGAGGCCTTCTTCATCAATGCAAGCCTCCGGTGTGATGTGTGAGTAGTTCATCCTTGGACTACGGATCCATGTAGTAGCTAGATGGCTGGTTTCTCCTCCTTTGGGCTTTCATGTTTAGATCTTGTGAGCTCCGTTCATGATCAAGATCATCTATTTGTAATTCATACATGTTGTGTTTGCGGGGATCCGATGGATATTGAGATGCTATTTCAGATTGATTATTGATTCTATCATGTCTTTGTTATTTGAGATCTAGCATGCTTTCCGTTGTTAGTAGCTATCTTGGCCAAGTAGATGCTAGCAACTCCAAGAGTTAGAAGTTATGCTCTATAGTGGGTTCATGCCTCTAGTAATCTAGGGAAGTGACAGAAATCTCTAAGGTACTAGATGTGCTGTTGCTATTAGGGAGAAAACAACGATCCTTTGTTCATAGAACAATTGTATTGTTTACTTTACACGCAGTTCATAAAGCAATAATCTGTTGCTTGAAACTTAATACTGGAGGGGGTTTGGATGATAACCTGGAGGTGGATTATTAGTCATAGATGCAGTTGGATGGCGGTCTATGTATTATGTTGTAATGCCCAATCAAGTCTCAGAGGAGTCAAGATGATTAGTATATGCATGTATTGATTTCTCGGTGTTTGTCAATTGCCCTGCTGTAATTTGTTCACCCAGCATGTTATCTATCTAAGGAGAGCCACCTCTAGTGAACTATGGATACCGGTCCTTTTTCTTTACATACAATCTATAAACTGTTTCTGCTTTGTGTTTACTTTCTGCAAACTTTTACTTCTTTCCATTCGATACGTTTAATCCTTTGTTTTCCGCCAAAACACGGTGAGATTGACAACCTCATCGCAAGTTGGGGACAAAGTTCTATGGTTGTGTTGTGTAGGTCTCCACACTGCTACTAGCACCGGTAGTGCGCCCTGCCAAAGCTCAGCTAGTAACACCTTTGGGGTGTTTCCTTGCTCCTACTGGTTCGATTAAACCTTGGTTTCATAACTGAGGAAAGACTTGCTGTTGTATTCATTGTACCTTCCTCTTGGGGTTCCCAACGAGCTCTACGTCGAAAGTCGAGCGCATCAAGGTTTTTTCTGGCGCCGTTGCCGGGGACTGAAGAACAAGAAGAAGCTCCCACGTTAACTATGCACAAGACATTGTCTGGCGCCGTTGCCGGGGAGTCAAGGACATCTTCACAAGGGGAGTCCCTCACAACCAATCTCTTTACTTTGTTATTTTTGTTTTGCTTAGTTTTCTTTTTGCTTTGTTTTCTTGTTTTGTTCTTCAAAAATCCAAAAAAATTAGTTTTACTTGTTTGCTTTCTTATTTGAAAACCCCAAAAAATGACTACTCTTGAAAACACTAAGTTGTGTGACTTCACTAACACCAACAACAATGATTTTATGAGCACTCCTATTGCTCCACCTGTGGCTGAAAATACTTTCTTTGAGATAAAACCTGCTTTGCTCAATCTTGTTATGAGAGAACAATTTTCTGGTATTGGTAATGAAGATCCTGCTTCCCATCTAAATAACTTTGTTGAACTTTGTGAGATGCAAAAGCATAGGGATATAGATGGTGATATTATTAAACTAAAATTGTTTCCTTTCTCTTTGAGAGGAAAAGCTAAAGAGTGGTTGAATTCCTTAACTAGGAATAGTATAGATTCTTGGACTAAGTGCAAAGATGCTTTTATTGGAAAGTACTATCCTCCTGCTAAGATTATATCCCTGAGAAGTTTAATAATGAAGTTTAAACAACTTGATAATGAGCATGTTGCTCAAGCTTGGGAAAGAATGAAATCTTTGGTAAAGAATTGTCCCACTCATGGACTGACTGCTTGGATGATCATCCAAACTTTTTATGCAGGATTGAACTATTCTTCAAGGAACCTATTGGATTCTGCTGCTGGAGGTACCTTTATGACCATCACTTTGGGTGCTGTAACAAAACTATTAGACAATATGATGGTTAATTATTCTGAATGGCATACCGAGAGAGCTCCACAAGGTAAGAAGGTAAATTTTGTTGAGGAAACCTCCTCCTTGAGTGATAAGATTGATATTATTATGTCTATGCTTGTTAATGGGAAAGCCCATATTGATCCAAATGATGTTCCTTTAGCCTTTTTGGTTGCTCAAGAAGAGCAAGTTGATGTGAACTTCATAAGAAATAACAATTTTGGCAACAATGCTTATGGTAATAATGCTTATAGGAACAATTTTGGTAACAACAATTATAGGCCCTACCCTCCTAGTAATACTTATGGCTATAATGGTAAACCTGAATTACCTAGTGAAGGAAGAATTTTAGAAGTTGAAAGAGCCACTAAAAACTTCATGCAAATGCAATATGAGCAAAATAAACTATTTACGAAAACTATGGAGGACCAATCTATCATTTTGAAGAACATTAGCCATCAACTTGAGAGTCTAAATAGGGAAATTCCTAGTTTACAATTGAAACTCTCTAATGCTGAAAGGAATATATCTTCTCTATCTGAAGCTCAATCTTCATTGATTAATAAAATGGCTGCTAAACCTGAAACTAATGATAATCCCTTTGCAGCTACTAATGCTATACAAGTAAGAATTGATGAAAATGTTAGACTATTAGCTGAATTACATGCTAAGTGGGAAAGAGAATATGAAATTGCTAGAAACATTAGAGTTTCTACTATTACCACCACTAGTGTTGAGGCTAGTAATAGTTCTACTACCTTAGATGATAAAGTTGATTTTGATCTTAATGGTTGCAATATCTCTGAAGTTATTAAGTTCCTACAAAAGCTTGCTAAAAGTCCTAATGATAGTGCTATGAACATGGCTTTTACAAAACACATTACTGATGCTCTCATAAAGATTAAAGAAGAAAAGATGAAACATAAAGCTTCTATTCCTATAAAACAAGAAGATGGTTAGGAACCCATCATTAATATGAAAGTGAATGACTTTGATTTCAAAGCTTTATGTAATCTTGATAGTAGTGTTTCTATTATGCCTAGAAGGATTTATGATATGCTTGATTTGCCTCCACTTGAAAATTGTTATTTGAATGTCCCACTTGATGCTGATACTAAAAAGAAACTCATGGGGAGTCTTAATGATGTTCTTATTATGGTTAACGATTCCTATGCCTCCATTGATTTCTATGTTTTGGATGTTGAATACAATGCTTCTTATCCTATTACTTTGGGAAGACCTTTTCTTAGAACTGTTAGTGCCATCATTGATATGAAAGAAGGCACCATTAAATATCAACTCCCACTCAAGAAAGGTATAGAACACTTCCCTAAAAAGAGAGAAAAATTTATTTTGCTTCTCCTATGAAAACAAAATTTGGTCTTAATGCTTCTTCATTTGAGAACACTTGATTCTTTCTTTGCTTCTTATGCCTAACTTAAAGGCGTTAAAGAAAAGTACTTGTTGGGAGATAACCCAAGAGTTTTAGTTGAGTCTTGAAAGTTATTACCTCTGTAATAACCTCTCCTTATCCTTTTTATTTGCTTTTTGTGCCAAGAGTAACCTCTAATGAGAGAGAAGTAATGGTTGGAAAAGTTGTTGTCCCGAAACAGATTTATGTGCTTGACCGTAAAAATTCCTGAGAGAGCTCTGTATGTCGGATTGAGCTGTAATTTTTTGTGCTTCTGCCCCAGGTTGTTATCTAACTTTCGTTAGTGCAACGTTTTGATTTGAGCTAGAGAAGGTCTTCGAAAAAATCCGTCTTTACCTACTGGTCTGTTTTGACAGATTTCTGCCATTTTCTGCATTTGCTTCTTGTTAGTTCCTTCTTGAGTTCCTTTGGGGAATTGAGCTTTTTGAGGGAAGTGCTACAGTAGCTAGTGTTCTAATGGAAGTTTATTTGGTGTTAGAACTGATCCTTGAGACTTATTTATCTTAAGTGCACTAATGTTGCTAATAAGATTGTGTGAAGCTTTGTATGAAGGAAAAATTTCAGGTATATGGAAGGAATGAGTAACGAGATGAAGGATGGACTAAAGCTCAAGCTTGGGGGTGCCACGCGTGTCACCCCAAGAAATATCCAAGAAGTACAAGCGTCAAAGCTTGGGGATGCCCAAGGCATCCCCTTCTTCATCAATAAAAATTCCAGGTTTCTTCCAAACGCTTCATTTTTATTGTTTCATGCACAGTTGTGTTTCTCTTGGAGAGTTTTCTTTTTCGTTTTGGTTTTTAGTTTGCTTGGTTTGCTTAGTGTTCTGAATAAATTGGTTGGACCTCCTCTTTCATACTTTGGTTTGCAAATAGTTTGGTTTGGTTTTGGAAAAGAGTAGGAAAGTTCATGCGTATGTGGTAAAAAGAGCTCGTTTTTGACTGTGGCCTATGCTTTGTCATGCCATGCTTAGTAAAAAGAGAGAAGGTTTATTTTGCTTCTCCTATGAAAACAAAATTTGGTCTTAATGCTTCTTAATTTGAGAACACTTGATCATTTTTCTTGCTTCTTATGCCTAACTTAAAGGCGTTAAAGAAAAGTACTTATTGGGAGATAACCCAAAAGTTTTAGATGAGTCTTGAAAGTTATTACCTCTGTAATAACCTTTTCTTATCCTTTTTATTTGCTTTTTGTGCCAAGAGTAACCTCTAATAAGAGAAAAGTAATGATTGGGAAAGTTGTTGTCCCGAAATAGATTTCTGTGCTTCACCGTAAAAATTCGTGTAAAATATCTGAACATCGTTTTGAGGCGTGAATTTTTTTGCTTCTGACCCAGGTTGTTATATAACTTTCGTTAGTTCAACACTTTTTGATTTGAGCAACAGAAGATCTTCGAAAAAATTCATCTTTACCTGCTGGTCTGTTTTGACCGATTTCTGCCATTTTCTGCATTTGCTTCTTGTTGGTTCCTTTTAAAGTTCTTTTGGGGAATTGAGCTTTTTGAGGGAAGTGCTACAGTAGTTAGTGTTCTAATGGAAGTTTATTTGGTGTTAGAACTGAACCTTAAGACTTATTTATCTTGAGTGCACTAATGTTGCTAATAAAGATTATGTGAAGTTTTGTATGAAGGAAAAATTTCAGGTGTATGGAGGGAATGAGTAATGAGATGAAGGATGGATTAAATCTCAAGCTTGAGGATGCCACGCGTGTCACCCCAAGAAATATCCAAGAAGTACAAGCGTCAAATCTTGGGGATGCCCAAGGCATCCCCTTCTTCATCAATAAAAATTTCAGGTTTCTTCCAAACACTTCATTTTTATTGTTTCATGCACAGTTGTGTTGTTCTTGGAGCGTCTTCTTTTTCGTTTTTGTTTTGGTTTTTCGTTTGCTTGATTTTCTTAGTTTTCTGAGTAAATTGGTTGGACCCCCTCTTTCATACTTTGGTTTGCAAATAGTTTGGTTTGGTTTGGAAAAGAGTAGGAAAGTTCATACTTATGTGGTAAAAAAAGCTCGTTTTTGACTGTGGCCTATGTTTTGTCATCCCATGCTTCATATTGTTTTGGATTTATGCTTAGTATTCTTTGCTGTAGCATGACTTGTTATAAACAATTGAGATTGCTTAATGTGCCTTGGATGAATCATGCGTTGTTTTAGCATATTAAAGCATAGTATAGTGGTATTATCCTTTGATGCTTTATTTGGGTTGACTTGGCACATGCTCACACCATGTTATGACTATCACAAGTCACCATAGCTTTTATGATCCTTTAGTTTTCAACTTGTAGTATCACTTTATGCTTTGATCAATGATGTTTCGTCGCTCTGCATGATTATGGCCATTATTGCTCTCTTAGTTTGTCTCTCCCAGTCTTTTGCTAGCCTCCACAATAAAGTATGAGTTCCACTCATGCATCCAACTCCCTAAACCAAGTTATTCCAAAGAGTCCACCATACCTACCTACTAGCTTATGCTATTCCAAGTATATTCATGCTTTTTTTACCTTCCAAATTAAACTTGTTATGAGAAAACTAGTGATTAAAGCTCTCACGAACTTGATGGCACACTTTACTTTTCTTGCCCTTAATAAACTTTAACCATTGTGTCTTCTATGTTGTATATGCTTGCAGTTATTTGTTGGGGATTAGCAGAACCATGTTGTCATGGGGAACGCTTTCAACATTGCACTGGTACTTTGTACCTAGTTGATATCATGCTCTTTTGTATATGGATGTCGTCGGTGTGAAATGAAAGGGGAGCTTGTAAGTCCATGGAGTTATGAATATGTGTTAGAGAAACGCCTGGGCCGCTGGTCTAATCCATGCTGACATGGTGGAAACCTGCAGCGTAACCATAATTAGCTGTCTATGAAGCATTCTTTTTATAAAAAAAGAGTCCTATACTGAGAATAAAAAAGAGAAAAAGAGAAAAAAGAGATACTATGAAAAGAGGAAAGAGAGAAAAAAGCACCATATTCCCATGGTAAATAAGAAGAATGCTGAGATGCTCGTTGTCTGCTTGCCTTGTCATTTTAATATGGGGATTCTTCCGTATCATCGGGCAAGGGGTACCCCGTTGGCGGTTCTCAATGATACACATGTACTTACGATGACAAGAACTTACCGGTGACTAAACTTGAGTAGCATGAGGAGCGGCCCTCGTATACAAGGGACATGAGATTTCTGACTTATACTTCGTCAAGCATGTACACCATAGTTTGTTCACTTTAACCTTAATCACTTCAAGATGCTTATGATAGGGGCAATGAGAGTTGAAAGCTTTAAGTATCATAATTCTTGGAAGCTCTTTATCAGACTTGAATCCCTACTTCCTTTTACAAGGGAATTTCTTCCACCATTATATTGAGTCTCCACCTTTTATCTTTATGCACCTACTTTGAGAGCATAGTGGCCATTCTTAGTTCTATGTGCATTGTCCCAAGACTAGTTGATTGATGCATAACTTGTTATTGCTTGTTTGAAACTATTGTATCTAGTCACTCTTATGAACTTTGAAGGTGTCCTATGCATTTATATTTGCTACTCTATTGAGGGACAAGCTGAATACTATTACGCTCTGTTTTCTTTGTGTGAAACAAACAAACGTCTTGCAAAGCATTGTTATTCATGAATCTTTTGTTTGTCCCTTTTCATGTTGCATCATAGTTTCTTTGCTTATTGCTAGAACTTTGTCTTTCATGTTATGATTGAAGTACTATGATCCCAGCTTTGAATGTTTTGCAAATACTTTGATCAAGTCTTTGATGGTGCATGTCACCTCAAAAATTATTCTTTCTTTTTATCACTTACCTACTCGAGAATGGGCAGGAGTTAAGCTTGGGGATGTTGATACATTGCAAATGTATCTATAATTTTTGATGTTCCATGCTTGGTTTTATCCACTTTCTTGTGTTTTGTTCCAACTTTGGAGTACTTTTATTATGATTTCTTGGACTAACCTATTAACAAGAGTCACAGTGCCAGCTGCCTGTTTTCTGCTGTTTTTGGTTCCAGGAAAGTCAGAAAATGAATATTCTCGGAATTCGACGGGACAAAAGCCAAAGTGCCTATTTTTCCGGAAGGGATCAAGTGCCAGAATACGAGACGGAGAAGGGCTGGGGGCGGCCACACCACCTGGCCACGCGACCAGGCCTGGCCCGCGCCAGGGGGTGGTCTGGCCGACCCCAACACCCCCTCGGCCTCTCCTTCCGCCTATAAGTTGCCCTTGGGACGAAAACCCTAAGTACCCGATCAAAAATCCATGAAAGAGTCTGTAGCCACCGTCATCTCTGTCCCTAGATCGGGGGGATCTGAAGCTCTTCCGGCACCCTGCCGGAGAGGGGAATTCACCCTGGAGGCCTTTTTCATCACCATGCAAGCCTCCGGTCTGATGTGTGAGTAGTTCATCCTTGGACTACGGATCCATGTAGTAGCTAGATGGCTGGTTTCTCCTCCTTTGTGCTTTCATGTTTAGATCTTGTGAGCTCCGTTCATGATCAAGATCATCTATTTGTAATTCATACATGTTGTGTTTGCGGGGATCCGATGGATATTGAGATGCTATTTCAGATTGATTATTGATTCTATCATGTCTTTGTTATTTGAGATCTTGCATGTTTTCCGTTGTTAGTAGCTATCTTGGCCAAGTAGATGCTAGCAACTCCAAGAGTTAGAATTTATGCTCGATAGTGGGTTCATGCCTCTGGTAATCTAGGGAAGTGACAGAAATCTCTAAGGTACTAGATGTGTTGTTGCTACTAGGGAGAAAACAACGATCTTTTGTTCATAGAACAATCGTATTGTTTACTTTACACGCAGTTCGTAAAGCAATAATCTGTTGCTTGCAACTTAATACTGGAGGGGGTTTGGATGATAACCTGGAGGTGGATTATTAGTCATAGATGCAGTTGGATGGTGGTCTATATATTATGTTGAAATGCCCAATCAAGTCTCAGAGGATTCAAGATGATTAGTATATGCATGTATTGCTTTCTCGGTGTTTGTCAATTGCCCCGTTGTAATTTGTTCACCCAACATGTTATCTATCTAAGGAGAGCCACCTCTAGTAAACTATGGATCCCGGTCTTTTTTCTTTACATACAATCTATAAACTGTTTCTGCTTTGTGTTTAGTTTCTGCAAATTTTACTTTTTTCCATTCGATGCGTTTAATCCTTTGTTTTCCGCAAAACACGGTAAGATTGACAACCCCATCGCAAGTTGGGGACAAAGTTCTGTGGTTGTGTTGTGCAGGTCTCCACGTTGCTACTAGCACCGGTAGTGCGCCTTGCCAAATCTCAGCTAGTAACACCTTTGGGGTGTTTCCTTGCTCCTACTGGTTTGATTAAACCTTGGTTTCATAGCTGAGGGAAGACTTGCTGCTGTATTCATCGTATCTTCCTCTTGGGGTTCCCAACGAGCTCTACGTTGAAAGTCGAGCGCATCAAGGCACCATTAAATATCAACTCCCACTCAAGAAAGGTATAGAACACTTTCCTAAGAAAAGAGAGAAGGTTTCTTTTGCTTCTCCTATGAAAACAAAATTTGGTCTTAATGCTTCTTCATTTGAGAACACTTGATCCTTTTTCTTGCTTTTTATGCCTAACTTAAATACGTTAAAGAAAAGTACTTATTGGGAGATAACCTAAAAGTTTTAGATGAGTCTTGGAAGTTATTACCTCTGTAATAACCTTTTCTTATCCTTTTTATTTGCTTTTTGTGCCAATAGTAACCTCTAATAAGAGAAAAGTAATGATTGGGAAAGTTGCTGTCCCGAAACAGATTTCTGTGCTTCACCGTAAAAATTCGTGTAAAATATCTGAACGTCGTTTTGAGGCGTGAATTTTTGTGCTTCTGACCCAGGTTGTTATATAACTTTCGTTAGTTCAACACTTTTTGATTTGAGCAACAGAAGATCTTCGAAAAAATTCATCTTTACCTGCTGGTCTGTTTTGACCGATTTCTGCCATTTTCTGCATTTGCTTCTTGTTGGTTCCTTTTAAAGTTCTTTTGGAGAATTGAGCTTTTTGAGGGAAGTGCTACAATAGTTAGTGTTCTAATGGAAGTTTATTTGGTGTTAGAACTGAACCTTAAGACTTATTTATCTTGAGTGCACTAATGTTGCTAATAAAGATTATGTGAAGTTTTGTATGAAGGAAAAATTTCAGGTGTATGGAGGGAATGAGTAATGAGATGAAGGATGGATTAAAGCTCAAGCTTGAGGATGCCACGCGTGTCACCCCAAGAAATATCCAAGAAGTACAAGCGTAAAATCTTGGGGATGTCCAAGGCATCCCCTTTTTCATCAATAAAAATTCCAGGTTTCTTCCAAACACTTCATTTTTATTGTTTCATGCATAGTTGTGTTGTTCTTGGAGCATCTTCTTTTTCGTTTTCGTTTTGGTTTTTCGTTTGCTTGATTTTCTTAGTTTTCTGAATAAATTGGTTGGACCCCCTCTTTCTTACTTTGGTTTGCTAATAGTTTGGTTTGGTTTGGAAAAGAGTAGGAAAGTTCATACTTATGTGGTAAAAAAAGCTCGTTTTTGACTGTGGCCTATGTTTTGTCATCATATGCTTGATATTGTTTTGGCTTTATGCTTAGTATTCTTTGCTGTAGCATGACTTGTTATAAACAATTGATATTGCTTAATGTGCCTTGGATGAATCGTGCGTTGTTTTAGCATATTAAAGCATAGTATAGTGGTATTCTCCTTTGATGCTTTATTTGGGTTGACTTGGCGTATGCTCACACCATGTTATGACTATCTCAAGTCACCATAGCCTTTAGGATCCTTGAGTTTTCAACTTGTAGTATCACTTTATGCTTTTATCAATGATGTTTTGTCGCTCTACATGATTATGGCCATTATTGCTCTCTTAGTTTGTCGCTCCTAGTCTTTTGCTAGCCTCTACAACCAAGTATGAGTTCCACTCATGCATCCAACTCCCTAAACCAAGTTATTCCAAATAGTCCACCATACCTACCTACTAGCTTATGCTATTCCAAGTATATTCATTCTTTTGTTTATCTTCCAAATTAAACTTGTTATCAGAAAACTAGTGATTAAAGCTCTCACGAACTTGATGTCACACTTTACTTTTCTTGCCCTTAACAAATTTAAACCATTGGGTCCTTCTTTGTTGTGTATATGCTTGCGCTTTATAAGTTGAAGTTAGCAGAACCATGTATCATGGGGAACGTTTTCAACATTGCACTTGTACTTTGTACCCCGTTGATATCGTGTTCTTTTGCTTACGGATCCCGACGGTATGAAATAAAAGTGAAACTTGTAAGATCATGGAGTTTGTGTAGCATCCCAATTGTCTAACAATTGTAATGCTACTTGGTCTAGTAAGATAATGGCTACTTCCTATATACAATTGTTGCATTATAATTATATCATGCTCATGTCATCATGCCACCTTGCATTTGAGCATCATATAAAACCCTTTTCTTGTGGTTATTCTCTCATATGCATTATTAATTGTATTTGCCTCTTGATATTGTTTTGGCTATTGATATATTGCTTAATGCCCAAATTGAGTTGGGGGCATATCTTTTAGTCAAATCCATCACCTTTCTTTCCACCACCTTATAATTCCACCATCTCTTTATCCATAAGCTTGTATTTCTTTTTCTTTTGATTTTATTCTAGCTCATGTGGGTGGGGTGGATCTAATTCTTTAAATTCTTTTGCTTGGCCTTATTCCACTTCTTGGGGATGCATAAGTATAATGCCATACCATTATTATTGTTTTCACAAGAATTGATCATGGCATTTATTATTTTTGCATGGGCCATGCAAGAGCACCACCACCTTTAGCCATTTGCTTTCCTCTTGGTCTAAGTGATTCTTCCTTTATGGAATGATCTCCATCTCTCTCCACCATTCCCATGTACTCATCAACACCTTTTCTTTTATTTTTCTCCATGCATGATTCAAATGAGGCCTTCCTTCCATACATCTTTTTCTTTCTCTTTTTCTTGGTTACTCCTTCACCTCATCTCATGATAATTCAAAGCCCTCACTTTTACCTCTTGGGTTGATCTTTAAACAAGTTTTAAAATCTAACCACCTAATCAAAACCTAACCTAGCTTTCTCTCTCTAATTTCCTCTAACCCTAGTTCTACTTAACCCTAACCCCTACCACACCTCCCTCACCTCTTTCCTCTCACCATGCCAATGGCCCCTCTCCCTGCCATGCATGGCCCACCTCAGCTAACCCCTACCCCAACCCTAACAAATCCCTAACCCGAGCCCCCTCTCTAAGCTAACCCTAGCTCACCCGAGCCTTCCTCTCCTTTCTTTTTCTCTCTCTGCCGAGCTAGCCCCACCCAGCTGCTCCACCAAGACTGTCAAGCTACGCACCAAGGCCACCAAACTACTTCACTGCGGCTCCTAGGGGCTACAACCACAACTACCCTGGAGCGCCTGGCGGAGTCCCTGGCTATGTTGCTCCACGTCCACCTGGTGCTTGCTATACTTGTGGAAACACTGGGCATCAGCACTGGAATTGTCCAATGAACAACAAAGCTCTTCCACCACCACCTCCAAGACATGCGGCAAGTTCTCCTATGGTTCGTGCACCTCCACCTCGGGCTCTCAACATCAACACTAAGCCTGGGTCTATGGTTGCTCGTGCCAACTGTGTCAACGTCGCTCAAGCTGAGCATGCACCTGGAGTTGTCATGGGTATGCTTCCTGTTAACTCAGTTCCTGCACGAGTTTTATTTGATTCTGGTGCTTCACATTCTTTCGTGTCATACAAGTTTGCGGAGAGTAATGGGTTACCTTCTGATGCTTTACCAACTCGCCTCATGGTGCAATCTCCTGGATCAAACATGAGGGCTTCTAAAATCAGCCGTGGCAATCAAATTGAGATTGGTGGCTCTTCGTTTCCGGCTTCCTTAATTATTCTGGGCAATTATGATATTGATGTTATCTTGGGCATGGATTGGTTAACAGAAAATGCAGCTGTGATTGATTGTGCTGAACGTTCGGTTTCTCTAAAAATTCCTGAAGGCCATATAGTCTATTCTCCAAGTCTGACTCCTGCAATTCAGCTTTTTTCTTTGGCGGCTCTAAATGATGATGCTATGGAAGGTATTCAGAGTGTTCCTGTAGTCTGTGAGTTCCCAGATGTCTTTCCTGAAGAGTTGCCAGGTATGCCTCTGGATCGTGAGGTTGAGTTTGTGATTGAACTTGAACCTGGTACCGCTCCTATCTCCAAGCGGCCTTATAAAATGGGTCCTGCTGAGTTGGCTGAACTCAAACGTCAGCTGGATGAACAAGAGAAGTTGGGTTTCATTCAGCACAGTACTTCTTCTTGGGGTAGCCCAACCATCTTTGTGAAGAAGCGAGACAAGACTGACAGATCCATCTCTCGCTTCAACTGAGCTGCCAGGCAAGCACTACAACATGCTTGCATACATATAGTACCTATTGCCTCTATCTTATTCTTGCATCATTGAGTCGCGATTGCATTAAATTGAATCCCAAGTACTGCATAGCCTTTACTTTAAACCCCACCGAAGCTTGTTCCTCCATCCCATGAGCCATTACTATAGGAGTTGTTTGAGCCATGCGAGTCGTAGAAAATCATGTGTAGGGTATGTGAGTGTCTGATGAATAACGAGGTACCTAAACAACTTAACCTGAGTAGTAATGGGATAACTAATGAAAGAGGCACCGGTGAGCAATATCTGTATTTGGTTTTTCATGCTCACTTGTGTCCCGTAGGACCCCGAGTACTTGATTCCTGTTCCTTGTTTATTCGCACTATCCACATCCGGGAGGCATTATGGACCCTCCTGAGCCAGAGCTTGATTCATTCTTATTTCTTGGGGCCACAATTAGTTTGGGGCTTTATTACTATCCTGTACTTATGCCATGTTACTACTTTATTTAAGATTGTGCGAGGAGCGCCTGTACTGTTTTGGATCGCGCCACGTTTTCGTGGTATCGACAAGCCCAGTCACATTTTCGGGTTCCCAGTCGTTTACAGCCGTCGTCGCAAACCCTGGGTCCGTCTCGGAGCCGGCCAACTTTGTTGCGGGTAGCTTATTGGGGTGGCCCCCTGAAATATTTCTGAATCCTGTGATCGCTTTGTCGTGAATGCCTCGTTGGGTTTTGAGTTGGTTTTTCCGAGGTCGATCGAGTGTGTGTTGCTATTCGTGCACCCCTGCAGGGTAAATCTTTCTGAAAGCCGTTCCGCGGTTATGGACGACTTGGAGCACAGTTTCTCGATCATAGCCAAGTATAACTAAAGTACCGCTCTTAATTTGACTAAGTACTTGACTAGTAAATAGTGCAATACTCATGGAATGGTTAATAAAACTGCCAACAGATGATGGGGGTTGTTCGTCCGCTTCCTCGTTGGTAAGCGAGTAGGAGGATGGATCTGTTAATTATATTGTTATAACCGTTGTTCCTAATTAACGGACATCCGTCTATCATTGGTTAGGTGGATAGTTAGCGAGTATCTATAGAATTGGTAGATATTCTCTTTTGCTGCAATTGCGTCACCCCAGGTTGTGTCCCCTTTAGTGGCATAAAGACTTGCTGAGTACCCCTAGGGTCTCACACGATAAATTGTTTGATTCAGATGAACAGGTGTACTCGCAAGATGGATACTGGGTGGAGGAGACAGATGATGTTGGCAACGATCATTCGGTGTAGAGATTCCGGGAACGGGGATCCGTGAGATCTGTGGGCAGGATGTGTTTATTTATGTGGCATCTTATGCCGATTTGCTTCTTATCTGTACTCGGATCTTGTTTTCCGCTTCTGCCTGATACTCTGATGTTTGTTGTATGAGGAGCTATCCTAAATTATTATCTCTATCTAGGATATTTGAATCTTGTCGTATGGCGTTGCAATATTTCTATTTCTTTTAGATAGAATGGCTCTGGGGACTGTTGTATGTGGCTTGCATACATACTCATTTGTGTATGTAGTTGATCCCTTCACTTGCCGATTACACCGCTCGTTCTTGTCTCGATGATCTGAAAGTGGTTAGGACGGCCGAAAGGTCTACCGTGAGTGGTCCTGGGCCCCACCGTACTATTTTAACCACTTTCGTTCATCCAGGCATGTAACTAAGAGCGTAATTCACCGAGGTAGTTACAGTTTGTATGTGTGTTAGAGAAACGCCTGGGCCACTAGCCTAAGCCATGCCTAATCATGGTGGATACTTGCAGCATCACCGTAATGAGCACTCTATGAAGCATCCTCAATAAAAACCTATGCAAATAGCAAATAAAAAGATCGCTGAGATGCTCATTGTCTGCTTGCCTTGTCATTTTGATTATGGGATAGCTCATGTATCATGTGCAAGGGGTACCCCGTTGGCGGTTCTTTATGATACACATGTACTTACAATGACAAGAGCTTACTCGTGACTAAAGTTGAGTAGCATGAGGATCGGTCTTCGTAAGTAAGGGGCATGAGATTTCAGTTTATAAATTGTCAAGCATATCCTCTTAGTTGTGTCACTTTAACCTTAATCACCTTAAAGATGCTTATGATAGGGGCAATGAGAGCTGAAAGCTATAAGTACCATAATTTTTGGAAGCTCTTTATGAGACTTGAATCCCTACTTCCTTTTATAAAGGCCTTTCTTCCACCATTATATTGAGTCTCCACCTTCTACCTTTATGCACCTACTTTGAGAGCATAGTGGCCATTCTTAGTTCTATGTGCATTGTCCCAAGACTAGTTGATTGATGCATACTTTGATATTGCTTGTTTTAAATTATTTGTACCTAGTCACTCTTATGAACTTTTAAGGTGTCCTATGCATTTATATTTGCTACTCTATTGAGGGACAAGCTGACTACTATTATACTATGTTTTCTTTATGTGAAACAAACAAATGTCTTGCAAAGCATTGTTATTCATGAATCTTTTGTTTGTGCCTTTTCATGTTGCATCATAGTTTCTTTGTCTTATTGCTAGAACCTTGTCTTTCATGTTATGATTGAAGTACTATGATCCCAGCTTTGAATGTTTTACAAATACTTTGATCAAGTCTTTGATGGCATGTCACCTCAAAAATTATTCTTTCTTTTTATCACTTACCTACTCGAGGACGAGCAGGAGTTAAGCTTGGGGATGTTGATACATTACAAATGTATCTATAATTTTTGATGTTCCATGCTTGGTTTTATCCACTTTCTTGTGTTTTGTCCACACTTTGGAGTAATTTTCATATGCTTTCTTGGACTAACCTATTAACAAGAGCCACAGTGCCAGCTGCCTGTTTTGTGCTATTTTTGGTTCCAGGAAAGTCGGAAAATGAATATTCTCAGAATTGGACGGGACAAAAGCCAAAGTGCCTATTTTTTCGGAAGTCATCAGATGCCAGAATACAAGACGGAGAAGGGCCAGAGGGCGGCCACACCACCTGGCCGCGCGGCCAGGCTTGGCCCATGCCAGGGGGTGGTCTGGCCAGCCCAGGCACCCCCTCGGCCTCTCCTTCCGCCTATATATTGCCCTCGGGACGAAAACCCTAAGTGCCCGATCAAAAATCCACGAAAGAGTCTGTAGCCACCGTCATCTCCATCCCTAGATCGGGAGGGATCTGAAGCTCTTCCCGGCACCCTGTCGGAGAGGGGATTTCACCCTAGAGGCCTTCTTCATCACCATGCAAGCCTCCGGTGTGATGCGTGAGTAGTTCATCCTTGGACTACAGATCCATGTAGTAGCTAGATGCCTGGTTCTCCTCCTTTGTGCTTTCATGTCTAGATCTTGTGAGCTCCGTTCATGATCAAGATCATCTATTTGTAATTCTGCATGTTGTGTTTGCGGGGATCCGATGGATATTGAGATGCTATTTCAGATTGATTATTGATTCTATCATGTCTTTGTTATTTGTGATCTTGCATGCTTTCCGTTGTTAGTAGCTATCTTGGCCAAGTAGATGCTAGCAACTCCAAGAGTT
Source organism: Avena eriantha (assembly GCA_910589775.1). Lineage (NCBI taxonomy): Eukaryota > Viridiplantae > Streptophyta > Magnoliopsida > Poales > Poaceae > Avena > Avena eriantha. The sequence continues at coordinate 380,717,622 of OU342740.1, forward strand.
AGTATTTATGCTCGATAGTGGGTTCATGCCTCTGGTAATCTGGGGAAGTGACAGAAATCTCTAAGGTACTAGATGTGATGTTGCTACTAGGGAGAAAACAACAATCCTTTGTTCATAGAACAATCGTATTGTTTACTTTACACGATGATTAGTATATGCATATATTGCCCAATCAAGTTCCAAAGGAGTCAAGATGATTAGTATATGCATATATTGCTTTCTCGATGTTTGTCAATTGCCTCGCTGTAATTTGTTCACCCAGCATGTTATCTATCTAAGGAGAGCCACCTCTAGTGAACTATGGATCCCGATCCTTTTACTTTACATACAATCTACAATCATTTACTGCTTTGTGTTTACTTTCTGCAAACTTTTACTTCTTTCCATTCGATACGTTTAATCCTTTGTTTTCCGCAAAACACGATGAGATTGACAACCTCATCGCAAGTTGGGGACAAAGTTCTGTGGTTGTGTTGTGCAGGTCTCCACGTTGCTACTAGCACCAGTAGTGCGCCCTGCCAAAGCTCAGCTAGTAACACCTTTGGGGTGTTTCCTTGCTCCTACTGGTTTGATTAAACCTTGGTCTCATAACTGAAGGAAAACTTGATGCTGTGCTCATCATACCTTCCTCTTGGGGTTCCCAACGAGCTCTACATTAATCACGAGCCAGCACTCCACAACCACAACATCTCGGTATATGATGTCATGGGCTTGCGGGCGGATGGGCATGGTGGTAACCGTAGGAACCTCCCTTATTTAAAAGAGATGCTACAAACATAAGGTCGAAGCTTTGGGAGGGTATGAAGCATAAGGATATGTCTCTTACAATGGAGTAGTTCCAGAGGAGATAAGAAAAAAAGCCCTCACATCTACTATGCAAACTCGGGTGGATCCGGCAACAATTTCAGTGCATGCTCTGTTTTGGGTTGGTGGTAGGACAAGGGCCCTGTATTCAAAATATAAGGATAGTGTTTTCTTTAATACAACATTATGCACAAATCACTACAATATGACGTTTCCACCCATTGCTAGCATTAACAACCACTTGTAGACATAATTCCTGAGATATGCGTTGTTTCCCAAAGAAAAGACCGAGACATTCAGATGGGTGGTACTCCGACAATGGATGCTAGCAATAGATAATGTGTATCCATATAACATCGTGACTGATCATGACCAGGCTATGTCACCACAATCTCAAAGGTGTTCCCATTAGCACCGCATCGACGTTTCTTGTGGCATGTGAAACGAAAGACTCACGCGAAGCTGCCCAAGTTGTTGAGAGTAATGACCTTGTCTTTTATTTTGAGAAGTAATGACCTTTTCAAGGAAGCCTTCTACGTGTGCATCAATGACTCACAAAAAACACATGAATTAGAAGATTCGTGGAAAGCAATGCTGCTACTTCCCTCGGATCCAAATTAATTGTTCGTATTTGTCAAGATTCGGATGTATCTAGACATGTTTTAGTGCTAGATGCATCCAAATCTAGACAAATTCAAGTCAATGAATTTGAATCGGAGGGAATACTGTTTAGTGCTTCGGTGTTCTCCCTCTCTTTCAAACCTATGAAACTAAGAACACAAAGACGTTCATAATTGGCACGAATATGTGGTCAACCGGCTGGAAAGATGCTCATGCGCAATATTATGGAATCAAAACCACACCTTGCCAACACGAGAGTGTTTGGCACGTTCAGCCGCACCAAGCCGGTTTCCGGTGATCGCTAGTACATACAATCCCTATTACCACGGACTCGCTCCTTATCCGAACGGTAGTACATATGAGGTGCATCTCCCGGCTATTATTCATGCATTTAATTAAGGATCGTGCTAAAGAGTGGCGCACTTACCGATCTGCTGCAGCCTTGTCAGGTTGCGTGCAACCATCAACTACTAGCACATCATTTCCAAAAGTATATGCACTGTAGTAGACTAGTAGTAGCACCAAATGACAATGTTTGTACTAGCAGTTTTTAACGTTGTGCGTGCCTGCAGAGGCTTGCGTTTCTTTTTAAAATCTTATAGACAATTCTAATGTAGGTTTTTGGATTTAAGTACCAATTGAAAATGGATACCATATTATTAACCAATAACTACAAGATTATTTAACAATAGCTACCATCTTGATTATTTAATAATAGCCACTAGTGTATTTAGCCAAAGCTACCATACTAACTTTTTGCAAAATTTCACCGACCTATTAATAATCATCTACACAGGTCTATTAACATCAGCTACTAGGTTATTTAACAATAGCTATTAGATATTTTGTAACAAAATTCATGTTATTATCAAGCTAACACTTTATTTAACAATAGCTACTAGGTTTTTCGAAACAAATGTTAGTTTGCGCAAAATATAATTTCTAGATTATTTATTTGTAGCTATCATATTATTTATCAATAGCTACCACATTAGCTAACAACAACTACCAGGTTAATTTACAATAGCTGCTAGGTTTTTGAAACAAATGTCTAATTATGCAAAAATATGATTACCAGATAATTTATTTATAGCTACCAGATTACTTATCAATAGCTACCACATTATTTAGCAACAGCTACCAGGTTAATTTACAATAGATATCAGATTTGTGAAAAAAATAGCAAGCTGTGCAAAATACAATTACCCTATTATTTGGCAATAGCTACCTGATTAATTAGCAATAGCTACCGGGTTTCCTAAATCAAATACGGTACCAGAATATTTAGAAATAAACCAGATTATTTACAAATAGCTGTAATATATTTTTGAAGCAGCACCAAATCTATCGAATATAGTTGTCGGGTTGCGCTAATGGAATGGTTAGGTTTCTCAAAATTAAAATGCCAAGTTTTTTGTCCAAGCTATCAAAATTTCTAGCATTTTTGTAGAAAACAAAACGTTTTCGTTAATCTCACCTAAGTAGTCACATGCTAGGAGATTTTGTACCTAACAAAAATTATGTTTGATTGAGAATTTATATAGATAAGGAGGCCTCCAAGCAGTTTTTTTGACAAATGTACTCCAAGCAGTTACTAGGTCTAGTAGAGCACGGTAGAAAACAGTGTCCAACTTAGAAATAAAAATATGGTACCTAGATGAAAATAGCCGTGCAGTACTACATAGTAGAAGGCCATGCAGCTACACTGTAGCATAGTCCTCTCCATTACTTTAAAGCAAACTGTAGCATTTGATCCCTGTAGTACCTTTAGCATACAAACTATACAAAAAAGGTATCCTATGTGTACTCGTGAACACCGGAAGACCGAAGACGTGCCAGGAACCACATGCAATGACTAGTAGGCCCGCTCGTTGTTCCTGTCCACGTGGACCGCGGGATAAAGCCGAGCCAGAAGTTTTTCCGAATCACTGCACGCCGCACGAAGTGGACACCGATGCGGCGCCTGCTATTAGATTTTGTACCTAACAAAAATTATGTTTGATTGAGAGTTTATATAGATAAGGTGGCAGTACTCCAAACAGTTTTTTTTGACAAATGTACTCCAAGCAGTTACTAGGTCCAGTAAAGCACGGTAGAAAACAGTGTCCAACTTAGAAATAAAAATATGGTACCTAGATGAAAATAGTCGTGCAGTACTACATAGTAGAAGGCCATGCAGCTACACTGTAGCATAGTCCTCTCCATTACTTTAAAGCAAAGTGTAGCACTTAATCCCAATAGTACCTTTAGCATGCAAACTATACAGAAAAGGTATACTATGTGTACTTGTGAACACCGGAAGACCCAAGACGTGCCAGGAACCACATGCAACGACTAGTAGGCCCGCTCGTTGTTCCTGTCTATGTGGACCGCGGGATAAAGCCGAGCCAGAAGTTTTTCCGAATCACTGCACACTGCACGAAGAGGACACCGATGCGGCGCCTGCTATTAGATTTTGTACGTAACAAAAATTATATTTGATCGAGAGTTTATATAGATAAGGTGGCAGTACTCCAAGCAGTTTTTTTTGACAAATGTACTCCAAGCAGTTACTAGGTCCAGTAGAGCACGGTAGAAAACAATGTCCAAATTAGAAATAAAAATATGGTACCTCGATGAAAATAGCCGTGCGGTACTACATAGTAGAAGGCCATGCAGCTACACTGTAGCATAGTCCTCTCCATTACTTTAAAGCAAACTGTAGCACTTAATCCCTGTAGTATCTTAGCATGCAAACTATACAGAAAAGGTATCCTATGTGTACTCGTGAACACCGGAAAACCGAAGACGTGCCAGGAACCACATGCAACGACTAGTAGGCCTGCTCGTTGTTCCTGTCCACATGGACCGCGGGATAAAGCCGAGCCAGAAGTTTTTCCGAATCACTGTACGCCGCACGAAGAGGACACCGATGCGACGCCTGCTATTAGATTTTGTACCTAACAAAAATTATGTTTGATTGAAAGTTTATATAGATAAGGTGGCAGTACTCCAAGCAGTTTTTTTTTGACAAATGTACTCCAAGCAGTTACTAGGTCCAGTAGAGCACGGTAGAAAACAGTGTCCAACTTAGAAATAAAAATATGGTACCTAGATGAAAATAGCCATGCAGTACTACATAGTAGAAGGCCATGCAGCTACACTGTAGCATAGTCCTCTCCATTACTTTAAAGCAAACTGTAGCACTTAATCCCTGTAGTACCTTTAGCATGCAAACTATACAGAAAGGTATCCTATGTGTACTCGTGAACACCGGAAGACCGAAGACGTGCCAAGGACCACATGTAACAACTAGTAGGCCTGCTCGTTGTTCCTGTCCACGTGGACCGCGGGATAAAGCCGAGCCAGAAGTTTTTCCGAATCACTGCACGCCGCACGAAGAGGACACCGATGCGGCGCCTGCTATTAGATTTTGTACGTAACAAAAATTATGTTTGATTGAGAGTTTATATAGATAAGGTGGCAGTACTCCAAGCAGTTTTTTTTTGACAAATGTACTCCAAACAGTTACTAAGTCCAGTAGAGCACGGTAGAAAATAGTGTCCAATTTAGAAATAAAAATATGGTACCTAGATGAAAATAGCCGTGCACTACTACATAGTAGAAGGCCATGCAGCTACACTGTAGCATAGTCCTCTCAGCAAACTGTAGCATTTAATCCCTGTAGTATCTTTAGCATGCAAACTATACAGAAAAGGTATCCTATGTATACTCGTGAAAACCGGAAGACCGAAGACGTGCCAGGAACCACATGCAACGACTAGTAGGCCTGCTCGTTGTTTCTTCTACTAGTAGACCGCGGGATAAAGCCGAGCCAGAAGTTTTTTCGAATCACTGCACGCCGCACGAAGAGGACACCGATGCGGCGCCTGCTATTAGATTTTTCCTTTAATTAACTACAGATTGACAATACATGTACATATATAGATAGAAAGTAATGGCCAGTAGCCGGCTGGTATACATAAGCATAGGTATAAGGATAAATCATAAATGTTACTCTGTGGTTCACAAATATAAGATGTTTTGATAGACTATTCTAGCCTTAGCAAAATTATTTAGGAACGAAAGGCAGTACATCGCAAGCCGGCTAAGCTAGCCCATGTATGGCGCGATGACGACGATGAGGCGTTCATCGCGGAAGACGATGACACGCTTGGGCGGGTGGCCTGCCGGAACGGTCAGGCCGATGTCGTAGAAGTTGACGGTGACATCGGGCCTGTCGTAGGTGATGAGGAACGCCGCGTTCAAGTCCGGGAACCCCACCAGCTCCGGCCACACCGTCTTGGACGGGTCTGGGGGCGGCAGCACCGCCTTACCCACCGATTTCATATCTGAACACGTCCATACATGCTCAGTTAATTTGCATGCAAAACAATATACAGAATGTAAATAAGGGAAATAATGAATGTGTAAAAATGGATGCAAGATGCAAAGCTAGATAGCCAGCAAGACATGCATGGCCATCCAGCAGCAGCTGCTGCTAGCTGATCGAAAGAGAGATTAGTTAGCAACCTTCCATGCGCTAGAAGAGATGATGACTGTTGATTCGAGTGGATTAATTGTGTGGCTTCCCATTTATAGCTTAGAAAAAGCATCGTGTACGCCGTCCTCGAGTATGGGATTCTACGGAGCTGACTGTCAGTCGCCGAGTCGCGGTAACCTAAAATGGGAATATGCCACCTTAGCTAGTCACGCTATTTTTTGTTAGATTAGACAGTACTAGTGCGTGATGGACGTGCTGACGTGATCTTTTCCTATCTCCCCCGCGCGCGAGATCAAACTTGCGAATATTAATTATACTAGTTTAAATTTTTTTTTGTGATCAGTATACTAGTTTAATTTTACTCATGCCATGATTTCAGGAGTATGCTCACATTCTTTTTATCTGGGAGTATGCACATATTAATTGTTAAAGATTACACAAAGAGATACTTGTAGTATAACATGTTCTTTTGACTTCTGTAACGACGACATGCAGTGCATAAGAAACGATTATTTTATCAATAATAATCAATCACTGCATATGGTCTTATAATTTTGTGTGGCTATATTAAAGTTTCTTTCAGTATAAATTGAATTTTGGACGAGTATATGCACTCCACAGTGTGGTATAGTTGACATCTCCACCTTCTCAAAAAATCTCCATCTTGCACTGGGTTTACTTTTCTACTCCTCTCTCAAGGAGCACCTCAGCCGTTGGATACAAACATCGATCAACGGTTGAAACGTGTTGGACTTCACGGGCTGATGTTGGACTGCCAACACACCTCCATATGGAGGGACATGGCCCAACAAATCATAGGTGATTTATGTGTCCTTTTTGTCATTTATGCATTGTTGTAACTATCATGTACTCTTGCTTGTTGTTTGATGATGTGGCTTTATTCTGTTGCATAAAGCATACGAAGGTCGGGAGGTTCAACCTTCCTTTTGGAAGAAAAAACAACTTGTCATGATTTTTCTAACACAATGAAACATGTCTATGAAAATTAATAAATAATGAACATGAAATGTATCCAACTTGAGCACGACACAAAGTAGAATGACCAAGTTCGTCATATAAAATGAACCCTGATGCATGAGTGTGGTGGAAAAATATCATGTCTAGGTTAATTACACACACCGCCGTGCGTGTACTTGAACAAACTAGAGGATAATTGGCTTCATCTCGTATCCATGGCTACAATTGGTTTTTTGTATTTTTTTTTGATATTTTGTTTGAAAAGAGCGGACTACTGTTATTAGATTCTAGATAAGTATTCCATGATTCGATAACAGGTCAGGTGAGAGTGTCTTGTGCGGGTGGGTTAAACCTGCGAATGGTTGGATAACTGCCCCATACCTAACCCAACCCGCACGATATTTTCCATCAGCCCAAACTGAACTAAACCCATTCCATTTTATTTTCAGCCCGTCTAAAACCAAAACCAGACAATCTTTAAACCCAAATCAAACCAAAACTGACCGCATACCTGTGGATTTAACCATTTGTTAAAATAGGTTGAAAACCATTTGGTTTAATGGGTCTCCGTCTCATACATGCAAGGCACAGAGATGGACAATTAGCCCAACGCACGATCACCCCATGTGGGCCTCACCTCACCTGAAGCACGTCCTCTCTTTTATCGTTGACTCGTTTTATTCCCCATCCCTTCCTCCCCTATTCTTTCTCTCCAACGGCCCGAGCACGCCATGGCTCACTCTCTCTGACCTCTGCAAGACTGCAACTGCCGCCAACACCCTACCACAGGAGATTTGAGAAGGTGAGGCAGCGAGCTGGTCGCGGGCGACGCTGGCAAGCGGCCCGACCAGCAGGGGCTGCAGGAGCAGACCGGATGTAGAACTATAAGGTACGAGATTTACAACTCCAAGGAAGTAGAAGGAGAGCACCTCCGTCACACCGCCGTAGAGGGGGGGAGGGCACGACCGCACCGCTACCGCACCATCATAGGACACCCGCATCTCCCTCGCCGCCGGTGACCCTGCACCCCCACCACCTTAAGTTTATTCCGAGCCTCCGCAGGCGCCGCCGTAGCAAGCCACGTTGGCCCCATCTCCGGCTTGGTCATGGATCACCAACGCATTTTCTGCCATGGCCAGCCGCAGCGTCTGTGACACTGTATCGGTCTCCGGCGAGGTCACACCTCCCTTTGTACACTGCTCTCGATCTCCGGCGGGGTGGTGTTGTCAGGAAGAAAGAGAGGAGGCGAGACGCACGGTGGGGAAGAAGGAGGTCGGGGACACAGAGACGCGCGTCGCATGGTAACCATGCCCACGATCGCTGAAAGGCCGGAAAAGAGCCGCTTCAGTTGCAAACAGGTTAAACCAATCGAGCAAACTGGTTAAGAACCATGGGTAAACTGTATCAAACCATAACTGTTTAGGACCCATACCTGACTATACCCAATCGTTTGCTACACAAAACTGAACTAAACCAAACTGTTGACTGAATCAGCCCGTTAACGTCCGAACCAAACAAGCCCACTCAGAAAACCCAACCGAACACACGCGATTATGGCGAACCATTCTCAGGTTTAGGTGGGTATGCAGTCCACCTAGGTTCAAGTCTTAGACTTGACGGGCGCTCACGGTTGTTTGTTCTATAAAACGATGCCGCCAAGGGCTAGTCCTGGCTAGTTTCATTTTATATGTATTGCGTGACAGGGACGGAGCCGGGGGGACGAGAGGGGGCGAGACCCCCCCTGTCAGCGTGTAATTCATGTGAAGTTAGCCCAGGTCTCTCGAACCCATCTGCTATACACCCACCTACAACCATGCACAGGCCCAGTCAATATATTAGCACAACATCAGTACAAGACCCAAACGTGGCTGGCATCTAAAGTCCATCCGGAGACAAGCAAATAAAACGCACGCAGATTAGATCGCATTTTGACGTTTCCTTTCGGCTAAGTTAGGCGCCTATCTACCTGATGGCTGCTGGTGATGTCGCCAATTGAAATAGATCTAATCTAGATGATGAGAGACGAGAAGGGGGCGGCAACCATAGGTAGTGGGCGTCAGGCCGTCCAGGGCTGAGCATGAGCGACTATTAGGGGAGGAAGAAAGGTAGCTTACTCGCCTCTGTAATCTCTGTAATTTTGAGCGTATCTTGTTTAGTCATTTGATCATCTCTCACCATTAGATTATTTTGTTCCTCAAATATTAATTATGATTTTTTGATTACCAACATGTGATTGTGTAGACATGAATAGGAGAGATGACTTATATTAAATAATAGTTGATAGCCTCGAAAAGGAAATTGGTACGATAACCAATTTAGAAATTAAGCTTTTATTTTTTATTGCCAAATGATATTGCAAAACTTTGATAGATATATTATTTAGTGAGACTTCATATATCGAGGTGTTTTATCTCTACTTTTTTTTCTTAAACAACATACATTTATCGTATATGTCAAAGAAAAAACCTCACTTACGGTCTTTAACCTCTTCACCAGTTCGCCCCCCTCGTGATGAAATCCTGGCTCCGTCCCTGTTGCGTGATTCCGTGATTACTTGCATAAGGATCATTGGGTTCATCGATGGAACACTACAAGTACAACTAAATTCTAATCCTTACATTGCCGAGCTAATCCTCTTTGGATTAATTGCAAGGTCATCGACCTCATTACACATGAACATCACCCGAGCACAAACCCAAACCATATGAATAGTATGATACATGTAAATGACCAAATCGTGCACAAAACAGAATATGAAATCGAGAGCAAGAGAGTCTGCTGTTCACCTGACGCTGCAATGCTCTTTTGCGAGACAGGTCTGGTATTTCATTCTTTTACCCTACAATTTACACAGGTTCACACCAGACGTGGACGCCACAATTCAAGAGTGGTGGAGCAGGCTTTCAGATGCAGTGCACACGAAACAGCTGGAGGAGATGAACGCCGCTGATCATCCTAGTGGCACGATGTCTATGGCAAGAGCGCAACAGTTGGATATTTGATAAGTTCGCTACAATGCCTGCAGAAGTGTGCCGCAAGATTTCGGCAGACTTTGATCAGTGGAAGAGAGCGAAGCTCTGTGGACACTAAGAAAATATCGAATAATTGTATGTGGACGTGCGGTGTGGAGTCGTGCCTACTCGTTTGTGATCAGAGACATGACGTTTGTGTTCTGATCTCTATCTTAATACAAAAGACACACAGCCTGTTTGTTCTTGAAAAAAAAAAAGCATATGACATCAAAACCACACCTCGTGAACACCGTAGTGTTTGGCCGGTAGTCGATAAACCGCTTGCCATCGCCACGGAGTCGTCCCTTATTCGACCGATGGTACCTATAAAACTCCTCCATCGTCTTCCATGTATCATGCAGCTAAAATATTAGCACCCCTTGTCTGCTACTCCGTACAGAATTCCCCAATACACCGAGCGAGATGTGCTCCAAAACAATCCCACTCCATTTCGACGGTGCTCTAAAACCCACCGGAATTGCGGCCACGATTCCGAGGAGGGGAAGGTATAAGTCCCGCCTCGCTCCTCCCGCCTCTAGCTGGACACCGTTGTTGGCTGTAACCCGCATGGAGCAGAGAATTGGGATGAACTGGCGGACGACAAGGTCGAAGGTGCAAGACGGCGACGACAACAGTCCGGCGGTTGAGCCGCGGGCGCCGGGGGAGGGGTCCAAGGGGGGTCATGACGTAGATGAGGTTACAGCAGCAGAATCCACGCAGCTACAAAGACGCGCGGAGGCTCCGGCTAGCCGGGCCGTGCACCCTGAGAAGCCCACGATGAAAGAACTGCTGCAAAGCATTTACTTGTGCGCCTACGTCATGTGCTCGTGGCATTGCGAGTACATCGGTGAAGGTATCCATAGAGTTGTGTGCAAAATATTCGAAAAAGTTGGGTAAAACCTCTTATAGGAATACACAAGAAAATAATACAATTTGTCAAACTTGATAGTGAGGATCATCTCCATATCATTTTGCATTTCTCGATAAATATAATATGTTCAACTATTCTAAGTGGTACTTTTTCTGAGTTCAGGAATCCTTGGGTTGAGGAATTATTTTATAACTTAAATGACTCAATAAAAGCTTTTTTATTCTTTTAGTTATAGAATTTTTGTTGGATTTCACTCAACTAGTAATTCGCTCGGTCTACAACAATCTTGGATGGGCTCCTAGTGAGCTGATTTTCACAATTTTTTGTTTATAGTATTCCAATAATTCTACATACATGTTTGAAATTTTGAGTCTTTTTTTTGGTTTAAACCACATATCTCTCCTTCACTTGTAATCAGTTATCATTCAATTAGTGAAGCATACATTCATTCTATTTCCTGATATTAATCAAATTATCATCTTTGTTTAGAAAGGAAGCCCCTTTTTCCATTTTAGAAAAAGCTAGGAAGAACCAGACCTTCGGAAAATCCCCTCAGATAGCGACCGTCACAGAGAGACGAAGGGTGCATTTGGTAGCTCGGTTGGACTCAGAAATTCCCATCCCAACCTACCATTTGTTGTTTGTTAGGTCGGGTCTGCTCTGTTGAGCTATGCCCACATGATACAAAAAGAGGTTCTCAACCCTGCTCGACTGTGAAGCTCGAATCGAGCTTCGCCACCCAGCTTGGCTGAGTTCGCCCGAGAAAATCCCGCGAGTCCCGCAGGGGTCAGCGCACCCCCACGTCTCCAGCTCTCCATTCCCCCGCATCCCTCATCTCTCCCATGTCCAACTGCCGAGCTCGCCGCCGACCCCCTCCCCCAAGCTCTCTCCAACTCGCCGCGTCGCCACCTAGCCGTCCATCCTCCGCCTCGTTGTGCCGCCACCTAGCGGCGCGTGGGGGCGGCCCCGTCTAGCTCCAGCGTCCCAGACCCCTTGAGTCGGAGCTCGTCTCCTTGTAGAGGCGCGGGCGCGTGGCCTCCTGGCGGCGGCAGCGAGTCCGAGCTCGGCCTCCTGGCGGCGGGGATGGAGAGGCGCGACATCCTGGCGGCGGGGAAGCATCTCGCCGGCAACCTCCTAGGGACCGATTGCTTTTTATCTTTTTAGCCAGGAACCTAATTATTGTTTAATGATTTTCCGGCCTAGCTCATGTGATACGAGACAACAAACACAATCTCAACAGAGCAGATCCCACCTCACACGACCTACCAAACACAACAATAAAAACATAGTTGTATGTACAGATATTCACTTCGGCTCGCAGGTGCAAATGCACCTATTATGAGAAAACATATTTTGAAATGTTAAAAAATTCGAAAACAAAATTCCGCATACACATTCGTACATTTTATGTTGATTCACAAATTTTCAGGATGAAAGAACATTTTATATGTCGTGTATAAAAAAGAAAAAATATGTCACAGAAATACGACTATTCACGTGACATTTTTTATCTTTTTATACACGACACATAAAATGTTCTTTCATTCTAAAAACTTGTGAACCAACATAAAATATTCTAATGTATATGTAAAATTTTGCTTTTGAATTTTTGACATTTCAAAATATGTTTTCTCACAATGATACATTTGTACCATGAACCAAATTGCCGCATCCGTACTGTACATAACTACACCGAGCATGTATGAGGTGATAAAGGACACCCGAGCTACCAAACACAACCTACTGCTTGGCAGCGGGTCTATCTGTTCGTGGCCCGTAGCCCGTAACGATCCCGGCATTAGCACGGGGCGCTATGTGTGACACATACCATGCATGTTTCCTTCCATTTCTTTTCTTTTCTCTTGTATGTACATGGTAAGGGAATAATTCCAAAAGTACGGAGTACAAAATAATGAGAAGTGAAGTATAATTACACAGAAAAACTGATTACAGATACATGGAAAAATGAGAAGGCATTTACTTGTGCGCGGTCATGTGCTCGAGGCTTTGCAAGCCCATCGGTGAAGTTATCCATGAAGTTTTCTGCAGGAAACTGTGATATCCTTAATATTAAATACTCAGTTCTAAATATAAGACGTTTTAGCTTTATGAAATGAGTGTATCTAGACACATTTTAGTGTGTAGGTTCACTACAAAACTAAATAAACCTACACTCTAAAAGGAGTCTAGATACACTCCTTTTATAAAGCTAAAATATCTTATATTGTAGAACGAAGAGTAGTGTTTTATCCAAATTTAGTGTTTGACATCTATTTTGAGACGAAGAAAGTACTAATTTATATTGGGAGCGACTTAGTCTATGCTAGGAGCGATCTTGTGGATTCACCCTCATCGCAGAACACTACATCATAAGTTTCACAGGCAACTTTATTGCCCGTGAGACATGTGAAATTATACATTTTTTTGTACGCTGACAACTATGATTACATGCAACTTAGATGACTTTGAAATACATATGTACGTAAAAGCAATCTAAAATTAGACTTTTTTTGGCGATGACTTAGACTTTTTTCTGCTAGGGATACTTGATTGTTTTCTGCTTGGGTTACTGCAGGATTGGATTAGGACTAGATCAAGCATACTTGGGACCCAACCGCCATAATGCCAAGCGGTTCCCGCCGGAGTGTTTGGCGGTTTGAAAAATGGTCAATTCAGGCTAAAGTTCCAGATACGGTTTATTTCATTAAACTTTATTTTGAGAAAAGTGTTCCCCAATTTGTATTAGGGAAATCATAAAAAGAAGGAAACGAAAAAAAGGAAATTAAAGCGGAAAAGTGGAGCAGTGAATCAAACTATATTAGCCGGTATTTTGATATACTCCCTCCGACCCATATTAGTTGACTTGAGTCTGTCTAAATTCGGATATATCTAGACATATTTTAGTACTAGATACATCCGAATTTAGATAAATCCAAGTCAACTAATATGGGTCGGAGGGAGTACAAAATTGGCATGGATATACCAACCGGATAGGTCCACGAGATGTAACATAGTATGAACCGACATACTTGACGTACAAGACAAGTAGTGCAAACCAGCTCTAGTGGGAACTCTGTATCAAACCGACATAGACCAAATATGTAACCTCTAACCGGCTGCATATATAAAGCAGGCCAGGTTCACCCTTGAGCATATCCAACAATCGCATAGCGAAAGCATAGTAGTCGACTCATTATCAATCGATCTACTATTATCAATACAATAAAGCAGAAGTAGGTCTTTACCTCTACAGTGGAGACGGCGAACCTGGATACCTCGTGTGGCAACCCCGAGTGTGAGTCCACCGTTACGCGTAGCTCCTCCCTTCGAAAGCGAGTTTCCCACACGGATTAGCACCCACCATGGGCCCGCGACAAACGGAGTCAAGGATCATGCGGGGCCTCGCATCGGCATCGGATCAACTATCCTGGTTGGCTGATTCCTTCAATCTGGGAGTCCTTGCTTTCATCGATTGCTCCACTTGGCAGCCAGCAGCAAAAACAGTGACTAATGACTGTATCGTGCCGGTTGGATCCATACATCTGTTCATCAGCTATGTCAGTGCTGGCAACACTGATTACAAGGCTAGTATCGGTTCAAACACTGATACTATGGCTCTCGATGACAATCTCAGCGGGTTATGGTGGTGAGTCTCTTTTTCCTCTCCTCAACGGAGAGTTGGGTGGGTGGAACTGATGAAGGTGCGGAGTCACTTTCGGGCGGCTTCACCGATCCGATGGGAGTCTACATGACAACTCCAACCACCGGCAGTGGGGCAGCAGTCCTAGAGGATGTCTTCTCTATGCCAATCAGCACGTACAACGCCCCAAGCCGAGCAACGCCAGTAGGAAATTCGCACAACAACCAGTATTCGGCGAAATTGCAAAAAACCACCGATTTTGCGTGAATTGGTTCCAATGTGCACTGATTGTTTGATTTAGCCCGGTTAACACGATTTCTGACATCGGGCCCTACTGTCGGTACTGACGTGGCAAGGAAAGGCTTGGCCATATCTACTTTTGGGTTATTTTGTAAACTTATTTGTGGGACCCACTTGTCAGTAAATTTGTTTTTCTTTTTTCCTTCCCCCACCCCAAATAGTCTCTCCCGGGCCTCCGCCGCTGGCTCCGGCCGTCCAGTCGCCGGTGTCCCCTGCTCCGGCCGTCCCGCCGTCGGCGCTCCCTGCTCCGGCCGCCAGCCTCCCCTGCCTCCACTGCCAGCGCGTGCCTATACTCCGGCGCCACGGCCAGCTCGAACCACCGCAACTGGTGAGGCCGGTGACGGCGTCGCGCGCAGCAGGTAAGGCGGGCGGCAGCACGCCCTCCGCGCCCTCCCGTTGACGCTGCTCCCTGGCCCCGAGCTGCGGCCGCCCCATGCCGGGGCCCTCCCATGGCGAGCCGGTGACGGCGTCGCGCACGGCAGGTGGGGCCGGCGATGGCGTCGCGAACAGCAGGTAAAGCGGGCGGCGGCGCGCCCTCCGCGCCCTCCCATTGACGCTGCTCCCTGGCCCCGAGCTGCGGCCACCCCATGCCGGTGCCCTCCCATGGCGAGCCGGTGACGGCGGCGCGCGTGGCAGGTGAGGTCGGCGACGACGTTGCGCGCAGCAGGTAAGGCGGGCGGCGGCTCGCCCTCCGCGCCCTTCCCTTGATGTTGCTCCCTGGCCCCGAGCTGCGGCCACCCCATGCCGGCGCCCTCCCATGGCGAGCCGGTGACGGCGAAGCGCGTGGCAGGTGAGGCCGGCGATGGCATCGCGTGCAGCAGGTAAGGCGGGCGGCGGTGCGCCCTTCGCGCCCTCCCCTTGACGCTTCTTCCTGGCCCCGAGCTGCGGCCACCCCATGCCGGCGCCCTCCCATGGCGAGCCGGCTGCGCTTGGACGGAGTGATGCGCCGGCGGCCGGAGTGGGGAGGGGCGGCGCCGGCATCCGGATTGGTGGAGGATGGCGGGCAGGCGGCTGGAGTGGGGAGGGCGGCGCCGGCGGCTGGATTGGTGGAGGACGGAGTGTGGAGGGTGGCGTGTAGGGAATAAAAACAAAGGAAAAAAGAATAAAATTAATTACTGACTAGTGGGTCCCACAAAAAGTTTACAAATAAACCCAGAGTAGATATGTCTGAGCTCCGTCTTGCCACGTCAGTACTGACAGTGGGCCTCATCGGTCAGAAATCACGTTAACCTGCATCAATTTCACAATCAGTGCACATTGGAATGAATCTCCTCAAAACCGGTGAATTTTTGCAATTTCACACAATACTGGTTGTTGTGCGTATTTCCCGCTGAAATGTGGTGGTTTTTTAGAATTTTCTCCTCTAAAACCCACCGGAATTGCGGCCACGATTCCGAGGAGGGCAAGCTATAAGTCCCGCCTCGCTCCTCCGGCCACTAGCTGGAGCTGCACACCGTTGCTGGCCGTAACCCGCAGGGAGCATCACAGAATCGGGACGAACTGGCCGACGACAAGGTCGAAGGCGCAAGAAGGCGACGGAGGCACTCCGGCGGTTGACCCACAGGCGCCGGAGCAGGTGTCCGACGGGAGTCATGAAGTAGGCGAGGTTGCAGCGGCAGAATCCGCGCATCTGCAGAGACGCGCGGAGGTTCCGGCGGCTAGCCAGGCTGTGCACCCTGAGAAGCCCCCGTTGAAAGAGCTGCTGGAAGCCATTTACTTGTGCGCCTACGTCATGTGCTCGAGACTCTGTGAGCCCGTCGGTGAAGGCATGCATCAAGTTGTCTGCAAAATTCTCCAGAAAGTGGGGTACCGCTAGGGGCTATTTGAACAAAAATAACCCAATTAAATAACAAATTCACGAAATAAACTTCGGCCACCGAAATTTCACGGATCTAACCCTTTTTGCTACGCCGTAGACCATGGCGCCGCACCCTGAAACGTAGCGCCAAGCATGGTGGCGTCGCACGTCCGCCAGCGTGGCGTCGGCGTGGTCTCGTGGGTCCCAGTTTCGTAAGTGCGGCGCCACACACTACGGCACCGCACTGCTATGTGCGGCGCCACGACGTGTGGTGCCGCACTTTAGGTCTTGTACCAGCCGCGCAGCCGCCCCAGCCCGACCCAGGCTCACTCCATTTCTCCCCCACAAACAGAGAGGCGGCGGCGGCGGCTGTGGTGGGACTCCATGTGATCTCCCTCTCCAAAAACTCCTAGATCTTGCTTCTAATCCCTCCCCCAGGTATTTTCTCTCAATCCTCTTAGTTCTATCCGAATTTTTCTTTGTATTTGTCCTATTTTCTTCAAATTTCGGTAAAACCCTAGTTTCAATTGGATTTAGAGATTGGTATGAAGCATTCTTAGGTTTATTTGACCTTTAGTTATAGCAATAGCTTAGTATTCAATGGTAGAACTTTAGTTGGTTATTTTAGCATACAAATCCAATATATATATGTTAGCATGTGTGGTTCATAGTAGCAATTTCTCTTTAATTATGTTAGATGATAGATGATATTTTGCAATCCTCATAAATGCTATAATAATTGTTAAATGTACAACTGTAGATAGATTATGGTGGGACATTTGTAATGTTGCAAGCATAGTTTTGTAAAGTGGAATATATGTAATGTGAGAATAATTGTTCTTATGGTATCTATTTGAAATATGTAGGATGACTCTTCTTAATCCTCACTACGATGTTCAACACCGTTCCTACAAGTTGTTGGAAAAGAGACAGGTACTAAAAAACCCACATGGTAGTTCCTATTGCTCCGGTTTGTTGAGATGTAAATCTAACCTAGGCCATTGTATGTTTGCAGGAGCTTGTACCTCTTCGACTTAGATATCACGAGGTCTCATCGGCCAAGAACCTGACTTATGATGAGCGGTACACTCCGTACATCGAGCAACTAGGACTCCTCCCCTTTATCCACATGGTCACTCGATCGACACCGAAGTTCAACCCCGCTGCGATCACCGCGCTTGTCGACCGGTGGAGGCCAGAGACACACCTTTTCACCTTAGGACCGGTGAGACTACGATCACTTTGCAGGACATGAGCATGATCCTGGCACTCCCAATCGAGGGAAACCCTGTGTGCATAAGCACAGATTCAGACGGGTGGCGGGAGCAGATGGTTAGCCTTATAGGAAAGGATCCACCCGAGGTTGTAAATGAGAAGGGAGTAACACTAAGGGTAGCTGCCGGGGCTACTTTCAGTTGGATTAGACAGAATTTCAAGACCTGCCCCGAGGATGCTGACGAGGACACGGTCATGACATACGCTCGTGTGTATGTGTGGTACATCATCACGAGGACTCTCTTTCCTGACAGCAGTGGAGATCGTGCTCAGTGGCATTGGCTTAAGGTGCTCACAGTTTTTGACTCAGATTTCAGCTGAGGTTCGGCGGCGTTGGCTTGGTTGTACCGTCAGGTAATCGCTTGTTTACAAAGTTATCTATGTTTGCATGATCTCAAAAAATATTGTTTTACTAAACGGTGTATCACTTCATGTGTAGCTGGATGATGCCTGTCTTAGGAGCGCAACCGATGGATGCATCGGTGGTTGTTTGCTCCTTCTTTCGGTGTGGAGCTGGGAACGCTTCCCAGTTGGACGGCCGAGATTGTTGAGCTACAACCCTTATGTTGATGACGGCAATAACCTCCTGCTCCCCACATGGGCTTACAAGTGGGATGTGGTCTCCGATCCCCCAACCGACCCTTTGGCGGCGTACAGGAGGTACACCAACGAGTTTGACACGATAACCATGGATCAGGTAATTTCCCAGTGTGCGGTCAGTTCTATGTTATTAATGTGTAATATTTGAACTTGACATGAGTGTGGTATGTTGCAGGTCACCTGGGAGCCATACGGTCCAAGGGCGAACTTTGGTGTCCCGGACGACTATGTGCTTAACCCGAAGTGCACGGAAGAAGCCCGTCTGTGGCTAATGCGTTGCCCCATGGTATGCATGTGGGCGGTTGAGCATCACCAGCCACAACGTGTCATGACCCAGTTTGGGTTATTTCAGGTGAACCCTCCCGAGTGGAAGGACACGGACATAGGGCTCCATGGGTAAGATATGAACCGCCTTCACCTGTGATGTAATATCTTTCGAGAAATTTCGCTTTATGACTTCTTGTTGTGTTGGACAGGAAGAAGCAGAGGAAGGAGAAGGATTGGGACAAGCTTCATAGGAAGTATGTTGACAAATTCAAAAGGTGTGTAATTGAGGCTAAGAAAGCAAAAGGAACACTAGAAGGTGCATTCAATCAGGATGCTTTCAACAACTACATCAACTGGTTTCTTGAGAACACGCGGGTGGAGATGTACCCACGAGCATTCCGCCCAGAAATCTTGGAGGAGCCATTGCTATTTGATGAGCTTGCAACTGAAGAATACAATAGGATAGTCAGAGAAGGGCGACAAGCCGAGTATGCTCCATTGGTCAACTTCGTGGTAATTTTTCCCGAATGTTTGTTTTCCTTGTTTACTCTTGTCGGCCCGCGGAATGTTTTACTTGTTTACTCTTTTCTATGACAGCGGGCGGAGGTAAGAAAGTCAGCCGATGCATGCGAGGATGCTTTCGAGACATACCCACGCGGAGAGAAGGGAGAGAGTCTGTTTAGAGGGTTTGTTAAGAAGCAGGCCCTACGGTTAAGGCGGCTTTCAAACTTGCTAGGTTGTCGTGACCCCGAGGTGGCAACACCGTCCATGTCACGGTCCAACACGCCCCCTGACCCTTCTGGCGATCATCACTCCCCATCCGAGGATGAGGCAGACACATCTGAGGTAGCAAAGCATTGTATTATGACGAACCCTTACATTGTATTATGTCCTTACCATTGTTCTTGTGTTGATAGCCCCAGGATGAAGAAAGCGTCGACGACGAGATGACATTGGGCACATACACTCGATACAAGATCCACGAGCGGTCCGACTACATGCTCAAGCCAAGGCAACCCAAGAAGCCTTACACACCCAACCCTTCCACGGCCAAGGAAAAGAAGGCAAAGAAGGCCAAGAAGACGACCTACAGGTTGGAAGATGATGACGAGGAACAGGTCACGGGGAAACTTCCTACACGAAGGGGCCGAGGGAAGAGGGCGACCCGTGGGAAGTAGTTGGGGAGAAGTAGTTGTGAATTTGCCGTAAATTTGTCGTGAACTTGTCGTTAGCCTCTAGTCGTAAATTTGTTGTGAACTTGGTCATGAACTTGTCGTAAATTTGTCTACTAGTTGTCATAAATTTGTTTCAACTCCTACTTTGTTTCAACCCATTCAGTTTAAGCCTTTGTTCGGCTTGGGATCGATTCATCAATCATGGGGGAAGCTACCGAGAGATTTTTAAAGGCAACACAGCAAAAGGCCACAGGAAGGTGTCTCTGTGGCAGGAAGTTCTGGGAAGGGCAGAAAGGTTGGATAGTAACAACAGGAATGTGCGGCGCCAGACATGGCGGCGCCGCACATGTGCAACGTCGTGGCTCCAGGAAAGTGCGGCGCCACTCAGCTTGGCGCCACAGGGTGCAACGCCACGCACTGTGACGCCGCACATCCAGAGAAAAGTAGACAGAACTTCTGTCTACTTTCCTATGGATGTGCGGCGCCACACGGTGCAACGCCATGCACTGTGGCGCCGCACATTCGCAGAAAAGTAGACAGAACCTTCTGTCTACTTTTCTCTGGTTGTGCGGCGCCACAGCTGCTGGCGCCACACGGTGCAACGCCATGCACTGTGGCGCCGCACATTCGCAGAAAAGTAGACAGAACCTTCTGTCTACTTTTCTCTGGATGTGCGGCGCCACAGCTGCTGGCGCCACACGTGCAATGCCACCATTCTGTGGCGCCGCACGGTGCAACGCCATGCACTGTGGCGCCGCACATTCGCAGAAAAGTAGACAAATCCTTCTGTCTACTTTTCTCTGGTTGTGCGGCGCCACAGCTGCTGGCGCCACACGGTGCAACGCCATGCACTGTGGCGCCGCACATTCGCAGAAAAGTAGACAGAACTGGATGTGCGGCGCCACAGCTGCTGGCGCCACACGTGCAACGCCACCATTCTGTGGCGCCGCACGGTGCAACGCCATGCACTGTGGCGCCGCACATTCGCAGAAAAGTAGACAGAACCTTCTGTCTACTTTTCTCTGGATGTGCGGCGCCACTAAAAACATACATTGAGTATGTCTTTTCGTGGGGTATTTATCGGCAAATAAGGACAACACATCCGCATACTAAATCTCACACAACATCATAGTTCACAACATACTAAATCTCAAACAACGTCATAGTTCACAACATACACAATCTTACACATAGTCATAGTTCAAGACATACTCAATCTAATACATTGTCATAGTTCAAACATAGAAACCTCGTTCCTCCTTCTCACAACCATGATAGACCTTCTCCTATTGTGTCAAACAAGGTCCTTTCCCCTTTGCTTTCCTCTTCCTCTCTTCTTCCTTTGCTTTCTCCTTTTCCCTTAGGTCACGGGCCAATTGAACCACCGACTCAAAGTATTCTCTACTCTCCAATGTCTTCTTCTTCTTCTCTTCTTCTTGCGCTCTCTCTTCCCTTATGAGACGAATCTCATTTTCCAACCACTCAAAACGAAGCTTATTTTCTCTCTCTTGCTTTATGCTAGACAATTCAAGGTTCTTCATCATTTTGGCCTTGAATATCCTTAGCCGTTCCTCTTTGGCCTCTTTAAGCTTCTTCTTCTCGCGTATTTGCATCGCCCTCCACTCAAGATCCATGCGCCTCTTGTCCTCCCTCTTCGCCTCTTCCGCCTCTCTCTCCTTCTTCTCACGTTCGGCTCTCTCCTTTTCCTTCAACCTCCTAATAGCCTCCTCCCACACTCCACGCGTCTCATCATCATTGGGTTGCGTAGCCATACCTATAAGAAAATAAGCAAGTAAGCAATAGTAACAACAAATAAGAAATATTAATAACAAGCAAGCATATAATGGAGAAACATACGAGTCTCATCATCATTGGCCTCCCCCCACACCCCCTTCCCCTTGTTGGGTTGCGTAGCCATATCTATAAGGAAAAGTTAGCAAGTAAGCAATAGCAGCATGTAATGGAGAAACATATAAAATGCCAAGTAACCTATCATACTAGCCATACCTATGAGCATACGGATTTGGTCCTGCCAAGTAACCTATCATACTAGCCGGATTTGGTCCACGCCCTCTTCCTCTTCTAAGTCCAAGTGATCGACCTCTTTGTTGCCTAGGAGCTTCTTGCCTAGGAACATGTTAGCTACCACTCGGTTGGCTAGGGACCTGTTGGCTACCACTTGGTTGGCTAGGGACTTGTTGGCTATTTCTCCTTTGGCTTGGTGCTTGTTGCCTATTTCTCCTTTGGCTTGGCGCTTGTTGCCTATTTCTCCTTGGGTTTGGCGCTTGTTGGCTACCACTCGGTTGGCTACCAATTGGTTGGCTTGTGCTTGCTTCATTTACTTTTGCTCTCTTTCTTTGGGTACACTTTCGTGCATTATGCCCTTCAGCATTGCACGTTCCACACCGCCCTCTCTCACATGGCTCTTGGAATTGGTTGTTGCCCGTTTCTCGGCCACCACCACTTCCCCATCCATCCATGTCACTCCTAAAGCGCTTTGTCTTGCGTCTTCCACGTTTAACGACCTTCCATTCTAGATCGGGCCATACTTGAATTCCATGGTACTCTGGCCATTGAGATTGGTCCAGGTATGGGTGAAATCTAGGAGCCCATGTCTTCTTAGTAGTCTCGATTGAGAATTCGGACTCTCTCACCGTAAGAGGATTATTCCAATCAAGATGTCGCCTTCGAGCTGCCGTTAGCAAGTGCGAGCAAGCAAGATGAAGCAACAATGGCCTACCACAAGTGCACTCACAAGTTTTGAGCGAGACCTTGAAAGCTCGACCTCCGTGTTGGACACCATCAGCCGTGGTTCCTCCTGGCTCCGTAACTTGGTAAATTAGCTCATCATTATCAAATTCCGTGACAAGTTGGGAGTCCGCTTTCTTTGACTGAAATTGCATCCAACCGTCAACCTTCGGTGGGAACTTGTATTTATGCTTGTCCTTGTAGTCTCCCGCAATCTGCCTATCCGTTTCAGCTGAGTACTTTAGAAAATACTCATTCATCTTGTCGAATGTGTATTGGACTATTGCCGTGATGGGCAATGCGCGGACACCTTTTAGCAACTTGTTGAAGCATTCTGCCATATTGCTTGTCATTTGACCGTACCTCCGGCCACCCTCATCGTAAGCTCGTGCCCACTTTCCCATATCTTCAGTGTTCCTAAGGAGGAACTCTTTGCCCCCCGCATTGAGTTCTTTGTTATGGAACAATTTGTTGTACAAGTTTGAGAAACGGCGCTCCGTGAAAGCGAGACAACAATCTTGTAGATCATCAGACAAGTCCTTGCTCTTGCATGCCCTATAGAAGTTTGAAACAAAATGTCTCATGCACCATCGATGGTGCAATGGGACATGTCCGGGAATGTCAAGCATCACCGCATTGAGAATTCCTTGATGACGATCCGAGATGACACATAATTCCCTTTGAGCGGGTAAGACCTTGGTTCTCAAAATATGGAAGAACCACTCCCAATTGTCATTGTTTTCCACCTCAACCAAAGCAAACGCCAAAGGAACCAACCGGTTGTTGGCATCGCTAGCTATTGCAATCAAGATAGTGCCCTTGTATTGTCCGGTCAAGAAGGTGCCATCAACGGATATAACAGGCCTGCAATGTTCAAAAGCCCGAACACATTGCTCGAAACCCCAAAATGCACGTCCAAATACTCGAACGGTTTTTCTGTTCATTATCCTTGTCTTGTTCCCAAAAGGTTCAATGATATGAATCATGCCCGGGTTAGCATTGGCCATCGCTAACAACAACCTAGGGATCCGGTTATAAGATTCCTCCCAATCACCATACAACATCTTGAATGCAGCTTGCTTCGCCTTCCACGCCTTCCCATATTTCACCTCGTAGTGAAAGAGGGCTTTCACAAGCTCTTGGACCATTTTGATGGTCATTATTGGAAATGACTTGATGTTATTGGAAAGCCTATAAGCAATAAACTCGAAGGTGAGTTGTCGATGCTCGTGCTTCACATCCTTGCCTTCCACCGTCGGGCCTCGGCACATGTGAGTTGATACACAACTAGATATGTGCCAACTTGGACCTCCCTTAAATGGTCTTGCATGCACAATCCAAGGACATCCATCCTCCTCGCATTTAACCGTGTAACGCTTCTTCACGTCCGAGTGCACCACCGTGTAAGGGCGATGATGCTTAACCGAGAAGTCATTTATCCATTGCTTAAATTCCAACAAGGTCTTGAACCTCGATCCACGAGAAAAGTCATTATTCTCTTGATTACCATCACGGTAAGAACTTGACCTTGGTCCAAGCACTATGCCCTCCCCGCCATCAACCGTGGCTTCATCCGCGAGACTAACATCACGGAACAAAGATACCATGTGGTCCCGCCCCAATACGTTCTTGTGGATTTCGGCCTCTCTAGCCGTGAACCCCTCCTCGTCAAGTTCTTCTTCGGGACCATCATCATCCGAGTCCGATGCATAGCATCGAGTATACGGGATGTCACGGTCCATGTTCTCTTGCGTAATATATTTATCCAAATCTCCAACATTGTTGTCATGGAGCTCAACCTCATTCTCATCGTGCCAATAATCATCATTTTGCTCTTCCAACACTTCATCTTGGTTCTTCGAAATCGGGCTCAATGTTTGGGTAAATGGAGGTTCAATCAATACCTCTTGGTTTAATGGTGGAGGACTCCTAGAACCCAATGGGGAGGCAGTACGGTTCAAATCCAAGTGCAAGTTATTCTCAAACTTCTTGGTGGCAAATAGTTCAAGAGCTTTGTCTAGCAACTCCGCCACCACCTCCTTATATACAACCCAACGGGGCTCGGAGAAGATACGCATGGTCTTCCAACGGGTGTGCATTCCAAAAGCCACATTATGCCTTCCCTCTAACTCAACAACATCATTTGAGTCCATCCATTTCAATTCAATCCTAACTTGCTCCAAGACCTCGGCGTAGGTGGGACTACGATCAAACACCAAGTCAAGCTCATCCGGGTCCGGTTCTACATTACCTCTTAAAAAGGAATCCTTGTCTACATGATGAACATGAACAATTCTTGACATTCCTAAAATAATCACAACAATAATACCATGGTCAACATACTCAATACATACTCATTGGTGACATTAACACAATACCCATCCCTATGCCAATTCAACAATACATATGCCAAAATCTACCATACATCTTGCATATCAATCTAGGGTTTCATAGATATGGGTCAAACCAAGAATTTAATGGGTGAAAACAAAGAGAAAGGGGAAGAATACCTCTAAGCACTTGGGGGATCGAAATCCACGGGGAGAAGGGTCCAATTTGGCCTTTTGGAGGGAGGGATTTGAGGGAGGAGTCCCACCACAGCCGCCGCCGCCTCTCTGTTCGTGGGGGAGAAATGGAGTGAGCCTGGGTCGGGCTGGGGCGGCCGCGCAGCTGGTACAAGACCTAAAGTGCGGCGCCACGCGCCGTGGCGCCGCACATAGCAATGCGGCGCCGTAGTGTGTGGCGCTGCACTTACAAAACTGGGACCCGCGAGACCACGTCGACGCCACGCTGGCAGACGTGCGGCGCCACCATGCTTGGCGCTACGCTTCAGGGTGCGGCGCCATGGTCTACGGCGTTGCAAAAACGGTTAGATCCGTGAAATTTCGGTGGCCAAAGTTTATTTCGTGAATTTGTTATTTAATTGGGTTATTTTTGTTCAAATTCCCACCGCTAGGAAGAACCCGATCTTCAGGAAGGCCCTTCAGCTAGCGACCGGCATGGAGAGAGACTGACGTGTGGCGGCGGGTCGACCCCGGTATGTTCGCAGCGCGCAATGATCCCTGAACAATCGCGGGGCGCTATGTGCGACAGATAATCTGCATGTTTGGTGCTTTTTCTTTTCTTTTCATGAAGAAGAAGGATTTCAAAATACGGAGTACAAAATGATGAGAATTGAAGTAGAATTGCGCAGAAAAGCTGAGTACATAAATACAGAAAAATGTGAAGGCGTTTACTTGTGTGCCTATGTCACGTGCTCGAGGCTGGTGTTGTTTTGGTGGTGCTAGTATCATTGTTGTAAGGAATTGATCATTGTAGTGGGACTTTTCTTTTTTATAACGCTTCCTCCTTTTTTCTGGCTTGTAGGCATCTATAAAGCTGATAGGACATGCGTAGTTGTAGAGATTAGATATAATTGGTATCTTCGTGATATTAATATATGCTCTTTGTGCAGACGAATGTGCTCGAGGCTTTGCGAGCCCATCGATGAAGGTAGCCATGAAGTTGTCTTGCAAAATTCCGAGAAAGTGCAATATTCGACTTAGATTTTTTTTTCCTTTTTCCTAGTTCCGTGGAAGTTGCCTTCTCCTTTTTCTAGTTCCCTGGCACTTGCCTTGTAACAATTGATTTTCCCGGCAATGCAAAAGCAGAGCTCCTACCGGTTGGTCTAAAAAAGGAAGTGGTATAGAACAAGAAGATACAATCCAAACAAGAACCCAATCCATGATGACCTGCCACTCTAGATGACCTGAATTCTATTGATGCCTACAAAACGCATCCGTAATTGGATATTTCAAGAACCTCAGCACAATAAAAGAGAGGGATATTACTTGTTGTTTTAAATCTCAGAAAGTACCATATGTAGAATGTGCACCATCAACAGAAAAAGAAGGCTAACAAACTATTGGAGATGCAAGTTTCAGTCGCCGGATCGCTACCTCCACGTCTCTATCTCTTCCTGTTGGTAGCAGAGGATTTTTTTTTTATAATGACAGCAAGGAGGACCTCTTCTATATCTAATAATAAATGACAGATTGTTTCTTCCGATCCAACACTTTTTTGGAGCAATTTTTGTCCATGACAGTTCCGGATATTTCCCACCGTGCCATCCATAAGTCACATAATAATGGTTAGGAAAAAACTAATCACGTCGCGGCTGCTTCCCTGCCTTGACGACTTCCCCGCAGACATGCTACCCTATCCACCGCCGTGACGGTTCAAGACGGTGACCATCCGGTACTCCATGTCCGCTGCCTTTTCTAACCGATGGATTCTCTAGATTTCTCTCGATTTGACTTTTGTTTTGTGTCGGCGCCAGGAGGTCCAGATCAGTGCCACGAGCTCAGAAATAAAAGGCCATGGTCGACAGAGGCTTGAGGTCCTGATCTATCAGATATAGATACGCCGCCAACCCCTGTAGTGCCAGGTCCACGTTGCCGACACGATGCTCCGGAGCTGCCTTGGTATGTGGTTCGGAGTCCTACGTCCAATACAAAATCGGTCGGTCAGAGCACCGATCTACTTCTCCACCTCGCATTTTCTTTGTTGTACCATCACATGCAATCTCTTATTACCTTTTTCTTGCAATTCATGTATGCGTGTATGGATTTTTCTAGGAGTGGACTTAACCTGATCACACTACTTGGGTAATTTAAAAGAATAAAGGAGGTGTAGTAGGACATGCATCTGTATCATGATTGCTCAATCCATATGCACTTAATCTGCTAGCTGTCGAATTAAAAACATACTGCAAGGAGTAGACCAAATAAAAATAAAATTATATGAAGTATAAAGGAGTAAAATATATTACCACGAATGCCACCAGTAAGTAGGAATTCACAACGAACCAATGGACCCTGCACCTCGATTCCCCGAGGATGCACGTCGAGTCGAAGTCGCCAATCACCGACGCTCGCCTGCAACGGAGATACGATTCGATGTTCGTTGTGAGGTACCAGTTTCCTGCGCGGACAACGTCTACCATGGCTCGCTGGTCGTCGATGCGTTCGTGGCTCTCATAGCCGATTCGCCAAGGTTGGGATGGTTCGCGTTCGTTTTTTTCTTGAGGGGAGGATGGTTCTCGTGCGTGTGCAATGAAAGCTAGGACTTGGCTGGTGGACTGGGTGTGATGGGCCATGGGCCATCCAATTGGTGCAGTTAAGCGGCCAGGAAAATTGACCGATCGTTTCTTCTTTCTCTGATATAAAAGTCACCTCTCGACGTTTATGATTAGTCCCACATTGCTCTCTTATACTGGGTACGACCTGTTTATATACACCCTGAAATTTCCTAATAAATGTCCACAACTGCCTTTAAAATTAACATGCAATAGAACCAGTTTTTGGTACAAAAGGAAATAATGACCAAGAAGGATAAGATGTTGGCTGTACGGACCTGAAGTTGGACTCAATGACCGACATATAGAAAGATAAATGATGGCTGCATGGACTTAACTTGCATGGACCGATATAGAGAAAGATAAATGATGTGGCTACTCCGGGAGGGTGGGGGAGGGCGGCGGTGCAGGGAGGCGACACGGAGATCGAACGAAAAACGACATATAAATAAATAGGGATACGATTAGGGAACAAACTTGTTTTTTCGCAGCAACGCGCGGGCATTGCGCTAGTTTTTTATAATGACAGCAAGGAGGCTTTTCTTTATAACGACAGCAGAGGACCTTTCATGCCTCTTGAAACATAGAAACCATTCATCAACAATTCAGGATATTTTGGTGGCACCATCAGTTCCGTCGATGAACCAAACCTTCTCTTTGCAGATGGCATCCCACGTCGCTCACAATGTGCGGGCATGTGGGAGCAGCAATCGAGCTACCGGTGGTCGCACAGGGAGGCCGGGTGCACACGGATCACTACGTGTTGTTGTACAGAATTGGCTGCAGGAAGGTGGTAGTGGCCGGTGGATCACCTGTGAAATGGGGACAAATGATGAGTGCCGTTGGGGTGACCAGCTTTTGGTTGATAGGTAGTACAAAGCAGACTTATACATCAAAGTTGATAAGAATTGGTTCACCGAGCCACGAGAAACAGCCAAAACATGCTTAGAGTAAGGAACATTATGTTTCAGAAATTTCACAAGATCGTATTTCTCTTCATGTCTACTAATAGGACTAGAATTGCCAACTAAAGCATGATCCAACCCTGGAAACATTAGATTTTTTTTTTTTTCAAAAGGGGACATAGTGCCAACCTATATGTTTGAATTGATACACACAGCCATTAACCTAGCAACATTAGATGTTCGGAAAATTCATCATAACACTTGGATTATGCAACTAGATATATATAATAATAACAAGCAAGCACACAGAGATTCTGAGGGAGCTTAATGTTTAACTCTAGGATTCAGAGAACAAGTACAACAGTCCAGTAGCTACCAATTTGATGGGCCATCACGGATCATGTATGTTTGTTTGTGTTTATCAGTTCGGTCCCCAGTCAGGATGAAATCCTTTTAAAATTTTGATGGATGATCGTCATCACCATTGCTTGTCTGCTGAGCATCATTGGTGTCTTCGAGGTTTGGTTTTCCAATGCACCATGATTGCTCTCCATGGTTAAACCAGGAACGTTTTTGCAGCCACTAAGGCTGGAGTACGCTTCACTTTCTAGAATGCCTTCTTAGTATGTAATCGTCAACCTGAACACAAAAGAATAAAATGAGTAGATGTTTAGTATGACAGACATGCATATCTTTATCAGCAAAAGAGATGTTCAGAAAGAACAATAGTTCAGAGGAATCAGGTTGGATCATACAGCCGTTGAACCCCAATCCTGATCGACTGATCCAGCCTACCTGTTGCATTCTACTCGCTCGCAGGCACGCACGCACAACAAATAACCCTGACTCACCTTGCTCTTTAATTCGCTCGTTATATCAGTAGCTTTAATCGAAGCAATCCTTAAACACTGTTTGACAACACTTGGAATGAGACCCTCCCTATCAGCTTTCTGGATGGAGAAGACATCACCGTCCGAGTCAACTGTAACCGTCATTCTTCCTCCCATAACAGCTTCTTCCTTGCACGTTGGACCGACAACCTACACACCCAAAATTCCGACCAAAGAATGTCAGATGATGAGAGCAACATGATGACAGATAACAACAGTACCTTTCATTATATTTAGAAAATATTGGAACATATATACCATGATATTGCCACCACCAGAATACGCAAAGGTTACAGATATGGGGAAGTGATGGATTGTTAGCGGAAGTGGATCCCTGACCTGTTAAATAAATACATTAAGAACAAGAATAAGATAAATTGTGTGACAGATTCAGTTACATATTACTACAGGATCGTTGCTGAATGAATGAGCAAGAGCATATACTAGTACCTCAGGATTCATGTACTGTAACTTGCTGACCATTATCCCCACCAACCGTGCATTCCGGCCTTCGGAATGTAGACAAAGCTGCCAGTGCAGCGACGTTTGCCGCATCAATTAGATTACTGATCGAGGGATTCAAGATTCAACCATGTCATCATCTCACCCGTTTAGCACTCGCTCATGAATTACATCAGTATGCGATATACAGCACATATACATACCCCCCATTGTCCAGAACGTGAAGGTCGACACGGATCGACCAGACAAGCTTCCCAGCAACGGCACACAGGGACTCCAAATCCAAGGCTCGGTTATCCCTGAGAAACACCGAATGTCCTCGTTAAAACTCCACATTTGGACTCTTCGACCAAAAACAGAGTAATTAGGAGACCTTAGGCTGCTATTGATGACGCGGCCCAGCTCAATGGCTGCCTCCCCAGGTCGCCCAGGATCGCAGTCAGGATCGGCCATGGGGGAGAACTCGGCGAATACGGCCAGCGTCCCCTCGTTAGGCCTGTTCTTGTACGGCTGGACCAATTGGGCAGTGACACAGCCCATCACGCGCGTTTCGCCGAGCTCCACCTCCGCCGTGCCGTTCTCCCTACGCATCCGAACAGCAACACTACTTCAGCCAACAATTAAGGCGTTCACCGTCGCGGCACCAGAGGCCGAAACCGTGCACAGGGGGGAAGAAGGGATGGGGGAAAGGTACCTGCAGAGTACGATTTTGAGTTCGCGGAAGTCGAAGGGGCCGCGGCCATCGGCGCGGAGGTTCGACCGGAAGGTGCGCTCGATGAACTCCCGCTCGTTCACGGTCGGACGCCACCGCTGATCCGTCATCGATCTCGTTGCTCGCCGGCGGATGGGGCTAGGGTTTTAGACGCGGACGAGGCGGGTCGTAGGAGCTTGTGTCTTTTTCTTTTTCTTAAGGAGTTTGTGTTATAAACGATTCAATCCGGCGCACGCGTCGCAGTGCAACACGGGTGTTTTTCAGTTTTTCTTCCCGGACTGTAACAAGACTTTTTTTTAGCAAGGGCTTTCTATGAATAAGTCGCACACGTATTTCAAGACGAACCTTGATTAAAAAAAGTCGAGCAACAATATCTTTATTATATTGTTGTAATTCTTAGTCAAAGAAAAACAAGAAGGCCTTATTCATATTGGAATAAAGAGAGTACTTCTAAAAAAAAGCCTTAGAATTATGCTTAAGAAGTGTTCTTTTCGGAGAATTATGCCTTAGGGATCCTTTCATTCATAGGATATAGAAAAAGTGTAGGAGTAGGAAATCTATAGGACTGTGTCTTCGATTGTGGTGAAGATTTTTTATCAGGTCTAACCTATTTTTTTCTATGAACTTTATACTACACGATTCTTATTAAATTATTTCCTATAGATATGATCTTATGAATCAAACGGTTGTTGTAGGAAAATTTCATAGGATTTCAATCCTACATGAATCGTTCGAAAATCTCATGAATCAAGGGAACCCTTAAAATCTACCCAAAAAAAAGGGAACCCTTAAAATCTCCTATAGCTAGTTGGAGTCGTTTTGGTTTTAAGTAAAGTGCTTGGGACTGGAGGTAGCTCAAATCATTTTAATTTATTTTGACAACACAAAACAGGGGTAGCTTTGGAGGCGTTTTCTGAAAGTCACCCCCTCAAGATTGGATCTAACCTCCGTTGGGAGGGGGAGGGGGCTCTCCTTCTATTTTGACCCCTCACACCATTTCACCAAAGGAAATCCGTAACCATGAAAAATAGAGCGGTTCACTAAGTTGAAGACCAAGCATTCCACCAAAGGGTATCCTCAACATTCTAGAGTGCCTACGAGAGGGGTCGCCACGTCCACACATCTCATTTCCTCGCATGGACTACATCTAGGTCGCTTCCTTTCATGGTTTTCTTTGTATCCTGTAATAACTCCTTCATGATTTTTCTCGTAATTTTTTTAATTCAGGAAAGTACTTGAGAGGAATAAAAAAGGTTTTCTGCACGTCAAATTTAAATAACAAAATAAATCAAATTAGTGTAAGCACCCAATGCAATAAAAATGGTAAATAACAACGTAGACATTATATTGAATTTCAAAAAGGTATAAACACATTTCAGACATATCACTCATCATGCAAAACCATATTTTTCTACATAAATGTATATTTTCTCGGCCATTCTTTCTCCTCGAAACAGGCTCGCGCCCAGCTATATTAATATAGCAACCTCGGCCATTCTTTCTCATTCATTTATGTCTAACTTTCAGTAATAATACTTATATAATTTCTCAATGGGAACAAATTTACATAACTCGCTTAACAAAGAAAAACAGTTTCTTCACCCGCCTCATCACTAGTCATGTTGTATGTATGTTATTCAATTTGTTAAGAGGATTGAATAATAATGAAACCTTGTTTTGGAGTAAAAACAAAACACAACGCATGCACCTAGAAAATCATTTGATTGTTTTCTACATTGATCTCTTGTTTTTCTTTAATTGTGTCTCATGTGTATGTTTGGTTGTTGATATGCAACTATAGGCCAAAAGAAAAACACATCAACATGATCCTTCTTTAGTTGGAGAAATTGTCTCGTAATGAGAA
Organism: Avena eriantha; assembly: GCA_910589775.1. Classification (NCBI taxonomy): domain Eukaryota; kingdom Viridiplantae; phylum Streptophyta; class Magnoliopsida; order Poales; family Poaceae; genus Avena; species Avena eriantha. The sequence goes on from OU342740.1 coordinate 380,750,142, forward strand.
ACTAGAAAAGGAGTGAAAGACATGTGTTGACTTGGTGGCATCGTGATGACATCACCAAATCATGTCAGTACAACTTCTTAGATTATTTACTATCCTAGTCATTTCGAATACATATATATTCTAATTATATTGTAGATTAAATCTGGGCCTATAATTAGAGTCATCATTAATGGACCAAATAATTTGGCGCGTATGGATGAGTGTGATGGATTATTTTCTTTTATTTTAATTATATAATAGATAGGTCACAGCTACAAGAAGGGGATTATTGAGTTGAGACTTGAGAGAATAACACTTGGCACAGGTATAAATTTTACAAAGACTAGGTCTAAAGCGGTTGTTGAACTGTGTCGTGGTGAATAGTACTCCTAGAATGCATAAAATAATTTTATTAGGATATGTTTATTTTTGAAAATTATTGTTTCAACCAACTAAGTTTGCAAAAGGAACTAAAACATGAAATATTTTCATAATTCACCAATACGCAATGTGGTCTAAGTTATTAAGTGTACTCAATAAGTCATATTACCTTCATTCCTAACTATAAGATATTAAAGAGGTAGTACATCAGTATCCCATTTTCTACGAGTGGATCCTTTACATGCCTTTTTTCATAGATGCTTGTTAAATTCTTTACATGCTGCTGATAAGAGTGAACAGGATCAAGTTTCAAATCTGAAGTCGATCTGTAACTTTGCGATCAACCCATCCCGTTATGATCTCTCCTTGTGCATACTACATCTGTTCCAAAAATAAGTGCTCTGGTTCAAATTTGAACTAAACAAACAACACTTTTTTTGCGGGGGCCACTTATTTATAATCGGATGGAGTATAAACGGAAGTTCTTACCTGCCTACAATAGTACTACGATGGTTGGAGAGAGTTGGCACCATAGGATGGTCTTTTATACATATACTAAAGCTCATAAAATATGGTCTTAGAGCAACTCTAGAAGACCCCGCATCCGCAAAATAACTGCTGTTTTGACGTTCCGATCTAGAAATCGCCCAGAACAGACACCGCATAAGCGTCGGCCCGCAAAAAAAAATTGGGGGGGGGGGGGGGGAGGGGGGCTCAACAAATTTGGTGCCCCGACCCACACATACGTAGGTCGAGGGCTCGTTTCTGGGCCAGCCCACATCTCGCGCAAGGCAGCGGCGCCAAGGAAATTTCAGCCACCTACTCCTCTCGCGGGAGCTTCCCCCTCCGCCGCCGCCCGCCGCCACATATCCTGCCCCCGTCGCACCCTCCCGCCCGGATTTCGGCCGACAGTCACCACCATAGTCCGTCGCACCCCTTACCCCATCGACAGTGGCGGACCTAAGAATTTTTAGAAGCCTGGGAGAACACTAAATTCAAAGGCTTATGCAGCTAATTTTTCTCAAATAGGCATAGGCTGGACGGCCGGAACCTGGGCAATTGCCGGGTAATAGGGACCCTAGATCCGCCACTGCCCACTGGTAGGGGCCGCATCGAGGGTGTCACACCCGCCCGAGCCACCACCGTGGGCCCTGGAGGAGCTCCGTCACGCCGGACCTGTAGGACGAGCCTCCTGCCCACCTTCCGCGAATCGACCACCCGTCGCCGTGAAGGTACGCCAATCGCCGCCGCATCCGCCGCACAGGTTTAGTTTGCGCAGTTGTTTCTAAAATAATTTGTATTCTAACACATTTTTTATTTGTTTAATTGCTTGGATTTGAACATTTATTGTAATATGAATTATTGTTGTATTGTTTTATGTTATAAACTATTAATTTTTTAGTTTAAATATCTGTCATATTTCAAAATGCATACTATGCATAAATGACATCAATATTGCAAAACCGTGTGTTTGCAGTTCGGATTTGCGGATTCGCTAGACCTGCGACAGCCCTTTCCCTTTGCGGGATCTGGTCTGTCGCAGCCGTTTTCAGCCCGCAAAGTGGGTTTGTTGTGCCTTGCAAATGCGCGTTTTGAATTATGCGGATGCGAGGTCTGCTAGAGTTGCTCTTAGTAGAAAGGCATGGACAAAACTCGAGATCTCGTTATGCAGCGGCGGTTGTATGCAGCGAACGAACATAGGAAGCTGTGAGTTGAGAGGCCCTCCAGCCATTAGGGGCGGAACATAGGAGTTTGTCTCACTTGATCTTTCCTCGTTTTGAGCAGAAGGCACATCATCAATTTTGCAATGACAGGAGGAAACAACACGAACATTAAACTGAACTTGGATATATTCAATTCAAGAAGTAAAGCAAATCTCAAACATACACTGGTTTACATGCGAGACAGAAAACAAATAAACATCCACCTGATTACATTACATGCAGTATGTATCAGTGATAGGTGGTAACCGTACTCATTCACATGAAAATAGTAAAAAACTAGACCGTATCACTCGCACGTATACACATGTACGTGCGACTAATACGGTGCTAGTAACTCATCCCCTAGTGTCTTCCATCAGTAGAGGAAGTATGCGAGGACGGAGGCGACGAGGGCGACGGGGGCGACTGCCACGCCGGAGGCCTCGCTTGCGGCAGGTGCTGCCTCGGTCGCGACGACGGCGGTGGCCGAGGCGGCGACGACGAGGGCGGCGAAGGCGATCTTCTTCATCTCCATTTCGTACGGGCGGTGGTGCGGTGGATACCGGCGAGTTGGCGCTGAGAGCGAGATGGGAGTTTATTAGATGGGAGAGTCTTATTTGGCTTGATGAATTGTTCGATGGCTGGAGAAGGGCTATATAGGCCCGGGTGGTTGGGCACGAGTGGTTCGGAGCAGTATCAGGATGATCGCGCGCTTGGTTGCCATAGGATGGTTTAACGGTCGTTGGAGATCGGAGAGGGTCAGCGGGAGAACAAAAAAATAGGCATATGTGTGTACGTGCATGTGCTACCAGCAACGGAAACCTTTGTTCTCGAGTTCAATATTGTCAGGTTCCTCTTCCTGGCATCTTTTTTTAACAGACCCTCACCTCTACTTACAAATACGAAGGCGTCACCATAAATCTCACAAAAAATCCATAAGAAAATGTGGCGGGGCTATGGCTATCTGAGCTAGAATGGAGCTCTAGATACGATAAAGAAAATGAGTTGGTTTTTATCCTGAGCTGTGAGGAGATATATTGGCAACAAAAATCTCGCCAACAGTGGATTCTGGAAGGGGATGCTAATAATACTTCTTTCTTCCACGTGACTGCTAATGGGAGACGGCAACGCTGCTACATTCTGTCTCTTAAGGATGGTGATGAGGTTCTGTCTGATCCCAGTCTCTGGGAGTCAATTCGGGGGGAGGGGCCTCTCTGGCTGGTGATATTTGGACTTCCTCGCAGATTTCTGACCTTGACAACATCAACTTGATGGCTCGTTTCTCGCTGACTGAGTTAGAATTTGCTGTGAACGCTACCAAATCGGACACAGCTCTAGGTCTAGTTTTTCCACCCAAAAAAGCATTTCTAGTTTAAGCTCTATATTTCTAGACATCATGGTAGTTCGACGGCATCCCAGTTTTTTTCTACAAGCAGTTCTGGCCGTTGGTGAAATAACAAGTCTTTCTCCTGCTCGACTCTTTTGTGAGGGGGCTTATTTCCCTTAAGAGGCTAGATTTCGGGGTTCTATCCCTTATTCATAAGGTCCAAGGGGCGGACAGGATTTCTCTGTTCAGCCTGATTGCTCTGATTAACGTCATCTTCAAAGGAAGCCTTTAGTTGTTGTTTGCCTTTTTCCTACGGCTTTCTCCTGGGTCAAATTCCTCCGGGGTTTTGGCCTAGTGAGAAAGTTGCATTAAAAAATTTCAATTTAAATATTTATTTAGTACAAGTTAATTTATAATTAACATATAATAAATGCATATTATAAATTAACATTTATTCGAAACTCTTTTCAGTCTTGTTCCTTTTTTCGACTAACTTCGGATCTTTCTTTTCTCTCTAGAATAATTCTGGTTCTCTCATTTGCGATTCCATCTCACTAGTGGAAAACGGGCGTCTAGTCCCGGCCCGTAAGGGGCTTTAGTCCCGGTCCTGGTAACCGGGACTGGAGGGGCGGGACTAAAGGCCCACCCATTAGTCCCGGCCCTCTTACCAGCCGGGACCAATGGACATCCACGTGGCTGTCTCTGCGGGCGCTGGGTGCCCCCCCCATTAGTCCCGGTTCGTATTATGAACCGGGACAAATGGTTCTCTGTCGCGGCAGAGAATTTAATTTGTATTCTTTTTTTTTTATTTCAAAATAGTTTTCTACGCTACCACATACCGTACATATTCGTGCATACATAAGATAACTTCTCTTAAGATCGAGCATACAAATATATACATGATAGTTACACATGGAGATCACAATTATCGGGACTAGAGCCCGTCTATTCAATTACACGGTCGGGGATCATCGGCGTCTATTCACACTAAATTCTCCGGCGTCATCTATCATCTCGTTCATCAAGAATCCTGCCAGTCCTTCAGCAATTGCTACTACGCGTTGCTGTGGTAGGAGCTGATCCCGCATTTTCTCGAACTATATAAGAAAAGGAGATCAATATGAATATCAATCATGATAACAAAAAGTGACGGTAATAAAAATAGTGTTATGAATGTATTGCTTACATCGACTCTATAATCATTCAGCTCACTGGTAAACGTGCGAATGAACTCGCAAACGTAGAATCCACATAGATTCGTCCCCTGTGGCTGCCTCGCGCACTTTACGAGAATAGAATTCAATCAAAATAATAATCCAGCATCATAATTGTATTGAAACTAGAAGTAAAGAGATGCGCCTACTACTTACCGAGACCGGCTTAAACGTTAGCTTCTCAGTAAAGTCACCGGTAACCGCACTCTTGAACTGGTTCCAAACCCTACCCGGTAAAGAAAATGAATGAGTTATTTATTACGTGATATCTCAGGAAATCAACGAAAGAGACCGCTGTAGCGCGAAAATTACCTCTGGAGCATGTCCTGCATGTCACTAAACTGTTCCAGGGGTCTCTTTAATGGGTCCATGACTTCAACTCTTCCCTTATCAAGTTGAATGTCCATGAGAATCCAGTGGAAATTGTACACGTTTATATATACATCACTAACTCATCAATTACACTTAACATCGAGTAAGCAAAAGAGAATGTGTACAATAGAGTAAGGCACTCGAAACAGTATGTGGTCACAGAAATTTTGCTCCGTTAGAAACCTTAGAAGGTTTTTCTGTGTGTCCTCGGGTTTTTCCTTTAGCGTCCGACAATGTATTTTCTCTGGGTCAATGAACCCAACACTGAAGATTGACCTTCTTTTACATTCCATGATCTTCATTTTGCATAATAATAGAGTACAAAAGGATATAATTAGGATAATTCCATGCAATGAACTGAACAACTGAAAAAAATGAACAGCTTATATATAGACAATGAATTCAACAACTTACAGACAATAGCAACTCATGAGACTTTTGTCGAGGGCGTCGAAAGTCTATAACTGGAAGAGTTCTGGAAACTCAACATGGACCTCTTCTTCTCGGAAGTAGTAGTCATGTGGGACTTTGTTGGAGATATGCCCAAGAGGCAATAATAAAGTGGTTATTATTATATCTTTATGTTTATGATAAATGTTTACATCTGATGCTATAATTATATTAACCGAAAACATTAATACTTGTGTGTTTTGTAAACATAAAAGAGTCCCTAGTAAGCCTCTTGTTAAACTAGCTTGTTGATTAATGGATGATCATGGTTTCCTGATCATGGACATTGGATGACATTAATAACAAGATCATATCATTAGGAGAATGATGTGATGGACACACACCCGTAGTAAGCATAGCATAAGATCAAGTCATTAAGTTCGTTTGCTATAAGCTTTAAAATACATAGTAACCTAATCCTTCGACCATGAGGTTATGTTAATCACCGTCACTGGATGGGTACTTTGATGACATCAAACACCGCTTCATAACTGGGTGGTCATAAAGGTGTCATTGGGTATTCTGAAAGTATGTGTTGAAGCGCATGGACCAAGATTGAGATTTGTCCATCCATATGATGGATAGATATGCTCTGGGCCCTCTCGGTGGAATGTCATCTAATTAGCTTGCAAGCATGTGACTGGGTCACAAGGGATGACATAACATGGAACAAGTAAAGAATACTTATCAGTAACGAGGTAGAACTAGGTATGGAGATACCAACGATCAAACCTCGGATAAGTAGAGTGTCGCGTGACAAAGGGAATTGGTTTCGTATGTTAATGGTTCTATCGATCACGAAGTCATCGTTGAGTATGTGGGAGCCATTATGGATCTCCAGATCCCGCTGATGGTTATTGATCGGAGAGGTGTCTCCATCATGTCTGCATATTCACGAACCGTAGGGTGACACACTTAAGGTTCGAGGTTGTTTTAAGTAGATATGGAATGTGCGTTGGAGACCGAATGTTGTTCGGAGTCTCGGATTGGATTCGGGACGTCATGAGGAGCTCCGGAATTGTCCGGAGAATAAGATTCATATATTGGGGATCATTTTCTAAGTTAGGAAATGTTCCGGAGTATTTGTATGGGGATTCTAGAAGGTTTCAGAATGTTCCGGAAGGTTCTGGAAGATTTCTTGGAGTTTACTTGAAAACCAAGAAAGGATCAAGGAATCCTTGTGGGGTAAGACAAGGATTCGTGGGGGAGTAGGACTCTCCCCCCACCTCCTTGATCCGCCGGCCAAGGGAGAGGGGAGTCCTACAAGGACTCCACCTCCCCATGGCGCCTCCCTCCCATAAATAGAGGGGGTGGAGGCGCCACCCCCTGGCCCCCTTCCACTCCAAACCCTAGCCGCCTCTCTCCTCCTCCTTCCCTCTGCTCTGGCTTAGGCGAAGCCCTGCAGAATTCTCTACTCCACCACCACCACCACCACGCCGTCGTGCTGCTGGGATTCCGTGGAGAGATCTACTACCTCCGCTGCTCGCTGCAACGGGGAGAGGAAGGTCTGCTTCGACTCCGCACGTGTGACCGACTGCGGAAGCGCTGCCGGAACGCGGCGCCGGAAGGATCGTCTACTCGATCTTGAGATCGGCAAGTGATCGACTACATCAACCACGAGATCCGAATCTCGTAACGCTTTCGGATCTACAAGGGTTAGTACAGATCTATCTCGTTGCACATGTCTAATAGATTAGATCTTGGCTTTTATCTAGATTAGATCTGGGTTTTGTTCGTTCTTGCGGTAGAAAATTTTTGTTTTCCATGCTACGAACCCATCAGTGGTATCAGAGCCGTGTCTATGCGTAGATCTATTGCACGAGTAGAACACAATGGTTTTGTGGGCGTTGGTGATCGTCCCGTCTTTTGCTTTGTGTACTTTGCATCTTGCGGTATGGTGGGATGAAGCGGCTCGGGCTAACCTTACATGTCATCGCACATGAGACTTGGTCCACGCTTGACGTGTAACTTGCTTTGCACAAGTGGCTTTGCGGGTGTCTATCTCTCTCACCATAGTATAGATCCAATTTACACTTTGCAACTTGATAGCACTTGTATCAACGTTGTGGTTCAGTTTCGTAGGTAAGATCCGTTCTTATTCGAAATCCTCAAGCCACGTAAAACATGCAAAGAAAATTTGAGGCGTCTAACTTGTTTTTGCAGGGGTTTTGTGATGTGATATGGCCATCATGTGATTGTGATTATATTTGATGTATGCAATGATCCTTGTTGTAATATGGCAACCGGCAGGAGCCTAATGGTTGTCTTCAATTCTGTTAAGACCTGCATGTCTATTCATCTTGTAATAGCTTTGTTCCAAGTAGTTGTAATAGTTGCTAGTGATGATAGACAACCATGAAGCGGCGCCACTGACCTTGACGCCATGCTGGTGATGATGGATATCATGTCCGTGCTTTGGAGATGGAGATCAAAGGCACAAGAAGAAAGGGCCATATCATATCACACTAATTATGAATTGCCTGTGATGTTAATCCTTTATGCATCTTGTATTGCTTAGATCGCGATGGTAGCATTATAAGATGATCCCTCTCACTAAATATCAAGTAATAAAGTGTTCATCCTTAGTTGGCACCGTTGCTAATACTCGTCGTTTCGAAGTATCTCGTGATGATCAGGTGTGATAGACTCTACGTGCATACAACGGGTGCAAGCCAGATTTGCACATGCGGAAACTAAGGTTAACCTTGACGAGCCTAGCATGTACAGACATGGTCTCGGAACACAGAATACCGAAAGGTAAAGCATGAGTCATATGGATGATATGATGAACATGTTGATTGTTCGCCTTTAAAGCTACATCATCTCACGTGATGATCGGACTTGGTGTAGTGGATTTGGTTCGTGTAATCAATAAAACAACTCGAGGGATGTTGTTTTGAGTGGGAGTTCATTTGTAATTTGGATTAGTCGAACTCAATTTATCATAAACACAATCAACGTGAATTTGCATAGTTTGTTGTAGTCATTGGCATCCATTCACCACCTTACGCTTAGTTATAGTTGAGATAGTGGAACTATAGAAATTCTGGATATTTACTTTACGAACTGGTATCGTATTGTTTTGAATGTCAATTTAAAGTTTATAAGTCCTATTGCAAACTTTTAGCAAACTCTATTTAGTCCATGAAGTTTAATAAATAGTATTAAATCAAGAGTAACAATTCTAGTGTTAGTATCTAATGTATCATGTTTGCCTCCATGATTATTGATATTCAAAAGGTTGTTTTAATATCAAGATTATATTGCAGCTGAAAATTGTTTCAGAAACCATCATGTGTGAAAGATATTGTGATATCTGAAACAATGTTTTTGGTTGCATTATGATAGAGTATAATTTAGCAAAATACATGTTCTCATATTGTATGAGAATTTGTAAAGGATGGAGATGCTAGGCATCCGAATCTACCAAAAAGGTTTTGGGAACTGATATTATATTCGCGATTCTCCCTTATAGGCTATAGTAGCTTGATCATGAAAGTTGTCATGATAAGGATGAATAGAAGATGTAAGTAAAATGTTTACTACACTAAAAGATTACTAAAGAATGGATTTTTGAAAGAATGCCAAACATTTGATGAAGGTGATCCACCTCAAAGTGCAAGTCCAAAGGTATTAGTAGTTGACTATATACGCTTTGTACCATGTGTCATGTTGATGACACCACTATTGATGTTGATAGATTCTTTTAAAAGAAAAGGAATTGTTGAAAGAGAATCTATAAAATATTTGGCAGAAAAGAAAAGATTGGAGATTTCCAACTTAGGTATATAGAAGATACATGTTATGGCTATATTCCTTGGTTGTTAAACAATGTGGTTCTGCGGTATTTGATACCGAATTGGTTGGTATGAAGTGTCATACAGGACAACACAATTCATGAACTGCAATGGCCTAAGTAACTAGCAAGAGAAAATGTGATGATGTTCATCGAAAACAAACAAAGGGTTGTTGTGTTGCTCGTTAACATCAAAGCTTGCCTTCAAGATTTGTTTCAATAATTGTTATTTTGATCAGGTATTATGACGACAAAAGGTTGTTCAAATAATTACCGTATTCTATAATAGATGGATAATATACAAGTCTAGTAGGGGAAATAATGACCATAAAACTAATGCTAAAATGTCGCAAGACAAATGATTGAAAGATCACTTGCGAAGTGACATCGCCGTTTAAATTATATTGAAAGGATATATGAAGAAACTCCATGTTGATGGATTTTTGGAGTCTTTGATTTGGATCAAATGACGCTTGTGATACTTTCCTGGAGATAATTAAAACTCCGTTCGTAGGCCAAAAGAGGAACGAACGACTAACTGATTGGAATTTGTACATATTGATGTATATAGTCCATTATGTGTAGTCGTGGGCGATGGATTTCAACTTCATATGCTTTCTCCGAAGATTTGAGTGAGTATATGTATGTACTTACTCAATAAGGAAGAAGTATGAAACATTTGAAAAATGTTCAAAGACTTTCAAGATGAAGTGGAAAATCATTGTAACAAGAAAATAAAAGAATTTATGATTGGATCATAAAGAAAGATGTTTGAGTTACAAGTTTAGCAGAACACCTAAGATTTGAGGAATCGTTCCATGGATTTGCATTTCCCAAAACACCATAGGAGTATGGAGTGTTCAAGATATGTAATGAAACCTTGTTTTACATGGTAAGATCAAAGGTGTCATTTATAAAACTGCCATTATATTTTAAAGATTAAAGCTTTAGTGACTACCGCTTTTACACTGAAAAGAGCTCCATCGTGATCCGTTGAAATGACACCATATGAGTTATGGTTTGGGATAAAACCTGAATTGTCTTTTCTTAAATTTTGGTATGCTATGCATAAGTAAAATGTTTACAACCGAAGACGGATAAGCACGTCTTTGTAGGTTATTCCAAAGAATTTGTTGAGAATTTCTCCATAACGCCGAGGACAAAAGAATTTGTCGCTTGGAACATCAAGTTTCTTGAGAAGGAATTTTTCGTGAAAAGTTAAGTGGGAGGACAATAGAACTTTGATAAGGTTGTTGAACCTTAGCTATATGTGCTAAGTAGCGCAGCGCCGGAAAGTGTCCCGGTGGCGGCCACAATGCTCATGGCTCTCGTGATTACAAAAGGTGTGATCTCGGAGATTAGAGTTCCTATATTACCGTGTGGGTCGGTAAGAATCAAATAGTAAGATTTGATAAGCAAGTCGTTATTGTTTTGACAATGATGAACCGACTACATGCAAAGAAGCGATGATGGGCCCTGACTCCATAAAATGACTAGAAGTCATGAAATCCGTGATAGTATCCATACACGAGAAATCAAGTTTCTGAACTTAGAAGACCCTCCTGAAAGGCGTGAAGCCTATCGGTCGTGTTTGGATCTATAAAGAAATAGACATGGATGTTTCAAATATATGAAATAGTCGACTTGTCGAAAAGAGTTTACGACAATGTTCAAGGAATTGACTATGATAAGATTTGATCTTTCATAGCGATATTTAGTCTGGACAGATTAAGGTAGCAACCACTAAAAGAGTAGCAACCACTGAAAGATTAATGTAGCAACCACTATAAGATTTGATCTTTCATAGCGATATTTAGTCTGAACAAACAAAGCAAGTTCTTCTAATAGAATGGTTACCTAGGACGTGTACATGACACGATCCAAAGGGTTTTGTTAATTCAAAGGATGCTAAAAGAGTATGCAAAACTTCAATGGTTGAAGTGAGCATCGCGGAGTTGGAATCTTCACCGTGATGAAACCGTTAAAAGGTTTAATTTCATCAGAGACGATGAAGATGTATGCATTTTGCAAGAAATTAAGTGGGAGCACTAAGACATATTTCTAATACATTATGTGAAATACATATTGTTGATTAGAAATAATGTATCTTTTATTGACACAGGTTAAGAATTTCATTTCGATGAAAGACTTAGGCATAACTCAAGAATTGGGCATCAATGTCTATATGGATAGATTGATGCGCTAATATGGTTTTGCCAAATGTACATAGATAAGATGTTGAATGAGTTCAATATGGAAACAACAAGAAAGGTTCTTAACGCACGGAAAGGACTAAATCAAGATTCAAGTGTGTTGACACGAGATTCAAGTGTTTTGACACTTGGTGAAATCACAAGAATATTTTGATCAATCATTCTTTGAGATGTACACATCCAGATATGTCCTATGCTCTAAATGTTATGAGCATATACCAGAATGATTCATAAGATGATCATTTGACAATAGTAAAGATATTCTTATGAGCTTTGGAAGAACTAAGAATATATCATGTATAAGTGACAAATAGTTAAAGGTAATTCATTGTAAAGTGTTACATTGATACTAGTTTTGTCACAAGATACAAATTAAATTTATCTCAGTTTAGACTATGGGTGGCACAATATAATGGAAAGGATGTTCCATGATGGATTTGGATGAGTTCCAAAGTTGAGATATTGTGGCGGATACTACAACAAAAGGGTAAGTATATAACTGCTATAGTAGCAACAAAGGAGGGCATTTGTGTTAAGTAGTTTGTTATCAAACTAGGCGTGGTTCATAGCGGGATAATACTATGAAAATACATTGTACGACAATTGTATCAACATGATTTAATCCCAAGGAACTAAAGGTCTAACCAAAGGACCAAATTTATACAATGCCATCTCATTGGAGAATGAGTAATGCGTAGAGACGCAAGGACATGCAAATACACACGGACCTGGAAGTGTCAGATCCGAAGATTATGTTTACCACTAGCAATAGTGTCTATACAACACCAGAAAGCCATAGGTGTTGAATGCACAAGTTTTTTAACTAGATTATTGACTCTAGTGCAAGTGGGAGACTGTTGGAGATATGCCCAAGAGGCAATAATAAAGTGGTTATTATTAGATCTTTATGTTTATGATAAATGTTTACATCCCATGCTATAATTGTATTAACCGGAAACATTAATACTTGTGTGTTTTGTAAACATAAAAGAGTCCCTAGTAAGCCTCTTGTTAAACTAGCTTGTTGATTAATGGATGATCATGGTTTCCTGATCATGGACATTCGATGTCGTTAATAACAAGATCATATCATTAGGAGAATGATGTGATGGACACACACCCGTAGTAAGCATAGCATAAGATCAAGTCATTAAGTTCGTTTGCTATAAGCTTTAAAATACATAGTAACCTAATCCTTCAACCATGAGGTTATGTTAATCACCATCACCGGATGGGTACTTTGATGACATCAAACACCGCTTCGTAACTGGGTGGTCATAAAGGTGTCATTGGGTATTCTGAAAGTATGTGTTGAAGCGCATGGACCAAGATTGGGATTTGTCCATCCATATGACGGATAGATATGCTCTGGGCCCTCTCGGTGGAATGTCATCTAATTAGCTTGCAAGCATGTGACTGGGTCACAAGGGATGACATAACATGGAACGAGTAAAGAGTACTTATCAGTAACGAGGTAGAACTAGGTATGGAGATACCAACGATCAAACCTCGGATAAGTAGAGTGTCACGTGACAAAGGGAATTGGTTTCATATGTTAATGGTTCTATCGATTACGAAGTCATCGTTGAGTATGTGGGAGCCATTATGGATCTCTAGATCCCACTGATGGTTATTGATCGGAGAGGTGTCTCCATCATGTCTGCATATTCACGAACCGTAGGGTGACACACTTAAGGTTCGAGGTTGTTTTAAGTAGATATGGAATGTGCGTTGGAGACCGAATGTTGTTCGGAGTCTCGGATTGGATTCGGGACGTCACGAGGAGCTCCGGAATTGTCCGGAGAATAAGATTCATATATTGGGGATCATTTTCTAAGTTAGGAAATGTTCCGAAGTATTTGTATGGGGATTCTAGAAGGTTTCAGAATGTTCCGGAAGGTTCTGGAAGATTTCTTGGAGTTTACTTGAAAACCAAGAAAGGATCAAGGAATCCTTGTGGGGTAAGACAAGGATTCGTGGGGGAGTAGGACTCTCCCCCCACCTCCTTGGTCCGCCGGCCAAGGGAGAGGGGAGTCCTACAAGGACTCCACCTCCCCATGGCGCCTCCCTCCCATAAATAGAGGGGGTGGAGGCGCCACCCCCTGGCCCCTTCCACTCCAAACCCTAGCCGCCTCTCTCCTCCTCCTTCCCTCTGCTCTGGCTTAGGCGAAGCCCTGCAGAATTCTCTACTCCACCACCACCACCACCACGCCGTCGTGCTGCTGGGATTCCGTGGAGAGATCTACTACCTCCGCTGCTCGCTGGAACGGGGAGTGGAAGGTCTGCTTCGACTCCGCACGTGTGACCGACTGCGGAAGCGCTGCCGGAACGCGGCACCGGAAGGATCGGCTACTCGATCTTGAGATCGGCAAGTGATCGACTACATCAACCACGAGATTCGAATCTCGTAACGCTTTCGGATCTACAAGGGTTAGTACAGATCTATCTCGTAATAGATTAGATCTTGGCTTTTATCTAGATGAAATCTGGGTTTTGTTCGTTCTTGCGGTAGAAATTTTTTGTTTTCCATGCTACGAACCCATCAGACTTTTGCCACGATCATTATTCTCTCCTCCTTTACGGCTTTCAAGTACCATTTATGTAAACTCCGCATTTGTGTTGGCAGTTGTTGGAACTGTTCAAAGCTGACCAGAGGCTTCCCTGGGACATATGTAGGGACTACCTGAGCCTTGGGTAACTTGTCGTCCTGGGAACCTAGCAATTCCTCAACAGTCACATTCATAGCAGCCGCAAGCTTCTTAGCTTCTTCCATATCCTATTGGGGAGTGTCATAGGATACCACCTTGAGGGGTGGGGTCGATTTTTTGGCCTGTTCCCCGAGCTGGGGGACGTCCTTTCTTTTTCCGGTTGCACTTTGACTTGATGATTTGCTCCCGCTTGCACTTCTACTTGATTTGCTCTTCTTCACTTCCTTCTGAAGTGTGTGTCGATAGTCATCTGGCTTATGGTGCAAGTCATATTGCGATTTTGTGTTCCGAAAAGAAAGGGCATACGCTTTTTGCTTCTCGGTGTATACCTGGGCGGGCTCGCGTTTCTTCTTTTGAAGCTGCGCAACACATTCGGCCTTTACGATCATGTCGGTTTCCTCGTCAGTACGATCGTAAGGTCTGATAGGAAGATTCTTATGAGGTACTCTTGGGAGGGGCGACATTTGTCATTTTGGGCTCCTGCGTCGTTTAGTACTAATCGGAGGCTGCGGCGGAGATCGAGATGGACTCGGGCTGTGGTGGTCGTAGTCATGGGGTGGGCTTCTTGGAGGTGATGGAGGTGAAGGTGACATGCGACCACTCGGAGGCGGTGTTGGCTTTGGCGTCCAGCGTGGAAGCTTGATGTTGTTCTTGTCCCATAGAATGATACCACCCAGTACTTCTCCGAGTGTCCTCTCACCTTCAGGTCCAGGGATGTCAAGCTCCATTGAGTCCCACCCCATTGCGATTTCATCCACACCAACTTTAGCATAGCCAGCTGGAATCTCACGGCCATGCCAGCGTGCGCCAGGTGGACAAGGTAAAGCACATCCCACCGCCACCTTGATGGATAGGTTCTTCACCTTCTGATGGAGCTCACAAGATGCCTGCTCCTTGATTCCATCCACGGGGTAGCCGGGACCGCCATCTACCATACGTGCATCGTCAGAAGGCACCTCTGATTGAGCCACGCTGCTTTTCCGCTGAGATGGTACGGCGGTAATATTGAGTACAGGATCTTGCAGGCGCGCTGCTCCTCGAAGTTCGTCAATCTGTTGCTGATGCATTCGAAGTGTTCCTATCAACTCGGTGAACTTGTCTCCCTCCTCCTCCTGCTGTCGCCTCTTTGCTCTCTCTCGGCTCCTATAAGTATCTCTGTCTTTGGGAAACCCCATCTCCCACGTATAACTAGGGCCAAGGCCTCGTACACGTCCTCCGCGTTCCTCATTCCCGAGGACCTTTGTCAGCAAGTCTTTCTCTCTATCGGGACGGAACTTTGTTGTCCCCGCTTTAATCTCCTTCACCACTTTCTGCCATGTATCCCGGGGTATCCTAATCCCGTCACTGCAAATAAGGTCCCCTGTACTTTCGTCATACTCACTCCCATGCCCAAGGAACCAATTCCTTGCCCTCGGATCCCATTCTTCGCGTATTGGTTCTGGAGTGATCCCTTTAGCAAGCAGCTCATTCTCTTTAGCATCCCACTTTGGCATGGCAGCCGCGTAGCCCCCTGGCCCCAGGTGATGGTGATATTTCTTTATCGCGGCATTTTTCTTGTTTTTGTCTAACATTTCCATAGCAGGTTGTGACTCCTTGTACTTCACAAATGCATCCCAGTTAGCTTGCTGCTTCGTTAGATAGCATTCAAATTTAGGAGTCTTCTTCGTCTTCTGATACTTTTGCCATAATGCTTTCTTCCAGTTCTTGAATAGTTCGGCCATCTTCGTAAGAGTCCACTGCTTGACTTTCTTCCTCAATGCAGCTGTGTCGGCATCATCCTCACATTCTGGCAGGGTGAAATGTGTCATGAGGTCATTCCAAAGACCCTCTTTGCACCTGTCGGAGACATACTCGCCCTCTTTCGCCCCTTTGGTCTTATTCCACTCTCGAACGGTGATCGGGATGCGATCCCTAACCATAACTCCGCATTGTTGTTTAAATACAGTTTTAGCCTTTTCGGGTTCCACCGGTTCACCCCGTGGTGATACCCGCGTAATTGTATAACGCGTAGATGCGTCCAACTTTTTGGCCGGGCCTCGTTTGGAATATTTTTTGCTCGATGTGGAGGCCTAAGAGAAGAAACATTCGTCAATTTATATATATATATACAACTCGGTTAATGGATCTACTGATCACCAGACTTCATATATATACCTCGCTGTCGGCTTCTCCACCACCGGAGCCGTCAGCTTCTCCACCACCGGAGCCGTCGGCTTCTCCTTGATCATTTCGGTCTACCTCCTCTCCCTCACCGGAGGGGTTCAGATAAATCGACGGAGATTCGGGTGGATCAACATGGGGGGTGTCGTTGATCATATCCTCGAGAATTTCTTCCTGTGCTAGGTCTCTCTGGATTGGATCCATAGTTTTCTACAAAATGCACACAATAACATTAGCAAAATTCTAGTGATGCCCTAACCCTAACCCTAAGTCCGGGCGGCCCGCAAGCACCACCGAGTCATCGACGCATCATCGACAACCGATAGTGCCATTGGCCTCTCACCATCATACTATATATACTCCATATATACTATACACATATATACTATACTCCATATATACTATACACATATATACTATACTCCATATATATACAATATACTATATCTATTATATTACAATATTCTATATCTAAAAGATACAAGAAATAAAAAAACATATATATATACTATATATATTCTATTACTATACACAAACATATATATATACTATATATATTCTATTACTATACACAAACATATATATATATACTATATATATCTATATACTAGTAATAATTATTAACATATAAAAAAGATACACGAAAGAAAAAACATATATACAATATACTATATATCTATAATATACTATATACAATATACTATATCTATAATATACTATAAAAAACATATATACAATATACTATATCTATAATATACTATAAAAACATATAATATATATACAATATATAATATACTATATATACAATATACTATAAAAAAAGATACACGAAATTAAAAAAAGTGGCCGGGGCCAGCGGGGACAGAGCTGGAGAGGCAGGGCGTGGTCGGGGGCGCCTCCCGGGCTCGTCGGGGCCGGGGATGGAGGAGGCGCGGCGCGCGGCGGGAGGAGGGAGTTACCTCTGGCGGGGCTCGCCGGGGCCGGGGACGATGGAGGAGGCGCGGCGTGCGGCGGGAGGAGGGAGGAGGCGCGGCGCGCAGCGGGGCGGACGTCTGTGGCGTCTGGAGAGGCGGCGGCGTGGCGGGGCGGCTGTGCAGACGGCTGGAGAGGCGGCGAGAGGCAGTCCAAATTTTGGCAGCCTGTCGACGTCGTCGTCGTCCTCGCGCGCGTCTGCAGAGTGTGGAGATGGAGATTAGGGGAGCGAAGCGGCGCGTATTTAAATGGATGAACCTTTAATCCCGGTTCGTGGCTCGCACCGGGACTAAAGGGCCTTTAGTCCCGGGGCGAGCCACGAACTAGGACTAAAGGTATGACCTTTAGTTCCGGTCCGTGGCTTGCCCCGGGACTAAAGGCTTTTTGGCACTGCACACGGGGTGCGCGCCAACAGCACCCTTTAGTCCCGGGCCATGCCACAACCCGGGACTAAAGGCCCCTTTTTAAAAAAATTGACTACAACCTCTATTTCCCGCCTTATTGCATACTATGTTATTAAATAAACTACTATATACAATATTATTAAATCTGATAAAAGTTTACAATATTTTAGGGTTTAGGGTTTAGGGTTTAGGGTTTCGGGTTTACAATCTGATAAATAAAATTCAATTAGCATATTATTTAAACATTTGAATTTTACAGTTTTTGCATACTTATGAATTTGAGAAAAATTTCAACATGAAAAGTTCTTGAATTTGAATAACTAATCCAAATCTAGTTTCTGTTTTATAAAATAATTATTCTAACTAGTGAAACTAATAACCATTTTGCCATTTCCAATTTAAAAATGCATTAACTATTATATTTTGCATATTTTTAACATAAAAAGTGCTTGAATTTGAATCAGAGATTCAAATCCATTTTCTGTTTTATAAAATAATTATTCTAACTAGTCAAACTATTAACCATTTTGCCATTTTCATGTGATTTCGACACTCCGGTGGTCTTCCTCCAGCGAAACCCTAGACCGAGGGCCTCGGATCGTCTACCCCTGTAGCTTTCTCCGTACGAGGGTAGCCCCTTTAGGGTTTAGGGTTTAGGGTTTAGGCTTGGTCGTTGCCATAGCACATCTAGACTCATATCTGCCGCCTCTCTCCACTCTATCCCATGGCTTTCACCATACCTCTAACCCCAGGGAGGCGGAGATGGAGTCTTTCACGGGCTAGCAGGAAAATATTTTTCGAGGCGGAACTTCTGAAGATGCCATAGGGCGTGTGCACCAAGGGCATCTTCGAGAAATTCCGCCAGGGGAGATTTCCCAACCCTTTCCTCCATCCATGGGGATGAAAATCTCCATCCATGTTGGCTTGGTCGTTGCCATAGCACATCTACACTCATATCTGCCGCCTCTCTCCACTCTATCCCATGGCTTCCACCATACCTCTAACCCCAGGGAGGCGGAGATGGAGTCTTTCACAGGCTAGCAGGAAAATATTTTCTGAGGCGGAACTTCCGAAGATGCCATAGGGCGTGTGCACCAAGGGCATCTTCGAGAAGTTCCGCCACGGGAGTTTCCCAACCCTTTCCTCCATCCATGGGGATGAAACTCTCCATCCATGTTGGCTTGTTGAGTTGCTTGCCATGGCGTATTGATGCTCCTTTTATAGGCACGGCGCCGCTTCTACTTTGTCTTCTTCCTCCGACAGGGCGTCGTGCGTTACATGCTTTATCTCATCGAGTAGTGCGTCCACCCACGCGTCCTTATCCTACCGATAGCTTTAGTCCCGGTTTGAGCCCCCACCCGGTACTAAAAGTTACCCATGCGTCCTTATCCCACCGACAGTTTTGTTAGATGACACAAAAACCACCTTCAGTCCCGGTTGCACCCACCAGCCGGTACTAAAGGTTAGCCACCCCCCAGATAAGGCCCTCCCAGATAAGCCTCCCCCAGATAAGGCCCCCCATCTTTTGTCCCGGTTTGAGCCCCCACTCGGGATGAAAGTTTCCCGTGCCACTGCGTTCCCGCGCTTTCCACCGGTTCCCACCTCTGTCTCAAATAAAAGGTTTAATACATTACATAGATTTATGTCTCAAATAAAAGGTTTAATTACATAGATTTATGTCTCAAATAAAAGGTTTGATACATTATTACACATCACCAACATCTAGTGTTGTGGTTTTCTTCTGCACCGTAGCCATGGAGAATCTTCATCATTTAACAGGATGCTTGGGTCAGTTTTCACTTTGAAGGGCGGAATTTCATGAAAATTATTGTAATCTTATGACATGTCTGTCTTATCATCCACTCCCACGATGTTTCTTTTTCCTGAAAGAACTATGTGGCGCTTTGACTCATCGTATTCTGTACTCTTTTGCTTATCGTTCCTTTTTCTCGGTTTGGTAGACATGTCCTTCACATAGAAAACCTGAGCCACATCGTTGGCTAGGACGAATGGTTCATCCATGTACGCAAGATTGTTGAGATCCACTGTTGTCATGCCATACTTTTCGTCTACATGTACCCCGCCTCCTGTCAGTTTGACCCATTTGCACCGAAACAAAGGGACCTTAAAAGTAGGTCCATAGTCAAGTTCCCATATCTCCTCTATGTACCCATAATATGTGTCAATCTGCCCATTGTCATCTGTTGCATCAAAGCGGACACCACTGTTTTGGTTGGTGCTCTTTTTATCTTGGGCGATCGTGTAAAATGTATTCCCATTTATCTCGTACCCTTGGAAAGTACATATAGTCGAAGATGGTAACCTGGCCAACGAGTACAACTCATCTCCAACAGTGGTGTTATTCATGAGATGTGTCTGCAACCAATTGCCAAAATACTTCTCGTGTTCCCCTTTAATCAAGGTTTCAGGCTTCCCCGGGTTTTCGGAGCGTAGAATATTCTTGTGTTTCTCGATATACGGAGCCACCACGGTGGAATTGTGTAGAACTGTGTAGTGTGCTTGAGTGAAAGAATGCCCGTCCCTACATACCATTGATTTCCTTCCTAGTGTGCCTTTTCCAGTCATCCTCCCCTCATACCGAGATTCAGGAACACCAATCGGCTTAAGGTCAGGAAGAAAGTCAACACAAAACTCAATGACCTCCTCTGTTCCATAGCCCTTGGAGATGCTTCCTTCTGGCCTAGCACGGTTATGAACATATTTCTTTAAGACTCCCATGAACCTCTCGAAGGGGAACATATTGTGTAGAAACACAGGACCGAGAATTCTAATCTCTTCGACTAGGTGAACTAGGAGGTGCGTCATAATATTGAAGAAGGATGGCAGGAACAACAACTCGAAGCTGACCAGACATTGGACCACATCAATCTGTAATCCTGATAGACTTTCTCGATCGATTACCTTCTGAGAAATTGCATTGAGGAATGCACATATCTTCATAATGGCTAGTCGAACATTTTCTGGTAGAATTCCCCTCAACAACTGGAAGCAATTGCGTCATAAGCACATGGCAGTCATGAGACTTTAGGTTTTGAAATTTTTTCTCTTTCATATTTACTATTCCCTTTATATTCGACGAGAAGCCAGACGGGACCTTTGTAACACCCTCAAATCGGCCCTATGCAAGTTTTAGCGCTTTCCGCCAAACCCGCATAGAAACGATTCAAGGAAGCCCACCAGGCACTTTCGTGCGGGTGGAAAACGAAGTAATAACATTACACAACAGTCCTCGATGGGACCCACAGAACAGATATATATACAACAGTGACTCCCTGAGTCAAGAATACAGATATACCATACAAAGATCCAGATCACCTTGAAAACGATAGAGCGTCCGACTACGGACAAGACGCAAATGGGGCTAAGAGCCCTGAAGAATAACCAATGGCGTCCATAACCCTGCCCAGGCCAAGCCGGAAGGGTAACCCTGCTAACGACGGCGATCTCAAACCTGCTAAAACAAAAGGGGTGCCGACAAAAGGCAAAGGAAAAAGAGGAGCGTCAGTACTGAGGCCAGTACACGGCGAGGCTAGAATTCGGCGGCTCTTGCCTACATAGGTATGGTGGGCTGAAGCCGCAGCGCAGCGGCACTAAACAACCTATAGAGACTCGATATCACTGGCGGCTATTAGAGGTAAGAAAGACCTATTCGGATCCAACCTGAAGCTAACACCAAACAAACTCATCCTGGTATTTCCCCCTCGAGACCAAACGAGGAAGTCGGACCAAGGAACTCACACAGTTGGCAGTTTTATTCATTCCATTATAATTGAAGCACTTACTAGTCAGATATAGATAGCGTGGGCCGTCCTGATAGCATAAGTATTGGGCAGTTTTTAATCACAATTCCATTGTAGTTGGGACATTTACTAATCAGACATACTTGTCCTGAGGAATTCCAAAACCTAGCAATTGTTGGCACTTTTATCACATTCCATTGGAGTTGTAATACTTACTAGGCAGATATAGTATGACACAGATCACCCCAGATCCACCAGTTGTTGGCATTTTTATTATCCCGTTATACTTGAGCTGATTACTAGGCACATATTAAGTCAAATTTATAGCACTACTTTAGTTATGCTTGTCTATGATCGAGATACTGTGCTCCAAGTCGTCCATAACCACGGACACAGCTTTCAGAAAGTTTTTACCCTGCAGGGGTGCACCAATAGCAACACACACTCGATCAACCTCGGAAAAACCAACTCAAAACCCAACGAGGCATTCACGACAAAGCGATCACAGGATTCAGAAATATTTCAGGGGGCCACCCCACTAAGCTACCCGCAACGAAGTTGGCCGGCTCCGGAACGGACCCAGGGTTTGTGTGGACGGCTGTAAACGACTGGGAACCCGAAAATGTGACTAGGCTTGTCGATACAGCGAAAACGTGTCACGATCCTAAACAGTACCTGTGCTCCACGCACAATCGAAAATAAAGCAGTAACATGGCATAAGTACAGGATAGTAATGAAGCCCCAAACT
Organism: Avena eriantha; assembly: GCA_910589775.1. Lineage (NCBI taxonomy): Eukaryota > Viridiplantae > Streptophyta > Magnoliopsida > Poales > Poaceae > Avena > Avena eriantha. The sequence goes on from OU342740.1 coordinate 380,772,330, forward strand.
ACTTTGTGGCCCCAAGAAATAGAAATGAATCAAGCTCTGGCTCAGGAGGGTCCATAAGGCCTCCCGGATGTGGATAGTGCGAAAAATCAAGGAACAGGTATCAAGTACTCGGGGTCCTACAGGACACAAGTGAGCGTGGAAGAACCAAATAACATCTATTGCCCACCGATGCCTCTGCATTAGTTATATCTAGCATTTTAATAGTTGTATTTAAAGTCCTGATCATCTCCACCATAAACATCTGCCAGCAATAAACATCTGCCCACATTCCAACAACGGTGGCATTCGTCAACACGAGATCGCACCTGAGCAAGCAACTACGACTCGCAAGGCCCGCTATCTACCAAACACAGGTAATAGGAGGTGTCCAAGGCAATATAGAGGTTGCACGGGATATAACTGGGATACGGAACTAAAGCATCGCGACACAGATAGCAATAGATCAACAGGAGGAAATAAAGACTATAAATGCAAAATAGGTGGAAGGGGGAGGGATGCTCGCCTGGGAAACACTGCCGACAGATCATATCCGGAGAACTTGTCGATACTCGCATTAACTCGTCGGCCTAATCCATGAAGAAGCAAACACTAGAAAAACACCGGATGCAATATTTAATACTACGACAGAAGATCTGGCATGATTATGATATGATGCATGGCATGGCACAGATGCGGTGCAATTAGGCAATATTAAGCGGAATTGGGGTCCCGACAATTAATTACACGGTTCAAGTTATTTGACTACCCCGCAATTTAAATGTTGAATTAACAAGGCGAAATAGGGCAACGGTTCGCTACTCAATTTTAAATGGAGCCAATATAAGACTAGAAAAGCCCTCATATAGACTCCATATTTAATTATGATGTGAATCGGCATAATGCCCCCAAACCCACATGATGTGATGCGAATATGAACCATTTAATGTGCAACAAGTGATAATGTTATTGTTATAAAAATAATGGGGTCTCGGATAGGGAATCACATTAGGGTTTGGCGAACTTGGCGTGTCGAGGGGTTCGGGGTTCGACAGGTTCGACGGGGGAGGAAACGGCTCGACGGGATCGGTCTCGGCAGAAACGTTCTCGGATAACGGAGTAGATCTTGGCGTATCCGAGAAGAAGGACTTGGTTTGGCGTCGGGGGCGCATCGGATTCGCCCTGGTCGGTGTCGATCTTGTCGTCGCGGAGATCTTGTCGGGTCCGTGCCATCGACTCGGTCTTGGCGTTCGGGAAGAAGAACTTGGCGTTCTGGGTCGGTGACCTCGGTGTACCGCGGTGAAGTGCTTGTCGTTCCGGTGACGATCTTGGCAGGCTTCGGATCCGGGTCTTGACGTGGCCTTCGGATCACCGGGATCGGGCTTCGGGGTCTCGGTGGGATCGGTCTTTGGTTCCAGGAAGGATTTCTCGATGTTCCGTGAGGTAGATCTTGGCGTCCGGGTTCTCGACAATCTTATCGCATCCGCGGTCGCCGGGCATCGGTGTAGGAAGAAGGTCTTGTCGCAGGTGTGATCTTCAGGTCCGCGAAGTGGCTTCGAGTATGGCGACGCGTGTCGAAGATCTTGTCGGGGTGGATCACCTCTTGTAGCGTCATCATCAAATTCGTGCTTGACTAGCCGTTTTTGTCACCACGGAAGTCTCAGGTCGGTGTGGCGCTTGGTGTCGGTCTATCGACCTCGATGAAGACACGGGTACACGGAGAAGACCTTGCCACTCGCAACAAACACACTGGAAGCACGATGTATCAGAGTTTTTCCCTACAGCACACCACAGGCACATCAACTAAGGCAACCTACATAGGGGCCACGAGGAATTTGCAGAGGACCGCGACCTCGGGACAGCGGCACCATGCCACTGCGGTAGTCGACCAGCGGCGGCTCGGAAGATGGAGGCGATGCGAGGCAGGGCAGAGTACCGGTGGAGGAAACTAGGGAGGCGGAGGCGTTGTTGGCGGCGGTCGGGGTCGCGGGAAGAGGCGACGCCCGACGGTGGCTTCGGCCCTGATGGCGGGGCTCGGCGCAGGGCCGACAGGCGGGACGGCGGGGTCGCCCAGGTCGGCGGCGGCGGTTGGTGAGCGGAGGAAGGGGATTTGCTGGCGGCGGCGACCCGGGAAGGAAGGAGGTGAGGCATGCCGATGCGGACGAGGAGGAAGCGGGCCGGGGTCGGCAGAGGCGAGCCGTCGGGGTGGGGGAAGGAGGCGGCACCGGGGACCTGCGGGGAGCAGAGGGCGGTGAGGGGGCGCAGGCGCAGAGGGGGAAGGCGGAGGAGAGGACGGCGGTCTCGCGGCGACGCCGGAGGGCGGGGCCGGGGTATGGTGGGGAAGAGACGGCCCGAGAGGATCTGGCGGCGGAAGCAGATGGCGGCGGGGACAGCGAGCGGGGAAGGGAGGAGACGTGCGAGAGAGGAAGGCGGGGCACGCAACGCGAGGAGAATGGGGTGGGGCCAAGCGACGGGCGCGGGGCGCGTTGTCGGCCGTGGGGATTGGTGTCTGGCGGCAGGTGGGGCCTAGCCCGCCTGGGGCTACGCGCCCAGGAGCGTGTACGGCGTGCGGGAGGCGGGAAAAGGTGGCCAGGTGGGGAGAGCTGGCGGTGGATGGGCAGGTGGTAGCGGGGGAGTGGTTGGAGCTTGGGCTCGAGGTGACGTGGCGTGATGGGATAGGTCGGGGTGAGGTGGAGGGGGCTGGGTAGGATAGGGTGGGGTAGGAAAAGGGTTTGGGTGTTTAGACAGATTAGATATTTAATTTGGAGGTGGCCGACTAGGCTTTCGGGCCGGGCTGGCTGCCTCCTGTAAAAATAATATAAATTTGTTTATTTAAAACGGGGCTTTTGAAAACCGTTGGAAGACAAAACAAAATATTCCGGAGACCCGGGTTTTAATTTAAAATAAAGACGGGGCGTTTAGAAAACAAAACTAGGCTTTTCGAAAATAGTTTTATGCAAACAAATGCAAGATGACATGACGATGCTCAAATGCAATGTGGCATGATGACATGAGCATGCGGTCATGATGATGCAATGCACAAAAACACCGCGATTTTCTAGTAGTGGTTTTTGCGGGGCGCTACAACCTTGATACTGAAAAGGACTTCAAAAAAGATTTCCTTCTCTTCTTTGGTAAGAGCGTAGCTGGCAAGCCCTTGAAACTGCCATGGATGCTTGCCGTCTCGTCCTTTATGATGTTGTTGGTCCTCCCGTGCTGCCGGGGTATCTTTTGACTTCTCATACAAGCCTAGGAAGCCTAGAATATTCACGCAAAGATTCTTCATCAGGTGCATCACGTCGATTGCAGAGCGGACCTCATGCACTTTCCAATAGGGTAGCTCCCAAAATATAGATTTCTTCTTCCACATGGGTGCGTGTCCGGTAATGGGGTCTTTCGGAACAGGTTGTCCTCCAGGACCCTTTCCAAAGATTACATCCAAATCCTTGACCATACCAAATACATCAGCACCACTACGGGGGACAGGCTTCGTCCGGGTTTCTGCCTTGCCATTGAAATGCTTGCCTTTCTTCTTTAAGGGATGACTGGGCGGAAGAAAACGATGATTGTACGGGTACACATTCTTTCTACATTTATCCAGATATATACTTTCAGTCTCATCTAAACAGTGCGTGCATGCATTGTATCCTTTGTTCGTCTGTCCTGAAATGTTACTAAGAGCAGGCCAATCATTGATGGTTACGAACAGCAACGCTTGTAGGTCAAATTCCTGCTATTTGTGCTCATCCCACACACGTACACCTAGTTTGGCCCACAACTGTAGAAGTTCATCAACTAATGGCCTTAGGTACACATCAATGTCGTTGCCGAGTTGCTTCGGGCCTTGGATGAGCACTGGCATCATAATGAACTTCTGCTTCATGCACAACCAAGGAGGAAGGCTGTAGATACATAGAGTCACGGGTCAAGTGTTGTGACTGCAGTTCTGCTCCCCAAAAGGATTCATGCCATCGGTACTTAGACCAAACCATAAGTTCCTTGCGTCACCAGCAAAGTCCGGGAAGTCTCTCTCGATTTTTCTCCACTGCCGACCATCAGCAGGGTGCCTCAACATCCCGTCTTTCTTACGGTCTTCCATGTGCCATCGCAACAACTTGGCATGCTCTTTATTTCTGAACAAACGTTTCAACCGTGGTAGTATAGGAGCATACCACATCACCTTGGCAGGAACCCTCTTCCTGGGTTGCTCGCCCTCAACATCACCAGGGTCATCTTTTCTGATCTTATACCGCAATGAAGTGCATACCGGGCATTTATCCATATTCTCGTACTTCTCACCGCGGTAGAGGATGTAGTCATTAGGGCATGCATGTATCTTCTGCACGTCTAATCCTAGAGGGCAAACAAGTTTCTTTGCTTCGTACGTACTGGAGGGCAATTGCTTATTTCTTGGAAGTAGCTTCTTCATTATTACCAGCAACTTTTCAAATCCCGAGTCAGTCATACCGGTCTCTGCCTTCCACTTCAACAATTCCAGTGTGCTACCCAGCTTCTTCTGGCCATCTTCACAAGTTGGATACAGCAATGTGTTATGGTCCTATAACATCTGCTCAAACTGCAACCTCTCCTTTTCTGTGTCGCAGTCTCGCCTTGCATCACTAATGACCCGACCAAAATCATCAACGGGCTCATCTGGTTCCCGTTCTTCACCCCCTTCTTTTTCATTATCTTCAACTACGGTATCATCGTATTCAGGGAACATAGATCGGTAGTTGTCATCATCGTTCTCTTCTTCATCGCCGTCTTCCATCATAACCCCTCTTTCTCCGTGCTTGGTCCAAACATTATAGCCGGACATGAAACCAGACCGAAGCAGGTGGCTCTCAATGACTCTTGAGGAAGTGTGAGCCTGCTCATTCCGACATTCAACACATGGACAACACATAAAACCATCCCGCCACTTGTTCGCCTCGGCCACAAGGCGAAAAGAACGCACGCCTTCTCTGTAAGCGTCAGAGCGTCGGTCACCGTACATCCATGGGTGGCTCATCTGCATCATACAACCATGCATATATATCAAACGCAATCACGATGCTTAAATTAGTACCACGTAGTCAAAATGAGAAAATAGTTGCTAACCTTTTAGGACACTTCAAAACAAAGAGGAGAAACCTTAAGTGTCGCTCTGGCAGCTCATATCATATTTTGTCTTGTGTGAACTCAAGTGGCATCGCTCTAATAGGCATTTCACTGAACACCTCTAGTGCATATGAAGAAAAAAGTTAGCACAAAGTTTATACCCACCTCTCACATAGGAAAAAAACAGGAGACCGTGGAGGGTTGGGTGCATATATATAGGGCCAGGCCATTAGTCCCGGTTTGAGATACAAACCGGGACTAAAGGTTCTGTCAGGAGCACATGCGCCGGCCCAGACCCATTTGTCCCGGTTTGTATCTCAAACCGGGACTAATGGTTCCTTACGGACCGGGACATAGTGCCTCGGCCTCCTCGGGCCGTCTGGTTCGGACCATTAGTCCCGGCCCCAGCCACGGCCGGGACTAATGGCCCGAACCAAAGGCCCATTTTCTACTAGTGTCTTTACAGGAAGATCTCTAAGCGTCGTAGTGCCCTTAAGCATGTTTCCCTATGGTTCGGCAATGACATAGACATGATCTCGATCAATGATCAACATTGGGACCAAGACGCTCATATTGACCCCTATGAACTTCACGAATCACCATCATGTCGAACCTTAAACGATATGTCCAATTTTCTTTGTTACGTGATACAAGACTTGTCCGAGATATGATCATCAGTATCATGATACTTTGCTCAATCTCGTTTCTAATGAGTACTATTTTACTCGTTCACGTGAATTCCATCCTCATGACCTAGTCATGCGTTGCGTAGCTTATGGATGTAATTCACCGAGTTGGCTAGTGTATATTTCCGTCACACAGGAGAACAAATCCCGATGTTGATGCATAGGCATCAAACTGCCCCTTCCGACTACCCAACATGCACCTTATGGTCACACAGTCACGGACATGACGGTTGATGCAGTCAAAGCAATCCTCCGATAACAGTGATTAATATGATCTCATTGTCTAAGGATTAGGACACTCCGTTTCTGACAATTGCAATATGAACTAAGTGACATGATCTTGTTGCAACAATCATCGGTGGGAAATATCCATCACATTATACTAAATGATATGACTTCATTGTCAGTTGGCTTCAACAACACCATGATCAGGAAACCTTGATCATCAGCTGCCCAATAAACTAGTTGAATAGAGGCTACTAGGGACCTGGGTTTGTTTATATACCACACCCGTATCAATTTTTTCGCTTGATACACTTATAGCATAATATAAAACTATTATGAACTAATGAGATATGATAATGAACCCCTTTATTATTTGCCTCTAGGGCATATCTCCTTCAACGGCGCCCTTGGCTATGCCAGCTGCCATGAACTCGGTGACGCGCTGAGACAAAGGGACTGATCACATTGGTCACGCCGACATGTGTGAGTTGGTTTTACACCGACGTCGGTCTCCCGACAAGAATACTGCCGCCAGGCATAGCCTTTGTGTTGGGTTCGCAGCATAGAAAACAAAAAATTACTACGATGAGAACTATATGCCAAGATCTATCTACTAGATACAAGCAACGGGTGGATATACATCCATACAGAACTTACCCTCGAAGACAACAAAGCTTTGTTAATGAGTTGGAACTCGTGGATGATGTAGTCGTACACTTGCTGATCTCAAGATCGTGATGAAGTCCAGCAGGTCCGGCTCTAGCATGTCCATCAGATCCAGCTCCAGCATGTCCAGCACCACCAAGTCCAGCACCGCAAAGCAGCAGTGCATCCGTAATCTCACACACGTCCGGTACCCCGACAACCTCTGTCCCTCGCTCCAGCAAAGTAGCGGAAGCAGCAACTCCTTTCCAGATAAAGCCACCGGGAACATGTATCTCGCTAATCTGAGACCATGGGGAATAACTAGAGGGGGAGAGAGATCCTTCACGAGGAGGTGTAAGGAAGAAGGGGTGTGAGGGGGGCGTTTTATAGGAGGAGGGGTGCCCCTCCCCATTGTCGGCGCCCAAGGGGTGACCCCTCACCTCCTCATTCATGTGGTGGTAACTCCCTCCACATAAATTTCCCCCTTCACATTCTCTTTTAAAGTCTCCACTTTAAATGCATTAAATTTCTCCAAATTTAATGCTCTCTCATTTAATAAAACTCTTTTATTAGTTTTATTCAGAATTTTGTTAATTACTTTAATTAACAAACATTCACATAAAACCCCTGCAATATTTCAATATTACATGCAGAACCAATTTCAGCAATTTCACTCGAAATAGTTTCGGTGTCTATTGAAATAATTCCAGCGCTTTCTTAAATCTTTATCTAAAACATATTTGCTCCAAATAGTGTCGGTATCCCTTAAGTGTGTCACCCTACGGTTCTCGAATAATGCAGACATGATCGAGACCCCTCTCAGATCAATAATTAGAAGGGGGACCTAGAGATCCATACTAACTCCTACACATTCAACGATGACTTCTGTGATCGTGAGAACCTTTAACGCTAGTAACTAAATCCCTTTGTCTCATGATATAATACATGTCCGAGATTCGATCATCGGTATCCAAATACCTAGTTTGATCTCGTTACCGACATGCACTCTTTTCTCGTTCCCGTGATATAACATTCTAGTGATCACATCACTTGCTTACAAGCTATCTTAATGTGATATCACCGAGAGAGCCCAGAGTATATCTATCCGTCATTGGGATGGAAAAATCCCATTCTTGATCCATGAGCTTCAACATAACACCTTCGTAGCACTGAACCCACCTTTATAGTCACCCTGTTACGGTGTGACGTTTGATGTTATCAAGATACTCTTTCGGTGTTAGCAATTAACATGATCTCATGGTCTAAGGACTAAGATTACTTCGTATGATGTTATAACAATATAAACATAATGACTTTGATCGTAATGCTATACTTCGGATGAATGTTCATCACATCATTCCACCAATGTTGTGACCTCGTTATTAACAACATCCAATGTCCATGATCAGGAAACCTTGATCATCTTATTAATCAACGAGCTAGTTTATATGAGAGGCATTACTAGGAACTTTGTATTTTGTTTATTAAACACACATGTATTAACATTTCCAATTAATACAATTATAGCATGCAAAATAAACATTTATCATAAACATGGAATATAATAACCACTTTATTATTGCCTCTCGGGCATATTCCCTTCAGTCTCCCACTTGTACTAGAGTCAATAATCTAGTTTGAAAAACTTTGCGTATTGAACACCTATGGCTTTCTGGTGTTGCATATACGCGATTGCTACTGGCTAACATAATCTCCGGATCTAACAGTTTTAGGTCCGTGTGTATTTGCATGTCTTTGCGTCTCTACGCATCACTCATTCTCAAATGAGATGGCATTGTATAAATTTGGTCCTTTGGTGAGACCTTTAGTTCGTTCAGGTTAAAATATGTTGATATTATTGTCATACAATATATCTTCATAGTATTAGCCCACTTCGAACCACACGTAGATTGATAACAAACTACTTAACACAAATGCCCTCCTTTGATGCTACTATAACAGTCATATACTTAGCCTTTTGTTGTAGTATCCGTCACAATGTTTCAACTTTGGAACTTATCCAAATTCATCATGGAACATCCTTTCCATTACATTGTGCCACTCATAGTCTAAATTGAGATAAATTTAATTTGTATCTTGTGACAAAACTAGTATCAATGTAACACTTTATAATGAACTACCTTTAACTATTTGTCACTTATACATGATATATTCTTAGTTCTTCCAAAGCTCATAAGAATATGTTTACTATCGTCCAATGATCATCTTATGAATCATTCTGGTATGTGCTCATAACATTTAGAGCATAGGACATTCTGGATATATGCATATCACGATATAATCGATCAAAATATTCATCTGATTTTACTCACCAAGTGTTGAAACACTTGAATCTTGATACAATCCTTTCCATGCAGCAAGAACCTTTCTTGTTGTTTCCATATTGAACCCTTTCAGTATCTCATATATGTATGTCTGGCACAACCATATTAGCGCCTCAATCTATCCATATAGATATTGATGCCAAATATTCCGGTTTTTCCCAAGTCTTTCATCGAAATCTTATTTTAATGAAATTTTTAACTTGTGTCAATACAAGATACATCATTTCCAATCAACAATATGTCCTCTACATAATGTATTAGAAATATGTCTCAGTGCTCCTGATACGTCCATTTTGCATCACTATTCTATGTCTTAATTCACTATTATTCATTGATATATTTCATATTGAGAGGTGATACTTATGTTATTTCATCTATTTTTGCATGGTTGATGACTTTTGGAGCATGGACCGCTGTAGTCAGGATTCTGATGGAAAATGTGCTGTTTGGAGGCAAAATTCATGAAGATCGGAAAATCCAGGAACATATACGGAAAATCCTATTTTTCCAGAAGACTAAGGATGCCATAAGAAGGAGTGGAGATGGGCCACATGTGGCCCACACCACCCCATGGCGCCGGCAGCCTTAGGCCGCGCCAGGAGGTGGTGTGGCCACCCTGGCCCACTCCAGCCTCTCCCCTCTGGCGTATATCATCCTCCCGAAACCCTAAGACTCGGTGAGCGACCACAGAAACATTCCGCCGCCTCTGCGGGGCGGAAAACACCGAGAGAGAAAGATCTCTCCGGCAGACAGATTTCTGCCGGGGGAATTCCTTCCCGGAGAGGGGAGATCGTCGCCATCAACACCACCATCAAGCTGGACTTCATCGGGATCATCATCATCATCACCACCATCATCACCATCAACACCCTCATCACCATCTCCATATTGCTATAACAATTGCGTTGAATCTTGCATAGTTCATAGGGGAAACTTTCCCAGTGTTGATTACTCTTTGTAGTTTATGCTATTGAGTGAACCATTGAATTATTGTTTATGTTCAGATTGTTATACATCATTATTCCATATCTGATCATGATCCATATGATGTCTTGTGAGTAGTTCGTTTTGTTCTTGAGGACATGGGATAAGTCTTGTTGTTAGTAGTGGAGTTGCGTTGAGAAAGATTCAATAGATTGTTATTTAAGTTGTGGTGTACTTCTTCTAGTGGTGTCATGTGAACGTCGACTACATGACACTTCACTTATATGGGCCTAGGGGAATGCATTGTGTATTTGGCTACTAATCGTAGGGGTTGCCGGAGTGATAGAAACCTAAACCCCCGTTAGGAAACCATTGCACAAGGGATGTGAGGGTCTTAGAGTTTAAAGCTGTGGTTAGGTCTCTACCTTAATTACTTTCTTGTACTTACGGATGTTTGCAAGGGGTATAATCACAAGTATGTATTAGTCTTGGATGGGGCGGTTGAAAGGGAAATGGACGTCGCCTAGAGGGGGGGTGAATAGGCATTTTAAAATTATTACGGTTTAGGCTCTAATAAATGCGGAATAAAACTTAACGTTTGATTTATCAAGCCAAAACCTATATCCACTAGTTTCACTAAGTGCACCAACAACCTATGCTAAGCAAGACTAGCAACAAGGTGATAGCAAGATATAGTACTTCAAGCACGAAGGCTATCACAATGTAAATTGCATAGGTAAAGGGCTCGGTTGAGAGATAACCGATGGACGCGGAGACGATGATTTGTTTCCCGAAGTTCACTTCCAAAGAAGCTACGTCTCCATTGGAGAGGTGTGGGGGCGCAATGTACTTTGAACGCCACAAATGGCTCACCTCGAGGTGTGGTGGCTCGATGCTCACCCAACGCCACACAAGGCTCGATGCCACCAAGGATGCGAAGCCACGCAACTCACCGACGCCACAAAAGGCTCACCCTATTCTCCCGTGAGCTCGCCACAAAGGCCTACTCACGTTCCACTATGGGACACTTGAGGGTGGTCACCGAACCCGTACAAGGCTTGGGGCAATCTCCACAACTCAATTGGAGGGCTCCCAAGAAATGCCACAAAGGCTCCACAATGCCACAAAAGGCCAACAAGCTTGGGGAACCTCCACAACTCAATTGGAGCCCCAAGAACAATGCCACAAAGGCTACAAAGCCACAAAAGGCAACAAGACCACAAAAGGCTACAGGACCACAAAAGGTCAACAATCCAACCACACGACCGTCTAGGGTTCCAAGAACCCAAGAGAAACAAGCCCAAGGGCTTGAACTCGCCGAATCTCTGAGGAGAACTCAAACCTATGCACCAAATGCAAGAGGTAAGTCCTTCACTCTCAAATTCCACCAAAGCTACAAAATCTATTGGGGGAATAAGGGAGGAAGAACACAAGAGGAGAACACAAAACTCTCCAAGATCTAGATCCCAAGGATTCCTTCACAAAGAAGGGATTTTGCTTGGTGGGGCTTGTAGATCTAGATCTCCTCTCTCAAAACCCTCAAAAAGATGCAAGAATCATAGGAGGGGAAAGGGGAGAGGGCAAACTCTTCAAGGTCAACAATGGAGGAGAGAGAGAGCAAGAACCAAGAAGAACGAGTTAGGGCCGAAGGGGAAAGGGGAGCTCCTTTTAAAGGGCTCCCCGACCTGCCTGTTACCCACAGAATCGCGCACGGCCGGTAGTACCGGTGGGTGGCCGGTACTACCGGTGGCACCCAGCCAACGGTCAGAAAACAGCGAGAGAAAGACCAAAAACGCGAGCCTGGCCCATACTACCACCGCTTCGCCGGAACTACCGGTGGCAAGAATGTCCTAGCGGTACTACCGCCTAAAATACCGACAGAAGTACCGTCAAATAGCACAAACCAGGCAGAGAGCATACTGAACCAAAAATGGGTTCACCGGAAGTTGGGTTGGTATTAACACCGGTACTACCGGCGGCATTTCTGCCCGAGCGGTACTTCCGGCGTCTGGCCAGTACTTCCGGTCAGAGAAACTTCAGAACCAGAAATGCCATAACTTTTGCATCCGAACTCCAAACGAGATGAAACCAATTTTGTTGGAAATATAACGACGTGTAAAATATTGGATATCACCAAGGGAGAAAACACCATGAATATATATGTGAGATACCTCCCAAGGTGTGGAGCCTAAAAACCCGCAAGATCAAAAACGTAATGAGATATGCATGGGAAATCCGTTTTTGATGAACTAGAGCATGTTATGAAGATAACCACAAGCTCTAGATCCTCACATGGACAAGAACCAAACAACAACTAAGAAAGATGATTCTATGAATGCAAAGGTTTGAGCTCTCTCCGAAAGATACGAACAAGTCACCCACTCGAGAGCCCCTCTTGATAGTACGGCTACCTATCCTAAACCCGGTCTCCCAACACTACAAGAGACCGGTAAAATAGAAACCCTATCAAGATCATACCTTTGCCTTGAGCATCCCACTTGAGCGTGATGTAGACGATCTTGTCACCTCCAAGATGGAACACCTTTCTTGATTGCTCTTGCTTGCTCTTGTTTTATGAAGACTTGAGAAATGCTCCCCCATACTCCATGGGGGAAGCCTCTTCTTCGAACTTGTCTTCATCATTCCATGATTGCCGAGGATGGCAAGCTTCAAGAATGAGATCTTCTAGAGATGACGCATCTTGAGCTTGCACTTCAAATCTTGATGATGATGTCTTGAAGAAATCAATGAGGAACTCCATCTTCTTCTTCTTCTTCAAGGCATACTTGATCTTCTTCTTCTTCTTCTACTTGATTCTAATAGGCACAAAGCCCTTGGACGATGCTTCTTATTTTTCATCCTTGAAACCAACACATGGTCCAAGCGATGCCAATGGACAAACCTACAAGTGAAACTCAATTTGCACATTAGTCCATAGGGATTGTCATTAATTACCAAAACCACACATGGGGGCATACATGCCCTTTCAGCGGTACATTAGCACAAGTTCACCCACACAACACTTAGCAAGCTAAAGAAGATTAATCAACTATATGAAGCGAAAGCACTTGACAGTCTTCCCATGTGTCCTCGAGAACGTTTGGTCATCTTAAGTAATACAAATGGCTTGTCCTTTGCTGCATAAAGGATTGGGCCACTTGCTGCATTTATTCCTACTGTCTTTTATTTACTCGTACTTTGTTTACTTGCTTTATCAAAAAACCCTAAAAATCCGTTTGCTAAGTATTTGCAGAGAATTCCTGATCCTTACCACTAGCCAGCACCTTCTACTCCTTGTTGGGTTTGACACTCTTACTTATCAAAAATACTGCGATACACCCCCTATACTTGTGGGTCATCAAGACTATTTTCTGGCACCGTTTCCAGGGAGTGAAGCACTATTGGAGAGTGGAACTGGTAAAGGAAACTTCTACTGTGAGTATTTTTTACTTCTGCTAGTTGCTTTATTTTTGTTATGGATAATTCGATGAGTTTCTTATTTGGTAATGCTACTACCACTACTAAGGTAGTAGATAAGCCACCACCTGCTGAGAATGATGCTTACAAAATACCTACAAGAATTATTGATTGTGTTATGGATAACTACTATGTTGGGGATGGAACTGTCCATCCCGGTGATCATTTACTCTTTATACACGAATTATGCGGGTTGTTCAAGTGTGCAGGTATTACTATAGATCAAGTGAAGAAGAAGTTATTCTCATTATCGCTAAAAGGAAGAGATGGGGAATGGTATAAGCTGCTGAAGAATGGTCAAGCTCTGGAATGGGAGGAAATAGTGCCTCTCTTTTATTCAAAGTTTTATCCTCCTAGTGAGATTCATAAAGATCGGAATCAAATATAAGCCTTTTGGCCCCTTGATGGAGAGAGTACAGCTCAAGATTGGGGGAGATTGAAGTTACTAATGCTCAAATGTCCCATTCATGAACTCCCCAACAATATTATTATCAATAACTTTTATGCAAGGCTCCCTCTACATGACAAGGATTTATTGGACGCTTCTTGTGCTGGATCATTCACTCGCATGGAAGAAGAAGCTAAATGGGATCTTCTGGACCGTATTCAAGACAATGCTGAAGCTTGGGAGAATGACAAAGGTAGAAAGTCAGGTATAAATTATGATTATGAATGCATTGAATCTTTTATGGGAACTGATGAATTTCAAAATATTAAAAATGCTTATGGTCTAGACTCTCAAGCTATTGCTTCTTATTTTAAGGCTTTTGCTTCCTACATTGAAGTGCCTAAAACAAAGTGGAATAAGTATCATGAACCTTATAAAGATGTTTCTAAGAGTGTTCCTGCAAGAAAGACTGAAGTTTATACTGCTAATCATGTCTTACCTAAACCTTATATTGAGAAAATGCCTTTCCCGGTTAGGGTAAAGGAACATCTATGATAGCTAGTATGGTTAATGAAAGTATAAGTAAAGCTATTGAACCTGATAAACAAATGGTTTATGAACCAATAATAGAAAATGTGAAAGACTTTGTTACTAAATATGAAAAATAGGGACACACTATCCTTTGTAAGGATACCTCTAATATTGTTTCACATAGTAGTGTTATGAGAGCTAGTATTCCTGTGTTTTCTGTTAGACTAAGTGATCATTGCTATGATGGCCCTTGTGATAGTTATATTATTAAGTTTATGCATGATACTAAAAGTTACTATGAGAGAGGGAAAAGTGTTCTTATGCATCTTAATAATATCAAGTTTCCTTGTTTTATGCTGAAAGTTTTTATGTTGCACTTCTTTTGCCTTCTTATGCAAGTTGCTTCTGGTTTCAATAACTTGTTTGTTTACAAAATTCCCTTGCATAGGAAGTGGGTTAGACTTAAATGTGTGTGTGTTTTTGCTTCTTAATGCTCTCTTTCACTTCAATTCATATCCCTATGAGAGCTTCTTCAAAATTATCATGCCCATCTTAATGGCTATAAAGAAAGAGCTTTATGGGAGACAACCCAATTTGTTTTTGCTTTTAGTTTGTTTTTGTTTCTTTGAGTCTTGGAAGTTATTAATTCGGTAATAACCGCTCCTTATCCGTTTTGTTTGGTTTTTCTGTCAAGATCAACTTCTAATGAGAGAGAAGTAAGATTTGAGGAAGTTGCTGTCCTGAAACAGATTTTTCTGCTTCACCGTAAAAATTCGTGAGAGATCTCTGTATGTCGAATTGAGTTGTAATGTTTTGTGCTTCTGCCCCAGGTTGTTATTTAACTTTCGTTAGTTTTGCACTTTTCAATTTGAGTAACATAATATTTTTGAAAAAATTGATCTATACCTGCTGGTCTGTTTTGACAGATTTTGCCAATCTTGCATTTGCTTCTTTATTCGATTTCCTTTTGGAATTATTTTTGATTTTTCGGAAGGAGTTGCTTCATTAGCTTTTGTTTTGATGGTTTTCAGTTGAAGTTGGACTCAAAAGTTTTTATCACTTCACTTATACTAATGTTGCTAATGAGAACTGTGTGAAGTTTTGTGTGAAAGAAATTTCCAGAAAGTGGAGATAATGGTGTTATAAGGAAAAGAAAGGTTTTATGACTCAAGTAATAAGTGTATGAAGATGAAGATATTGATGATTCAAGTGGTGACTCCGGAAGGATCTACTAAATACCAAATTCAGAGACCTGTAGAGTATATTTCTAACTAGGTAACAGTTCTGGTAAGAAAAGTTCCACGAAAATATAACCCAACTATATTTTTGCAGTTTTCAGTCGATAAGGAAAGCTACGAAGCGAAAAGGGACGAAAATGGAGCCAGGGTGGCTCACACCACCCTGTGGCGCGGGCCCACCCCTAGCCGCGCCACCAGGTGGTGAGTTCGCCCCGGACTCCGCCTCCGACTCGTTTTCTCCCAGTATCTTCTTTTTGATATGAAACTTCGTAATATATAACCCCCCGGATCCCCCGAGGTCCGTATATCGTGTTTTCGTCGTGTTTTCGTCGTGTTTTTGTTTCGATCTGTTTCTATCAGGACATACTCTTTGAAAGCTTAGAAGCACAATGGTGTCCGCCAAGGATAAAGGGAAGGAGCCTATGGAGGAAGACCTCCAAGACCCCGGGAAGGAGAAGGAGATCAAGAGTGAAGGTGAAGAGGAGCAAGGCCAATATCCGCATACCGGCACTACCATTGCAAGCATTGGAGTGGTGGCAAATCCAGCCATTGGAGGGAAGCTTCCTCATCACCGTTCAGATCCCTGGTCACTTCCTCCACGCACCAAGAATCCTTTCCATACCCTTATCCATGAGCATCAATACCAGAATATGCCCAAAGGGAAATTACCCTCCAACTGGGATTTTCCTCGTTCTAGCCATGCAGGAAAAGAAGACTTCAAGGAGGAAGAGTGGGGAAAGAATAGCAAGAGCTAGAATTCTCAACACGACATGATCATGATCCGCATTGAGGAAAACTCACAGCTGATTCGTAATCTCACCTTCGAGATTGAGGACTTGGGGAAGCTGATTAGAGAGCTCATCGAGAGGATACCACCACCACCAAAGGAGTAATTCGTCATCAGGTTTGGCATCCCCTTGGTTTGTTCCAAGCTTGGGGGAGTGTCGCGGTATCACATCACTATCTTCTATCTTTTTACCTTATTAGTAGAGTCATATCATGAATAGAGGAGTTATTATGTAGGATGGTTTGCATTATGGAAGTGTCCCCTCTCTCGTTAGATATGTATCCCTTGGTGTGAGTTGTCGTTATGGAATATTAATGAGAAGTTCCATCATCCACTCTTTTGCATAGCTTATATTAGTTTTCAATTCGTGGTTATATGATTGATGTTGTTGTTAGTATTGGTAGCACTCTGGGATCATTGAGTTAATTTAGTTGGTTTTGGCAAACCTGGCTCGGTCAGTACCAACACTATTTTTGAGAGTTGAATGAAAAAGATAGAGTACTCTAAAGAAAAATAATTTCATCATCTTTTTTTCTTGATTTGCTAATAAGTTTAGTATTCTCTAGTTAAGATCTTTTGTGCTTCCAAGGAAGATTGCATGCTTGTATTTATCACTTGTATGTTTGTTTGTTTCCTTCAACTCTTATACTTGCTACCCAGCCTTGCTAGCAACAAACCTGTACTGAGAGGGAATTCTTCTCGTGCATCCACCTCCTTTAAACCAAAACCTTTGCCATTTGTGTCCACCATACCTACCTATTAGCATTATTGTTATTCCAAGTAAATTCTTGTTTTATCTACCTCCCAAATTAAACTTGTTATGTGAAAATTAGTGATTAAAGCTCTCACGAACTTGATGGCACACTTTACTTTCTTGCATTTAATAAACTTGAACCATTGGGTCCTTCTTTGTTGCGTATATGCTTGCGCTTTATGAGTTGAAGTTAGCCGAACCATGTATCATGGGGACCGCTTTCAACACTTCATTTGGTACTTTGTACCTAGTTGATATCATGTTCTTTTGCTTATGGATCTCGGCGGTGTGAAATAAAAGTGGAACTTGTAAGATCATGGAGTTTATATGTGTGTTAGAGAAACTCCTGGGCCGCTAGCCTAAGCCATGCCTAATCATGGTGGAAACTTGCAGCATAACTATAGTCCATTCTATGAAGCATCCTCAATAAAAACCTATGCAAATAGCAAATAAAAAGATCACTGAGATGCTCACTGTCTGCTTGCCTTGTCATTTTGATTATGGGATAGCTCCTGTGTCATGTGCAAGGGGTACCCTGTTGGCGGTTCTCAATGATACGCATGTATTTACAATGACAAGAGCTTGCTCGTGACTAAAGTTGAGTAGCATGAGGATCGGTACTCATAAGTAAGGGGCATGAGATTTCAACTTATAGCTTGTCAAGCATATCCTCTTAGTTGTGTCACTTTAACCTTAATCACCTAAAGATGCCTATGATAGGGGCAATGAGAGCTGAAAGCTAGTAAGTATCATAATTTTGGGGAGCTCTTTATGAGACTTGCAATCCCTACTTCCCTCTTTGAAGGGCCTTTCTTTTACTTTGTAGTTTAGTCAGTAAACCTACTCCCTTCTATCTCAGCAAGTATTCTGAGTTGTTGTGTTTCATTCATATGTTGATTTATTCATTCATGTTTCTTATGTTCCTTGTTTTGCACATTGCTCTTATCTTGATGTTTACTACTTTGAAAGCTATCATTGAAAAACCAGCTATTTGTGAACTCCAGCAAATTATCAACTATTCTTCGACCAAGAGCTAAGTTTGCCATTACCAATTATGATTCACTTTATGTATCTTTATTGTGTTTCCTTTACTTATTACAAGTTGAGTTATATAATAGTGAGTTGTCTTCTATTATGATCTATGTATTTGATGAATGTGATGCTTCTTGTCCGTATTCTTTTATCGACTCTTCACTCCATAAACCTGAGGCCTTGTTTATTGAGCTCAGTTTCGCTTGGAGACAAGCGAAGTCTAAGCTTGGGGGAGTTGATACGTCCATTTTGCATCACTATTTTATGTCTTAATTCACTATTATTCATTGATATATTTCATATTTAGAGGTGATACTTATGTTATTTCATCTATTTTTGCATGGTTGATGACTTTTGGAGCATGGACCGCTGCAGTCAGGATTCTGATGGAAAATGTGTTGTTTGGAGGCAAAATTCGCGAAGATCAGAAAATCCGGGAAAATATACGGAAAATCCTATTTTTCCAGAAGACTAAGGATGCCAGAAGACAGAGTGGAGATGGGCCATAGGGGGCCCACACCACCCCATGGTGCGGGCAGCCCTAGGCCACGCCAGGAGGTGGTGTAGCCACCCTGGCCCACTCCAGCCTCTCCCCTCTGGCGTATATCATCCTCCCGAAACCCTAAGACTCGGGGAGCGACCACAGAAAGATTCCGCCGCCTCTGCGGGGCGGAAAACATCGAGAGAGAAAGATCTCTCTGACAGACAGATTTCTGCCGGGGGAATTCCTTCCCAGAGAGGGGAGATCATCGCAATCAACACCACCATCAAGCTGGACTTCATCGGGATCATCATCATCATCATCACCACCATCATCACCATCAGCACCCTCATCACCATCCCCATATTTCTGTAACAATTGCGTTGAATCTTGCATAGTTCATAGGGGAAACTTTCCCGGTGTTGATTACTCTTTGTAGTTGATGCTATTGAGTGAACCATTGAATTATTGTTTATGTTCATATTGTTATACATCATTATTCCATCTCTGATCATGATCCATATGATGTCTTGTGAGTAGTTCATTTTGTTCTTGAGGACATGGGAGAAGTCTTGTTGTTAGTAGTGGAGTTGCGTTGAGAAAGATTCAATAGATTGTTATTTAAGTTGTGGTGTACTTTTTCTAGTGGTGTCATGTGAACGTCGACTACATGACACTTCACCTATATGGGCCTAGGGGAATGCATTGTGTATTTGGCTACTAATCGTAGGGGTTGTCGGAGTGACAGAAACCTAAACCCTCGTTAGGAAACCATTGCACAAGGGACATGAGGGTCTTAGAGTTTAAAGTTGTGGTTAGGTTTCTACCTTAATTACTATCTTGTACTTACGGATGTTTGCAAGGGGTATAATCACAAGTATGTATTAGTCTTGGATGGGGTGGTACATTAGCACAGGTTCACCCACACAACACTTAGCAAGCTAAAGAAGATTAATCAACTATATGAAGCGAAAGCACTTGACAGTCTTCCCATGTGTCCTCGAGAACGTTCGGTCATCTTAAGTAATACAACCGGGTTGTCCTTTGCTGCATAAAGGATTGGTCCACTTGCTGCATTTATTCCTACTATCTTTTATTTACTTGTACTTTGTTTACTTGCTTTATCAAAAAACCCTAAAAATCCATTTGCTAAGTATTTGCAGAGAATTCCTGATCCTTACCACTAGCCAGCACCTTCTGCTCCTTGTTGGGTTCGACACTCTTACTTATCAAAAATACTGCGATACACCCCCTATACTTGTGGGTCATCAGCGCCCACTTAATTTCTTGCAAATGCAAGCATCTTCATCATCTCCGATGAATTTAAACTCTTTTAACAGTTTCATCATGGTGAAGATTCCAACTCCGCTATGCTTACTTCAACTATTGAAGTTTGCAAGCCCTTTTAGCACCCTTTGAATTAACAAAACCCTTCGGACCATGTCATGTACACATCCTAGGTAACCGTTCTATTAGAAGAACCTTGTTTTGTTTATTCAACTACCATATACCAAATTATATGTAGTGGTTGCTACATTAATCCGTCAAGACTATATATCGCTATGAAAGATCAAATCTTGTCATAGTCAACTCCTTGAACATTGCCGTAAACTTATTTCCGACATGTCAACTATTTCATAGATGTTAAACATCCATGTATGTTTCTTTATAGATCCAAACACGACCGATAGGCTTTACGCCTTTTCAGAGGGTCTTCCAAGTTCAGAAACTTGATTCTCAGGTATGGATACTATCACGGATTCTATGAATTCTAGTCATTTTATGGAGTCGGGGCCCATCATCGCTTCTTTGCATGTAGTCGGTTCATCATTGTAAAAACAATAACGACTTGTTTATCAAATATCACTATTTGATTCTTACCGACCCACACGGTTCAATAGAAACTCTAATCTCCGAGATCACAACCTTTGTAATCACAAGAGCCATGAGCATTATGGACGCCACCGGGACACTTTCCGGCGCTGCGCTACTTAGCATATATAGCTAAGATTCAACAACCTTATCAAAGTTCTATTGTCCTCCCACTTAACTTTTCGCGAAAAACTCCTTCTCAAGAAACTTGACGTTCCAAGTAACAAACTCTTTTGTCCTCGGTGTTATGGAGAAATTCCCAACAAATTCTTTGGGATAACCTACAAATACATCCAACTTTGGTTGTAAACATTTTACTTATGCATAGCATACCAAAATTTAAGAAAAGGCAATTCGGGTTTTATCCCAAACCATAACTTATATGGTGTCATTTCAACGGATCACGATGGTGCTCTTTTCAGTGTAAAAGCGGTAGTCTCTAAAGCTTTAATCCTTAAAACATAATGGCAGTTTTATAAATGACACCTTTAATCTTACCATGTCAAACATGGTTTGATTTCATCTCTCAAATATGCCATAGTCCTATGGTTTATCGAGAAACACAAATCATGGAACAATTCCTCAAATCTTAGATGTTTTTGTTAAACGTGTAACTCAAATATCTTCCTTTATGATCGAATCATAAACTCTTTATTTTCTTGTTACAACGATTTTCCACTTCATCTTGAAAGTTTTTGAACAATTTTCAAATGTTTCATACTTCTTCCTTATTAAGTAAATATATAGATATATTCACTTAAATTTCTGGAGAAAGCATATGAAGCAAAAAGATCCATCGCATATGGCTACACATAATGGACTATATACATCAACATGCATAATATCCAATAAGTTAGTTATCCGTTCCTCTTTGGCCTATGGACGGAGTTTCAATTATCTCGAGGAAAGTCTCACAAGCGTCAATTGATCAAAATCAAAGACTCCAAAAATCCATCAACATGGATTTTCTTCATGTTTTCTTTCCAATATAATTTAAACAGCGATGTCACTTCATAAGTGATCTTTCAATCATTTGTCTTGCGACATTTTAGCAATAGTGTTTATGGATGTGATTTCTCCCAGTAGACTTGTAAAAGTTCATCCATCCTTTATGGAATACGGTAATTATTTGAACATTTGTTCTCGTAATACCGGAACAAAATAACAATTATTAAAACAAATCTTGAAGGCTAGGTTTGACGACAACGAAAAACACAGTAACACTTTATTTATTTTAGATGAACATCATCACTTATTCTCTTGCCAGTTACTTAGGCTGTTGCAGTTCATGAATTGTGTTGTTCTGTATGATACTTCACACCCAACCAATTCGGTATCCAATACCTAAGAACCACATTGTTTAACAAGCAAGGAATACAACCATAACATGTATATCTTCTATATATCTAAGTTGGACATCTCCAACCTTATATTTTCTGCCAAATATTTTATAGATTCTCTTTCAGCAATTCCTTTTCCTTTTAAAAGAATCTATCGACATCAATAGTGGTGTCATTCACATGACACACAGTACAAAGCGTGTATAGTCAAATACTAATACCTTTGGACTTGCACTTTGAAGTGGATCACCATCATCAAATGTTTGGTATTCTTTCAAAAATCCATTCTTTAGTAATATTTTAGTGTAGTAAACATTTTACTTACATATTCTGTTCATCCTTATCATGACAACTTTCATGATCAAGCTACTATAGCCTATAAGGAAGAATCGCGAGTATAATGTTAGTTCCCAAAACCTTTTTAGGAGATCCGGATGCTTAGCATCTCCATCCTTCACAAATTCTCATATAATATGAGAACATGTATTTTGCTAAATTATACTCTATCATAATGCAACCAAAAACATTGTTTCAGATATCACAATATCTTTCACACATGATGGTTTCTGAAACAATTTTTAGCTCCTATATAATCTTGATATTAAAACAACTTTTGAATATCAATAATCATGGAGGCAAACATGATACTTTTGATACTAACATTGGAATTCTTACTCTTGATTTAATACTGCTTATTAAACTTCATGGAGTAAATAGAGTTTGCTGAAAGTTTGCAATAGGACTTATAAACTTTAAATTGACATTCAAAACAATATGATACCAGTTCGTAAAGTAAATATCCAGAATTCTATAGTTCCATTATCTCAATTACAACTAAGCATGAGGTAGAAAACGAATGCCAATGACTACAAAAAATTATGCAAATTCACTTCGATTTAGTTTATGGCAAATGGAGTTTGACTAATCCAAATTAGAAATGAACTCCCACTCAAAAACGACATCCCTCGTGCCTTTTTGGTGATTACATGAACCAAATCCACTACACCAAGTCCGATCATCACGTGAGTCAGTGTAGCTTCAAAGGCGAGCATCAATATGGGCATCATATCAACTATATGACTCATGCTTACCCTTTCGGTCCGTGTTCCGAGGCCATGTTTGTACATGCTAGGCTCGCCAAGTAAGATCCTTAGTACTCGCGTCTGTAAACCTGTCTTACACCCGTTGTATGAAAGCGTAGAGTCGAGTACACCCGATCATCACGTGATGTCTCAAAACACGACCCATAAAATGGTGCATACTTAAGGAAGAACACATTTTTATCTTGATATTTAAATGAGGGATCATCTTAAAATGCTACTAAAACGTCAAACTAGCAATATAACATGCAAACATCTAATGTGTAAAGTGAGATGATATGGTCCATGCATTTGATCTCTATCATATGCATCATGGTATGATCTCTATCATTCCTTTGTGTGTAAGGCCAAGGTCTATGGAACTTACACGTTAGGTTTGTTGTAAGAGTATCTATCATACATCTACTTACAACATTACCATATCATGACAATAGCCCAGCAACGATCTAAACTAGACGCCTCTAATTTATCCACTTCAAGTTTTACGAGGCTTAGGGCTTTCGGAGATAGAACTATTCTTACCTACGAACATGGAACCACAACGAGGATAACCAAGTTATTAGCAACTCGTTGTAAATCAGATATTGACTATAGTAGGAGAGATAGACACCCGCCAGCCACTTATGCAAAACTAGTTGCATGTCAGTCGTGGAACCAGTCTCATGTACGATGACATGTAAGGTTGGTTCAGGCCGCTTCATCCCACTATGCCACCAATATCCAAAATACATAGAAGATGCAATAACATGATCATCATCGCCCACATATAAACATATGTGTACTACCTGTGCAAAGCACCTACGCATAGATCAGGCTCTGATACCACTGTTGGGTCCGCAACATAGAAAACAAAAAAAATTCCTATGATGAGAACTATACGCCAAGATCTATCTACTAGATATAAGCAACGAGTGGATATACATCTATAGAGAACTTACCCTCGAAGACAACAAAGCTTTATTAACGAGTTGGAACTCGTGGATGATGTAGTCGTACACTTGCCAATCTCAAGATCGTGATGAAGTCCAGCAGGTCTGGCTCCAGCACGTCCATCAGATCCAGCTCCAGCATGTCCAGCACCACCAAGTCCAGTACCGCAAAGCAGCGGTGCATCCGTGATCGCACACACATCCGGTACCCTGACAACCTCCGTCCCTCGCTCTAGCAAAACAGCGAAAGCAGCAACTCCTTTCCAGATAAAGCCACCGGGAACATGTATCTCGCTAATCCGAGACAATGGGGAATAACTAGAGGGGGGAGATCCTTCACGAGGAGGTGTAAGGAAGAAGGGGTGTGAGGGAGGCCTTTTATAGGAGGAGGGGGTGCCCCTCCCCATGGCCGGCGCCCAAGGGGTGACCCCTCACCTCCTCATTCATGTGGTGGTAACTCCCTCCACATAAATTTGCCCCTTCACATTCTCTTTTAAAGTCTCCACTTTAAATGTATTAAATTTCTCCAAATTTAATGCTCTCTCATTTAATAAAACTCTTTTATTAGTTTTATTCAGAATTTTGTTAATTACTTTAATTAACAAACATTCACATAAAACCCCCTGCAATATTTCAATATTACATGCAGAACCAATTTCAGCAATTTCACCCGAAATAGTTTCGGTGTCTATTGAAATAATTCCAGCGCTTTATTAAATCTTTATCTGAAACATATTTTCTCCAAATGGTGTCGGTATCCCTTAAGTGTGTCACCCTACGGTTCGCAAATAATGCAGACATGATCGAGACCTCTCTCAGATCAATAATCAGAAGCGGGACCTAGAGATCCATACTAACTCCTACACATTCAACGATGAATTATGTGATCGTGAGAACCTTTAACGCTAGTCACTAAATCCATTTGTCTCATGATATAATACATGTCCGAGATTCGATCATCGGTATCCAAATACCTAGTTTGATCACGTTACTAACATGCACTCTTTTCTCATTCCCGTGATATAACATTCTAGTGATCACATCACTTGCTTGCAAGCTATCTTAATGTGATATCACCGAGAGGGCCCAGAGTATATCTATCCGTCATTGGGATGGAAAAATTCCACTCTTGATCCATGAGCTTCAACATAACACCTTCGTAGCACTGAACCCACCTTTATAGTCACCCTGTTACGGTGTGACGTTTGATATTATCAAGATACTCTTTCGGTGTTAGCAATTAATATGATCTCATGGTCTAAGGACTAAGATTACTTCGTATGATGTTATAGCAATATAAACATAATGACTTTGATCGTAATGCTATACTTCGGATGAATGTTCATCACATCATTCCACCAATGTTGTGACCTCGTTATTAACAACATCCAATGTCTATGATCAGGAAACCTTGATCATCTTGTTAATCAACGAGCTAGTTTATATGAGAGGCATTTATAGGAACTTTGTATTTTGTTTATTAAACACACATGTATTAACGTTTCCAATTAATACAATATAGCATGCAAAATAAACATTTATCATAAACATGGAATATAATAACCACTTTATTATTGTCTCTCGGGCATATTCCCTTCACTTTGCACACCCCGACGAAGCTGCAAAGTCGTCAAGAAGTCCTAACTAAGCGGACTGCACCGTGCTACATCAACAACACACTTCATCGCCGTTCAAGACCGACGAGGCGCGATAGCGAGGGTGGGCGAGGCCAGAGCAAAGTCCACGCTTTTAGCGGCGCATGTACGGACGAGGACGTGGGTTGTGTCGCTCGCTGCCTACACACACCACCAACATTATGCATGCAGAACTTGAAGCGAAGACGACCACACGGCTTAATAAGAGGTGTCTTGCGGGGTAACCCGTAGGAGCCTTCTGGGCCCTAGGAACCAGAAGATTGCACAATCATCATTGTCAAGTTGGCCGCGCTAGTAGACCACGGAGCGCAACATGTGGGAATTGTATTTCTTGTCTATATGATTAATGAAATAAGTTTCCATTCTATTTTATTTCTTTTGTGTATTTATATGATACACTGGCACGGTCGCACTCCTTTTTTTTCTTTTTACCGTACCCCAGTGCGAATGAGAGAACTACCGCTCCCGCACATACTCGCGGAGGCGTATGTTTTTCTCGTGTCAAACAATATAATTGCACCAAATTTTTATACTTACTGATAAGTTTTTATACAATGTTAAGCATTAATTGATGTGTCTTTCGTTATATAGTTGCAATGTACATAATTGAAAAACATATCTGAGTTGTCTTGATTTGAATTGCAGTTTGTAATAAAAGTTTTATTAGTTTTCCCTTTTATTAGGGATATTATAACCGGAACAAGAGGGAGCAATCTCATGACCTTTGCGTTTGTGGCCATCAGATCATGTCATATGCCTCTTTCTGGTCGTTGGATTTTCTTCACGTCCCACCTAGGCCGAGTATCCCTTGGGGACGCTCCTCTACGTATCAAGTAGCCTTCCTCCGGTTAACTGGGCCCCGAATGCAGCCCGTTAGTTCCAATCGATTTTATTTACCTAGTACCAAAGCGAAAAAAAACATAGAGGATTGGAGAATTTTGCCGACGCGATTCCGGCGGGGAGGACACAGGAAATTTGATAGTGCGGCCGATCCGATTGAGCATGGAGGATTGGGGCTTGGACTAACACGATTCGGCAGGGAAGATGGCGGTCAATGCAATCCATTTGACCATGCGTTGGATCCCAGCGAACGCGGAATACTGGGTGCTTCTACCGACACGATTTGATATGGTGATGCAACGGTCCGTCTGATTCGATCGAGCACGGGCTGGTACCTGGAGCGGGACATCGATCTCCGATGCGAATTCGACAGTTAGCCTGTGTCTGTTCGTCATTGATGTCCATGCCCCGATTGTAGACCGTCTCAATTTTTAGTTCTTGCTATCCCTTAATGGCAGTCGTCATGCATAAATTAACGACGAATGATGGTTGTACGGTACTAGCATGTCCTATAAAATCTTTTGTCTTAGTTCCTCTCCATAGTACTTCTACCCGATTAAAAATTTCAGGTTCAAAGGTGCTCTGCCAGGTAGATTCTTTGTTCTGTGAAATCCCATTTTATTTACATACCAATTTTGACCCTTTCTAAACTAGATATCAAATTCTTTGTACGTAGGTTGTGTTCATCCTGATTCAGCTCCTTTGTTTCTGTTAAATATCGGTGAATGGTCAATTTTTGTCAGTTGACTTTCACACTCGGTATTAACAATGGCTGCTAGCCAGGTTAGTTCCTAAATTACATCGTCATCTTCCTCTCTAAGAACTGAGCCCCTATTTGACATATCGATTATTGAGTGTTTCTTTCATCTATTGCAGAATCAAAAATAAGAAACTGTACTTGCTTGATTTTTCGTCCGGTGTATCACTGCAACAAGATTCTTTGCATCATGCAGATTCTGAATATGTTACAAAAATAAGAAACTGCACTTGTTTGATTTTTCATCTGGTGTATCACTGCAACAAGATTCTTTGCACCATGCAGATTCTGAATATGTTACTATACAACCACACAACTTGGCATTAGATAAATCATCTTAACTCGGGACATATGTAGGCTAAGTATTGCACTTTATATTGATGTATTCAGATTTAGACACTAATTTGCATGAGTGCTTGTGCTTCAAACATTCTATTACGATTTGTTTTTGGCATGTCCTTCATGGTGTATACTACTTAGCTCCATACATAATAAAGTCATCTTTCAACTGGCCAATAATTGAGACCTCTTTGAACTGACCAATATGTAAATTAACATTCAAATGCCATGTCATGTTACTGTTATTCTATTGCACAAATAGACGGGCGCGGCAACGCGCGTCATCATGATCTAGTGAAACATTATCTCTTAACAAAATATTGAAACATAGTCATTTTAAATGCAAAAACAAGAAAATGCTGAAATTCGCACGCCTTCTTAAATCATTGGACAATTATATGAACTATAAAGTGGGTATATATATACTTTTATGTTTGTATTTTTCTCTTTTACTGTTCTTAAATATACGGTAGAGATTGCAAAGCATATGACCTAACAAATATCTTAATAATGATTTGTAGTTTATGATTAGGTAAACACAGCTACAGAATCTTCTCGCTAGTATGATTGTCTTTTCCATGGTTAGCCCTTAGTTCGAAAGTCAATGTTACAAGCCACGGTTGGCACCATCCATACACCAGCCAAACTCTATGATACTGTACCTTCGAAGTTAACACATGACCTAAACTTTCCATGCTTCTTGTCGAAAAGGGAAAAACCAGGCCTACATGGTTTGACTTGGACAGCAAAAAAAAACGCATCATGTTTTTCCAGATTTCCAAGGATCGAATATGGAGAGCAGGCCAGGGGAACCGTAGTGGCATCCACGAAACCTTGACCTGAATCGTCATGACGCGGTCCGTATCTCGACAGTTCGACAACACCATTTGGAGTGTGCTGCTTGGCCGCCCGCCTTGGTATTCCCTGGTTAATCAGTGGGCTTCCAATAGTCTGCTAGCCGCACCAGCTCACGCACGCAACAGAAAAAAGATCTTTGTTGATACCGAAGCTCTTAGCTAGTCTCAGCTGCAGGCTGCGTCGCTGTTGCTACTGCTTATAAAACGTCGCCTTCCATCTGTGCCACCCACGCACACGCTAGCTTCTTAGCTTCCTCCGCCGGCCCGCTCGCGCCATTTCTTTGTCGCGTGCTGCGCTGCGTTGGAAGAGCCAGCAAGCAAGCAAGAAAGAATGGGGAACTGCGGGTTGAAGCCGAAGGCGCTGGGCGACGACGAGCCTGCTCCCGCGCCTGCGCCTGCCGAGGCCAAGGGCGAGGAGGCGCCGGCGGTTGAAGCAGCAGAGGCGCCTGCCGTAGAAACCAGCCGGGCCGTCGAGGTCGGGACAACCGAGGTACGACGAGACGACGAGTTAATTAGAATCTCTATAGTTTACGTATTAGTAGTTCCATCGAAATAATTCCAGTATAATTTAACTTTCTTTCTTTGCTGTGCATCTCGCCATAAAGAAGAGTGTTTTCCAGAGCGTACATGTCTTTCTGTTTGACTCTGTTAATTTTTTCGATAAGATCTTCTTTGCTAGTATTAAGGTTGGACGAAAAGAAAAGGAATTTCTAAAAAAATAAAAAGGAAATGAAAAGGATAGATTAATTTTACCAAATCACTTTAATCTTTTTGAACTTTTAGTACTATAACTTTATATTTTTAGGAAAGCACAAATGTTTTTACACAGCTCTGTGCTCCTTCTAGCACATCAGAGCAGGTGGGTCAACTATCGTGTGCAGGCAAATTTAGCACATTCTTTTGGTCTTTTAGTAGATTTCTTTATTCCCCTTGAAAGTGGATTGTTATCGTAACATGTTTAACAAATTAATAATCTAAAATCGTGGAGTGTACACAAAATATATTTTTACGTCTTATGTACATAATAAAAAAATCTCCATACATATTACATGAAAAAGTTCAGCTAATTAAGTACCAGTATTAAAATTTGTTTGTGTAGTTCATAGAAAAAATTGCTCCATAGAAATGTTTCATGGCGGTAGTGAAATCTATTCTAGTTGACCAACTCTCGTGTGTGGAACACACTTTGAATCATGTTCCAACATCCATGCAAAATGGTCATGCCTTTCAGAATATATTAAGTATTAAAAAAAGTTATTGCCACATACAGACACGGTAAACTTACAGGTGTTGATATTTTTATTCAAAACAGCAAATATATTCTTTTTTTCGGGGGAGCAAATATATTCTATTTGATCAAAATATATCTAGTAGCACATAAACACTTTAACAAAACTAATGACCAAATACTATATATTCATAAAACAAATAAGCACTGCAAAATGAAGTAATAATAATATAAAATAAAAAGTTAAAATTAAAATCCCAAAATAAAATAAAATAAAAATGGAAAAAGGAAAAAATGTCGGGCTTACTGGGCCAGGCCTAGCTAGCGCCTGTATTACCCGCTAAAGGTGGGAAACATGTTGGTCCGGCAACTGGTTGGCCCATGGTCATGTCTATTGTGAGTGTTCACAAGAATAATCCCTCTCTCACGTTAAAAAAAATGAACACCCTCTCCTTATGAAAAACATAAGCGCTTATGTGGCTATTGGGTCCTAAACGGTTTCTCGTATTCACCGCTCAATGCGGATGCTTTTGATCCCGCCTACACCGACTTCTTCATGGGCCACAAGGAATGTGGCCCAAACACCATGTACCGTTTCTTTTTTATTTTTACTAATATAATAGAATTTCTTTAAAATCTTAATTTTTTAAATCAGGACATTCTCTAATTTTGGAAATTTTAAATATTAATATATTTAAAATATGAACATTCTCTTTGTGAAATTTTTCAAAATCTAAATATTTTCAAATCTAAACAAAAAACGAATAGAAACAAAGAAATCGAAGAACTAGAGAGGAAAACCGTACAAAAAGCAGGAATCGAACTGATTCACGTAAAAATGATAGGTGTGAAGAATGAACCATGCACGCACAATTTGGTTTTCTCTGTAGGGTACATACAAACATACTTTAAAACAAAAACAAAATTCAAGGGCACATCTTATAGCATGGTAAATATCCGTATTTTTTTCCAAAACTCTCCAATAGTGCGCAAAGAGAATAGACAACGGAGAGAGGAAAACCAAGTGGTCAGGGAGAGATAGCGTTTGCCCAATTCCTAGCAGCCAAACATTTCAGTATAAGATATTGATATGTCAGTGCATACATATATACTTATATTATTATCAAGAGAAACTTGCTTAAACCATGTTTCTTAATGCCACTACGCAACAGGAAGCCACGAGCACACCAGCTGAAACGAAAGAACCCGAGGCGCCGAAGGAGAAGGAAGCGGCGCCAGCAGAGGCGGCCGCAGTCGAACCTCCAGCGGCCGCACCGGCGACCGTCGCCTGATATCAAGGGGCAAGGGCCACAGCTATACTGCCTGCTACAATGGTTGTGATGTTATTATTACCTGTTCAGCTTTAATTCCCTTGAAGACAGCTTCTGAGTGATAGTACTGCGCAGTAATTGTTTGGGACAGTTTAAGAATTGTTTGGTACTGTATTCTTTTTCCTTTTTTGCGCCTTCTGCCTTGGGTGGTTTCAAATCGTTTCATGTTCTTCTTCTTAGATTGTTGGTTGGGAGGATGGAATGGAATTATTCTTCGTTGATGCACCGTAGTATTGTCTTATGCTGCATAAACACATCCAGTGGGGAGCAGTTTTTTTTTTGTGACAAGAGGGAGCAGATTTATTGGCTGAACATATGTGCCGCATAATTGGGCATCTGTACTGTTCTCTAGCCCATCATCGGGTGGTCAATTCTCTTGCCTATTGTTCTGGAAGGGCATGTTTGCTTGTCCAGGGAGACTTATCTCGCATTCGGCGGAAAGAAAACAGACTGATTGGTAGCCTAGCTCATCTCAAATTTGTGGCCCGCACGCTTCTTAAAGCACATTTTCCCTGCACCCGCGAAACGTCGAAATCAGCCGTTTCACGGGGACAGGCCCACGCGTGCAAATAGGGGAAGGGAATCGGTTCTCTGCGCGTGCAAGCTTGGTGATGGTGAGAGATTTCGCTTTCCCCTAAAAGTGCCCTGGAGAAATTTCGTCACCTCCCGCCGAATCAGCGTCTATTTATCACCGCTCAGCTCACGGGCAAGTGCCGAGCCACCATTTCCCCTCATTCGAGCTCTCCGTCCGGCCAAGATCTTCACCGATTAGCAGGTAAGCGGAAGAATCGACGTCGGTGGCTATAGCACAACAGCGCCATGCGGTCTACTCTGAGATCTTCATCGGCTATGTGCTCCGCTCCTCCGATACCGAGTTTCTCCAAACCCTATAGGAGGTAGCTTCGATCTTGTAGCACCTGGTAGATCTAACTGTAGATTGTGGTAGATCTAATGTAGTATGTCTAGTTTATTGCACGATGTAGCGATAGATCATTGTATTTGCGCCCCATGCATTTTTAGGTGATTTGCTATTTGTCGTTACTATTGTGTTCGTGTGTAGGTTGTTTTGTTTAGGTCCTGATTTGTGCAAGAGTAATGATGTCCATAATGGTTGCAAATGAAGTAGATCTGAATTGAATATAGCAAATGTGTTGTAGGTTCTTGCGGTTATATGTAGTGAACTATCATGAAATTGCTTAGTTCTAACGCTGACAAATGTAGGACACGACACAAAATAAGTTCAGCTCGTCCCTCCTTGAATCTCAGGAGACCTTTGTTCCTGAGACCCAACCCCTGCCCTAGCCTTTGCATCTCACCTATCTGTAGCGTGCAGAGATCACGCCTGCACCTTCCATGACTTCATACACAGTCGAGAAGATTGCAGAGCAAGCTGCCACAATCTTGGCCAAGAAAAATGCCATCAAGGCTGGCAAAGCCCACAACATAGGCCATGAAAGGAGGGTGAAGTCCACCATGAAGTGGGAACCATTCATATCCACTTTTGTGTTGAACAAGATGTGTGAGATCATCAAGAGCGGCGTGAGAATAGAGAAGGGGTTCAAGAAGGTTTACCTAAACACTATTGCTAGGAAGGTGTTTGAGCTTTGAGGCATTGAGGTCTCTTCACAGCAGGTGTATAACCACTTGCGTAAGTGAAGGTTCCGGTGGATTTATGTGTCCAAGCTAAATGATCTTAGCGGAGCTGGCTGGATGAGAAGAGTCACACCATCATCTTGGAGGAGGAGCACTACAGGGGTCTTATCTCCATACTAACTTGTTCTGAATTCGTGTATTAACCTCCATTTTTGTTCTAACTAGCACTAAGCTCTAGACAACTCCCAATACTAAAGGAGTTCACGGCAGAAAATAATAATGTTTCTAACTAGTACAATATCAATTCCAAGATCTATCTCTGAGCTAATGCAGTAACGAGAGAGATTTGATGACATACCCTTATAGACCGAGAGCATTTAACGTTCCACGAGAAACATGGACGATGTAGTCATACTAGTAGTCGACCTCAAGGTCATGTTGCTCCTCGCACAACGTCCAGATACCACAAGTGGCAGCACCTACGTGGTCTCGCACACGGCTGGTGTCCTCCAACGACTCTTGTTCTCCGTAATCTAGCCAAAATGCGGAAGTAGACCTTCTAGAACTAGGATCCAGCAGCGCGAGGGCTTGTCGGGGTGGTGTCCTCTCTCACACGCGTAGTTTTTCTTGGAATTGCAAGCATGAGAGTCAACCGGATAGAGAGAATGGAAAATTTCCTAAGGAATATTGTCTTAGAAATTTTCCAATTTATTTTGTGTGCGTGTGTTTTTTCCCTCTCCCTAGACCCGTCTTTATATAGGAGAAGAGAAGGAACCCCCATATTTGAGTTGGTAATGTGGGACTAAAGGAGGAGAGGCGCGCCATGCGGAGCAGGGACGACCAGGTGGGCCCCTCCCACCCGTGCGTGACAGCCAAGGCCGGCCGGCAGGTCCCCCCCCCCCCCCACACACACACACGGGGCCTTCCCTCCGAGAAGTGGCCCATTAGGGAGGTTTTTGACCAAAAATCATTTTAAATATTGTTTTTATTATTAATTCCAATAATTAATATTAAAAACACATGTAATATTTTCTCATGGTCTAAAACAACTTTCGATCATTCTGAACATTTTTTGACTTTACCCAGAATCCTTCCGATTTCTCTCGATTCTAAAACAACCTCTAAGCGTTGAAGAACCTTAACTGCGTTACCTTACGGTTCGAAAATATCACAAACATGATCGAGACACCTCTCATATCAATGACCCATGTGCATTCCATGGTGTCTTGTCGTTTGAATCATAAACGCCAAGTCCAATTCCTTTTATTATTTCGATACATAACTCGTCTGAATCTGATGATCAGTATCAACATACCTTCTCCAATCTTGTTACCGCAAGTACTTAACACCTATTAGTTGCCGATGAAACCAGTCGGGCCGTCGAGGTAGGGACAAGTGAGGCGTGGCTGACTTATTAGTATCACTCAACTTTACCTATTAGTTCTATCGAAAAAATTCCAGTATACTTTAACTTTCTTTCTTTGCTGTGCATCTCAACGTAAAGAAGTTCCAGCAGCCGCACCGGCGACCGTCGCTTGATACCAAGCGCCACAGCTATACTGTCTGCTACAATGGTAGTTATGTTATTATTACCTGTCCAGCTTTAATTCTGTGGAAGACAGCTTCTGAGTGATAATACTACAGTAATACTACCGTGCAGTAACTGTTTGGGACAGTTTCAGTCTTTCAGAATTGTTTGGTACTGTATTTTTTTTTTGCAGTCTTCTGCCTTGGGTGGTTCCAAATCGTTTTATGATTGTTCTGTTTAGTCGTGTTAAACCGTTTTCTGACAGTTTTAGCCCACGTGTCAGGTCTACATGGCAAAAGTTAGGAAATTTATATTATTCTTTGGAATCTAAGGGAAAAGTGGAAAATGCAAAATTCTGTCGTTGAGCCGTCCTAGCTGTGCTCGCCTGCACCGCAGCTCACGCGGGAGCTACCCGGGCCGCTGCTGGCCGCCTGTGCGCACTGCCTCCCGCCGCAGCACGCCTCGTAGCTCGCTCGCGTCCGCGCACTTCGTCCGCCGCGCGCGCCCCGCAGCTCGCCCGCGCCCGCGCATTTCGGCCGCCGCGCGTGATCAGCAGCTCGCGCCGGAGCTAGTCGGGCCGCTGCCGGCCACGCCCGCGCACTGCCTCCCGCTGCCACGCGCGCCTCGTAGCTCGCCCGCGCCTGCGCACTCCGACCGCAGCTCGCGCCGGAGCTAGCCGGGCCGCTGTTGGCCACGCCCGCGCACTGCCTCCCGCCGCCACGCGTGCCTCGTAGCTCGCCCACGCCTGCGCACTCCGACCGCAGCTCGCGCCGGAGCTAGTCGGGCCGCTGCTGGCCTCCTGCCGTCGCGCGCACCCCGCAACTCGCTCGCGCCATGACTTCCAGAGTGTGGGGTGATGCCAAGGAGCTCGGCCGCCGGCGCTAGGAAAGGGAAGAATGAGGGCAACAAGGGGCGAGCGGGGCTGGCACCAATTATAGCGTTGGGGCATCGCTGTGTCTAGCGGCGGAGCTGCTTTGGGGAAGTCTGACAGGGATCGGCATAGGCGCAGTCTGTCAGGGGTTGTGCGGTGAGCTCCGGTGCGGCGTAGGGGCGGCGCAAATTCGGCAAGGGTGTGAGCAAGCTCTAGCAGGAGAAGATCGGCAAGCTCCGGCGCGGCGCGAGCATGGTTCGGCAGGGGTCGACGCGGATGAGGTCAGGAAAGGGCGACGTGATTCGACAGGAGCGCAGGGGAGCTCCAGCAGGGGCGGCGCGTCGGCAAGGGCGCAGACGAGGTCCCGTAGGGCCGGCCTGGCGAGCTCCGATACGACGCGTGCGCGGGCGAGGTCTGGCAGGGGCACGGCAAGCTCCGGTGCGGTAGGGGCACGGGCAAGGTCCAGCAGGGGCAGCGCGGTGCAGCAGGGACGCGAGCGAGGTCCGGCAGGGCCGTCACCTGCCTTAGTCTGCTCGTCGGGATGGGTCAATGCCAATGGAAAATTACGTTTCCCTTTTCCTCCTCGTGCCCCGCTAGGTCTTAATTTTTGCCACGTATATCCGACAGGTGGGCCAAAACTGTCAGAAAATGGTTTAACACGACTAAACAGAACAATCAGTGCTATCTGTCACAGTCCGACCCAAATATTGGTTGATTTCAGACAAAATAGGCAAATGTGATAGTTTCGCGTCAAAGCTGTCTCAAATGTGGGATTAGTTTCTTGTGAATTATTCTTCCTTCGTTGATGCACCGTAGCATTGTCTGCTGCATTTATTGGATGAAGATATGAGCCGCATAATCGGGCATCTGTATTCTGTACTGTTCTGGTATTCTGCAAGAAGTCACGGTTCTCTCGCGTACACAGTGCCAGGAGGAATAAACCCATGAAAAAGTCTAGCCAAGCTCCATGCTGTACTGTGTCTGACGGGTGAGCACGCAGCATGTGCGACCGTGCTGTAGTACTACTACCCAACGGAACGCGATTAATTACTCGGTCGTTGCCGGTAGAATTGACCACCGAATGATGGGCTCGTCTGAATCTGAGGTTTCATGCTTTGATTGCCGTGGTCCATCCAAGAGTGATGAAGTGACCAAGTCCGAGAAAACGCCCCTAATTTATGACCATAAGCAAGTACGTACTCCCTCGAAAGAAAAAGAAAAGTACTCCTTTTTTTTCTTTATTACTCTGACGAGTGAACGATCCGTGGGCTAGCTCGTCGGACAGCAATCATATTTCCGACAGGTAGGTTCGTGTGCATGCATAGCTCCTGTGGACGGTGCGGTAGGCTTCACTGGTGATACGATCCTTCGATTGCGCACCACGCTAACCTGGTCGGCAGGTCAGAAGTAGTACAGCAAGATGCCATTCGGGAGGATAAGACAATCGCTACCGAGTGCCCGTCAGGCCGTCACGTCTATAGCTGCCGCTCCAGTCCGACCCATCGAGACCGATCGCGATACACCCACCAAACGATATACGGTTTGGCCGACGGAGCGCGTCGACGACTGTCACATCGATCACCCGTGCAAATGCTGACAGCGCCACATCACGCACAAACGCGCACCGGCCTCCTAGCTGCGTCTGAGCTGTCACGAGAAGCACGTACGTACGCCGGAGTCGTGCGTCAGCTGCAGCGTGCACCTTCCGGAAACCGAACTGGAGCGTCGACAGCGGCACCCGAGCTAACCAGTGCTGTACCCGCGCGCCCGAACACGACGAGCTGCGATACGTCACACGTCCCACGCCTGTCTGCCCATACAGCCACGCCGATGTACGACGAACTAGCACGCCTCGTCTCGGATAGAGGAGCGTATGTACGAGTATGGCATTCCATTCAGGGCCCATAATGCAGGCAGGCAGTGGCGCGCGTGCGTGCGTGCGTGCAGGCGAGTGTAGCGGCACCGTGACGGACGGTGCGACGTGGCGGTACGTATCCGGCGCCGGCTGCTCGACCGGCCACAGCTCCGGGCGCCGCGCGGGAGAGACAAGCTCCAACTGAACACCTAGCGCTCCAGCTCGCGGCGCTGCTATAACTGCCCCGTACGGCCACATCTCCGGCGGCATGATCCACGTGCTCGAACGGCCGGCCGGTGCACCGCCACCACTAGCTCGGTCCACCAGGCGGGTGGCTCCGCGAGTCGGCAGCCGCACGATTTCACGTCCAACGGGGCCGTACCACACCAACCCGAGCACTCCGGCAACTACTCGTCTAGTCGTGCCAGCACACTTTTTCTGTTTGTTACACTAGTCACTAGGCCACTAGCTAGCTAGGTGGATGAAAGCTCGATCAACTGACGCATCCTTTAATACTGCCCGTGCGTTGCCACGGTATAAAAAACACTTTTAAAAAAAAGAATACACTATAATTTCTGCTATAGAAACATATAATGTTTCATTCCGCTATGGGATATGGACTCTGACGGGTTGCCTCAAAAATTGTTTACGACAACAATTCTTTGAAAAAAATAGGAGGTGTATCTTTGTTTCACATGGTTGTATTCTCAAACTCAAACGAAACTATCTTGCAATTCCTCTCGCCATTAAACGCCTCATCTTAGTATAGAAAATGAAGATGCAAATGTATAAAAATGGGAACATTTTCCACATGATCACATCCATGAACGGTGGTGAAGGAACAACCGATCGTGATGATGTGGATAATGAATGAAGGATATGCAGCTACAGTCAATGTGACAATGCAACCCCAGTATTCAATAACAAAATGGGATGTCCTTTTTTTCAAAAATGGCAGTGAGACATAGATGGAAAACTGGTTTCGCCTCTAGCTCAGCTTAATATCCATTCACAATTGACTCCACATCCATACAACAAGGAATCTTGGGAAAAAGACAGTAGTAAGGAATTACTACTCCTATTATATTTGTTGTCTATATTAGCACACTGACACAGCACACCAGAACAGTAGCATTTCTTTTCTTTTTTTAAAATTGGGTGTGTATTAATCAACACGGGAATTGTGATTACATGAGTTCTTACAATCATCAAGGATCGATTCCAACACACATGAAGGAATCGTACCCACCAGCACACCCCCACTCGACTCATCTCTACCGAACTTTGCTAACAAATGCACAACAAGGTTTCCTGATCTATTTATCTTGGTAATTTTTTAACCCTGGCAAACCTTGCAGTAGGAGTCTTGCTTCAGAAATGATCCTACCTATGCCAGATTTGCTCTTTTCAGTTGCGTTTAGTACTTGTACTACTGAGAAACAGTCAGATTCCAAGTGAGCTAGCTTGTCCGCTGAAGTAATGATGGCTTTGATTCATGACATGCATCAGACGACCCCAAGCAGATAAAGTGAAGTTGCCCTATTCATCACGAATTACAACCTCACTTGCTTCTTCCGTCTGTTTTGGCATCCCATCTAGAAGGTCAATAGTGAGTTTTTTGCCTTTGCAATCATCGATCGTCCCCATGGCACCCATTACCTGAAAGGATGTAAAATATCATTGCAAAAATACAGAAGATTGTTTGATGCCACACTTACCATTGCCAAATATTGAATTCGCATATGACAGGTTCGCCACCTAAGAAAAAGCAATTTAGCTCTCATTTCTTCACTGCATTGATCGATGAAGACAAGAACCCAATCTATTCCTGAATAGGAGAAGCTTTTTCCGCAGGTAAATTCCACGGTTCTCTCATACAGATTCACAAAGCCTTCGCTTTCATTCATTTTACCATGGCATGATGTGCCGATCTGGTTACATACCACATATGTGGCAAGTAGGGATCACGTCCATGTGCCTTCTATGTCTATGGACCTGTACCCCAAAACTGTCCGAGGCTAATTTCCATGTAAGAATAAACCGTTATTTTGACGGTAGCATTTCCAACTTGCATGTTTAGTATTAACATTTCCCAATTATTTACTTATAGAGTATTATGGCGTACAAGAGTACAGTTCAAAGCTACAAGCGTCATATTGCTTTACAAGTTGCAGACTGGTAGAATTCCAGTGATACGTTTCATGGTGAGTGGATAACCTTTGCA
Organism: Avena eriantha; assembly: GCA_910589775.1. Taxonomy (NCBI): domain Eukaryota; kingdom Viridiplantae; phylum Streptophyta; class Magnoliopsida; order Poales; family Poaceae; genus Avena; species Avena eriantha. The sequence goes on from OU342740.1 coordinate 380,811,238, forward strand.
CAAGACATAAATTGGTTCATCCTAAAATAATGAGTATGTAGCAGGGCAAAAACACTTCCTAGGGCAAAAACACTTCCTGAAACCTTCTTTGCCATCCGAGTTGCATTGAAACTTCACCAATCATTTATAAATTGGTCATATTGTTCAAGTATAGGTCAGTTAGGAACATCAACTATACTGAAATTCACAAGTAAAATAGAGAACTTATTGCGATTGAAGCATTCAGTTAACCATAACTATGTCTGTATAAGCACAAAGTAGTAGTAAACAAGTACTGATCCTATGAGATATGGCAGGCTTGCGACATGGAGGTGCATACGTGACTAAACACTAACAGATTTTGGTATGGCTCAGCGAGAAAATAGACATCTCGATTGACGAAATATTGAAATCTGATTTGATGTCCTCGACAACAAAAATTGTAAGGTTATGTCTCATGAAAGTTCATTTGCCTATGAAACGCAATATGCTTGCGGACCACTCATAATATATTATGCTTTCGTTATCATTTATCAACCCAACTCACCTGCAATGGAGGAGAAAGCGCCGCCATCGCCATTTTCCTCGACGCTGCCGCATATCTGCAGAACCTAGCAGCAGTAACAACAGGAGCAACAACGATTGGCGGCGCGCTTCTAGGAAAAGGTTCCACATTGCGCCCATCCCGCAGATCAAACAATGTCCTCCGCCCCCAAATCATAGAGCTTGGCTACATTTGCGCTGGTAAACTTTCAAGTTTCAGAAAATAAATCTTGCAAGAATGGTGGCTGGCTACTCACCATTCTGTTGCATGCATTCCAGAAATAGACGCAATTCCCCAATCCAACTGCAAGAACATTATGTGAAGACCAGTCCACGAGGTTGAGGTAGAAATCATCCTGCAACACATCTAGCACCTAGAACAACAACGAAAAAACTCCATTACGATTTTCAGTATAAAGTATTTAGAAATAAAAAAACTGAGCATGTGTGCATGACAGTAATTCAAGAGACTCTTGAAATAGAGCAGCCCAAGATGAAAGATCGAATATTCGTGCCCACAGAAGCACTAGACGGTGAATGAAGAAATGGAAGAACCCTAATGCTTCATTTAGATGTTTGTATTGGGAGGCTTGGTATTATATTGTCTTGAATGTCAATATCCCAAGATATTGATATTGAGATTGGATACCAATATTTCTGTTTGGATGTTTCGTTATTTGAATGCAGACCAGATATTGAGGTTGAATGCGAAAGCTTATTTGGATGGTCAGAGTGATGAATTGCAGTTGTATGAGAGTGTGACCATATATTGTTTTCATAATATTATCTATATAACATTTGAATATATTTCAAAAATCTTTACTACTTAAAAAGACAAGAAGTAACTCAATATTACAATATTCCTCAATTTTCTACCGGCTGAAGAATGCAAACATATGAATCAATATTCCTCAATACTACACAAAATTGTAGCTGTCATATAAGGACAAGAAGTAACTCAATATTACAATTTTCCACAATTTTCTATCGGCTGAAGAATGCAAACATAAGAATCAATATTCCGCAATACTACACAAAATTGTAGCCGTCATATATGTGCTCTGTTCCACAATCAACCTACAGTTGCATCAAGTCCAGCTCAAGAGATGCATCGGAGCCACCTTCTTTTGACAGGGGGGTTTACCGGGTAGGCTTCGTATGGCTCGAGCCTACCCTCCATTTTTAAGAAAAGAATGGCAACATGCTAGAGTTGTTCCACCATGAATTGGAGCTATTTCTGTAGGTTCGTTCGACAGGATGAAGAAAGTGAAGCAAATAAATTGTTTCTTTGGACCCTTACTTCCCAAATAGGCAATATAGTGCTTTAGGACCGACCAGATAATGGCCCAAAAAGAGATGGAGAGATATAGAATAGATTAGATCGCTATTTTTGGGAGGCCAGTCCTGCGCGCACGCACGATGTCACTGCTGAACTGATAGCATTTTTGTTCCTGCTAAGCTGTTAAGAATTGCCGGAAGACATATCCTCGCAGACAGCACCGTGATCAGGTCCTCATGGGGACCTTCAACTGTAAACTGAATAGAGTTCACCACGAGCAGCTAGCACAACAACTAATTAGAGTACTCCTTCAAACTATGCCCAGCATATTCCTAGTTAACCAGAGCACTCCAAATTCCAACCACGTAGGGAATTCTCGTTCTGTCAGTTAAGGCATATCCAAAAGCTGATGCGAGCATGTTAGGCAAAAAGACATCCAACGGATTTTGATCTAATAATCGTATGCATTTATCTGAAATGCACAGGATCATATCACTTTGTTGGTCAATTTAGCTTATCGAGTTGTAATTTGAGCCTACCCTACATTTTCAGTCTAGAATCGCCACAGAATCTAAAGGACAGATCAAGTATATAGGGGACATATATGGCATACCTGGGCTTCAACATCATACCTTCAGTTCACTTGAGCAGGCAACATTCAGCAGAAGGTTGGGGAGGACGCCGACAGCAGCAGCTCAGGCAGTCAACCATCAGCAGCAGCAGGGGGTTGGGGATCCGGTCGGGGAGAAACTGCTGGAAGTAGGGGATCCGGCGGCACGCGGAGTACTCCTGGAGTTCGACAAACCGGACGGGAGCGGCAAAACGGCATTGGGCGCAATTTCAGCGGGGCTGGCCTCTGCTGAGCACCATGACAAGGACGATGGGCCATACATGTAGAGAGGAGAGGGCGGCGATCCCGGAAGAGAGCTGAGGGCGGCCAGGATCACCGTCCCTACACCAGACGGTGTGTGGTCGCCATCTCGTTACCCTCGCCTCCGCAAGGTTCATGGCGCCCCATACCTGCAGAGTACAGGCAGATAAGTGTCACGGTGGGGAAGAAGATCCTGGGAGAGGGAGGCAGCAGGGTGGCGACACCCGGCCTAGCCGTAGAGTAAGAGAGTGGGAGGGCGACGTGGTATACATGCGCCGTCGCGTTCCTGTTCGGTTGCGAGGGGAAGAGAGTAAATCAACCGCCGTTCGAGGGCAGCGTGATGGGGGAGGACATGGAACAAGTATGGACGGGACGAGGGCAGCCATCGAGAGCTCTACGGTGGCACTACACGTGAATTTTTTCAACTTAAGGGGTAAATTCAGAGCGACGTACCACCATCATGTCCTCTTTGCCTTTAATGAATAGTAAAGATATGTATCTAGATATCTTTTAGTGTGTAGGTTCGAAGAAAAATGAGAGAACCTACATACTAAAAGACGTCTAAATACACATGTTTCATAGAAAGGCTAACATCTTACATTTTGGAGATACCTAAAGTTCCCAAGGGGAAAACGCCCCGCTCCTCGGTCGCTCCCTAGCGACCTGGGGGCAGAAACCCTAGGTCCAGCGCCCCCTCTTCCCTTCACACCTCTCCCTGGCCGCCGCCGGCGTGAGCTGCCCGTGTAGTGCCGGCAGCGGCTAGCCCTTCTTCACCCGGCGCCCGAAGGCCCGAGCGAGACGGAGCCCTCCCTAGAGACGGTGTGTTTTGGCGGGGTGGCCATGTACTGGCGTGGTGGTGGCTAGCGGGCGGCCCCTGCAAGTAGAGGTGGCAACGACCCTTCCTCGCCATGGCTGCAGTCTCTTGATGGCAACAACATGTCTGCCTCTCCTGGAGCTCCCACTGGTGGCGCGGAGGTTCGTGGCGATATGGTGGCATGGGGATGACGCTGGAGCAGCGGGGCCGACGTGGTACTGACGGCCGGCCAGTATGATGATGGCCCAGATCTGGGCACTGTGGGACCTATCTGGGCCTAGGCGGGCCAGCCTGTGCATGACTCTGTCGCCCTCTAGAGGTGGGGGCATGGAGGGGCTCGAGCAGGAGGGTAACGGCGACGTGGGCTGCGTGCTGTAGCATGGCTATGGGGCCTTTACGGGTCTGATTTGGGCCCGGCTAGGCCTGTCTGGGCCTGGTGTGGCCATGCATCCGTGTCCGGCCGGCAATCGCCTACGGCGGTGGAGGACGGTTCTCCAACAGGTGGTCGTGCCTATGATTCCCTCCAGTTCCTACGTAGCTCCTTCCTCCGCCTCGCAGGTCACGCGTCAGTCCTTGGTACACGGACGTGAGTTCCCGGATGCCGGGGCGACAGCCCCGGAAGGTGTACTGCATAGGCGTCTCGACGGCGGGGCGACGTGGCGGTGGTGATGGCTCTTCTCTTTGGATCATGAGGGTGGCAAGGAGTAGGCATCGAGGGCTCCGAGCGATGGCAGCACCCAGATCATGTTTGGAAGCTCGGCTCGAGGATTGGTGTTGGTCCGAGATACCGAATGTGGCGAGAGTTTTTCCAGGCGAAAGCCTAGCGCTTCGGCGCCGACAACGGCGACGCTTGTTGGTGTCATTACCCTCTTGGTGGCGTTGTTGTGGATACTCTCACCATATTAGGGCTCTGGGTGAAAACCCTAGACCCTTGTGGTCTCGGCGGCGGCTGCGCTTATGGCGTCGTTACCTCCTTGGAGGCGTTGTCGTGGAGCTCCGGTCGTCTTAGTCTAGTCATCTTCGGTGGCAAGTTAGATGCTTCCTATGCTTCACGGTGTATCTTTGATTTGCTTGTAAGAGGAACTCCTTATCACTATTTATCGGTTTGACCATTTGGCTTTATTTATAAAGCGGGGTGAAAGTCTAGTTCAAGGATCTTACATTTTGGAACGGAGGGAGTAACTCATTAATAAAGTTATTATTTAACAACATATGCTTAGAAATAAACAACCTATCTAATAATCATTCTCAAGTTAGGCAACCATTGCTACAGAATAGAACAACAAATCGTACGGGGAAAAAGTGGAAATGATTGTAATACTCCTTTTTCTAGTTGAAACTATAAGCTAGTATCATGGCGAAGTTCTCTTTGTCTGAAGATAATGTTGCACTTTGTGAACTGAAAGGTAGTACCAGTAGCACTATTTTTCTGCCGAGATCTTAAAGTTGACATGTCGTTACTGGATTAATGAATTCAAAAGAATGGACATGGTATTTTTGCAAGGTGAAACTAATCACAGGCATGTAAAATTTAAATTGTAGAGAAAATAATTCATTTATATTCATTAGCTATTTAAAGCTTTTAATTCCACCTAGGATCAAAACCTAAAACATATCCACGGATGTACAGTCCCAGGATTTGCTGCACTTGGATCCTAGGTAAACCAATATTATTGCTTGTGGTAAACCAATATCATAACCTACAAAAGTGCTAAAATTGGTACTACTCCAAAGTTAAACCAATACCATTGCTTGCAGTTGTTCGACAGTCCATATGCGACAGTATTGTAGATATATCTTCTAAATATATGTGACAGTATTCCCTCACCAACTTGAATGACAACAAAAGTACACCTTAAGCACCAAATAAGATGTCAAGGAAATGCAACTCTAAACCAAGGTAGCTACAACCAAACTTAACACCGAACAAGAAATGACTCCAAGTTAAGATCGTACATCTAAGGCTTAGAACCTGATAAGATAAAGAAAAAAATAAATCAGGAAATGCATAGTCACATGGGAAAAACTATATTTCTCCAATATATGCAACGGATAATTATATCGCAATACTTTATATTTTTGTATTATTCACCTGGTTCTCCTTTCCTACAGCCCCCAACACATAGACTTGTGGTGTCCATATCCTCTCTCTGTCACTTGTAGTTTAAAGAAGTGTCGAACTAAGACATTCGCCCATTGGTTTTGTTTACAGCGTAGGGTCATTGCTGTGATAAAACGCCAAAGCTATTTTTAAGTAACTTTTGTCTATATTGGTCGCACATTGTCGCAAAATGCTAACAATAGCATCTCATTTAGTTTCATTTTTTCCAATGGTCTAGTAATCTGAAAAGGAAAGTGTCTACACGAAATCATATCAGATTGCTAGTACAAATCATATCACATTAAGATTTATACATGTGTGCATATATACAGAAAGGAGACTGCAAGGAGGGAAACAACTTTGCTGAAAAAGAGAGGTGAAACAAGATGGCATACCAAGCTTGAGCGTTGTTGTACACTGGAGCGTCGGCAAGCCAAGTTGGTTTGTCTTGCATCCAATGTTTCAATGCATGAGATGTCCAGCTCATCTGCAGGTCAAATACCAAATATGAATATAACTGAAGCCACCCATTGTATAAAGAATTTTCAGTCTGTCTGCAGAAGCAAAAAACAGAGTCTCTGTTATGTAGCTTTTCTTGGGCATGCGGTAAAGATGAGTCGATAAATTTTGAATAATTTCTAGTGCAATATAAGCACGAGGTTGTATCAGCATCTAGACTAAGCAAAGTATGGGCGCCTTAATAGCTGAAATTTCCTACAACACCATAATTTACAAGTTGAGAAACTTATCCAGAAGAGTAGCCTGCTGTCCTACTCACTGCTTCAATTGTCATTATTATGACATCTGACAAGGTACACATGAAAACATCATCTTGCGGAGACGAGGAGGAGTCATCAGGCAATGCAGTGCTCCTTTCTGTTGGCCATGACAACAGTCTCCTTATCGACATGGTCGTCATGCTTGAGGATGATGAGCCCAGACCGTCCATTCTTCCTCTTGTACAATATGGTCACCTCCCCTACATATATAGTTCAGTTCAGAGATGTATATTGCATCGGTCAAGTTCAATTGCAACCTTGATACCAACTAAAAAAATATTTCATGGAGCAAAGCAAATGCAATGAAGTACCTACCAGAGCATATTGAAATTCAAAATTACTCTGCCAAGACCACAGAAAGATACAGCATAGCGTTGTTTCTAAATTTTTGTATCGAACATATTTAATTACTTGACCAAATATAGCAGAAAAACAATGATCAGAGGAAACAGAAGGTATTTAGAGAGAATGCGGCACCATAACCAGGTGGAACTGGCCATGAGGCAACAAGCGATAAATCCTGAAAGTTATGCTACCCTAGCTATCTCACATATATGTTCATTGAGAGGGTCCCAAATAAGGATGGGACTTGCCTCGATGGTGCTCATTGCTCAAAATAGTTTCATGGGCTCAAGGTGCGCGTAGTAGTCATCGTACCTGGACAATTGATGTTTGCCTGACACTTTTAGTACACGATGTCGGGCAAACCCCACCATATATGCTGCTTAGAACATTCCCAGCACCACGCCTCACAACCATTCATCTCGTCCCGCCTCTCCACGATAACTGGTCATGTCAAGCTTCCATAAAATCGGAAGTAAGCAAAGATGAAATACAAATGTTGTTGAAACACAGCCGTCACAACAACATTCTGTCTACCGATAAACTAATAGATAATCGGTTAAAACATGATGTTGACATATATCAAATAATTGACAAGCTGATCGATTAAAACATGAAGTACAGTAGTAGTTTGAATAGAGATAGACAGCTACAGTTCACACAAAAATACATCCATGATGTAGACATCTAACAGGTGCGGACAAACAATACCAAAGGGCTGTAGAGAGAAGTACTGAATACTCACATCTGGTCTCATTCCATCTTTCTCGCTGCTCAAAATCTCCCTGATCAGCTACAACAACAAAAGCTACTTCCAAAAAAAGTTCACTAAAAGCTCACATTTGGAGTATGGCTACAACATCTGTTCCATAACCACAAGCATTTATCACGAATATAAATTAACACTAAATAATGATATACCGCAAATGCACATATATCAATTTTGTCTGCAACCATTACATTTTCATAAAGATGACACTAACCATTCACCTATAGTGATAATCATATAATCTGCTCAAATTTGCCCAATGACACCAAGGGCTAAGGACTTCCCGGGTGCTCCACTAATACAAGCATTTACCACGAAAATAAATTAACGCTAAATAAATGACATACTCCAAATGCACATATATCAAATAAGTTTGCAACCATTACATTTTTATTTAAAGACACCACTAAGAGGACACCTATGTAGAGATAACAATATAATCTGCTCAAATTTGCCCAATGACATCAAGCGCTAAGGACTTCCTTGTATACTATGTTTTGCGTGGTCGATACTAAGGACTCAGATCTTTTCCGCTTCTTTGAATTCTTGGCCTCATCCTTTCTCTTGTCATTACCGGCGAGGATCTTAATGTTGCTCATCGCGGTGGCTCTGGACAATGCCACGTAGAGCTGACCATGTGAGAATACCGCTTCCGGTAGGTACACGCCGACAACCGGGATGGTCTGTCCTTGCGCCTTGTTGATTTTCATGGCAAAACTAAGTCTGACTGGGAACTGTTTCCTCTTGAATCTGAATGGGAACATTTCGTCATCAGAGGGGCAGAGTGGTATTCGAGGAAGAAACACCCTTCGTCCGGCGTGTTGTCCCAGCACGATTTCTGCATCGATCGCATTCCTCTGGAACCCTCCGACCACAAGCCTTGTTCCATTACACAGACCGTTTGTTGGGTCGATATTCCTAAGCAGCATAATGGGGCAGTTTATCTTCAGCTTAAGTGCGTGCGGAGGCAGCCCATTAGGAGTCAGATCATTCAGGAACTCAGGTGCGTAGTAGCCATGTGGATCGTCAAAAGCTATGGTAGATATTCTCCTCTCCCTGAAAACGCTCTATCATACGCATGTTTATTACATCGACGTTGTCATTCTTGGTGGAGAGTATTGCTCGAGACGTCATGTAATCCGGACCAGTCATGTGGTGGTCGAGGGCAGGAAACACATGGTCTATTAGCTTCTCTATGTCGGCGACCTCGTCGGTGGAAGGCACGCAGATATCTTCAGGGAGTCGGATGTTCCCTTCCTCATCAGTTTCCTCGGTGCCATTACCTACCCTCAATAGGTAATCTGCAAACCACCGGTCATTATGCGCCCTCATGTTGCGGACGAGCTTTAGTTGGCGCATGCCCTGCCAGAGGTACGAACTCCGCAAAGTCGCGTCGACTATCTGACCCCGTGACCCTTTCCTAACTACCGGAAGCACCTGCCTGAAGTCCCCACCGAACACGACGGTCTTCCCCCCAAAAGGTCAGTCCCGTCGGCCCATGATTTCACGCATGTTGTTGTCCAGTGCCTCAACTGCCTGCCGCTTTGTCATGGTGGCCTCGTCCCATAGGATGAGCGAAGCCATCCTCAGGAGCTTGGCTGTCCCACTTTGCTTGGTGAAGTTGCACGATGAGCCATCGTGAATGTTAAGTGGGATCTTGAATCTAGAGTGGGCAGCCCTGCCTCCGGGCATGATGGAAGCAGCGACACCGGAAGTTGCTGTGGCCACAGCTATCTTCCTCTCGCCTCGAACCCTAGCGAGCAATGCCCTATACAGGAAGGTCTTCCCGGTGCCCCCCAGGCCATCGACGAAAAATACGCCCCCATTGTCACTGTCGAGTGCCTCCAATATCTCTTTGTATGCTAGCCTCTGCTCGAGGTTTAGCGAGTCAGCTAGAGACTTGTCATCATCATCAACCTTGATAGTGGTTTCCTCGATGACCTCCCTCGCCTCGCCTTCTGTGTTGTCATATGTCTCGTCGATGTCCGGAAGAGGGAACAACTTTATGTCTTTGCCCATGGACTGTAGCATACCCTTGATGTGAAGCAATACCTTCTGCTCCACCGCTATAGGGCACGTGTGATTTCGCCTAAAGTCGTCAAACATCGCTTCAAGGTGCCTATCCCATAGGCCACGCACGTCGCCAGGCTCGCAAAATACCAAGATCGTTGCGAAGAGTCTCCTGAGTGAGACTGGCATGGCCCACTGCGCTGACTCCGTAAGACACTCATCGAGGGTGTTGTCGGCCTCAATGACACCCCTCCTCTCAGCGGCCTCCCGAAAGGTGTCACAGAGCACACCATCCACGGTTTTTAGGTCTTCAAAGGAATGTGAGCCTGCTACGTGGTTTAGAAGCACCCTCAGAAAGTAACGCTCCCCCTCAACAGGGTTGGCTGACACGATTCTGCCTACTTGGAAACAACTGTTTTTCCTTTTCTGCCAAAATTTTAATCGTTGCCATGTGAAACTTCCTGGAAAGTCCTTGTACAGAATATCTCGAGCCCAAGCGTGCTCCTGGTTAGCCACGAAATACTCAGTTAGCATAGACTTTGATGCATTCTCACTTGCAAGAACATCGTTCAGGTTATCCCCTGCTTTGAATGTGACGATGTGCATGTTCGGGAGATGTAGCGGAAGTTGTAGAACCGGAGGGTAGTTCTCACCGAGGGTGAAGCCAAATATCCTCCACATCGCTTCCGGAGGAGTAACCCACCTCGCGTCGACGAATCTCTTGATCTTGTCTATGTTACCTTCAGCATAGGGTTGGTCGATGTTGAAAGAAGTCTGATCGTGGCCCTTGTATATGTACTTGTATAGGTACTTGACGGCCTTTATGCTAGAGCACACCTCCACGTTGATGTGGCAGTTGAACATACGAAGGAGGTGAGGGTTGTATGGCACAACCCATCTATTGTCCAGTATATGACCACGGACCTTCGCTGAACGACCGTCTTTTTGTCTTCGATAAACAGGGTAGGAGTCCTTTACCTGTACGGTGGTCTCGTTGAACTCTCGGGGGTACCTGCATTTGCATGACCCCTCTTGCATGCACACATTGTTGGGCTTCAGGACACCGCATGGGCCATGCATCATATGCTTCACGACCATGGCGTATAGCTCTGGGTACTTATGCTTGTTAGGGAGCTCGGCGGATATGACACGATCGTACTGTTCTGGCACAACAAGCTTATATCTTGAATCCATGATCAATAAGAAATGGGCATGTGGTAGGCCCCTTTTCTGGAACTCTACCATGTAGACATACGCCTTCACAATGCCCAGGATATGATCCTTGGTCAACATCTCTTTCATCTTCTCTAGCTTGGCTCTGAACACTCGGGCCACAAGATCAGGCCGATCCTGCGGAGTCTGGCCGGGAAACAACTCATCCTGTATCTCCTACCAGTTTGGGTTGCATGTCATAGTTAGGAAGATGTCAGGCTTTCCATATGTGTGGACCAGTGCCATGGCATCCATATGCCTCCGCTTCATGTCTCGGAAGCCCCCTTGGAACGTGTGCGGCGGAACAGTCCTAGTGCCAACAACGCTCGCTCGTGTCTCCCCGGCTGTGATGCTATCGACAATGCCTTTATATAAGTCGGCACGTATCTCCGGCTGGTGGTCCCTGATCCATTTTAACCTGCAGCCCTCGATCTTGATGTACATGTCGACACCCCACTGTTGGAATAAGCGCCCTCCATGTAGTATGGGGTTGAATATTCCAGGACGCGTCTGTAGCCTGTAACAATAGTAGTCCTTGACGGAGACGCATAAACGGCCACCCCCCTCTGCCAGAAGGATGGAAAAAATGAAGGTTAGATAATGTGAGACAATGATGTGTTCTCCAAATAAATGCACAAGCATCTGGAATAGGCGAACCTCCACCGGCATCACGGTTGGCTCTTGGTAGTTACGCAACATCCCAAGACACCTTATCTTTGGGGATATTCAGATGCCAGCCGAGTTCCCCCTTGGGGAAGAAGAGGGGGTACGAGAGAGGGTCATAGCACCCCTGTGTGGCTTGTATGCTATACCTCTCGTTGTTGTTCCCGTAGAGGGTAATGCTGCGTTTGAACCTATTCGCCAGGTCGCTCCCCTCGACCCAGATGGCAGCCACCTCGGACGAGATTGGTAGATTATATGTTCGTTGGTCTAACTTCTGGTCGGTGTTTAGTTCTATCCGATAATCCTTGAGGTTGTCCCTATTTGCACCCAAACTCCTTAATTGTTGGGAGTAAGGGTTTGCTCTCATGATGTTCGTCAATTTCCGGACAACCTCCTGGTCCAGTTGCTCGGTGGCTTCCTTGCGATGAGTCAGGCTAGGATCATCGTCGTAGAAGTACAACTGTAGATGATCCGGACGAGAGCCTGGCCCAAATGAATGGACATTGTGGTACACCGAGCCGCTTGCCCGAAATGTGTAAACCCTAGACCTCATATTGGTGCAACTGCTGTCAAGAGTTACACCAAGCATTGTGAAGGAGAAGTGGTCGTTGAAGAATCAGATGCTATCCCAAAAATGCCGACAGTCTGCATTTGTGCTCGACCATAACCTCATCAGCTCCGGGATAGGTTCTTGTTCAGACAACTTGATATCCCCACCGAGACAACAGAAACCTGGGGGCTCACGCTCAAACCTCGTGGCATTGCAGTATTTGCAATTTGGGACTTCCTCCAAAATATGCGTGCTTTCTGGGAGGTTCGAGTACACAAAGTCAAAAGGATCAACAGAGCCCGCCCTGGACAAGTCAGATGGTTCATCTAGTTCCATGTCGAAAGTGTCGAAACCTACATGCATAATGTGTCACAACAGGGTAGACATTTAAACTGATAACAAAGAGGGAAAGTGGAGAGGCTCGTGAACATACATTCAACATCATATAGGTAGTACTCCTCATCCATCAGGTCATCAGGGACAACATTTTCGTCCATGAGCCTACTAAGGAGGGCCTCCATATCATCTGTAACGTTTTCGAGCCATGTAAGTAATGGTTTGCTAAATATATTAACATATGAGGTGGAGTAAATATAGGAGAATCACCGTTGCTTCCAATGGTGTAGTCCGATGTGCTTCCTGAACAAGGGGCAGTTGGTGAAGCAGCTCCCTCTTTGGCTAGGTTTAACTTTCCCAAAGGAGTTGCATTTGGGCATGGCATTATGATGGATTCAACGCAAGGGGTGTTCCGCCTAGCCAAGTCATTTGCCTTGCGCTTAGCTAGGAACTCTTCCCTCTTATGTCGAGGTAAGTTCTGCATGCGTCCTCTTATGTTGGCATTCATCTCTTGTCTCTCTTCGGCGGAGATATTTTTCCTGTTAGTCCTTTGTCGTGCATTCCTCTCATCCAGAGCTTTATTTTGTCGGGATGTTATTCTACTTGCATTAATCTCCTCCTTTTTCTCAACATCTTTGTTTTGTCGGGCTGCTCTTCTACGTGCATCAATCTCCTCTTTTTGCTCAGTTGTCAAACTATTTCTCCGAGCTCTATCTCGTTCACGTCTTGCTCGATTTCTTTCTTCTAAAATGTTTGCAACATGTTGCCTTTGGTCTGTCATCATCGTAACTGAACTTCCCATGACATCATCGACATGTTTACTTCCTATGGTGTACCACATCAACAAAGATAATTAGGCGTGAAACCAGATGGCAACATTATATTGTGCTACCAGTAAAAGTGTATACCATTTGAACCTTCGCCCCGTAGTATCACGGTGTTAGTAAGGTTGCTATGAAATTCAGTTGTGTACGGAGTATGGAATTCAGTATCTCCCTCTTCTTCATCAGATGATGAAATAACTGGAGTGCTTGAAGGCTCATGTATGGAAAACCCAGCAGGAGGACGTGGCACATAACTGGTGCGGGATTGTTTGGAAGCCCGATGCTCATGAACGACTGGTCAATCAATAATTCAAAAAACACAGCTCACATTAATGTCAATTAGTATCTCTGATGTGAAGGTTGAAATTTTTGGTCTACTTAATATTAAAGGGATAGCATATTGTAACCTTTTTTTCCTTTCCGCGATGGTTGGTTCAGATGCGACATCTTTGTAACACTTCTGTAATCTACTCCTCACAACACCTATTATACATAATTCAAAGGCAACGATACGTTGGCTTGAAGGAAATGTTGGCTTCCTTATTCTTCCTCTTTTTCACTTCAGATCCCAATAACCTTATGTCTTATTTTTCATGTTACATCAAATTAACCAAGTTTCAAATAGAGGTAATAGAGTTTCGATTGTTCAATGCTGCTTAACTTTAAAGATATGGAGAATAGTAAAAAGTACCATTTGAGACAATTTATTTGCATCTATAGCCTAAGCTACTATTACTGTAGCAGATAAGGAAAAAATTCTCAAATGAATTTACCACAAAGAAAGTTAGCTCATCACACATTTTCCCACACATAAGCAACATATAAACAGAAATTTGACGAATAAATATATCGATGTATTTATCAGGTGTCACCTAAAATATCCTTGAACACTGTTTAGAAGAATCCTTGAAAACAAAACATCCATACACATAGACAAACTTGATCCTGACACAATGTTACATGATAATAGACGAAACAAGCGTATCACTTAGAGTTACAACAATGGAAATGGATCCAACCAAGTTGGATAGACACAAGGTATCGCCTATCCTACTTCATGAATCGAGCATCCTTCTTAGCCCACGCGGTCGCGAGAAAAGCCCACCTCTTCTCTAGAAACTTTTGCATGAACCTCGTGTTAATCGCTCCACTAATTAATTTCTGACGGATGTTTGCAGATTTACATTTGAACTTGATAAGGACGTATTAAACAAGTGGTGTCATTTGAATAGATTTTTTATTTCGTGTTATGATAAAATCACTCACCCTGAAGTGGTCGTGCCGCGGGATGATCTGGATTGAATGTGAAGTTTGTGTGCTCTGATGTATTCAGACCACCTATTGAAGTTGGAAAAATATGTTTATCTCAGACATTTCAATAAAGTTTGATTAAAATGACAATATATGTGGATGCAGATAAATCAGTTACCAAATCCCTTGTCTTTCTGCAACATAGTTGCAATGGCAATAGGTCTGCCATTTTCAGCCGTTGACCACCGGTATGAATTTTGAGTCAATTTGGAACCACAAATGCCGACGGCAATAAAATTGCCCCTACAGTTTGAAAATTTTAAAATATAATCATTCACTAAATAACTTTGATTAGTAACTAATTATGTTAGAAGACAATTAGGGGTGTTCGTATACTAAATACACATACCACGCATCCATGAAGATGGCCTGTTTATACTTGGTGAACATCCCAGCGCATTGAAATTCACAACAGTGAACAATTATGCCAACTATGTCTGTATATAGCTGAATGCCATTAGTCCATTCTGAATACTGAATTTGTATTGGACACAGTGAGGTTTATAGTTGAAATATATGAGTTACATACCTACAAATGTTTTATTTGGATGCGCGGGAACTTCCAAGAATGGCATCAAATGCTTTGCGAGTATTGGGAACTCAATAGATAGACAAGGTTCAACTATTGTCCTTCGATCAAATGATAATTCAAAGAAGTGCCCAATCGCTCTAAACTCCACTGATTCAGCATTAGGATTAATTTTGACCCTATGTATAACATACTTGCAACCAGGTTGCAGTATGCGGTTGAATCGCTCTACTTCAGCATGTCCCCAAACGCTAGCTTCAATTTTTGACCCCTTGAATGTGTTTGAGAAGAGAAGGTAAGGTTGTGGTAAACACATGTTTACATTTAATAATTTATCTGAAGTGTTTGTTACTCACATTCCTATCCATGAGAATGAAGCAAATGTTGTCAGCATATGAATTAGGTGGAAATTTGACTTCCACCCTCACAGAAATGCTCCACTTGGAGAACAAAAAGGTATTGACATACTCGATGTCGTCGAAATCCTTAAATCTATAGTCAACAGTGTAAGATAGATAGTACTCCTTCGAATAATGTGAAGGTAAGTTAAGGTAAGTTAAACTAACCTAGGAGGTGTCGGGGTTCCTGACATTTGCGCATACGTCCGCTTACTTGTAACGTTAATAGGTGCCATCTACATAGCAAATATATTAAAGGTTTCATATGGTTGCACACTTCCATGGAAAACATTCCCAGCCCAAGATATGCATGAAAATTGGAAACTACCATAGTACAAAAGGTGTGTGTAACAACCAAAAATATTCATCTAAAAAGTAGTTCAGAAATGGTGTGAGAGGCAAGTCTATAATAATGGTAGGCAAAGAGCATATGTAGGAGCAAGATAATGCAAGAATGGCCAGAAAAAAATCACAAAACTATATATGGGAAAGATGATGCAAGATTTGTAGTTATAGAGCATATTGTTAGCATGTGTGCGTACCTGTAGCTCTATGTCGGTAATAAGCTTGGCCAACTTTATTTTCCCTGTTAGGATCCAAAAATGTTGTCCAAGTTTAAAGATCTCCTGGAAAAAAGAGGCTTATTGTTTTACTGAAAGATGATAAATATTAGACTAAAAATTCATGGATTAATAAAAGAATAATATGCATATAAACATGGCTGCATCTAAACATAGAACAGAACATAGCTGCAAAACAAAAGTTGCTGCAAAACAAAAGTTGCTAACATCATGGCTGTAAGAGAGAGACCAACAAAAGGCTGTCGGGCTACTGTAAGAAGTATGTGGTCTTATAAGTTTGAAAAATCAATCATCTTCACAAAAGAAAGGACCACATTCATTTTTTTGACTCTACAAATTGTGAACTGAAGAATTGAAAGCATTTTGTGTTTGTAGTGCATAAAGTTTTATCATATTACTTCTACTGCTATTTGCATTTGTCTACTATTGTTTCTGATGCGTATTTGTGCTCTTCACATATCAAACCTCATAATTATATCTAAAAGCTCTTAAATATATTTCTCCCATTCAACTATGTCTTGGCTGATTATGACAGAGACATGTGGGCTTACATATCAGCAGGCATCTTCAGGGAGGTAGAATTATAGCAAACATCTAAACTGACAACACCTCTTCTAAATCAAGTGCTCTTTGTGGTACCAAGACTATTGTTTAACCAAGTCCTGACTGTGTGGAAAAGTTGAGAAGCCCAACAACAATAATCTTCTAGTCATAAATTCAAAAACATATATATATATATATATTGATCTAGTTCTCATCGTATCCCAATGCATGTTGAATTCAAACATGATCATCACGCTATGATGAGTGATGATATATGGACTCAGATAATGAAATTGAGGCCTAATGAAAATATAATAATTTATTACATACTGACACTGGACTCTGTTGTGCACCTTGCAAGCACCTCCCCGATGCTACGATGATCCCTTCCAGAACCACCGCGTCCACCTGCAAGATCTATCAATCAAACCCAAATAGCATCCAGTAGCTGGGAGAACATATCGAGGAGTTGAGCACAAACTATCATCACACAAACAGTAAGCGGGGCATATTTCTTTGTTCAAGAATTACCCTAAAGTTTTAAAATGAGATATATGCAAGCAGATGATCCATGTAATAAATAGAATAAGTATTTTATTTTTTATGACAAGGTGAAATTCAACTTTCTCTATCTTTAGTTCTGGGTGTTTCAGAAAAAAACTTCTGTTCTGAGTAAGATGAAATGAGGGGTAATGTGCCTTAATGACATCGATAAATTTCCAACAATTCGAGTCTTGAGGCCTAAGGAATACATAAATCTCTATTACCTCAAGGATCAGCCCAAGGAAGTGGATCAGCGGGTTGTGGATGCAGAACTTCGTTGTGTATCTTGCAGTCGCCTCCACGAGATGGTACACTGTCCCAGAACCACCACCTCTACCTACACGCCATGAGATGGTTATTTTCCTGATATTTATGTGTAGAATTGAACAAGAAACTAATAAATAGAGCATTGGCCATTGCACAATCTTCGTCCATATTTTAACAATGTAGTTTGACAAAGCTCGATTGTTAGTTTTCTGATATTTATTTGCAGAACTGAACAACAAACTAATAAATAGAGCCTTGGTCATTGTACAATCTTCGTCCATATATTTTAATAATGTAGTTTGACAAAGCTCGATTGTTATTTTTCTGACATTTATGTGCAAAACTGAACAACAAACTAATAAACAGAGCTTTGGTCATTGCACAATCTTCGCCCGTATATTTTAACAATGTAGCTTGACAAACCCCAAATGAGAAGGAATCATGTGAGTCCGTTTTTTTTAGAGAAAAGGCACAAGGCCTGACTACAGAACCCCATAACAGGCTGACACCGAAGCTAGGTATTAACTAAAACTAAGATCCAACCAAGCCAACCAGTCCAAAAACCAACTGGGAACCTTCGGATCATCCAACTTCCTCTCCGAGAAATAGACAGAAGGTAGAATCTTCTAGCAATGATTGTCATGACAGTAGTTTGCCGGAACGGATATTGCCAAATATACATGCGATGATTATCCTATTTTCATGTATAAACTAAAATAAGATATCTAAGCGCAGTGAATATTGAAGTTATGATTGAAGATAAGTGGAGTTTCAGATAAGCTACTGTATTTGAACAGTAATGCCTTGAGCAAATTAACTGTACAAAGTATAGTCTATTCTTGTTCGTGATAGAGATGTCTAGCAGAAATCCCCCGGTCCGCAGGCGTTAATGGGAGGGAAGGCCGGTGGCAAACTTCAGTTCCTCATAGTACATAACCAAAATTCAGAGAAAGACGTAAGATAATGAGGCCTAAGAAACAAAGTTTCTGTACAGACGAAAACTTACCTTGCCCGAACTGGAGCTCGCGCTCCAAGGTGTGGGCGGACTGGAGGATGGCTCCCGCTAGCTTCTTCCACATCACAAGACCTCGAGGCGGTTGTCCTGTGCAGGAACTCCTATGTTGCTGGTGGGGGACGAAAAGATGGACGACACGGCGGCGTGACCACTGCCAGTGGCGTTGGACCGGTGCTGCACTGGAGGTACCCCCGGCGGTGGCGGCAACTGGTCCGGTTGCCGGATTCGAGAGAGCTGACGGGGAGGCGAGAGGAGAACAAGGGTGGGGAGAGGGACTTTGAGGATTTGGTACTGGTGGAGGTAGAAATCATCACGACCTCCATGATCGGCAGTTTCCGCGCACGGAGCTGACCGACGGTTGCCATGGATTGACCCGCGCAGGCTGACCAGCGGTTGTGAGCCGGCACCGGGGGAGTTGGTCGGCGACGCGGCAGGGATGAAGGAGTCAGCGCCGGGGCGTCGGGTGTTGCTGGCGTGCTGCGCGACGGAGTTGGGGCTGCCGGCGGCGATGCGGCCACGAACTGGAGCTACGGGCGCCGGCGGGGGGAGGCCGGAGAAACCATAGGTGAGGGTTTGACCAGGACGATGTGGGACAGATCTTCTCTGGTTTTGATCCGGTTTTCTTCAGCCGATTTTCTTTTGCCGATTTTTTCCTGCACGCGAGAGGTAGAAAGCCGACGTACCACAATCACGTCGTCTCCTCCTCTAATGAATAGTAGAGACTAGTAGTACTGCTTAATGCCAAACACTGACCGCATCAATCAAATTGATCAAGTACGGTACGGCGCTCCTAAACGATTTCCTTAATGGCGGCTTTTGAACAGAAAGGAGCTTTTGGTTACGGCTAATGAGTGAGCGCCGATCGAGCACCGCGTGCGGGGCTCCGGCCGGGCACACGCGGCTTTTTAGGCCCCCTCACATTCCGCGCCGGCCGGCGTCACGCCGACCCTGTCAGCACGGATTCTGCAAGATGCGTTGGTTATTTTAGTGCACCAGCAGCAACAATCAGATGTTTAGGTGGTGCTAGTGATACAAAAGCTCTCTCAAATAACGGAAAGATAGCGTGCACGGGGAAGACAAAGCTGAAAGTGAAAGCTTCGTGTTGTTGCTTTGTGTCTCACTGCCTCTATCGGTGCAGTTTTTTTTTTTTTTTGGCAGCGCTTGCTTACACGGTAAAATGGATCGTTACTGCCGAGTTGTGAGCATGACAGTCCAATGATTAACTATAACGGAGATACACACTTTGAGCAATGATATGCTTTTACTACTCACTCATTATGCGCGGATTTATATCTTTTTATAAAGTAGATCCCCACTAACTAGTTTATCTCAACATGCAAGCTATCCACCTCACCTACTTTAATAGCCACTCAAAAGTCCATGTCATCCCACTAACAATCATTTATAATAGTGTATTTTACTTGCAAACTAATCCATATCATCTATTTTCTTCCATCCAACTATTCACGTCACCAATTTAAGTTCATCAAATATATGATAATTTTACATCAATTTAATTTACGATTCCAACTAATTTAAACAAATTCAATCTTTCTCTATAAATTCTTTTAGAAAACTTCAATTTCTATACGTATTATACTTTTTATTTATACAATGTAGTTTTTAAGAGATTTTCGCTGCAACACGCGGGGCATTTTTCTAGTTAACAATAACAGAGATACACACTTTGAGTAACAATGCCGACTAGTAGAACATATGCTTTTACTACTTGTATTGCTTATTTTCATGTAGGTCGAGATTTGTAGCTTTTATCGATTCGACCTCGTATAAAGATTCTCGTAACTGCACAAGTATAAGAGTGACAACCCTTTTAATGTTTTAAGATTGTGGAAAATGACCAACCTTTCTTGTTCACATTCGACCCAAAATGTAACATCTCGTCTGACATCAGAGAAGCGTGTCAATGTCGGGCCCTCCACTCTAGACTTCACAAGGCAATGTGTGAACATACTTGGTAATTCTATATATAAAATAAAGCACCACTATTTTAGGTGTTCGGATTTATGAAACCAAAACAACTTGCGAGTAGCAAGTCGGGCTACGGCTATGCAAGAAGTATTGATGTTCATACGCATTGGACTCTAGAGATTAGTAGAAGGGCATCTATAATTGTTAACAGCAGCGCTATAACTCGGCGTGTTAAAACAGTGATGCAGCGCGCGGCAACCGAATATAGCGCGTGGTGTGTGTGCGAGCTACACCAGGCGCGCTAAAATGCAGCACGCAGCGCCGGCGCGAACAATATACACAAGTAATGACACATCAGCAAGATCAAACAAATCAAAATAAAATAAATATAACAACAATTGTCTCTAATATCTCCAAATCTCAACCTAGATAGCATAGTTTCAATTCATGGCGTAGTTCAAATGCAGAAGATAATTCCACACAACCAAGTTCAACACAAATTTGACTCAAACAAACACAAACAAATCATTTGTCCACATCTTCATGGTCATTGCCATTGCCATCTTCTTTATCTTCGTTGGAGTCTTGGACTATGGTGTTGGTAGAAGGTGGTGGATTCATCAAGGAGGCCATGAATCCCTCGACGGTGCTCCCATGCCACACATGCCTTCGTGTGGTGCTCTCATGTCTCGCATGCCTCCAAGTCACATGCCACCCATGCCTCCAAGTCCCATGCCTCCCATGTCTCCAAGTCCCATGGCTCCATAGCCTCCGTGTGACACTCCCATGCCTCCATAGCCACCATGTGGTGCTCCCATGCCTCCAAAGCCACTGTCATCATTCTTTGTTTTGCCAACACATCATCACGAGCAAGATTTATGTACTCATTTTTCCTTTCATACATGTTGGAAGTGTCCATGTAAAAGAGTTTCCTCTCTTCTTCCAATAGGCGTTGATGCTCAATATTTGCCACCTTCTTCTCCCCCAATGCCAACCTCCTCTCCTCGATGGCCGCTAACCTCTCCTCCAATGCCAACCTCCTCTCCTCGGCCTCGGCCTCGGCCTCCAAGTTCCTTGCCAACTTCCTATCACATTGTATTCTAACCTTGCATTGGCCATCCTTTCCATACATTTTGCTATGCCATCATATCCGGCCTTCTTCCCCCTCATCTCTTTGGTGGCCTTCTTTCCAAGCACGGGCCTTCTTGTGTTGGCAACCGAGTGTGGAGTTGAGATTATCTTCTTATTATCATCACTTGATGCATCATCATCTATGATAGTGGCTTCGGCGATTGCATTCATCCTTTTTGTGTGCACGTCCATCCCATCACGGGTCTTCCACTTCTCCTCATTTCCTAAATCTTCATAGCAATGGTGCAACGCAAATGACTTGCCAAGAATTTTCTTGTCTTTCTTGTTCTTTTTCCCCTCATCTTTGAACAAATTTTGGGCAATGGTCATCTACATTGTGAACATAAGAGAAGAATTAGTCATGGATAACAACAAACATATGCACATGAA
Organism: Avena eriantha; assembly: GCA_910589775.1. Lineage (NCBI taxonomy): Eukaryota > Viridiplantae > Streptophyta > Magnoliopsida > Poales > Poaceae > Avena > Avena eriantha. The sequence goes on from OU342740.1 coordinate 380,832,947, forward strand.
AATGATATAATATGCACATAGATGTGTGTAGTACTTCGGAGGCAACATAACTTGTGGTGCTAGACGCTTGGACGCCTACTCTACCTTGAGGTCGGCTATGCTTCGGCTTCATCAGTAATGTTTGAACGGGAACGTAATCCTGCTTTCGGTATTCAAGGGTATGAATATTGAATCCTCTTGTTATTTTACATCTACATAGATATATCTTGGCTATGTTATTCTTGTCATTAAGAATTTTTTGTTTTCTGCTATGGAACCCTTCATGGATGTGGTGTGGGCCACCTATGTCACATCGTCGTTTGCTTCTACGGCAGTGTGGTGGATCATCAGCGTGGAGACGGTCCTAGTGTGGACGAGGGAGGACGCGGAAAGACACGCGTGTGGTTCGCAACGCGGAAAGACCACATGCATTCCTAGCCCGAGTTTGGACTAGAATGGGTCGGCACGGATGCCTGTGGCCGTTTGGGCCTTGCCGTTGGGGCGAATTTTTCTTATTCGCCTATCCATTTGAACATGATAGGATAGACCGTGATCGTTTGGGTCAACTCATGGAGATGCATGTATAGATCAACATTTGATCTTAACGAATTAGACTAGACTCTAGCAGCAGATCTTAACGAATTTGATCTTAGCGAAAAAGCGTGCGCCAAGTAGCTTTCCGGCTTGAGGAGGACATGGCGGCCTAGGGCAGCGCGGCGCCGCGGTCGCCGAGTTGCAAGGAGACGGCGAGATGACGGTAGTCGCTTGGCGGGCGAGAGGACGCGTGACGCCGGCCACCCGAGTCGAATCCCGCGCGAGCTCCAAGGAGGTGCTGGGAGGCGCAACGGCGGCGGATTTGTAGCTTTCGCGCGCGGGTGATACATTGCAAATGTATCTATAATTTTTGATGTTCCATGCTTGGTTTTATCCACTTTCTTGTGTTTTGTTCTAACTTTGGAGTACTTTTATTCTGATTTTTTGGACTAACCTATTAACAAGAGCCACAGTGCCAGCTGCCTGTTTTCTGTTGTTTTTGGTTCTAGAAAAGTCACAAAATGAATATTCTCGGAATTGGACCGGACAAAAGCCAAAGTGCCTATTTTTCCGGAACGGATCAAGTGCCAGAATACGAGATGGAGAAGGGCTGGGGGCCAGCCACACCACCTGGCCACGCGGTCAGGCCTGGCCCGCGCCAGGGGGTGGTATGGCCGACCCCAGCACCCCCTCGGCCTCTCCTTCCGCCTATATGTTGCCCTCGGGACAAAAACCCAAGGGACTCGATCAAAAATCCACGAAAGAGTCTGTAGCCGCTGTCGTCCCTATCCCTAGATCGGGGGGTCTGAAGCTCTTCTCGGCACTCTGCCGGAGAGGGGAATTCACCCTGGAGGCCTTCTTCATCACCATGCAAGCCTCCGGTGTGATGCGTGAGTAGTTCATCCTTGGACTACGGATCCATGTAGTAGCTAGATGGCTGGTTTCTCCTCCTTTGTGCTTTCATGTTTAGATCTTGTGAGCTCCGTTCATGATCAAGATCATCTATTTGTAATCCATACATGTTGTGTTTGCGGGGATCCGATGGATATTGAGATACTATTTCAGATTGATTATTGATTCTATCATGTCTTTGTTATTTGAGATCTTGCATGCTTTCCGTTGTTAGTATATTTCTTGGCCAAGTAGATGCTAGCAACTCCAAGAGTTAGTATTTATGCTCGATACTAGGTTCATGCCTCTGGTAATCTGGGGAAGTGACAGAAATCTCTAAGGTACTAGATGTGTTGTTGCTACTAGGGATAAAACAACATCCTTTGTTCATAGAACAATTGTATTGTTTACTTTACACGCAGTTCGTAAAGCAATAATCTGTTGCTTGCAACTTAATACTGGAGGGGGTTCGGATGATAACCTGAAGGTGGATTATTAGTCATAGATGTAGTTGGATGGCGGTCTATGTATTATGTTGTAATGCCCAATCAAGTCTCAGACGAGTTAAGATGATTAGTATATGCATGTATTGCTTTCTCGGTGTTTGTCAATTGCCCCGCTGTAATTTGTTCACCCAGCATGTTATCTATCTAAGGAGAGCCACCTCTAGTGAACTATGGATCCCAGTCCTTTACTTTACATACAATCTACAATCTTTTACTGCTTTGTGTTTACTTTCTGTAAACTTTTACTTCTTTCCATTCGATATGTTTAATCCTTTGTTTCCGCAAAACACGGTGAGATTGACAACCTCATCGCAAGTTGGCGACAAAGTTCTGTGGTTGTGTTGTGCATGTCACCACGTTGCTACTAGCACCGGTAGTGCGCCCTACCAAAGTTCAGCTAATAACACCTTTGAGGTGTTTGCTTGCTCCTACTGGTTCGATTAAACCTTGGTTTCATAACTGAGGGAAACTTGCTGCTGTGCTCATCATACCTTCCTCTTGGGGTTCCCAACGAGCTCTACATCAACACCGCCATCAAGTATTTTTCTGGGCGCCGTGCATTGAGCCATCAAGCATTTTTCTGGCGCCGTTGCCGGGGAACGATGAAGAAGAAACTCCCACGTCAAGTACATGCCATTAAAGATTTTTCTGGCGCCGTTGCCGGGGAGTCAAGGACATCTTCACAAGGGAGTCCTTCATAACCAATCTCTTTACTTTGTTGTTTTTGTTTTGCTTACTTTCTTTTTGCTTTATTTGGTTGTTTCTTTATCAAAAAAAAAACAAAAATAGTTTTACTAGTTTGCTTTCTTTATCAAAAACACACAAAAATTAAGTCTCCTATAATTGTTGGTTTATTATTGCCTTGCTTTGTCATGCTTCCTATCAATGGTTGGTTTCTTTGAAACTGAATCTTATTGGCATGGTGAGTTCACGGAAGAACAAAAAATTTATTATAAGGAACACCGCTTGTCACAAAAAGAGAAACACTTATGGGAACAAATTGATAAATTGAATACCATTGCTAGAAACGTGTGCTCTACTTACAATGTTACTTATTGCTTTCATAAATCTTGTTGCTGTAGAAGGTATAAACACCTCCCTTTTCAATGTGAGTATAATGATAATGTTACCATATCTTCTTATGTTAAAGGAAATTATGACTTTTATGATGTGGAACAAATTGAAGAATTTATTGCTTGGAAGGGTGCATTCGAACTAGCTTATTTGCTTGAAAATACTGATGATGCACCTAATAAATATGAGGTTTATGATATCCTCCAATTTTTCTTTGATAATTACAAGGAAGAAAATGGCTATATTCTTGAATATCTTAATAGATGCTCTCCACCTATGGAAGAGACTAATGCCTTGTTGGAGCCTATGGAAGAAAAAAATGCTAAAACTGGAAGCTCATTGGATGAAAAAGAGGAGGAGAGTGAAGATCAAGGGGAGGAAGAATGGATCTACTCATCCCTACCTTCTAATGAAAGTAACTCTTTACCCCTTACATTATTTATTGTCCCCCATGCTTACCAAAGGAGGACAAATGTTATGTTCCTAATGAATCTTTTGAAAATGTTTATAATAAAGCTCTAGTGCTTGTAGATCATGAAAAGCATGCTTTATGTGATAGCTATATTGTTGAGTTTATTCATGAGGCTACTGAAAATTATTATGAGAGAGGAAAATATGGTTGTAGAAGTTTTCATGGTATTGAAACACCTCTCTATGTGCTGAAAGTTTTGAAGTTATTTTCGTTTTATCTTCCTATGCATGTCACTTTGTTCTTTGTGAATTTATTTGCATACGAGATTCCTATGCATAGGAAGTGGGTTAGACTTAAATGTGTTTTGAATTTGCTTCTTGATGCTCTCTTTTACTTCATTTCATATTTTTTTATGTGAGCATCTTCTCAAACAATCATGCCTAACTTAAAGGCGTTAAAGAAAAGTACTTGTTGGGAGATAACCCAAGAGTTTTAGTTAAGTCTTGGAAGTTATTACCTCTGTAATAATCCCTCCTTATCCTTTTTATTTGCTTTTTGTGCCAAGAGTAACCTCTAATGAGAGTGAAGTAATGATTGGGAAAGTTGTTATCCCGAAACAGATTTCTGTGGTTCACCGTAAAAATTCCTGAGAGAGCTCTGTACATCGTATTGAGCTATATTTTTTTGTGCTTCTGCCCCAGGTTGTTATCTAACTTTCATTAGTTCAACACTTTTTTATTTGAGAAACAGAAGGTCTTTGCAAAAATTCATCTTTACCTGCTGGTTAGTTTTGACAGATTTCTGCCATTTTCTGCATTTGCTTCTTGTTAGTTCCTTCTTGAGTTCCTTTGGGGAATTGAGATTTTTGAGGGAAGTGCTACAGTAGATAGTGTTCTAATGGAAGTTTATTTGGTGTTAGAACTGAACCTTGAGACTTATTTATCTAAAGTGCACTAATGTTGCTAATGAGATTGTGTGAAGTTTTGTATGAAGGAAAATTTTCAGGTGTATGGAACGAATGAGTAATGAGATGAAGGATGGAATAAAGCTCAAGCTTGGGGATGCCACGCGTGTCACCCCAAGAAATATCCAAGAAGTACAAGCGTCAAAGCTTGGGGATGCCCAAGCTATCCCCTTCTTCATAAATAAAAATTCCAGGTTTCTTCCAAACGCTTCATTTTTATTGTTTCGTGCACAGTTGTGTTTCTCTTGGAGCGTCTTCTTTTTCGTTTTCATTTTGGTTTTTAGTTTGCTTGCTTTGCTTACTTTTCTGAATAAGTTGGTTGGACCCCCTCTTTCACACTTTGGTTTACAAATAGGTTGGTTTGGTTTGGAAAAGAGTAGGAAAGTTTATGCTTATGTGGTAAAAAGATCTCGTTTTTTATTGTGGCCTATGATTTGTCATGCCATGCTCGATATTGTTTTGGCTTTATGCTTAGTATTCTTTGCTGTAGCATGACTTGTTATAAACAATTGAGATTGCTTAATGTGCCTTGGATGAATCATGCGTTGTTTTAGCATATTAAAGCATATTATAGTGGTATTCTCCTTTGATGCTTTATTTGGGTTGACTTGGAGCATGTTCACACCATGTATGACTATCCAAAGTCACCATAGCCTTTATGATCCTTTAGTTTTCAACTTGTAGTATCACTTTATGCTTTGATCAATGATGTTTGGTCGCTCTGCATGATTATGGCCATTATTGCTCTCTTAGTTTGTCGCTCCCAGTCTTTTGCTAGCCTCCACAACAAAGTATGAGTTCTACTCGTGCATCCAACTCCCTAAACCAAGTTATTCCAAAGAGTCCACCATACCTAACTACTAGCTTATGCTATTCCAAGTATATTCATGCTTTTGTTTACCTTCCACTTGTTATGAGAAAACTAGTGATTAAAGCTCTCACGAACTTGATGGCACACTTTACTTATTGCCTCTAATAAACTTGAACCATTGGGTCCTTCTTTGTTGCGTATATGCTTGCGCTTTATAAGTTAAAATTAGCAGAACCATGTACGATGAGGAACGCTTTCAACATTGCACTTGTACTTTGTACCCCGTTGATATCATGTTCTTTTGCTTACGAATCCCGACGGTGTGAAATAAAAGTGGAACTTGTAAGATCATGGAGTTTGTATGTGTGTTAGAGAAATGCCTGGGCCGCTAGCCTAAGCCATGCCTAATCATGGTGGAAACTTGCAGCATCACCATAATGAGCACTCTATGAAGCATCCTCAATAAAAACCTATGCAAATAGCAAATAAAAAGATCGCTGAGATGCTCATTGTCTGCTTGCCTTGTCATTTTGGTTATGGGAAATCTCTCGTATCATGTGCAAGGGGTACCTTGTTGGCGGTTCTTAATGATACACATATACTTACAATGACAAGAGCTTACTCGTGACTGAAGTTGAGTAGCATGAGGATCGGTCTTCATAAGTAAGGGGCATGAGATTTTGGTTTATAACTTGTCAAGCATATCCTCTTAGTTGTGTCACTTTAACCTTAATCACCTTCAAGATGCTTATGATAGGGGCAATGAGAGCTGAAAGCTATAAGTACCATAATTTTTGGAAGCTCTTGGTGATATTTGAATCCCTACTTCCTTTTACAAAGGCTTTTCTTCCACCATTATATTGAGTCTCCACCTTCTATCTTTATGCACTACTTTGAGAGAATAGTGGCCATTTTTAGTCGTATGTGCATTGTCCCAAGACTAGTTGATTGATGCATAACTTGTTATTGCTTGTTTGAAACTATTGTATCTAGTCACTCTTATGAACTTTGAAGGTGTCCTATGCATTTATATTTGCTACTCTATTGAGGGACAAGCTGAATACAATTATGCTATGTTTTCTTTATGTGAAACAAACAAACGTCTTGCAAAGCATGTTATTCATGAATCTTTTGTTTGTGCCTTTTCATGTTGTATCATAGTTTCTTTGCTTATTGCTAGAACTTTGTCTTTCATGTTATGATTGAAGTACTATGATCCCAGCTTTGAATGTTTTACAAATACTTTGATCAAGTCTTTGATGGTGCATATCACCTCAAAAATTATTCTTTCTTTTTATCACTTACCTACTCGAGGACGAGTAGGAGTTAAGCTTGGGATGTTGATACATTGCAAATGTATCTATAATTTTTGATGTTCCATGCTTGGTTTTAGCCACTTTCTTGTGTTTTGTCTAAACTTTGGAGTACTTTTCATATGATTTCTTGGACTAACCTATTAACAAGAGCCACAGTGCCAGCTGCCTGTTTTTTGCTGTTTTTGGTTCACGAAAGTCAGAAAATGAATATTCTCGGAATTGGACGGGACAAAAGCCAAAGTGCCTATTTTTCCGGAAGGGATCAAGTGCCAGAATACGAGACGGGGAAGGGCTGGGGGCCAGCCACACCACCTGGCCGTGCGGCTAGGCCTGGCCCGCGCCAGGGGGTGGTTTGGCCGACCCCAGCACCCCCTCGGCCTCTCCTTCCGCCTATAAGTTGCCCTCGGGACGAAAACCCTAGGGACCCGATCAAAAATCTACGAAAGAGTCTGTAGCTGCCGTCGTCTCTGTCCCTAGATCGGGGGGGATCTGAAGCTCTTCCCGGCACCCTGCCGGAGAGGGGAATTCACCCTGGAGGCCTTCTTCATCACCATGCAAGCCTCCGGTGTGATGCGTGAGTATTTCATCCTTGGACTACAGATCCATGTAGTAGCTAGATGGCTGGTTTCTCCTCCTTTGTGCTTTCATGTTTAGATCTTGTGAGCTCTGTTCATGATCAAGATCATCTATTTGTAATCCATACATGTTGTGTTTGCGGGGATCCGATGGATATTGAGATGCTATTTCAGATTGATTATTGATTCTATCATGTCTTTGTTATTTGAGATCTTGCATGCTTTCCGTTATTAATAGGTATCTTGGCCAAGTAGATGCTAGCAACTCTAAGAGTTAGTATTTATGCTCGATAGTGGGTGCATGCCTCTGGTAATCTAGGGAAGTGACAGAAATCTCTAAGGTACTAGATGTGCTGTTGCTACTAGGGAAAAAACAACGATCCTTTGTTCATAGAACAATTGTATTGTTTACTTTACACGCAGTTCGTAAAGCAATAATCTGTTGCTTGCAACTTAATACTGGAGGGGGTTCGAATGATAACCTGAAGGTGGATTATTAGTCATAGATGCAGTTCGATGGCGGTCTATGTATTATGTTGTAATGTCCAATCAAGTCTCAAAGGAGTCAAGATGATTAGTATATGCATGTATTGCTTTCTTGGTGTTTGTCAATTGCCCCGTCGTAATTTGTTCACCCAGCATGTTATCTATCTAAGGAGAGCCACCTCTAGTGAACTATGGATCCCGGTCATTTACTTTACATACAATCTACAATCTTTTACTGCTTTGTGTTTACTTTCTGCAAACCTTTACTTCTTTCCATTCGATACGTTTAATCCTTTTTTTTCCGCAAAACACGGTGAGATTGACAACCTCATCGCAAGTTGGGGACAAAGTTCTGTGGTTGTGTTGTGCAGGTCTCCATGTTGCTACTAGCACCGGTAGTGCGCCCTACCAAAGCTCAGCTAGTAGCACCTTTGAGGTGTTTCCTTGCTCCTACTGGTTCTATTAAACCTTGGTTTCATAACTGAGGAAAACTTGTTGTTGTGCTCATCATACCTTCCTCTTAGGTTCCCAACGAGCTCTACATCAACACCGCCATCAAGCATTTTTCTGGGCGTCGTGCATTGAGCCATCAGCGGGCGAGCGGCGGAGGCGACGAATCGAAGCGGCGGCGACGGCGCTACCGTAGAAGGGAAATGGAGGCAGTGGACGCGCGGGTGAAGTTTCAGCGGCCGTTGGCATTCGCGCGTGAGGGAGAGTGATAGCGCGCTGGCGGCCGGGCACCAAATTTGGGGCGCGCAGGTGGGCAAATTGATACGCGCCCAATTTTTTTAGTGCGCGCCGGATTTTCGTGCGCCTGCCGGAGGATGAAAACTAGCCACGCGCTATATCGACTGTTATTTTTACAACGCCGGGTTTTAGCAAGTCTGTTGGAGTTGCTCTAAGAGCATCTTCACTCGGGTTCCTAGGACACCGTTCCCAGGGCGTATTTTTGGTCCGGACGGTGATTTTTTGCCCAGTCGCGTTCCCAGGACGCCGGTTTCTTCCGGATTTGGCCCAAAATACGTCCGGCGTTCGCAGGCCGAACCTAGGATGTTGGGAACCGCCTGGGAACGCCGGACGCCGCTATTTTGGGCGAACCAGGCCCCACTACGCCGAATTTTGTGCCAAATTTGGGTGAACTAGGCCAAACTATATCGAATTAGACCGATTTTTGGGCTGAATTTGGGCGAGCTAGGTCGAATTTGGGCGAACTAGACAAAATTGGCTGAATTTGGGCGAACTATGCCAAAGTAGGACGAATTTGAGACAAATTTGGGTAAACTAAGCCAAAGTAGGGTGATTTAGGCCAAACTAGGCCGAAGTTTAGCCAATTTTGGGGACAAATTTGGGCGAACTAGCTAAACCAGGCCAAATTAGGGCGAATTAGGCCAAACTAGGCCGAATTTTAGCCGAATTTGGGCGAACTAGGCCAAAGTAGGGTGAATTTGAGACAAATTTTGGAAACTAGGCCAAACTTTAGCCGTATTTGGGCGAACTAGGCCAAAGTAGGGCGAATTTGAGACAAATTTGGGGGAACTAGGCCAAACTAGGGCGAATTAGGCCAAAATAGGGCGAATTAGGCCAAACTAGGTCGAACTTTGCCGAATTAGGCCAAACTATTTCGAACTAGGCCGAATTTGAGCCGAATTCAGACGAAATATCGTAATTTTTGCCTTGCCTGGGAACCGCGTCCGGGAACGCGAGTGCGAAACTGGACGTTCCCAGACCGAAAACTAGCTCCGTTCGGCGCTAGGGCCGGATTCCGCATGGAAACGTCTAACGAGTGGAAATGCTCTAAGCCTGTGAATTTAGAGTTTGGCCAGATTTCTAAATATTCCTAGGTCTTCTACTTCATAGCTATATTTTTGTAAAGCATACAGTTCGTATTTTTTTCTAAGTTATAATCAGTACAATGTAGAAATGTACACACTGTGGTAGTTTTTGCTAAAAATTTAAAAAAAGTTTGTTGAAATCCTAACCTTAATTGTGGCACTAGCAATTTGCAATTTTCTCTAACCAATCAGACTATACTCGAGCAGCAGATGCCTAAACCCGTATCCGATTTGACATCGACGCCCTCCGTCATTGTCCGTTGTGTGTCAACCGTGCATCGTCATCGTTACTCTGATAATTTTTCAGCGTAGACCGTACGTAGTTTGTACGCTTTCGGCCTACCGATGATGACTACACCTCGAGACCGGTCCATGTGATTATACAACAGCGTTAAACCCGTTTCCCCAGCATGGTGTTAGGTACGGACGCGCACGGGTCAGCAGCGCCGCTAGCGACCAACCAGAAACCCCGCGGCCAGGCCCAGGCGCAGGCGGTGAAAGAAGAAAGATCGGGGAAAGAACACCAAAAGCGACCCGCGCACGGGCAGCGAGGCGGGGTGCCAGGGAGAGCGTAGTCGCGGGCAACAGCGACCTGACGCCGTCACGCCTGGCGCGCGGGGACCGACCGACAGGCAAGGCTCTCGCTCTCTCTCCCCGTTCCGTAGCAAAACGGAACGGGGTGGAAACGGAAAGGTCAGCCCAACGCCCAAGCTCCGTGGACCGGGGGTGCGCGGACGATAAACAAGAGGCGGCACGCCCGTGTCCCCTCCTACTCTGTCGCCTTTCCTCATTTTCCCCCCGTCTCCCTTTCGCTCGCTCCGGGTCTCTCTCTCCCTCTTCACACCCACCTCGCCCTCCCCACTCTTCGCGTGGCCGAGGAAGGAACCCGGCACGAAACGCGTGAGCGGGAGGAGCTGGATCGACCTCGCCCCCCCTGCTTCGTTCGATTCGTCTCCCGAGGTCACGGACTCAGGGTACAGGCGGAGGACGGCGGCTCCGGAGTCCGGATCGGGAGTTCGGGGCTCGGCGATTCCGCTGCTGATGTGAGTCTTCCACGGAGTTTCGCCTCGATTTGCCGTTGCTATTTTCTCCTTAGATTTGATTGGCGCGTTGGTCTCGCGAGTACTGCTTGGTGTGTGCCGGGGCGAGTTTCTCGGGGCGTTTCCTGTCCGGATCAAGAGACCGTCTGTACGGACGCCGGTAGTGAATGGGTAGTCCCGTTCGGGGGAATTTTTTTGTGCCAAAATCACACTAGTACTAGCATTCCTGCGTCCTCGTCGGTTAAATGGGTCCGTGGGAGGAGAGGAACCCGTTGCGCCGTCCTGAGCCCACGGCTGACTTCCTGCTGCCGTTGCTGTCCGTGCAAACCCTGCAGATCTTGTTTAGTACTCCATGCACAGCGCCTCTGACGAGCTTACGCTGCCTGCCTGCAGATGTTTTTTTCATCAGAGATCTCGTTTCTCTCCGTTCTCTCTGTTTTGGCCGCGACACACCTTGTTTCCAAGTTCATCGTGGGCTATAGCTGTAGTAGGGTGGAGGAGATCTCTTCCTCGAAATGTCGCGGCATGCCACCGGCGTGCGTCTGGTGTGAGTTTTTGTTCTGTTTTGTTTTACAGCGCCGAGCGGCTATAGGATTTTGTGCGTCAGCGGCCGCGCCCGAGATCATTTTGGATACTATAGTATGATGATGGTTCTGTTTTGCTAGTCTCAGATACTGCTATCTTTATCTTTTCTCACAGATACGGTGATTTGTTCGTGCCGACCTATACCGGAATTAGCATATTTTGCGGTGTCTGATCCGTGCTAACTCACACGCCAACTCACCAAGATTCCTTCCTTTTCTCTCTCGCAGGTACGGATTGACGATTGCTTCTGCGTAGACATACATCAAAGCAGTAATCCTCGCACTGGTTGCGTGATCTCTAATCACTGATCCATAAGTGGAACGGTAGGAAAGTTGTCGGTGGCCTTAGCCGATATATACAGTCGGTTCGGCAGGCTAAAAGCTTTCAAGTTTCCTGGTTCGCCTCACAGCCAGCCTGTACCTACCTAGCTAGCGCAGATGTCGTTCCGCAGCATTGTTCGTGATGTGAGGGATGGTTTCGGTAGCCTGTCAAGACGGAGCTTCGATGTGACCATCTCCGGCCTCTCTGGTCTCACCGGCGGGCACCACAGGGGTAAATCCCAGAGCACGGTGCACGAGCTCCGGGACGCCGATCTCGTGGTCCAGGAGAGCAGCTGGGCTAGCCTCCCTCCTGAACTCCTCCGTGATGTCATCAGGAGGCTGGAGGCTAGCGAGAGCACCTGGCCGTCGCGCAAGTATGTGGTGTCCTGTGCGGCTGTTTGCAAGGCGTGGAGGGAGATGTGCACGGAGATTGTGACGAGCCCAGAGTTTTGCGGAAAGCTTACCTTCCCGGTCTCCTTAAAGCAGGTAAAATCTCGGCGTCCCTAATAAAGCAAACCTTCAGTTGAATGCTATCAAGAATTGTATTTTTGTGCCTAGTGATGGCAACATCTTATAGAGTAGTTGCTGCATGCTTATCCTCATACCTCTTTTGTCGATGACACGTTCTTTTTCCACAGCCTGGCCCTCGAGATGGAATGATTCAATGTTTTATAAAGCGGGATAAATCGAAATCTACTTATCATCTCTACCTGTGCCTCAGCAATGGTATGTTGTAGCTTCTTTCACCTGTACACGTATAGCTTTCCTGGAATGTGTTAACATCACCAGTTAACAAACCTAGCCTGAATATAGCTTTCACTGTCTCTTGTGCACGCAACTACTTTTCTTTTCTGAAATCGCATAGTTGAGCTGCTGATATAATTTATTTGTGGTGAATTGATCAAATGATACGCATATTTGATTCCACTCGGCCCGATCAAGTAATTTGTTTTATTGCTGATTTTCTATTTATATTGTTTTGTATCAGCTGTGCTTGTGGAGAATGGCAAATTCCTCTTGTCTGCTAAAAGGAACCGCAAGACAACTTGTACAGAATATGTTATATCAATGGATGCTGAGAGCATCTCAAGATCAAGCAGCACCTATATTGGAAAACTAAGGTAGTATTTAAGCATGAGTATGCGGTGGACATTTTCTTCTGGTCTCTGTGTATTCAACCGTAAAATCCAACCTTGTCTTTCTTCTGTCATTTCCAGGTCAAACTTCCTCGGCACGAAGTTTATAGTCTATGACACCCAGCCCCCGTACAATGGGGCTGTAGTTCCTTCTGTTGGAAGGAGTAGCCGGAGATTCAACTCCAAGAAAGTCTCTCCCAAGGTGCCATCCGGTAGTTACAACATAGCTCAGGTGACCTATGAGCTAAACGTTCTTGGCACGAGGGGCCCCAGGCGTATGAATTGCATCATGCACTCCATACCTGCCTCCTCAGTTGAGCCCGGCGGCATAGTCCCTGGGCAGCCTGACCAGATCCTGCCCCGAGCTTTGGAGGAGTCGTTCCGCAGCACCACCTCCTTCTCCAAGTCGTCCATCATGGACCGGTCCACGGATTTCAGCAGTTCCCGTAGCTTCAGCAGTGCCCGCTTCATTAATGATATGGCCGGAGGCGCCATAAACATCGGTGGTGGCGAAGACGGACCAAATAAGGAGAGGCCACTGGTGCTCCGCAACAAGGTTCCGAGGTGGCACGAGCAGCTACAGTGCTGGTGCCTCAACTTCCGTGGCCGTGTAACCATCGCCTCTGTGAAGAACTTCCAACTGATCGCGGCGCCGAGCCAGCCCCCCGCGGGGGCTCCTACCCCGTCGCAGCCTGCTCCACCGGAGCAGGACAAGATCATCCTACAGTTCGGCAAGGTTTCGAAGGACATGTTCACCATGGACTACCGCTACCCGCTCTCGGCCTTCCAGGCGTTCGCCATCTGCTTGAGTAGCTTCGACACGAAGTTGGCCTGTGAATAAATGGACTCGACCGGAGTTCGGTGCAAGCAAGTGGAGGAGGAAAAAAGTAGATGCGTTTTCCCTCCCACTAGGATTCTAGATCGTGGGTGCCTTTTTATTTCCACCTTTGCCGGTTGTAATTCTGCCTGTCTGTAGCTTTGGAACTGGACCCCTGTTAGCACGTGATGTTTCTTCACCAGGTCGCAGCATGGTTAGCTTCCTTTGAAGCTAAGCTAAGTTTCATGGATGCTCTTCTGGATTTTAACCTAACGCTTCGCTCATGATTTGTTCTACAGCTGTTGCACATGTGCACTTGCTTATTTTATAAGATGAGAATCGTGCGAGCGCATCCGGTGGAGTTGTTGTCTCGCATGATGAACCCTTCTCCTCGGTCCTTTGCCCTTTTAGCATGGTTGGTCAGGAGCATTATGTAGATCATCATTGCATCATTTAAAAAGTGTCAGCTCCTTGCTTGGTTGTTTTGTCTGATAGGAGAATCATTGCACATGTACCTCCTCCGTTTCCTGAATAAATAAGCTTTCGAGTGTCTCATGATCTCCTCTTGAGATTTTTAGGAGAAAGATGGGTAGTAGTACAGCTAGGAGAAGGAATAAAGTAGTAGTAGCAAAAGGGCGCGCGTCTGGACCCATGATGAGTGTGACTGGATGGGAAGAACAATTCTTTTCTGCTGATCTGTCATGTTCATGTATGTGAGTGACCGAGCTGGAACGCATATAGCTGACAACGAAACGAATCCGCCATTTTTTCCTTTCTCGCAAGAAAATCATATACAAAGGTGGGTTGCTCCAAGGGCATGCATGGGTGGAGGAAATAATTGAGTATCTGGTGCACGGTAATCATTCATTCGTTCTCTCAAGGCAATGCTGAAACTTGCTTGGCTCCCTGGACGTGTGACAGTGTGCAGAACAGCATGAGAGTGACATTATTATTATCTTGATGGCGATTAGCTGTGCGCTTTGGGCAGCTCCGAGTGGCCTCAGCACTAGATGACAATGCCAATCAAATCATCAGGCGGTTGAGGGATTAAGACTCTGGGCGTGAGCATTACGTGCAGCTTATTATTTCCCTCTCGACGGAGCTGCATCATTTGCCGTCGTGCGGCGAGATGTTGATTGGCGGATGAGGAAGATGGGATACAAATACAATCTCCTCGCTGCGAGTGGGTGGAATGGAGTGCCTAGACGCAACGCATGCATCGCTTCGCTATAATTCAGGTGGGGGAATTTTCCGGTGGATCGAATAATCGTGAACGGAATGATGGAGGATGGAACGACGCGACGGGATGTATCCCACCAGCGTTTGGATTCTCTCTGTAGGGATAACAATGATGGTGGTATAATGCGTTGTTGAACCTTGGTGCTGGGATCGATTGGGAGATCTCATTCACTGTGTTTTCTTTGTGGTGGTTTGCCGTCAGTGTAAGGGGGTGTTTGGTTGAGCTTACTGGATTTTGGCTTTATCAGCCAAAAAAATGTCTAAATGAGTGATTTTGGGTTTGATTTTTATCTTTTAACTGAAAATAATGTTTTTTTACGAAATTTCCCCGATCTATTAATCATCAGATCTATTAATCATCATCAACAACAGCAGTTAAGTGTCCTAAAAGCAATAAAAAATTACAATAAGTCATTGCACCACCTAACAACGACTACATAAACTAGTGTTAGAGTATTAGGCATATACGATTGTTATGCTAGTTTAGATAGAGTTAAGATCTGTTTACGTATAGTCCTAACTTGACTTGTACTCCAAGATGATTCCTCTGTGTCTATATATACTCGCCAATTAGTCTCAATAATACATCTATCATATTACACCAAACTCATACTCTTTCATGGTATCAGACTAAATCGGTCCAAACCCTGGCAGTCGACGCGCTTCCGCCGCGCTACCCCCGGCGGATCGATCTCCATGATCTCCGTCAGGGGCCACGCGATGCGTCGCAGGGTTCGCCCGTCGATCTGTGATCGGCTGCCCTGGTGAGTCTTTTCCGATCTCTATATCGGTTTTTCTCTCCACCGGCCGCTTGGCCGGTCTTATTTTTTGGTTTACCGATCATAGATCAGACTAAGTCGCCCATCGTCATCGTCATCGTCATCACCGCGCCTCTACTCCGACCATCGGCATCGACGAGCTACACCGCGCCCGTGCGCCGGCCTCCTCCGCTGCCGCGTCTGCCTCGGCAGGCTGCCGCGCACTCGGCTGCTGCTATGCCCTCCTCGGAAAGCTGCCACGACCGCCCCCTCAGATCGTCTTCGTCGTTATCGTCCGGGACTTCACCAACAATGCCACCATCGACTCCGATCTACGCGTCATCCACATCATGATGCATACGGCGCACAGTCGGTCTACTCAAACCGATCCCGCGCCCGTCTACGCCAAGCACGTCCCCGAGTACGCGCCTACCACTGATCGAGCTACGGGTCGTCGTTGCGTCGCCCCTTCGGGCCGCAGCACCGCTGCCTTGGTCGACTAGTTGCCGCGCCGACTCGTGTCCTATAGCCATGTTGCGCCCCTTCGGATCATAGCGTTCCTGCACGCGGTCATCATCGTCGTCCCTGCACACCGACGTACTTGGCTCCACCGCGCCACCTCCCACGACGTGGGTTGCCATCGTTCGCGCATGGTCTTCGTCATGCCGCCGGGTTGTCCTCGCCAACTTTGACTACCGCTGCCACGCCAATTGATGGCTCAGTGTTGATGTAGAGCTCATTGGGGAACCCCAAGAGGAAGGTATGATGAGCACAGCAACAAGTTTCCCTCAGTTATGAAACCAAGGTTTAATCGAACCAGTAGGAGCAAGGAAACACCCCAGAGGTGTTGCTAGCTGAGCCTTGGCAGGGCGCACTACCGGTGCTAGTAGCAACGTGGAGACTTGCACAACACAACCACAGAACTTTGTCCCTAACTTGCGATGAGGTTGTGAATCTCACCGGATTTGCTGAAAACAAAAGATTAAACGTATCGAATGGAAGGAAGTAATAGTTTGCAGAAAGTAAACACAAAGCAGTAAACATTTTGTAGATTATATGTAAAAGAAAGGACTGGGATCCATAGTTCACTAGAGGTGGCTCTCCTTAAGATAGATAACATCCTAGGTGAACAAATTAGAGCGGGGCAATTGACAAACATCGAGAAAGCAATACATGCATATACTAATCATCTTGACTCCTTTGAAACTTGATTAGAAATTTCAACATTATACATAGACCGCCATCCAACTGCATCTATGACTAATAATCCACCTTCAGGTTATCATCCGAACCCCCTCCAGTATTAAGTTGCAAGCAAAAGATTATTGCTTTACGAATTGCGTGTAATGTAAACAATACGATTGTTCTATGAACAAAGGATTGTTGTTTTCTCCCTAGTAGCAACAGCACATCTAGTACCTTAGAGATTTATGTCACTTCCCCGGATTACCAGAGGCATGAACCCACTATCGAGCATAAATACTAACTCTTGGAGTTGCTAGCATCTACTTGGCCAAGATAGCTACTAACAACAGAAAGCATGCAAGATCACAAATAACAAAGACATGATAGAATCAATAATCAATCTGAAATAACATCTCAATATCCATCGGATCCCCGCAAACACAACATGCAGAATTACAAATAGATGATCTTGATCATGAACGGAGCTCACAAGATCTAGACATGAAAGCACAAAGGAGGAGAACCAGCCATCTATCTACTACATGGATCTGTAGTCTAAAGATGAACTACTCACGCATCACACCGGAGGCTGCATGGTGATGAAGAAGGCCTCCAGGGTGAATTCCCCTCTCTGGCAGGGTGCCGGGAAGAGCTTCAGATCCCTCCCGATCTAGGGATGGAGATGACGGCGGCTACAGACTCTTTTGCGGATTTTTGATCGGGTACTTAGGGTTTTGGTCCCGAGGGCAATATATAGGCGGAAGGAGAGGCCGAGGGGGTGCTGGGGTCGGCCAGACCACCCCCTGGCGCGGGACAGGCCTGGCCGCGCGGCCAGGTGGTGTGGCCGGCCCCCAACCCTTCTCCGTCTCGTATTCTGGCACCTGATGACTTCCGGAAAAATAGGCACTTTGGCTTTTGTCCTGTCCAATTTCAAGAATATTCATTTTCTGACTTTCCTGGAACCAAAAATAGCAGAAACAGGCAGCTGGCACTGTGGCTCTTGTTAATAGGTTAGTCCAAGAAATCATATGAAAAGTACTCCAAAGTGTGGACAAAACACAAGAAAGTGGATAAAACCAAGCATGGAACATCAAAAAATATAGATTCATTTGCAATGTATCACCAATCTAGGCGTCCAACATGACCACTCTAGGCCGTCGTTGGTTTCGTCGCCTTCTACGTCTTTGTCCCTGCCCTTGCGTGCCTGGTATTGGCAATACCGGTGGGTGCCTTCATCCCCGACGCGTCCCTGAGCCTAGCAATTTCGGATCAACACCTCGTCTTCGTCGGCCTCGACAATGTCTTCTTCGGCATCGATACCTTCCTCTACGACTGCCTCGACCGTGTAATCGACAAGTTCTTATTTGTGTACTCGGTTCTGGCACAACCAAAGTATGCGTTCGTCTCCGACGTGCGCCTGGTTTTGGCAAAATTATGGCTACACCTCGTCTCCGATGGCTCGGACTGCATTGACTTCGGCATCGACATCCTCAACGACTGCCTCGACACGTCTCCGTCATTCTACTCGCGCACTATGCGCTTGCGGCTTCATGTGCGGCTACCTCGACACCGGCACCTGACCATAATATCGACCACAGCGACCCCTCGCACGGCTACCTCGACCAAGGTTGCTGTGCCCAACACTCTCGGCTATCCCGACATCGGCACAAAGGGCTACCACCTCGATTGAGCACCTCATTAGCTCCATCTACAGTCCAAGCATTTGCGTCATGACACACCGTCTACGACACTCCCGCTGCTACTGTGGGGGGATGTCAGCCTAGTGGATTCTACTTCGGTTTCTCTCTAGTCTGATCATCCACGACGTTCCTATTGTTCACGACGCTACCGCTATGACTGCGGGGGGTGTTAGAGTATTAGGCATATACAATTGTTATGGTAGTTTAGATAGAGTAAGGGTGTGTTTGGTAGCCCGGATGTGCTTTCTTATCTCATACAAGCTAGGTACAGTTATGTGGACTTCATACAAGTTGCATTATCGTGTTGTGTTTGGTAGGTCGGGTGAGTTGAGCTGAGCATAGCTGAGACTTTGTTTGGTAGGTCAGGTCCCTGGATAAAATAAAAAGCAATCGGGTCCTTTTGGAGAACCATCGTCTGTGCTCTAGGAGGTCGAACTCCTCGTTAATGGGCCGCCGCTGAGAGGTCGCGGTCGAACTCCTTGTCAACGGACTGCCGCCGGGAGGTCGCGGTCGAATTCCTCGTCAACGGGCCACCACCGGGAGGTCGTGGTCGAGCTCCTCGTCAACGGGCCGCGCCGGGAGACGAGCCGATGCGGCCTGACGCCGATCTTCTCTGGTGATAGGAGCTGCCGCCGCACGCCTTCGCCGGCGTCGCTGTGCGTAGACGCCGCCAGGAGACTGAGCTCCTCCTTCCCCGCCGCCAGGAGACCAAGCTCCGACGAGGACACACGCCGCAAGGAGCTCGACATGCCCGGAGGGGACAAGGCAAGGAGGGGCCACGAGTACCACTAGGACCTCGACGGGGACGGCGACAAGGGCGCTGGAGCTTGTCAGGGACGACGAACAGGGCGATGGAGCTTGGACGGGGACGGCAATGAGGGCGAGCTCAGACGAGGACAGTGGAGCTCGAGTCCGGAAAGGTCTGCACATCGTGCAAGGAGGGGACAAATGCGGGTGCGGGCCATCGACCCTTGTCGGGCTGGAGCGCTGCGTGGGATGGACTCGGCACTGCCCGGTAGCGAAGCTCGATTCCAGCTTCCCAACTGGGCAGGGCTAAGGGGGCTTTTTTCGCATGAGGTGGGCACTGCATGTTGGAGCCGACCCGACCTAACAAACAACAAAAAGTGGGATGGGGTCAGAATATCTAGGTTGCCCCGGTCTACCAAACACACCCTTAGGATCTGTTTACGTACAGTCCTAACTTGACTTGTACTCTAAGATGATCCTTGTATGCCTATATATACTCACTCATTTGGGTCAATAATACATCTATCATATTACGCCAAACTCATACTCTTTCAACTAGCACGATCCGAAGGCGCGCCATCCTCCTCACCCCTCCATCACCGGAGTCAGGCAAAGCTTGTCGTAGTAGAGCTTTTTTTATAGTAGACGGACAGGAAGTCATCGTGCTACGACCCCAAAGGACCAGCAGACCAGAGCAGCAACCATCGCCGAAGATGACAAACATAGATCAAAAGAGACTGACCTCAAACC
Source organism: Avena eriantha (assembly GCA_910589775.1). Taxonomy (NCBI): domain Eukaryota; kingdom Viridiplantae; phylum Streptophyta; class Magnoliopsida; order Poales; family Poaceae; genus Avena; species Avena eriantha. The sequence continues at coordinate 380,852,604 of OU342740.1, forward strand.
ATACCAACAAATATGAAAAACGACCGGATCCCAATAGATATGTCGGACACAGGACTCGACGCGCCCTCCGACGATGATAGACGCACCACCAGAGTGATGATAGGACGAAGAGGATCTTATTGTTATTCCAGGACGTAGCCACCGCCCCAACATCCTGAAGAATACACTAAAAATAGTCTAAACAAAACACAAGACCTTCCGCCGGTGAGGGGCTATGGTCTGCCACGCCTCCAATGCCCTAAGGCCGCCGGAGACGGGACGAACTAGTGGCGTCGCCGACGGAGGGAAGGAACCCTAGATAGGTTTGAGACGCCGCCTCACGATAGCTTCTCTCTCCTTTTTTCTGGTACCGGTTCGTTCTGCCGATGTCGTATGCGTAACTGAAAACATTGTTGCACGATGATATAAGACAAAAGAGAAAAATTATAAGCCGAAGACCAAAAGCCAGAAATAAGCTCAACCGAACATGCTAAACGCAACCGCAGGTTTGGCGTTTGCACGGATATCTTCAAAAAGATATCGGTGTGGCTGATCAACCTCTTGGACCAGTTACTGGTCATTTCCTTGGTAAGCTATCATCGACTACCTAGAAAGGGTAGAGGAATAGGACCTATTCTAGGACATACAATGCATTACAGATCACATGATCATTACCCTTTAACCGGGTTATTCTATTCCATTTCCCAAGTCATGCCCTTCAACCGGGTTATTCTATTCCACTTTCCAAGTCCTAATAATCCCGCTAAGTGGTGATTCAACATTCCCTAAAAAAGTGGTGATTCAACATGGATTATACATCTTGGAACCAAGATAATTTGGGAGCGGCTTGTGATAATGGAACCAACTATCAAAAAGCATTAACGTTGCCCTGACAAAAGGGGGTCACGGTGACTAAGCCCGGACGACTGTTTAGCAAAAATACTGGTCTCTGCAAAGTCGTAAGACCATGTATGGGGGTTGACGTCTGCCTAGTGCTAGAAGGTCAAGGAAGTTGGTGAACTGATGACAGGGAAGCCGACGACCAAAGCTCCGATGAACGACGGTTCACGATGGATAGACGATCCGGATCATGTATGGGGGCTGACGCCTGCCCAGTTCCAGAGGTCAAGGAAGTTCTTGTCATGTGTCTACCTTTTAGTTTTATAACTTAAACAAGTCAGGTGATGCTACATTCTAAAAGCATATATATGGTGTTAAGTTAGTCGTTTCTTACATGTTTGTTTTTGAAATGACTCTCGGCCGGTTCTATAACTTTCGACTTGAGTTCGTCTATAACATGGAAATTTGATATTTTGGTCTAACGCAAAATCAGGCAGTTGTTCATGCTCAGCTCCGATGTGGCCATGGATTCCTAAGGTGTCTCTAGACGGTCCAGTTCTTCTCAGTGACGCCGAGAACTTCTAGGAAGTTAGTTTTCCTGACCATTCTAGTCCTTTAACCATTCCTTAACTTCTGTGACCTAGAGTTTTGAACTTCCGAGTGTGTGGTTGTTGTTTCTACGGGCGGTCAGATTCTATAGAGTTGCATGTATATGACACTTCAACACTTCATCATATTGTTTTTAGACAAACCTCGTAACAAGGGGCTTGAGAAAAGTCCTGAAAACTATGTGAAGGTTCAAATCCAAGTGAATCCGCTGATACTTGATACTGTTGGAGATATACTTTCCGGGTATCCTCACAGTTCCTCGCTGACCAGGGTGGCCAACTTCGGGTTAGAGCTTTGCTTCACGGGCGGCCCAGTCAGGGAGAAAAGACGGAGTCCAATCCGGCTACGGGAAGGCCCAGAAGACTTACCGACTTAAGCCCATAGTGTTACTTGTAGTTCAAGATGTACTCTGTAACCGACTCTTAGTCGTAGCCGAATAGATCTCTCCTGTAAACCCTAGGCCGGATATCTATATAAGCCGTCCTAGGGAGAGCATTTAGGGCACCTACCCTCATAGTCTACAATCTCAACTCGCACAGGCGAACCCTTGTAACCCATATCCGGCTCTGCCGTACTACTGGATTGCTAGCAGGAGTAGGATCCGTCCAAAGCCGGCGGATTCGAATCTGGGTAAACTTGTGTGCTCACCATCCCGAAACACCGTACGTCTCACACCCCTCTCTTCCGCACGCCTTGAGGACCCCCTCATGGCATACTTGTCATCAATCCGACGACAGTTGGCGCCCACTGTGGGGCAAGTGAGCTTCGGATCTGCGTTCCGAGTGGAATCTGCAAGAATCGGAATCGACGAGACTATCGCCGTTGGTCGCACCTTCTACGCCAGCGACGTCCCTCTCATCATTCTCGACGAGACCTGAATTCCAGCTAGGGAGGCTGTGACTGCTTACACCATCATGTATTTTGGTGAGATCGATGTTTACATTGGTTTTGCTAAACCTGTCCCACCCACCCCAGCGGTGATGATAGGTGCAGAAGAATCTTCTGGGTCCCCTTTGTCCATGGAGGCGGCAGAGTTCCGGATCTCAGAAAACCCTAATCTCACCCAGCCCGCACCAGTTGCGGAGATAGTGGAGAAATTCGATCTTGAAGAAGACCTAGCGGTCCAAGTCAAATCTGGAGTGGATCTCCTTGGAGAGGCCGAATCCCAGATCGACCCACCCGCTGAAGTCGAAATCCAGGAGGAGCATATCAACAACAATAATTCCAGCTCTGATGACGCCGGGACAGACAGGCCTTCCCTAAGGTACACGCTGCGACGTATGATAATGCAAAACTCAGGTGTAGACGCAATTCTTGAGACCATCAAAAGTTTCGACGAAGCTGATCGCGAGAGCCGTAGGTACCTCAGGAAGCACGCATCGCACTTTGTCGGATATGTGGGATCTGGATCCGGCTCTGCCGATGCTGGAGACAACACCAACTCTGTGCTGGAGGTAATTGGAACAAACGCCGAGGTACCCGCATCTTCGGATGAATCGATGACGTTAGCAGATTTCTGAAAGTTCTCCATAGAATATGAAGAGGAGTATAACTCCAAAGCTACAGAGGAAGGAGAAGCCATGGATGAAGGATCCGGGGAACACTCTCCCAAAGCGCAGGATGACATGGAAGTCGGAGATAATCCCGAAGTCTAGATGTCCGAAAGTACCGATCAAAGCTTGACTCCGAGAAACGGACCCAAAGCCGTCTTTGCTACCGGCGCTGCCAAGAAGGCAAAGAAGAAGAACCAGAAGAACAAGACCCCGACACAAGACCCTCTAGCAGAGGAGGTGATTGCCGAGGAATACGAGGAAGACTCGGATGGAGCAGTTATCCCAGAAGAGCCCAAATAAAGAAGAATCGGTGGATGGACACGTGATCACTAAGGGTAGGCGTAAACTCATCGATGCTGCATTAACCACACCTATTCCTACAGCTGCAGAACTTACTGCTGAAGAACTGGACGAGAGGGCACAAGCCCAAGAAGCGCGTCGTCAAGTACTCCTCGATGAAGCCAAAAACATTGAGGAGGAAAAGAAACGCATAGCATCTGCGGAGAAGTACAACTCTAGGCAGTACCAGAAGACCAGGAAGCGCCATACTAATGACAACCAATTCCCGCAGATCCACGCCGTCCTTTTCGGAGAAGATATGGGGAAGCCTCGGAAAGATAACAAAGGGGATTGGGTATATCCAACCCTAGTACAGAATACCGTGGCGGCCCGAGAAATTCTATCGCCTAATCCAGGCCCGGAGGAGATCCGGTTGGGAATTAAACTACTCAACAAGGGACTGGAGCAGCAAAAGGTCGCCATGTCTAGAAGTCAAAAACTAGTCTCTGATTCCGACCAATGTGGCTGGCGGAACGTTAACCCTGTTGGAGATATGCCCAAGAGGCAATAATAAAGTGGTTATTATTATATCTTTATGTTTATGATAAATGTTTACATCCCATGCTATAATTGTATTAACCGGAAACATTAATACTTGTGTGTTTTGTAAACATAAAAGAGTCCCTAGTAAGCCTCTTGTTAAGCTAGCTTGTTGATTAATGGATGATCATGGTTTCCTGATCATGGACATTGGATGTCGTTAATAACAAGATCATATCGTTAGGAGAATGATGTGATGGACACACACCCATAGTAAGCATAGCATAAGATCAAGTCATTAAGTTTGTTTGCTATAAGCTTTAAAATACATAGTAACCTAATCCTTCGACCATGAGGTTATGTTAATCACCATCACCGGATGGGTACTTTGATGACATCAAACACCGCTTCGTAACTGGGTGGTCATAAAGGTGTCGTTGGGTATTCTGAAAGTATGTGTTGAAGCGCATGGACCAAGATTGGGATTTGTCCATCCATATGACGGATAGATATGCTCTGGGCCCTCTCGGTGGAATGTCATCTAATTAGCTTGCAAGCATGTGACTGGGTCACAAGGGATGACATGACATGGAACGAGTAAAGAGTACTTGTCAGTAACAAGGTAGAACTAGGTATGGAGATACCGACGATCAAACCTCGGATAAGTATAGTATCGCGTGACAAAGGGAATTGGTTTCGTATGTTAATGGTTCTATCGATCACGAAGTCATCGTTGAGTATGTGGGAACCGTTATGGATCTCCAGATCCCGCTGATGGTTATTGATCGGAGAGGTGTCTCCATCATGTCTGCATATTCACGAACCGTAGGGTGACACACTTAAGGTTCGAAGTTGTTTTAAGTAGATATGGAATGTGCGTTGGAGACCGAATGTTGTTCGGAGTCTCGGATTGGATCCGAGACATCACGAGGAGATCCAGAATTGTCCGGAGAATAAGATTCATATATTGGGGAACATTTTCTAAGTTAGGAAATGTTCTGGAGTATTTGTATGAGGATTCAAGAAGGTTTCGGAATGTTCCGGAAGGTTCTGGAAGATTTCTTGGAGTTTGCTTGAAAACCAAGAAAGGATCAAGGAGTCCTTGTGGGGCAAGACAAGGAGTCGTGGGGGAGGAGGACTCCTCCCCCCCTCCCAATCCGTCGGCCAAGGAAGGGAGGGGAGTCCTACTAGGACTCCCCCTCCCATGGCGCCTCCCTCCTTTAAATAGAGGGGTGGAGGCGCCACACCCTTGCCCCCTCCACTCAAAACCCTAGCCGCCTCTCTCCTCCTCCTTTCTTCTGCTCAGGCTTAGGCGAAGCCCTGCAGAATTCTCTACTCCACCACCACCACCACGCCGTCGTGTTGCTGGGATTCCGTGGAGAAGATCTACTACCTCCGCTGCTCGCTGGAACGGGGAGAGGAAGGTCTGCTTCGACTCCGCACGTGTGACCGACTGCGGAAGCGCTGCCGGAACGCGGCGCCGGAAGGATCGTCCACTCGATCTTGAGATCGGCAAGTGATCGACTACATCAACCACGAGATCCAATCTCGTAACGCTTTCGGGTCTACAAGGGTTAGTATAGATCTATCTCGTTGCACATGTCTAATAGATTAGATCTTGGCTTTTATCTAGATTAGATCTGGGTTTTGTTCGTTCTTGCGGTAGAATTTTTTTGTTTTCCATGCTACGAACCCATCAGTGGTATCAGAGCCGTGTCTATGCGTAGATCTATTGCACGAGTAGAACACAATGGTGTTGTGGGCGTTGGTGCTCGTGCCGTCTTTTGCTTTGTGTACTTTGCATCTTGCGGTATGGTGGGATGAAGCGGCTCGGGCTAACCTTACATGTCATCGCACATGAGACTTGCTCCACGCTTGACGTGTAACTTGCTTTGCACAAGTGGCTTTGCGGGTGTCTGTCTCTCCCACCATAGTATAGATCCAATCTACACTTTGCACTTGATAGCACTTGTATCAACATTGTGGTTCATGTTTGTAGGTAAGATCCGTTCTTATTCGAAAGCCCCAAGCCACGTAAAACATGCAAAGAAGATTAGAGGCATCTAACTCGTTTTTGCAGGGGTTTTGTGATGTGATATGGCCATTATGTGATTGTGATTATATTTGATGTATGCAATGATCCTTATTGTAATATGGCAACCGGCAGGAGCCTAATGGTTGTCTTTAAATTTTGTTTAAGACCTGCGTGTCTATTCATCATGTAATAGCTTTATTCCAAGTAGTTGTAATAGTTACTATTGGTGATGGACAACCATGAAGCGGCGCCACGGACCTTGACGCAATGCTGGTGATGATGGAGATCATGTCCGTGCTTTGGAGATGGAGATCAAAGGCGCAAGAAGAAAGGGCCATATCATATCACACTAATTATGAATTGCCTGTGATGTTAATCCTTTATGCATCTTGTATTGCTTAGATCGCGACGGTAGCATTATAAGATGATCCCTCTCACTAAATATCAAGTAATAAAGTGTTCGTCCTTAGTTGGCACCGTTGCTAAGACTCGTCGTTTCGAAGCATCTCGTGATGATCGGGTGTGATAGACTCTACATGTGCATACAACGGGTGCAAGCCAGATTTGCACATGCGGAAACTAAGGTTAACCTTGACGAGCCTAGCATGTACAGACATGGTCTCGGAACACGGAATACCGAAAGGTAAAGCATGAGTCATATGGATGATATGATGAACATGTTGATTGTTCGCCTTTAAAGCTACATCATCTCACGTGATGATCGGACTTGGTGTAGTGGATTTGGTTCATGTAATCACTAAAACAACTTGAGGGATGTTGTTTTGAGTGGGAGTTCATTTGTAATTTGGATTAGTCGAACTCAATTTATCATAAACACAATCAAAGTGAATTTGCATACTTTGTTGTAGTCATTGGCATCCGTTCACCACCTTACGCTTAGTTATAGTTGAGATAATGGAACTATAGAAATTCTGGATATTTGCTTTACGAACTGGTATCGTATTGTTTTGAGTGTCAATCTAAAGTTTAAAAGTCCTATTGCAAACTTTCAGCAAACTCCATTTACTCTGTGAAGTTTAATAAATAATATTAAATCAAGAGTAACAATTCCAGTGTTAGTATCTAATATATCATGTTTGCCTCCTTGATTCTTGATACTCAAAAGATTGTTTTTAATATCAAGTTTGTCTAAGAGCTGAAAACAATGTTTCAGAAACCATCATATGTGAAAGGTATTGCGATATCTAAAACAATGTGTTGGTTACAACATGATAGAGTATACGTCCTCATATTTGATGAGAATTTGTGAAGGTTGGAGACGCTAGTCGTACTAATCCTCCAAAAGGTTTTGAAAAAGAAACATTATACTCGCAATTCACCTTTATAAGCTATAGCAGCTTGATCATGAAAGTTGTCATGATAAGGATGAATAGAAGATGTAAGTAAAATGTTTACTACACTAATAGATTACTAAAGAATGGTTTTTTGAAAGAATGCCAAACATTTGATGATGGTGATCCACTTCAAAGTGCTAGTCCAAAGGTATTAGTATTTGACTATATACGCTTTGTACTATGTGTCATGTGAATGACACCACTATTGATGTTGATAGATTCTTTTAAAATAAAAAAAAGAGAAGGAATTGCTGAAAGAGAATCTATAAAATATTTGGCAGAAATTATAAGGTTGGAGATGTCCAACTTGGATATGTAGAAGATATACATGTTATGGTTGTATTCCTTGCTTGTTAAACAATGTGGCTCTTAGGTATTGGATACCGAATCGGTTGGTATGAAGTGTCATACAGGACAACGCAATTCATGAACTACAATGGCCTAAGTAACTAGCAAGAGAATGAGTGATGATGTTCATCGAAAACAAATAAAGTGTTATTGTGTTTTTCGTTGTCATCAAACCTAGCCTTCAAGATTTGTTTTAATAATTGTTATTTTGTTCCGGTATTACGAGAACAATGGTTGTTCAAATAATAACCGTATTCCATAAAGGATGGACTTTTACAAGTCTAGTGGGAGAAATCACATCCATAAACACTATTGCTAAAATGTCGCAAGACAAATGATTGAAAGATCACTTATGAAGTGACATCGCTGTTTAAATTATATTTGAAAGAAAACATGAAGAAACTCCATGTTGATGGAATTTTGGAGTCTTTGATTTTGATCAATTGACGTATGTGAGACTTTCCTCGAGATAATTGAAACTCCGTCCATAGGCCAGATAGGAACGGATGACTAGCTTATTGAAAATTGTGCATGCTGATGTACATAATCCATTATGTGTAGCCATATGCGATGGATCTTTTTGCTTCATATGCTTTCTCCGAAAATTTGAGTGAATATATCTGTATATTTACTTAATAAGGAGGAAGTATGAAACATTTGAAAGCTGTTCAAAGACTTTCAAGATGAAGTTGAAAATCATTGTAACAAGAAAATAAAGAGTTTATGATTCGATCATAAAGGAAGATATTTGAGTTACATGTTTAGCAAAAACACCTAAGACTTGAGAAATTGTTGCATGATTTGTGTTTCCCGATAAACCATAGGAGTATGGCATATTCGAGAGATGAAATCAAACCATGTTTGAGATGGTAAGATCAAGGGTGTCATTTATAAAACTGCCATTATATTTTAAAGATTAAAGCTTTAGTGACTACCGCTTTTTCACTGAAAAGAGCTCCATCGTGATCCGTTGAAATGACACCATATGAGTTATGGTTTGGCGTAAAACCCGAATTGTCTTTTCTTAAATTTTGGTATGTTATGCATAAGTAAAATGTTTACAACCAAAGTCGGATAAGCACGTCTTTGTAGGTTATCCCAAAGAATTTGTTGGGAATTTCTCCATAACACCGAGGACAAAAGAGTTTGTTACTTGGAACGTCGATTTTCTTGAGAAGGAATTTTTCATGAAAAGTTAAGTGGGAGGACAATAGAACTTTGATAAGGTTGTTGAACCGTAGCTATATGTGCTAAGTAGCGCAGCGCCGGAAAGTGTCCCGGTGACGGCCACAATGCTCATGGCTCTCGTGATTACAAAAGGTGTGATCTCGGAGATTAGAGTTCCTATAGGACCGTGTGGGTCGGTAAGAATCAAATAGTAAGATTTGATAAGCAAGTCGTTATTGTTTTGACAATGATGAACCGACTACATGCAAAGAAGCGATGATGGGCCCTGACTCCATAAAATGACTAGAAGTCATGGAATCCGTGATAGCATCCATACACGAGAAATCAAGTTTCTGAACTTTGAAAACCCTCCGGAAAGGCATGAAGCCTATCGGTCGTGTTTGGATCTATAAAGAAATAGACATGGATGTTTCAAATCTATGAAATAGTCGATATGTCGAAAAGAGTTTACGACAATGTTCAAGGAATTGACTATGATAAGATTTGATCTTTCATAGCGATATTTAGTCTGGACGGATTAATGTAGCAACCACTACATATATTTTGGTATATGGTAGTTGAACAAACAAAACAAGTTCTTCTAATAGAATGGTTACCTAGGACGTGTACATGAAACGATCCAAAGGGTTTTGTTAATTCAAAGGATGCTAAAAGAGTATGGAAAACTTCAATGGTTGAAGTAAGCATAGCGGAGTTGGAATCTTCACCATGATGAAACTGTTAAAAGAGTTTAAATTCATCGGAGATGATGAAGATGCTTGCATTTGCAAGAAATTAAGTGGAAGCGCTGAGACATATTTCTAATACATTATGTAGAGGACATATTGTTGATTAGAAATGATGTATCTTGTATTGACACAGGTTAAGAATTTCATTTTGATGAAAGACTTAGGCATAACTCAAGAATTAGGCATCAATGTCTATATGGATAGATTGATGCGCTAATATGGTTTTTCCAAATGTACATAGATAAGATGTTGAATGAGTTCAATATGGAAACAACAAGAAAGGTTCTTGACGCACGAAAAGGACTGAATCAAGATTCGAGTGTGTTGACACGAGATTCAAGTGTTTTGACACTTGGTGAAATCACAAGAATATTTTGATCAATCATTCTTTGAGATGAACACATCCAGATATGTCCTATGCTCTAAATGTTATGAGCATATACCAGAATGATTCATAAGATGATTATAGGACAATAGTAAAGATATTCTTATGAGCATTGGAAGAACTAAGAATGTACCTTGTATAAGTGACAAATAGTTAAAGATAGTTCATTGTAAAATGTTACATTGATACTAGTTTTGTCACAAGATACAAATTAAATTTATCTCAATTTAGACTATGGGAAGCACAATGTAATGGAAAGGATGTTCCATGATGAACTAAGAACACCACTGATTTAAGGATGTGTGTTGATTATACTGCCTTGAACAAGGCTTGTCCAAAAGATCCGTTCGCTCTGCCTAGAATTGATCAAGTTATCGATTCTACGACAAGCTCGGAACTCCTCTGTTTTCTCGACGCATACTCCGGTTATCACCAAATCCGGATGAAGGAATCTACCAAAGTAAAAACTTCATTCATAACCCCCTTTGGAACCTTCTGTTTTACGATGCCCTTTGGGCTGAAGAACGTAGGAGCTACATACCAGCGCACGATGCAGCGATGCCTCCACGACCAACTCGGATGCAATGTACATGATGTTGGAGATATGCCCAAGAGGCAATAATAAAAGTGGTTATTATTATATCTTTATGTTTATGATAAATGTTTTCATCCCATGCTATAATTGTATTAACCGGAAACATTAATACTTGTGTGTTTTGTAAACATAAAAGAGTCCCTAGTAAGCCTCTTGTTAAACTAGCTTGTTGATTAATGGATGATCATGGTTTCCTGATCATGGACATTGGATGTCGTTAATAACAAGATCATATCATTAGGAGAATGATGTGATGGACAAACACCCGTAGTAAGCATAGCATAAGATCAAGTCATTAAGTTCGTTTGCTATAAGCTTTAAAATACATAGTAACCTAATCCTTCGACCATGAGGTTATGTTAATCACCATCACCGGATGGATACTTTGATGACATCAAACACCGCTTCGTAACTGGGTGGTCATAAAGGTGTCATTGGGTATTCTGAAATTATGTGTTGAAGCGCATGAACCAAGATTGAGATTTGTCCATCCATATGACGGATAGATATGCTCTGGGCCCTCTCGGTGGAATGTCATCTAGTTAGCTTGCAAGCATGTGACTAGGTCACAAGGGATGACATATCACGGAACGAGTAAAGAGTACTTATCAGTAACGAGGTAGAAGTAGGTATAGAGATACCGACGATCAAACCTCGGATAAGTAAAGTATCGCGTGACAAAGGGAATTGGTCTCGTATGTAAATGGTTCTATCGATCACGAAGTCATCGTTGAGTATGTGGGAGCCATTATGGATCTCCAGATCCCGCTGATGGTTATTGATAGGAGATGTGTCTCTGTCATGTCTACATATTCACGAACCATAGGGTGACACACTTAAGGTTCGAAGTTGTTTTAAGTAGATATGGAATGTGCGTTGGAGACCGAATGTTGTTCGGAGTCGGATTGGATCCAGGACATCACGAGGAGCTCCGCAATTGTCCGGGGAGTAAGATTCATATAACGGGGATCTTTTTCTGAGGTAGGAAATGTTCTGGAGTATTTGTATGGGGTTTCTAGAAGGTTTCGGAATGTTCTGGAAGGTTCTGGAAGATTTCTTGGAGTTTGCTTGAAAACCAAGAAAGGATCAAGGAATCCTTGTGGGGCAAGACAAGGAGTCGTGGGGGAGGAGGACTCCTCCCCCCTTCCCAATCCGCCGGCCAAGGAGGGAGGGGAGTCCTACAAGGACTCCACCTCCCCATGACGCCTCCCTTCTTTAAATAGAGGGGTGGAGGCGCCACCCCCTGGCCCCCTCCACTCCAAACCCTAGCCGCCTCTCTCCTCCTCCTTTCTTCTGCTCAGGCTTAGGCGAAGCCCTGCAGAATTCTCTACTCCACCACCACCACGCCGTCGTGCTGCTGGGATTCCGTGGAGAAGATCTACTACCTCCGCTGCTCGCTGGAACGGGGAGAGGAAGGTCTGCTTCGACTCCGCACGTGTGACCGACTGCGGAAGCGCTGCCGGAACGCGGCGCCGGAAGGATCGTCCACTCGATCTTGAGATCGGCAAGTGATCGACTACATCAACCACGAGATCCAATCTCGTAACGCTTTCGGGTCTACAAGGGTTAGTACAGATCTATCTCGTTGCACATGTCTAATAGATTAGATCTTGGCTTTTATCTAGATTAGATCTGGGTTTTGTTCGTTCTTGCGGTAGAATTTTTTTGTTTTCCATGCTATGAACCCATCACATGCATACGTGGATGATATTGCGGTGATGTCCAAAAAGAAGGAAACGCTGATTTCCGACTTGGAGGAAACATTCGCCAATCTACGAAAATACAACATCATGCTTAACCCGAAGAAATGCTTCTTTGGAATACCAGCCGGAAAATTGTTAGGTTTCATCGCGTCTCAAAGAGGCATAGAGGTGAACCGGGACAAAATGAAGGCTATACTCAATATTTCCAGGCCAACTCGCCTGAAGGACGTACAAAGACTAACTGATTGCATCGCTGCAGTCAGTTGGTTTGTAAGCCGGCTTGGTGAAAGAGCCGCACCATTATACAAACTCCTGAAAAAGACCAAGGATTTTGTTTGAACCGACGAAGCTGAAGCCGCACTACAAGACCTGAAGAAAGTACTCTCATCTGCTCCTATCCTTGCTGCGCCGGAACCATAGGAACCGATGTTGCTTTATCTTGCTGCGACAAACAAAGTCGTTAGTATCGTCATGGTGGTGGAGAGACCAGAGGAAAATCATGAACACATGGTGCAGCGTCCAACTTACTTTGTCAGCGAGGTCCTGACAGAATCAAAACAACGGTATCCGCACTATCAAAAGTTGGATTACGGTGTTTTTCTAGCATCTCGTAAGTTACGACACTATTTTCAGAAGCATCCAATTACCATGGTGAGCACAACTCCCGTGAGAGATATAATCAACAACAGTGACGCCACAGGACGCGTCGCCAAATGGGGCATAGAGCTTTCAGCTTTTGATATTGAGTATAAACCCCGAAGAGCAATCAAATCCCAAATCCTTGTCGACTTTGTCGCTGATTGGACAGAGACGAAGGAGAATATGACCCTCCCTGAGTCGGAATATTGGACCCTCTACTTTGATGGGTCTAAGGCTCGAGGGGGCTGGCGTGGTGCTCAAATCACCCCAAGGTGATAATGTTGGGGATATACTTTCCGGGTATCCTCACAGTTCCTCACTGACCATGGTGGCCCACTTCGGGTTAGAGCTTTGCTTCACGGGCGGCCCAGTCAGGGAGAAAGACGGAGTCCAATCCGGCTACGGGAAGGCCTAGAAGACTTACCGACTTAGGCCCATAATGTTACTTGTAGTTCAAGATGTACCCTGTAACCGACTCTTAGTCGTAGCCGGATAGATCTCTCCTGTAAACCCAAGGACGGATATCTATATAAGCCGTCCTAGGGAGAGCCTTTAGGGCACCTAACACTTTAGACCCTCAACTCGCACAGGCGAAACCCTTGTAACCCATATTCTGGCTCTACCGTATTACTAGATTGCTAGCAGGAGTAGGATCCGTCCAAAGCCGGTGGATTCGAACCTGGGTAAACTTGTGTGCTCACCGTCCCGGAACACCATACGTCTCACACCCCTCTCTTTCGCACGCCTCGAGGACCCCCTCATGGCGTACTTGTCCTCAATCCGACGATAGTTGATGCCCATGATGGCTCTAAGTATGGCGCCCAGAAAATTGCTTGATGGCGGTGTTGATGTAGAGCTCATTGGGAACCCCAAGAGGAAGGTATGATGAGCACAGCAGCAAGTTTCCCTCAGTTATGAAACCAAGGTTTAATCGAACCAGTAGGAGCAAGGAAACACCTCAAAGGTGTTACTAGCTGAGCTTTGGCAGGGCGCACTACCGGTGCTAGTAGCAACGTGGAGACCTGCACAACACAACCACAGAACTTTGTCCCCAACTGGCGATGAGGTTGTCAATCTCACCGTGTTTTGCGGAAAACAAACGATTAAACGTATCGAATGGAAAGAAGTAAAAGTTTGCAGAAAGTAAACACAAAGCAGTAAAAGATTGTAGATTGTATGTAAAAAAAGGACCGGGATCCATAGTTCACTAGAGGTGGCTCTCCTTTAGATAGATAACATGCTGGGTGAACAAATTACAGTGGGGCAATTGAAAAACACCGAGAAAGCAATACATGCATATACTAATCATCTTGACTCGTCTGAGACTTGATTGGGCATTACAACATAATACATAGACCACCATCCAACTGCATCTATGACTAATAATCCACCTCCAGGTTATCATCCGAACCCCCTCCAGTATTAAGTTACAAGCAACAGATTATTGCTTTACGAACTGCGTGTAAAGTAAACAATTCGATTGTTCTATGAACAAAGGATTGTTGTTTTCTCCCTAGTAGCAACAGCACATCTAGTACCTTAGAGATTTCTGTCACTTCCCCAGATTACCAGAGGCATGAACCCACTATCGAGCATAAATACTAATTCTTGGAGTTGCTAGCATCTACTTGGCCAAGTAGCTACTAACAACGGAAAGCATGCAAGATCTCAAATAACAAAGACATGATAGAATCAATAATCAATCTGAAATAGCATCTCAATATCCATCGGATCCCTGCAAACACAACATGTATGGATTACAAATAGATGATCTTGATCATGAACGGAGCTCACAAGATCTAAACATGAAAGCACAAAGGAGGAGAAACCAGCCATCTAGCTACTACATGGATCCGTAGTCCAAGGATGAACTACTCACGCATCACACCGGAGGCTTGCATGGTGATGAAGAAGGCCTCCAGGGTGAATTCCCCTCTTCGGCAGGGTGCCAGGAAGAGATTCAGATCCCTCCCGATCTAGGGATGGACATGACGGCGCCTACAGACTCTTTCGTGGATTTTTGATCGGGTACTTAGGGTTTACATCCCGAGGGCATCTTATAGTCGGAAGGGGAGGCCGAGGGGGTGCCGGGAGCCACCACACCACCCCCTGGCGCGGGCCCAGCCTGGCCGCGCGGCCAGGTGGTTTGGCTGGCCCCTGGCCCTTCTCCGTCTCGTATTCTGGCACTTGATCACTTCCGAAAAAATAGGCACTTTGGCTTTTGTCCCGTCTAATTCCGAGAATATTCATTTTCTGAGTTTCCTGGAACCAAAAACAGCAGAAAACAGGCAGCTGGCACTGTGGCTCTTGTTAATAGGTTAGTCCAAGAAATCATATAAAAAGTACTCCAAAGTTGGAATAAAACACAAGAAAGTGGATAAAACCGAGCATGGAACATCAAAAATTATAGATACATTTGCAATGTATCAACATCCCCAAGCTTAACTCCTGCTCGTCCTCGAGTAGGTAAGTGATAAAAGAAAGAATAATTTTTGTGGTGACATGCACCATCAAAGACTTGATCAAAATATTTGTAAGACATTTAAAGCTGGGATCATAGTACTTCAATCATAACATGAAAGACAAAGTTCTAGCACTAAGCAAAGAAACTATGATGCAACATGAAAGACACAAACAAAAGATTCATGAATAACAATGCTTTGAAGACGTTTGTTTGTTTCACATAAAGAAAACATAGCATAATAGTATTCAGCTTGTCCCTCAATAGAGTAGCAAATATAAATACATAGGATACCTTCAAAGTTCATAAGAGTGACTAGATACAATAGTTTAAAACAAGCAATAACAAGTTATGCATCAATCAACTAGTCTTGGGACAATGCACATAGAACTAAGAATGGCCACTATGCTCTCAAAGTATGTGCATAAAGATAGAAGGTGGAGACTCGATATAATGGTGGAAGAAAAGCCTTTTGTAAAAGGAAGTAGGGATTCAAGGCTCATAAAGAGCTTCCAAGAATTATGGTACTTATAGCTTTCAGCTCTCAATGCCCCTATCATAAGCATCTTGAAGTGATTAAGGTTAAAGTGAACAAACTATGGTGTACATGCTTGACGAAGTATAAGTCAGAAATCTCATGTCCCTTGTATACGAGGGCCGCTCCTCATGCTACTCAAGTTTAGTCATCGGTAAGTTCTTGTCATCGTAAGTACATGTGTATCATAGAGAACCGCCAACGGGGTACCCCTTGCACGATGATACGGAAGAATCCCCATATCAAAATGACAAGGCAAGTAGACAACGAGCATCTCAGAATTCTTCTTATTTACCATGGGAATATGGTGCTTTTTTCTCTCTTTCCTCTTTTCATATTATCTTTTTTTTCTTCTTTTCTCTTTTTTTTCTTAATATAGGACTCTTTTTTTATAAGAAGAATGCTTCATAGACAGCTCATTATGGTTACGCTGCAGGTTTCTACCATGTCAGCATGGATTACACCAGCGTCCCAGGCGTTTCTCTAACACATATACATAACTCCATGGACTTACAAGCTCCCCTTTCATTTCACACCGACGACATCCATATACAAAAGAGCATGATATCAACTTGGTACAAGTACCAAGTGCAATGTTGAAAGCGTTCCCCATGAAAGCATGGTTCTGCTAATTCCCGACAAATAAGTGCAAGCATATACAACATAGTAGACACAATGGTTCAAGTTTTTTAAGGGCAAGTAAAGTAAAGTGTGCCATCAAGTTCGTGAGAGCTTTAATCACTAGTTTTCTCATAACAAGTGGAAGGTAAACAAAATCATGAATGTACTTGGAATAGAATAAGCTAGTAGGTAGGTATGGTGGACTCTTTGGAATAACTTGGTTTAGGGAGTTGGATGCATGAGTGGAACTCATACTTTGTTGTGGAGGCTAGCAAAAGACTGGGAGCGACAAACTAAGAGAGCAATAATGGCCATAATCATGCAGAGCGACAAAACATCATTGATCAAAGCATAAAGTGATACTACAAGTTGAAAACTAAAGGATCATAAAGGCTATGGTGACTTGAGATAATCATAACATGGTGTGAGCATGCGCCAAGTCAACCCAATAAAGCATCAAAGGAGAATACCACTATACTATGCTTTAATATGCTAAAACAACGCATGATTCATCCAAGGCACATTAAGCAATCTCAATTGTTTATAACAAGTCATGCTACAGCAAAGAATACTAAGCATAAAGCCAAAACATTATCAAACATGGCATGACAAAGCATAGGCCACAGTCCGAAACAAGCTCTTTTTACCACATAAGCATGAACTTTCCTACTCTTTTCCAAACCAAACCAAACTATTTGCAAACCAAAGTATGAAAGAGGGGGTCCAACCAATTTATTCAGAAACTAAGCAAACGAAGTAAACTAAAAACCAAAACGAAAACGAAAAAGAAGACGCTCCAAGAAAAACACAACTGTGCATGAAACAATAAAAATGAAGCGTTTGGAAGAAACCTGGGATTTTTATTGATGAAGAAGGGGATGCCTTGGGCATCCCAAGCTTTGACGCTTGTACTTCTTGGATGTTTCTTGGGGTGACACACGTGGCATCCCCAAGCTTGAGCTTTAGTCCATCCTTCATCTCATTACTCATTCCTTCCATAGACCTGAAATTTTTCCTTCATACAAAACTTCACACAATCTCATTAGCAACATTAGTGCACTTAAGATAAATAAGTCTCAAGGTTCAGTTCTAACACCAAATAAACTTCCATTAGAACACTAGCTACTGTAGCACTTCCCTCAAAAATCTCAATTCCCCAGAAGAACTCAAGAAGGAGTCAACAAGAAGCAAATGCAGAAAATGGCAGAAATTTGTCAAAACAGACCAGCAGGTAAAGACGAATTTTTTCGAAGACTTTCTGTTGCTCAAATCAAAAAGTGTTGAACTAACAAAAGTTAGAAAACAACCTGGGGCATCAGCACAAAACATTAGAGCTCAATCCGACATACAGAGCTCTCTCACGAATGTTTATTGTGAAGCACAGAAATCTGTTTTGAGACAGCAACTTTCCCAATCATTACTTCTCTCTCATTAGAGGTTACTCTTGGCACAAAAAGCAAATAAAAAGGATAAGGACAGGTTATTACAGAGGTAATAACTTCCAAGACTCATCTAAAACTTTTGGGTTATCTCTCAATAAGTACTTTTCCTTAACGCCTTTAAGTTAGGCATGATAGTTTGAGAAGATGCTCACATAAAAAATATGAATTGAAGTAAAAGAGAGCATCAAGAAGCAAATTCAAAACAAATTTAAGTCTAACCCACTTCCTATGCATAGGAATCTCGTATGCAAATAAATTCACAAAGAACAAAGTGACATGCATAGGAATATAAAATGAGAATAACTTCAAAACTTTCAGCACATAGAGAGGTGTTTCAATACCATGAAAACTTCTACAACCATATTTTCCTCTGTCATAATAATTCTTAGTAGCCTCATGAATAAACTCAACAATATAGCTATCACATAAAGCATGCTTTTCATGATCTACAAACACTAGCGCTTTATTATAAACATTTTCAAAAGAATCCTCAGGAACATGACATTCGTCCTCCTTTGATAAGCATGGGGGACAATCAAATAATGTAAGGGGTAAAGAGTTACTTTCATTAGAAGGTAGGGATGGGTAGATCCATTATTCCTCCCCTTGATCATCACTCTCCTCCTCTTTTTCATCCAATGAGCTTCCAGTTTCAGCAATTTTTTCTTCCATAGGCTCCTGCAAGGCATTAGTCTCTTCCATAGGTGGAGAGCATCTATTAAGATATTCAAGAATATAGCCATTTTATTCCTTGTAATTATCAAAGAAAAATTGAAGTATATCATAAACCTCATATTTATAAGGTGCATCATCAGTATTTTCAAGCAAATAGGCTAGTTCGAATGCACCCTTCCAAGCAATAAATTCTTCAATTTGTTCCACATCATAAAAGTCATAATTTCCTTTAACATAAGAAGTTATGGTAACATTATCATTATACTCACATTGAAAAGGGAGGTGTTTATACCTCCTATAGCAACAAGATTTATCAAAGCAATAAGTAACATTGTAAGTAGAGCACACTTTTCTAGCAATGGTATTCAATTTATCAATTTGTTCCCATAAGTGTTTCCCTTTTTGTGACAAGCGGTGTTCCTTATAATAATATTTTTGTTCTTCCGTGAACCCACCATGCCAATAAGATTCAGTTTCAAAGAAACCAACCATTGATAGGAAGCATGACAAAGCAAGGCAATAATAGACCAACAGCTATAGGAGACTTAATTTTTTTGTGTTTTTGAAATAAGAAAGCAAACAAGTAAAACTATTTTTTGTGTGTCTTTGATAAAGAAACAAGCAAACAAAGCAAAAAGAAACTAAGGAAAACAAAAATAACAAAGTAAAGGGATTGGTTATGAGGGACTCCCTTGTAAAGATGTCCTTGACTCCCCGTCAACGGCGCCAGAAAAATGGCGTTTGTCGTGGGAGGTTCTTCTTCTTTAATCCTCCGGTGTGAATACCTTTAACCTTTCTTCCCCGGTAACGGCGCCAGAAAAATGCTTGATGGCTCTAAGTATGGCGCCCAGAAAATTATTTGATGGCGGTGTTGATGTAGAGCTCGTTGGGAACCCCGAGAGGAAGGTATGATGAGCACAACAGCAAGTTTCCCTCAGTTATGAAACCATGGTTTAATCGAACCAATAGGACCAAGGAAACACCTCAAAGGTGTTACTAGCTGAGCTTTGGCAGCGCGCACTACCGGTGCTAGTAGCAACGTGGAGACCTGCACAACACAACCACAGAACTTTGTCCCCAACTTGCATTGAGGTTGTCAATCTCACCGTGTTTTGCGGAAAACAAAGGATTAAACGTATCGAATGGAAAGAAGTAAAAGTTTGCAGAAAGTAAACACAAAGCAGTAAAAGATTGTAGATTGTATGTAAAAAAGGATCGGGATCCATAGTTCACTAGAGGTGGCTCTCCTTAAGACAGATAACATGCTGGGTGAACAAATTACAGCGGGGCAATTGACAAACACCGAGAAAGCAATACATGCATATACTAATCATCTTGACTCCTCTAAGACTTGATTGGGCATTACAACATAATACATAGACTGCCATCCAACTGCATCTATAACTAATAATCCACCTTCAGGTTATCATCCGAACCCCCTCCAGTATTTAGTTGCAAGCAACAGATTATTGCTTTACGAACTGCGTGTAAAGTAAACAATACGATTGTTCTATGAACAAAGGATTGTTGTTTTGTCCCTAGTAGCAACAACACATCTAGTGCCTTAGAGATTTCTGTCACTTCCCTAGATTACCAGAGGCATGAACCCACTATCGAGCATAAATAGTAACTCTTGGAGTTGCTAGCATCTACTTGGCCAAGATAGCTACTAACAACGGAAAGCATGCAAGATCTCAAATAACAAAGACATGATATAATCAATAATCAATCTGAAATAGCATCTCAATATCCATCGGATCCCTGCAAACACAACATGTATGGATTACAAATAGATGATCTTGATCATGAACGGAGCTCACAAGATCTAAACATGAAAGCACAAAGGAGGAGAAACCAGCCATCTAGCTACTACATGGATCCGTAGTCCAAGGATGAACTACTCACGCATCACACCGGAGGCTTGCATGGTGATGAAGAAGGCCTCCAGGGTGAATTCCCCTCTCCGGCAGGGTGCCAGGAAGAGATTCAGATCCCTCCCGATCTAGGGATGGACATGACGGTGGCTACAGACTCTTTCGTGGATTTTTGATCGGGTACTTAGGGTTTACATCCCGAGGGCATCTTATAGTCGGAAGGGGAGGCCGAGGGGGTGCCGGGAGCCACCACACCACCCCCTGGCGCGGGCCCAGCCTGGCCGCGCGGCCAGGTGGTTTGGCTGGCCCCTGGCCCTTCTCCGTCTCGTATTCTGGCACTTGATCACTTCCGAAAAAATAGGCACTTTGGCTTTTGTCCCGTCCAATTCCGAGAATATTCATTTTCTGAGTTTCCTGGAACCAAAAACAGCAGAAAACAGGCAGCTGGCATTGTGGCTCTTGTTAATAGGTTAGTCCAAGAAATCATATAAAAAGTACTCCAAAATTGGAACAAAACACAAGAAAGTGGATAAAACCGAGCATGGAACATCAAAAATTATAGATACATTTGCAATGTATCAGCCCACCGTGGGGAAAGTGAGCTTCGGATCTGCGTTCCGAGCGGAATCTAAAAGAATCGGAATCGGCGAGACTATCGTCGTCGGTCGCATCCTCTACGCCAGCGACGTCCCTCTCATCGTTCTCGACGAGACTTGGATTCCGGCTAGGGAGGTTGTGACTGCCTACACAATCATGTCTTTTGGCGAGATCGATGTTTACATCGGTTTCACTGAACCTGCCACACCCACCCTAGCGGTGATGATAGAGGTAGAAGAATCTTCTGGGTCCCCTTTGTCCGTGGAGGCGGCAGAATTTCGGATCTCAGAAAACCCTAATCCTACCCAGCCCGCACCAGTTGCGGAGATAGTGGAGAAATTCGAGCCTGAAAAAGACCTAGCGGCCCAAGTCGAATCTGGAGTGGATCTCCCTGGAGAAGCCGGATCCCAGATCGACCCACCCGTGGAAGTCGAAATTCAGGAGGAGCTAGTCAACGACACTGATTCCGGCTCTGATGACGCCGGGACAGACATGCCTTTCCTGAGGTACACACTACGACGTATGATGCTGCAAGGCGCAAGCGCAGATGCAATTCTTCAGACCATCAAAAGTTTCAACATGGCTGATCGCGAGGGCCGCAGGTACCTCAGGAAGCACGCGTCGCACTTCGTCAGATATGTTGGATCCGGATCCGGCTCTGCCGATGATGGAGAAAACACCGACTCTGTGCTGGAGGCAATTGGAACAAACGCCGAAGTACCCGCATCCTCGGATGAATCGATGACGTCAGCAGATTTCCGAAAGTTCTCCGCGGAATATGAAGAGGAGTATAACTCCAAAGCTGCAGAGGAAGGAGAAGCCATGGATGAAGGATCCGGGGAACACTCTCCCAAAGAGCAGGATGACATGGACGTCGGAGATATTCCCGAAGTCCAGATGTCTGAAAGTACCGATCAGAGCTTGACTCCGGGAAACGGACCCAAAGCCGTCTTTGCTACCGGCGCTGCCAAGAAGGCAAAGAAGAGGAACAAGAAGAACAAGACCCCAGCAAAAGACCCTGTTACAAAGGAGGTGATTGCCGAGGAATACGAAGAAGACTCGGATGGAGCACTTATCCCAGAAGAGCCGAAAAAAGAAGAATCAGTGGATGGAAACGTGATCACCGAAGGTGCACGTAAACTCATCGATGCTGCATTAACCACACCTATCCCTACAGCTGCAGAACTTACTGCTGAAGAGCTGGACGAAAGGGCCCAAGCCCTAGAAGCGTGTCATCAACAACTCCTGGACGAAGCCAAAAACATCGAGGAGGAGAAGAAACGCATGGAAACTAAGGATTATATGTCTCGGTTGCATGAGAAGACACAGAATCGTCACACCAATGACAACCGATTCCCACATATCCATGTTGTCCTTTTCGGAGATGAGATGGGGAAGCCACAGAAAGATAGCAAAGGAGATTGGGTATATCCAACCCCAGTATAGAATATCGTGGCGGCCCGAGAAATTTTATCGGCTAATCCAGGACCAGAGGAGATCCGTTTGGGTATCAAAATACTCAACAAGGGACTGGAGCAGCAAAAGGTCGCCTTGTGCAGAAGTCAAAAACTGGTCTAGGATTCCGACCAATGTCTCACAGATCCGGCGTGGGCTGACGTAAGACCCCATCGCGTTCCGGAGCAGCATCATCGCCCCGAATGTCGGGAGGACAATTATTCAAGAACCGGATCGTCAGGACAGCATCACAGAACTACGCATGGCTGGAGAAACATCGCCCCAGCGACCGAAAAAGAGGCCATTGATGCACTGAATCCGAGGAATCCTCCCCGATGAGAATCTAACGATCAAAGGGGAGAAGATAAAGAGAAAAGACGGGAGGAGGATCATCAAAAAATGCCACCTCCTAGACATGCAAGCCGTCTGGCTGAGCCTCACCGTGGTGGGAACGACGGACGAAGGAACGACGGAAACCATGCTGGCACAAGCCGGCAGGGGGCTCGTCATAGCGAAGATCCTCCCCGGAACCGAAATAATGACGTTCCGGACGGAGGCCGGCGATCAGTCGGAAACTATCTAGCTGCCCCACCCTCTCCACCAAGTAGTCATCACAACGGCTCCCAAGGGGCACAAGGAGGACGATGCAGCGGAGGAGGTGGTGGCAGAAGCCGAAGTCCGGCTCCAAGGCACCGCAGCCACAGCTGACATTCGGGACGATCTCTATCCCCGAACGACGCAAGACACAGGATCAACTCCAACATAGAGGCGCGGCGCTACGAAAACGATGATATCTACATGGGCTCAAAGTGCTTTGGACCACGCATCAGAGCTACAAGATTCCCGGAAGGATTTGCTATCTCAAGGCATATCCAAGCCTACGAAGACATTGCTCGGCCAGATACCTGGCTACGGGATTTTTTCCAAGCTTGCTGCATCGCCAAAGGCGGAAACAGCCTGGTCGCAACCCGATATCTCCTGCTTATGTTGCAGAAGACGGCACGATCATGGCTCAATGAACTTCCGGAGAACACCATACATAACTGGTATGACATGCAAAGTGCGTTCTTTCGGAATTTCGAAGGCACATATCGGAGGCCCTCTACGGTCGGAGACCTACAGCGTTGCACCCAGAAGGCCAGAGAAACTTGCCGAGATTACCTCGGACGATGGATCAACACCAAGAACTCCTGTGAAGGAGTAAACGATCAAACCGAGATTGAAGCTTTCATCGAAGGACTCCCAATTGGTCTACTACGTCACCGCTTGAAGTGTGACAAGGTCACTGACTTGGGAGAGATGATAGAAACAGCGAGCAAGTACGCAGATGCTGACGACGATGCAGAGGGATTGCTCAATGCCCTAGCTGTGCCTCAGTCGGCAAAACAACCAAAGCAACAAGCTCAGAAGCGCAAAAATACCTCAGAAGAGAAACCCAACGCGGAAACAGCAGTGGTCACTGCTACTTTCGGGTCTGGAGGACGAGGAGGACGCGGCGGAGGCCGCGGGCGTGGCCCTGGGACTTCAAGGGTCCAAGGTAGAGGAGACCAGCAACCAGGCAAAACCTATTCTTGGGCCGACATTGCCAATAACCCATGTTTGCATCACCAAGACGCCAATGGGGGCTCGTCCCACACCAACGCTGAATGTCGTTTCAAGGACGACATCAAAAGAGATGACACCGCGGGCTACAAAGCTAAGCGGAAGAAGGGAAAGAAAAATCCCGAAAAAGACAAAGAAACCAAGGAATATTCCGACATGGAGGAAGCTGATGCTTCAAATCCCAAGCCGGAAGGGAAGAAAACTTTTCCCACCAAGAAGGACACTTACGTCACTTTCCTCGGATCTCAACCAACAAAGGTCAAGAAAGCAGTTCTACATGAGCTCAACGCAACAGTTCCGGCTGTCCCCCAATACTTGGACTGGTCGGAAGTGACAATCACATTTGACCGTGCTGATCATCCGCCTAAGTTGCACAGGCAAGGAAAATACGCCTTAATCGCCAATCCACTTATTGACGGTTATGGTTTCTCCAAGACCCTCATGGACGGTGGTAGTAGTATCAATATTCTCTATGTCGAAACGCTACGCCGGATGAGGATCTCGGAAACCCAGCTGAACCATAGCTCTGTGATCTTTCACGGAGTTGTCCCAGGAAGACAAGCTAATTCCCTAGGAGAGATTACTCTGGATGTCACCTTTGGAACTCCAAAGAACTATCGAACGAAGGCACTTTCCTTCGAAGTGGTCCCGTTCAAGAGTGCGTACCACGCTATATTCGGACGTCCGGCTTACTGGGCTTTTATGGCTCATCCGTGTTACATTTACAATATGATGAAAATTCTAGGTCCCAACGGTGTGATCACCATCAGGGGAGACCCGAAGAAAGCGCGAGAGTGCGAGGATGGAAATGCCGCCTTTGCCAAAGCCGTGCTGCACGCCTAGGAGTACCAGGAGATCAAGAAGAGCATAGATTCGTCCGAGATGCCCGCAACGAAGAAGGAGGTGACAAAGCCAAATCCGGAGTTCAAGGCATCAGAAGAGATGAAGAAGATGCCGTTGAAGGATGATGACCCCTCCAAGGTGACCCAGATAGGCGTAGGCCTAGATAGCGCATAGGAAATCGCGCTCGTCAAGTTCCTCCAAGCAAATCAAGATATCTTCGCATGTCATCCATCTGACATGACTGGAGTACCTAGGGAACTTGCCGAGCACTCTTTAAATGTAAACCCGAACGCTAAACCCGTCAAACAGTCCCTGCGACGTTTTGGCAATGAAAAGTGTAAGGCAATAGCTAAGGAACTAGCACGGCTCGAGTTAGCCGGATTCATAGAAGAGGTCATCCACACTGAGTGGTCGGCCAATCCTGTAATGGTCCCTAAAAAGAACACCACTGATTTAAGGATGTGTGTTGATTATACTGCCTTGAACAAGGCTTGTCCAAAAGATTCGTTCGCTCTGCCTAGAATTGATCAAGTTATCGATTCTATTGGCAGGCTCGGAACTCCTCTGTTTTCTCGACGCATATTCCAGTTATCACCATATCCGGATGAAGGAATCTGACAAAGTCAAAACTTCATTCATAACCCCTTTCGGAACCTTATGTTTTGTTACGATGCCCTTTGGGCTGAAGAACGCAGGAGCTACGTACCAACGCACGATGCATCGTTGCCTCCACGACCAACTTGGACGCAATGTACATGCATACGTGGATGATATTGCGGTGATGTCCAAAAAGAAGAAAACGCTGATTTCCGACTTGGAGGAAACGTTCACCAATATACGAAAATACAACAGCATGCTTAACCCGAAGAAATGCTTCTTTGGAATACCAGCCGGAAAATTGTTAGGCTTTATCGTGTCTCAAAGAGGCATAGAGGTGAACCGGGACAAAATCAAGGCTATACTCAATATTTCCAGGCCAACTCGCCTGAAGGACGTACAAAGATTAACTGGTTGCATCGCTGCAGTCAGTCGATTCGTAAGACGGCTTAGTGAAAGAGCCACACAATTATACAAACTCCTGAAAAAGACCAAGGATTTTGTTTGGACCAACGAAGCTGAAGCTGCATTACAAGACTTGAAGAAAGTACTCTCATCTGCTCCTATCCTTGTAGCGCCGGAACCTCAGGAACCGATGTTGCTCTATCTTGCTGTGACAAATAAGGTCGTTAGTATCGTCATGGTGGTGGAGAGACCAGAGGAAAATCAGGAACACCTGGTGCAGCGTCCGACTTACTTTGTTAGCGAGGTCCTGACAGAGTCAAAACAGCGGTATCCGCACTATCAAAAATTGGCTTACGGTGTTTTTCTAGCATCTTGTAAGTTACGACACTATTTTCAGGAGCATCCAATTACCGTGGTGAGCACAGCTCCCATGAGAGATATAATCAACAATAGTGACGCCACAGGACGCGTCGCCAAATGGGGCATAGAGCTTTCAGCTTTCGATATTGAGTATAAACCCCGTACAGCAATCAAATCCCAAGTCCTTACTAACTTTGTCGCTGATTGGACAGAGACAAAGGAAAATATGATCCTCCTTGAGTCGGAATATTGGACCCTCTACTTTGATGGGTCTAAGGCTCGCGGGGGCTCGTGGGCTGGCGTGGTGCTCAAATCACCCCAAGGAGATAAACTTCTATACGTGTTGCAGATCCACTTCATAGCGACAAACAATATTGCCGAGTATGAAGCACTGCTGCATGGAATCCAGATTGCTAAGGATATTGGCATCCGACGTTTGATGTGTTACGGAGATTCGGATCTTGTTGCTCAACAAGTGTCGGATATTTGTAATGAAAATAGACACATGGCAACATATAAAGCTATCGTGGATGATTTATCTGAATCGTTCGAAGAGTTTGAGGTTCAACACATCCCTCGAGCAGAAAACGAGGAAGTGTATGCACTATCTAGGATAGGCTCTGCACGGAAAGAGGTCCCGGATGGCGCTTTTTTAGAGCACCTCAAAGTTCCCTCAATAAAGGGAGTAGATGAGGAATATCCGACCAAATCCAACTCACCTCTAATAGCAGTTCTAGCTGTAAGTCCCAGCAGGACTTAACCCTACCTAGATTATCTGGTAGATGGCAAATTACCCGAAGACGAGGTTCTGAGCCGGCAGATTATCTGACGAGCAAAAGCCTATACTATTATTAAAGGTGAGCTCCATAAACGGAGTGTTTCTGGGGGGTTTTCAGCGTTGCGTATCTCCGGAAGAAGGAGTGGAAATCTTAAGAGAAATCCACGAAGGCGAGTGTGGTCACCAGGCTGCAGCCAAATCTTTAGTGGCAAAAGCTTTTAGACACGGATTTTTTTGGCTTACAGCTCAGGCAGATGCCGAACGATTAGTCAAGACGTGCAAAGGCTGCCAAAAGTACGCCAAACAAGCTCATGTTCCGGCTGATCAGCTGCGAACAATACCTATAACATGGCCCTTTGCGGTCTAGGGGCTTGATATGATAGGACCATTTAAACGAGCTCCAAGTGGATTTACTCACCTCTTAGTGATGGTGGATAAATTCACCAAATGGATTGAGGCTAAACCTGTCACAAGTTGTGATGGAGCAACAACCAAAAGATTTTTCGAGGATGTTATAATTCGGTATGGTTATCCACATAGCATTATCACGGACAATAGGAGTAACTTTTCTATGGGAGAATTGGCTGAATTCTGCAATGAGTAAAATATCCGGCTTGACATTGCGTCAGTCGCACATCCACAGGCTAACGGACAAGTCAAAAGAGCAAATGGTTTAATCCTACAAGGCCTAAAACCGAGACTCGGAGCACCACTACGACGTGCTGCTGGGGCTTGGGCAGAGGAATTACCCTCTGTAATTTGGAGTTTACGAACAACTCCAAACAGGTCAACAGGATACACACCTTTCTTCTTGGTATATGGCGCAGAAGCAGTTCTTCCTAGTGACTTGATTCATACTTCTCCTAGAGTGGCCGCGTATATTAAAGAGGATGCCGAGATTTGTCGACAAAATGATCTCGACTTAGTCGAATAAGTTCGCGTCGTTGCTAAAATGAGATCTACAGCCCATCAGCAGAAGTTACGCAAGTATCATAGCCAGAGAGTCCGAAATAGATCTTTCAATAAAGGTGATTTGGTTCTCCGGCTTGTGCAACAAAGAAAGCACAAAATTTCCCCAGTATGGGAAGGACCCTTTTTAGTTAGTCGAGTATTGCACAATGGATCGTACTACTTAACTGACATGAGGCCAGTCAAAGAAAGACCTGCTACTAAGAAGAGAAAGAGAGCTGGAGGCAGTACAAATCCGGATGAGTTAGACAGACCGTGGAATATTGCTCAGCTACGTCCCTTTTATTTTTAGTTTATCCTTCTTTGTAATCATATATATGTACATTCTCAGAGTGAAATAAAAGTTTTGGTTGCCTCAAGTTTTTCTGAGAAGTTTTTACCATCTTATTTCCAAATTATCATGTCATAGTCGAAAATCCCAGAATGCTTGAAAGTACTTTATGCTCATGTTCGTTCTGGTTTAGATTTCTGATTCTAAAATTGCTACCTTCGGGTATATAACTCTAAAGTTTCTAGTTTTTACTTTGGTTATTTGTCTGATTGCTAGATGCGGGCATTTTCCGAGTAGTGAATTGTTGGTACTGGAAGCCGGCTTTGTTTCCGAGTTTAGACTGGTTTAGCAATTAAGCTCCGTTAGTCGGCAAAGTTTCCGGCAGAAGGTTTAGCCGGCTCACGAAAGGAACGAGGCGAAAAGCCAGATAAACGATAAGTATAGACGAAAAATTACAAGTGCTTGTGTAAACATTTCACGCACACAAAAAATTTAAAGCCAAAAGTGCTGAATAGATCAAAAGCTTAGCACTAGCAAAATAATAGTACTTCATAATTACAGACGCATCATGTTTTTCAGGATAATACAAATATTTCTGGCAATTTATGATGCAGGAGGAGATGAAGGAGCTACCGGCTTGCTGGAGACGTCGCCTTGGTATCGTTCCGAGATGTTCACATCCGAGGTACGTTCATCGTCGGAAACTTCTGCTGAATCTTCTAGAGGCGGAGGCAGAGTGTCCACGCGGGTGAATAAAGGAGTCTCGTAGCTGGTCAAATCAGCCACGTGACACCCATATCCGGCGCAGGAGTCCATGATGGCTTGGATGTCTTGCTCCTGGCCGTCTTCATCTACTTTGCAGTACCCTCTGGTCACTTGCCATATTTCCATGTTTCCATGGTGGCTCATGACCATGGTAAGAGCATTTTGCGCCGCAGTCCGCGCGTAAGACATGTTCCAATCCTGGACGAGCTGCGGCATCTCCTTTGCCTTGTCCTGCACCTAAAAATCCGACATGCTATGCATGTCCGGAATCTTGAGAGCTTCGCCAATGTCTTCAATGGATTGACGAAAGTCATGAAGCAGGTCATCGACTTTTGTAAGCCGGTGGGTGCGGGGCACAACGGAGGTGGAGTCTATCAAGTTCAGAGGACCTGTAAACAAAGACAGTTAAAGAAAAATCTGACATTGAAAGAAGTCGAAGGAAAAAGACAAATCAGACAGATGGAACGTACCGAAAATGACGTCGTCAATTTTGGTCTTCTCTTCCCAAAGACTCTGGAGTACAGCCCGGAGCGCTTCGGAAAGGTCCCTCTCTCTGCACAACTCATTATTGAGGTCCGAGATTTTTTGATCTTGAGCAGCAATCTTACAATCACGCTCATCTGTAGCCATGGAGGAGGATTCAAGGATTTGAGCAATGCTTTTTTCATGATCTGCCTTGAGCTGATCCAGCTCTTGGCGGAGCTCCTTGTTCTCCACCACCAAAGTCTTGAGGTTCTCGGCCTCTTCAATCATAGCACAGGATTGTTTCACCAGTGTTGTAAGTCAAAAAGAACAACAGTTCAACGAAAAAAATCGACATTGAAAACACAAAGACAAGGTTCGAGTCTCGGAATGTTTATCTTCGGCTTCATCCTTGGCAACTTTCAGCTCAGCATTTTTAAGTCGGAGAGCTCTGATCTCTCTCCGCTTATCACAGACATTCTTCAATAAATCCTGGTTATAGGAATATACTTTCTGTAAGTCAGAATACCCAAAGTCAGAAAGCTACTAAAGACTCGGGCTAATATTTTTGCTAATATCAGCACGAGCCTTGGGGGCTACACTAGTTCGTTCTTTGGCATCCTAAGGAAGCATAAACCCGGATTATTTATCCTACTTAATGCTTGGGGGCTATAGGATATGATATGAAATAAAGGAAAAATAGGAGTTGTAATTCTGACTTACATATTGTTCGCGAGTGAGTTTATCCAAACCCGCGTTAACTTCAACTTCAACCTTCTCAGCGAGAGTTAGAGGGGTCACAGGAGCAGTTGGAAGCTCCCCGGACCTGATCCTCTCGTTGCGAAGAAGCACTTGTTCAAGAAGATTAGAGTTCTTGACATCCTCTACTTCTTGCGCTTCTTCTTGGGCAGATAAGGTTCTTTTCTCTAGGCATTGCCTGGCCAGCCGCTGGATCTCTTCAGCAGATTTCCGGGACATGCCAAACTTAGCAAGTCCCGGATTGCTGAAAATGTTTTCGGCGAAGGTTTCTGCCGAGGGATCATTACCCAAAGAGGGGTCACTCTTATCTAAATCTGACTCACCCATGGTGATGTCAGTTTGCGATTCAAGGATCGCAGGCTCCGTTGAAGGAGCCGGATCTTCTACGACGACCTAAGAAGGGATGATCACCGGTGTTGCGGAAGGTTGAGGGGCAGGAGTCGGAGGAGCCACGGCAGGAGAAGCTATGGTAAGCTTCGTCTGTCGCAGGGGCTTCGAAGAAGTTCCCTTCCCCTTGCCCTTGATGAGCGGTTTTGCTCTGAGAATGTAGTAAAGTCGGAAACATTACATCTCGGAAGGAAATTCGAGTAAAGTGCAAAGGCGGAAGTTGTGATTGAAAGTTACCTCTTCACGACGGGCACCTCCTTTGTACCAACATCCACTGTCGGAGCTTTGCGCTTCTTAAGCGCAAGGTCCGGCAATGGTACCACTTCTGTCTCCTGAGAAAACTCTGGAGGATATCCTTCGAGCGGAGCAAATTCCGACTCGGGGAGGTCAGCAAGCTGAAAAGAAGAAAACATATCAGTATTGCAGTATAACTCAAAGATTGAAACACATACAAAGGTGTACTGATAGAAGCTTACCGCCACTACGGGGTTTTCCGCCGTATGCATATCCAGAGAAACCTCCGGGATCCTCCTCTCGACCCGCTCCCTGATCAGCCACTTAATCTGGCTTATATAGCCCTGCGTGGTGTAGGCTTTGGGGCTGATGCGGAGGGAGTCTTCCTTGGACGACGTGATGGAGTGCATCAGTCGATCTCCGTGGTACTGAAGGGGATGGATCCGACGTGAGACCCAGCATTGGACCAAGTCGGATCCCTTCAGTCCCTTGTGTTTGATCAGATATTCGACCCACCTCTTAGCGAGGATCAGATCGTTACTGAGAGCCGGAGCAGCCTCGTCCCAAAACGGTTGGGCCGTGGCAGCTCCGTCAACAAAAGCCGACAAAGCAGTAGCTTTGTCGGGAGCCGGAATATCCCTATGGTAAAAGAACGTGGCTGGCCATTGTTTGACCGAGTCATTGGCTAGGATTTTGGGATATGCGCGCTCGCGTCTAAGCGAAAAACTAATGGTACCGGTGATATAAGGAACACCGGCAGTAATAGTGTTTCTCCGGACATGAAAGTAGTACCAGAATAACGTCAAACTCGGCCTAATGCCGAGAAAGCCCTCACACAAAGAAGCGTAAGCGCTCATATCTAAGAGAGAGTTGGGAGGAAGATGATGGAGTTGAACTTCGTAATGGTCAATCACCTCAGAGAAGAACTCCGAGGGAGGAAACGACAAACCTCTGTCCAGGTGGGTGCCGAAGTGGACCCGCTCGCCGGCGTGCGGGTTGGGGACGGTTTCCTCGAAGCCGCTCCGCCAGTCGCCGGCGTGGAGGAGCCCTTCATTCTCCATGTTCTAGAGCTTCTCGTCGTCAAGCACGCAGGGGATCTAGACCCCGCGGAAGCTTTCCTTTTCCACCGCCGCTTCCATCGTCGCCGCTGCCGCCAAGCAGGAAGAGGAAGAAGAAGCCATTTCTCCGGCGGGCAGATGACCTAGGATGGGCGGCGCTGGGAGTTTTTTGGGGGAAAACGGAGGAGCTCTGTGCACGCGGGGGAGATTTGGAGGAGAGGAAAAGGCAAGGGAACATGTGAAGAGAGAAGGAGAAAATACTAAGTCCTTATATCCACCTAACCACACCAAGATTCGTGCAAATGCTACAATGTAACCGCCACGCGTCGTGGAAGGAACTGGGAAGGACCCACGCGATGATTACGTCGCCTCGATCTCCGCGCACGCATTGAAACGACGCCTCGGTTCCACGAACCGCAGACCCACCAACGGTCGTGCTGACAAGATGTCTGTCAGATGACGTGACTTGACCATGACTTGTGTCAAGTGGCGTTAGAGACCAAGTTCCGGCTTAGTTTGAAATCAAGCTGGAAAATCTGAGTAACCTGTTGATAGGTCCGACTTATTTTTAAGACCTGGATCGTATTTTTTTCTGAAGTTTCAGGAACCCTTCAAGATTCTGCAAGCCGAAGATCAAGCTAGACGATGATGAATCCGACTTTGGATCTTGGAGGCCTCGGGGGCTGCTGTTGGGGATATACTTTCCGGGTATCCTCACAGTTCCTCACTGACCAAGGTGGCCCACTTCGGGTTAGAGCTTTGCTTCACGGGCGGCCTAGTCAGGGAGAAAGACAGAGTCCAATCCGACTACGGGAAGGCCTAGAAGACTTACCGACTTAGGCCCATAATGTTACTTGTAGTTCAAGATGTACTCTGTAACCGATTCTTAGTCGTAGCCGGATAGATCTCTCCTGTAAACCCTAGGCCGGATATCTATATAAGCCATCCTAGGGAGAGCCTTTAGGGCACCTAACACTTTAGACCCTCAACTCGCACAGGCGAAACCCTTGTAGCCCATATTCCGGCTCTACCGTATTACTAGATTGCTAGCAGGAGTAGGATCCGTCCAAAGCCGGTGGATTCGAACCTGGGTAAACTTGTGTGCTCACCGTCTCGGAACACCATACGTCTCACACCCCTCTCTTCCGCACTCCTCGAGCACCCCGTCATGGCGTACTTGTCCTCAATCCGATGACAGATAAACTTTTATACGTGTTGCAAATCCACTTCACAACGACAAACAATATTGCCGAGTATGAAGCATTGCTACACGGAATCCGGATTGCTAAGTATATCCGCATCCTACGTTTGATGTATTATGGAGATTCAGATCTTGTTGCTCAGCAAGTTTCGGATATTTGTAATGCAAATAAACACATGGCAGCATATAAAGCTGTCGTGGATGATTTATCTAAATCGTTTGAAGGGTTTGAGGTTCAACACATCCCTCGAGCAGAAAATGAGGAAGCAGATGCACTATCTCGGATAGGCTCTGCACGAAAAGAGGTCCTGTATGGCGCTTTTTTAGAGCACCTCAAGGTTCCCTCAATAAAGGGAGTAGATGAGGAATATCCGACCAAATCCGACTCACCTCTAATAGCAGTCCTGGCTATAATTCCCAGCTGATTATCTAGTAGATGGCAAATTACCCGAAGACGAGGTCCTGAGCCGGCAGATTATCCGACGAGCGAAAGCCTATACTATAGTTAAAGGTGAGCTCTATAAGCAGAGTGTTTTGGGGGTTTTTCAGCGCTGCGTATCTCCGGAAGAAGGAGTGGAGATCTTAAGAGAAATCCACGAAGGCGAGTGTGGTCACCATGCTGTAGCCAAATCTTTAGTGGCAAAATCTTTTAGACACGGATTTTTCTGGCTTATAGCTCAGGCAGATGCCGAACGATTAGTCAAGACATGCAAGGGCTGCTAAAAGTACGCCAAACAAGCTCATGTTCCGGCTAATCAGCTGCGAACAATACCTATAACATGGCCTTTTGCGGTCTGGGGGGTTGATATGGTAGGACCGTTTAAATGAGCTCCAAGTGGGTTTACTCACCTCTTACTGATGGTGGATAAATTCACAAAATGGATTGAGGCCTATCACTAGTTGTGATGGAGCAACAACCAAAAGATTTGTCGAGGATGTTATAATCCGGTATGGTTATCCGCATAGCATTATCACGGACAATGGGAGTAATTTCTCTATGGGAGAATTGGCCGAATTCTGCAACGAACAAAATATCCGGCTTGACATTGCGTCAGTCGCGCATCCACAGGCTAGCGGACAAGTCAAAAGAGCAAATGGTTTAATTCTGCAAGGTCTAAAACCGAGACTCGAAGCACCACTACAATATGCTGTGGGGGCTTAGGTAGAGGAATTACCCTCTGTAATATGGAGTTTACGAACGACTCCGAACAGGTCAACCGGATACACACCTTTCTTCTTGGTCTATGACGCAGAAGCAGTTCGTCCTAGTGATTTAATTCATACTTCTCCTAGAGTGGCCGCGTATATCGAAGAAGATGCCGAGATTTCTCGACAAAATGGTCTCGACTTAGTCGAAGAAGTTCGCGTCGTTGCTGAAATGAGATCAATAGCCTATCAACAGAAATTACGCAAGTATCATAGCCAGAGAGTCCAAAACTTTCCCCAGTATGGGAAGGGCCCTTTTAGTTAGTCGAGTATTGCACAATGGTCCGTACTACTTAACTGACATGAGTCCAGTCAAAGAAAGACCTGCTAGTAAGAAGAGAAAGAGAGCTGGAGGCAGTACAAATCCGGATGAGTTAGACAGACCATGGAATATTGCTCAGCTATGTCCCTTTTATTCTTAGTTTATCCTTCTTTGTAATCATACATATGTACATGTTCTGTGAGAAATAAGAGTCTTGATTGCCTCAAGTTTTTTCTGAGAAGTTTTTACCATCTTATTTCCGAATGATCATGTCATAGTCGAAAATCTCAGAATACTTGAAAGTACTTTATGCTCATGCTTGTTCTAGTTTAGATTTCCGATTCTAAAAATGCTACCTTCGGGTATAACTCTAAAGTTTCTAGTCTATACTTTGGTTATTTGTCTGATTGCCGGATGCGGGTATTTTCCGAGTAGTGAATTGTTGGTACTGGAAGCCGGCTTTGTTTCTGAGTTTAAACTGGTTTAGCAATTGAGCTCCGTTGCTCGGCAAAGTTTCCGTGCAGAAGGTTTAGCCGGCTCACGAAAGGGATGAGGCGGAAAGCCAGATAAACGATAGGTATAGGCGAAAAAGTATAAGTGCTTATGTAAACATTTCAGGCACACAAAAACTTAAGGCCAAAAGTGCTGAATAGATCAAAAGCTTAGCACTAGGAAAATTATAGTACTGCATATTTACAGACCCATCATGTTTCTCAGAATAATACAATCGTTTCTGGCAATCTATGATGCAGGAGGAGAGGAAGGAGCTGCCGGCTCGCTGGATACATCGCCTTGATATCGTTCCAAGATGTCCACATCCGAAACGGTGTGGTCATCGTCAGAAACTTCGGCTACTTCTTCAGGAGACGGAGGCGGAGGGTCCACGCGGGTGAAGAAGGGAGTGTCGTAGCTGGTCAAGTCAGCTACGTGACATCCATATCCGGCGCAGGAGTCCATAATGGCCTTGATGTCTTGCTCCTGTCCGTCTTCATCCACTGTAGAATACCCTCTGGTCACTTGCCATATCTCCATGCTGCCATGGTGCCTCATGACCATGGTGAGAGCGTTCTGCGCTGCGGATCGCGCGTAGGACATGTTCCAATCCTGGACAAGTTGTGGCATCTCCTTCGCCTTGTCCCGCACCTGAAAATCCGACATGCTATGCATATCCGGAATCTTAAGAGCTTTGCCAATATCCTTAAGGAATTGGCAGAAGTCATGAATCAGGTCACCGACTTGGGTAAGCCGGTGGGTACGAGGCTCGACATATGTGGAGTCCGTCAAGTTTAGAGGACCTATACACAAAAACAGTTAAGAAAATCCGACATTAAAAGAAGTCGAAGAAAATAGACAAATCAGACAGATGGAACATACCGAAGATGACGTCGTCAACTTTGGTCTTCTCTTCTCAAAGACTCCGGAGTTCAGCCCGGAGCGCCTCGGAAAGGTCCTTCTCTCTGCAAAGCTCATTATCGAGGTTCGAGATTTTCTGACCTTGAGCCGCAATCTTACGATCACGCTCGTCAGTAGCCATGGAGGAGGATTCGAGAACTTGAGCGATGCTCTTCTCGTGATCCACCTTAAGCTTATCCAACTCTTGGTGAAGTTCTTTGTTCTCCACCACCAAGGTTTTGAGGTTCTCGGCCTCTTCAATCATAGCGCAGGACTGTTTCACCAGCGCTTTAAGTCAAAAAGAACAACAGTTTAGTACAAAATTCGACTATGAAAACATGAAAGACAAGGTTTGAGTCTCGGAATGTTTACCTTCGACCTCATCCTTGGAGACCTTATGCTCAAGATTCTTAAGTCGGAGAGCTCTTATCTCTCTCCGCTTGTTGCAGACATTTTTCAACAAATCTTGGTTATAGGAATATACTTTCTGTAAGTCAGAATACCCAAAGTCAGAAGTCTACTAAAGACTCGGGCTAATATTTTTACTAATATCAGCACGAGCCTTGGGGGCTACACTAGTTCATTCTTTGGCATCGTAAGGAAGCATAAACCCGGATTATATATCCTACTTCATGCTTGGGGGCTAGAGGATATGATATGAAATAAAGGAAAAACAGGAGTTAGAATTCCGACTTACATATTGATCGCGAGTAAGTTTATCCAAACTCGCATTCATTTCAACAGCAACCTTCTCGGCGAGAGTCAGAGGGACCACTGGCACAGTTGGAAGCTCATCGGTCCTTATCCTCTCGTCGTGAAGACGCACTTTTTCAAGAAGGTCAGAGTGCTTGATGTCCTCTGCCTCTTGTGCTTCTTCTTCGGCAGAAAGATTTCTTTTCTCCAGGCATTGCCTGGTCAGCCGCTGGATCTCCTCCGCAGATTTCCGGGACAAGCCAAACTTGGCAAGCCCTGGATTGCTAAGAAGGTTTTTGGCAAAGGTTTCCGCCGAGGGATCATTACCCGAAGAGGGTTTACCCTTATCTAAACCTGACTCACTCATGGTGACGTCAGTCTGCGATTCAAGGATCGCTGGCTCCGTTGAAGGAGCCGGATCTTCTGCGCCGGCCGGCGAAGGAGTAATCACTGGCATTGCAGAGGATTGGGGGGTAGGAGTCGGAGGAGCCACGACAGGAGAAGCTATGGTAAGCTTCATCTGTCGTAGGGGCTTCGAAGAAGTTCCCTTCCCCTTGCCCTTGATGAGTTGCTTAGCTCTGAGAATGCAGTAGAATTGAAAACATTACATCTCAGAAGAAAATTCGAGTAGGGTACAAAGGCGGAAGTTGTGTTGAAAGTTACCTCTTCACGACGGGCACCTCCTTTGTGCCAACAACCACTGTCGGAGCCTTGCGCTTCTTGGGCACAATGCCCGACAATGGGACCAATTTCGCCTCCTGAGAAAACTCTGGAGGATATCCCTCGAGTGGAGCAAATTCCGACTCGGGGAGGTCAGCAAGCTAAAAAGAAGAAAACATATCAGTATTGCGATATAACTTAAAGGATGAAACACATAAAAAGGTTTATTGTTAAAAGCTTACCGGCACAATGGGGTTTTCCACTGTGTGCATGTCCAGAGAAACCTCCGGGATCCTCCTCTCGATCCGCTCCCTTATCAGCCATTTAATCTAGCTTGTGTAACCTTGCGAGGTATAGGCTTTGGGGCTGATGCGGAGGGAATCTTTTTTGGAAGACGTGATGGAATGCATCAGTCGATCTCCGTGGTAATGGAGGGGTTGGATCCGGCGTGACACCCAACATTGGACCAAGTCGGATCCCTTCAGTCCTTTGTGCTTTATCAAATATTCAACCCGCCTCTTGGCGAGAAGCAGATCATCACTGAGAGCCGGAGCAGCCTCGTCCTAAGATAATTGAGGCACGACGGCTCCGTCGATGAAAGCCGACAAAGCAGTGGCTTTGCTGGGAGCCGGAACATCCTTGTGGTAAAAGAAAGTGGCTGGCCATTGTTTGACCGAGTCACTGGCTAGAATCTTAGGATATGCGTGCTCACGCCTAACTGAAAAGCTAATTGTACCGGTAATATAAGGATTACCGGCAGTGATAGAATTTCTCCGGACATGGAAGTAGTACCGGAATAAGGTAAGACTTGGCCTAATGCCGAGAAATCCCTCACACAAGGCCGCGTAGGCGCTCATCTCTAGGATGGAGTTGGAGGGAAGATGGTGAAGCTGAACACCGAAAAGAATTCCGAGGGAGGGAATGACAAACCTCTGTCGAGGTGGGTGCCGAAGTGTACCCGCTCGCCTACGCGCGGGTTGGGGATGGTCTCACCGAAGCCACTCCGCCAGTTGCCGGCGCGGAGGAGCCCTTCAATCTCCATGCCGCGGAGCTTCTCGTCGTCCAGCACGCAGGGGATCCAAACCCCACGATATCTTTCCTTCTCCGCCGCTGCCGCCGCCGCCGCTGCCGCGGCCAAGCCGGATGATGAAGATGAAGCCATTCTTCTGGTGCGCAGGGGACCTTAGATGGGCGGCGCTGGGAGTTTGGGAAGCAGGGGAGCTCCGTGCGCGGGGGGGGGGGGGATTTGGAGGAGAAGAAACGGCAATGGAACAAGTGAAGAGAGGAAAAGGAGAATCCTCACCCCTTATATCCACCTAACCACGCCAAGATTCGTGCAAATGACACTGTGTAACCGTCACGCGTCATGGAAGGAACTGGGAAGGACCCACGTGATGATTACGTCGCCTCGATCTCCGCATACGCATTGAAACGGCGCCTCGGTTCCGCGAACGACGGACCCACCAACGGTCGTGCTGACATGATGTTTGTCAGATGACGTGACTTGAACATGACGAGTGTCAGATGACGTCAAAGACCAAGTTCTGGCTTAGTTTGAAATCAAGCTGGAAAATCCGAGTAACATGTTGATAGGTTCGACTTTTTTTTAAGACCCAGATCGTATTTTTTGTTGTGAAGTTTCAGGAACCCTTCGAGATTCTGCAAGCCGAAGATCAAGCTAAACGATGATGAATCCGACTTTGGATCTTGGAGACTTCCGGGGGCTGCTGTTGGGGATATACTTTCCGGGTATCCTCACAGTTCATTGCTGACCAGGGTGGCCCACTTCGGGTTTGAGCTTTGCTTCACGGGCGGCCCAGTCAGGGAGAAAAGACGGAGTCCAATCCGGCTACGGGAAGGCCCAGAAGACTTACCGACTTAAGCCCATATTGTTACTTGTAGGTCAAGATGTACTCTGTAACCGACTCTTAGTCGTAGCCGGATAGATCTCTCCTGTAAACCCTAGGCCGGATATCTATATAAGCCGTCCTAGGGAGAGCCTTTAGGGCACCTACCCTCATAGTCTACAATCTCAACTCGCACAAGCGAACCCTTGTAACCCATATCCGGCTCTGTCGTACTACTGGATTGCTAGCAGGAGTAGGATCCGTCCAAAGTCGGCGGATTCGAACCTGGATAAACATGTGTGCTCACCGTCCCGGAACACCGTACGTCTCACACCCCTCTCTTCCGCACGCCTCGAGGACCCCCTCATGGCATACTTGTCATCAATCCGACGACAGATACTCTTGAGGGAAGAAGATTATGTGTCACTTGGAAGGCTTCGGGTTCTAAAGGAGCTAAGAAGTTGGTAAAATGGTGGAGATTACCTATTTAATGTGGAGACCTACACCAAAATCTTTACACCAGTTTATACTTGTAAAATTCTACATATGCTATGGTCTTCTATGCAACTTGTATTGTAAAATCACTAAAAATGATAACTTCTGTTAGCTGATTTGCTAAGTGCCCATTCGCCATCTCTAGAGTCCGTGATACTTTTTCCCAAGCATATTGGTGTGCTTGTTATCCTAAAAGCTATCACTACTCCACTCACATCACACCCCGTGACACAACGTGAGAAAAGTTTTAAAATCTTTGTAAAGGTTCAAATCCAGGCGATTTCATCGATAGATGTTACTCTTTGTTTTGACTTTCGATACTTGTTACTCTTGATGGGAGATGGTTATGTGTCACTACGAAGTCTCGGTATGTAAAAAAGTCAAGAAGTTTGTAAAAGGAGAAAATTGTCTTCTTTGTGTGAAGATCTACCCCAAATTATTCACATGAGTTTATCCTTGTAGAACACAACTTTATCTTAAAAAGTGTTAAACATGAGAACTTATGTTAACTGGTTGTGTAAGCCCCCATCCACCCTATTAGGACAATATTTGTGATATTTTTTTCAGGAATTATTGCTCTTAGTACATATTTGTACCTCTACAAAGAGCTCATGGAAGAAGGAGTGAAGACGATTTGAACAAATACTTTGGTAAGAAACAACCATGTCATTGTCGACTACGTGCTTGTGGCACATATTGTCATTGTTACTCCTCTACATGGGGTATCAACAACCAGTGTGAGAGCTACAGCAGAAATATTGGGCAGGCGGAGTTGCAATAGAGCATGTTGGGCGGGCGGGGTTGCAGCAAGAAAAACGAAGTATTGTCAAAATTCTAGATGGAGCACGACCCAAGTTAGCCCCAACATAGCTCCGCCCCTTGCAAATCAAATAGAACGAGATATAGACATTTAGTACACCAAATGTTAAGAACTAATGAAAGGAGTTAAATTAGACCTCAAACAAAGTTTGGCAGTTGTTACATACATAAAATGTATGTTTTATATATAAAAAGGAAGATAAGTAAATTGAGCTACAATCTGTTAGGAGCTTATATGGTGCCATGAAGCGATCCATACAATCTGTTAGGAGCTTATATGGTGCCATGAAGCGATCCATGTAATGAGATGAGCAGACATTACAATTTCACTCACACTCCACAATGGTACATAATTTCTATTTTTCTGATACATATAGTTTAAGATGAGAGATACATAAGCAAAAGAAATTTAAAAGCAGTTGACTACACCCTTTTCGTGTCCCCTTAAAATTCAAGAGCATATTTTTCTCGACAAAATTTTAAATATTGTGATCTCCATTGTTTTTTGAGACGAAGATTTTTTTACTCCCTCCAACCCATATTAGTTGATTTGGATTTTTCTAAATTCGGATGTATCTAGTACTAAAATATGTCTAAATACATCCGAATCTAGACAAACTCGAGTCAACTAATATGGGTAAATCTAAATCAACTAATATGGGTCGGAGGGAGGGAGTAGAATAAATAAAGAATTTTTGTTGAGTGCTTTTTGTCTACGCGAATTAGTTTGCTTGTTTGGACCGACCCAGGGGCTTTCTGGTGAGAGGCGCCCAGTCAATTTA
The DNA here is from genome assembly GCA_910589775.1 of Avena eriantha. NCBI lineage: Eukaryota > Viridiplantae > Streptophyta > Magnoliopsida > Poales > Poaceae > Avena > Avena eriantha. The sequence continues at coordinate 380,893,887 of OU342740.1, forward strand.
GTCGAAAAATAGGCTAACGGCCCCATATAGCAAGCTGGCCATCAAAAACTGAAGGCCCGTCTGTACCTCTGACCCATCGAACCTTTACTGGCCTTTCTGCCCAACAAGATCACTACCGGCCGGTCAGCCCGGCAAGAAGCTAATACGCCGCGTGGCTTCGGCCCCATTGGGAGTCGCGTCTGCTTGATGAGGCATCAAAAGCAGCAACCGGAGTGTACCGGCGCACAGACAGTCAGGGAGAAACCACGGGTGGAGCGGGGATGGAGCGAGGGTTTTGCCACTGCCGCAGGGACGGAGAAACCCAAACCCTCGTGCACCCCACCCGCCGCCCGAGGCCCCCGATCTGCTAGCCCGCCGCCGGCGTCGGCTCATCTGCTTCAACAGGAAGTTCTCCACCTCATGCCCCGTCTCCTACGGATATTTCCCTAATTGATTAGTTCGATTTTCCGGTGGTTTGACACATTGATTTGATAGATATCGGTAGAGATTTGGTTTTATAGTCTGTTTGGTGCATTTGTAGTGTACTCTATTTTCTCTTGGATGGATTTTTCATTGGCCCGATGACGATTATGATGAAATCCCCATGCATGCATGGATAGATTGATAGATCGGCTCAGATCTGAGCTCGAAAGGCCGAACCTCCTGAAATGTCTAATGAAGCGCTGGCTTCTCTGTTCTGGGTGCTGAGGCTTGTGTGCTGGGGGATCGGATGTAAGAGCATCTCTAGCAGATCCACACTGACAGATGGGCCTTCCCATACGGCAGGTCGATCTTTTCTTCTTCTTCTTTCTCTCGGTCGTCATCGTTGTCGCCCTCATCCCCTCGTCTACTGATCCAACAATACACTCCCCAGTGCCAGCTTTGAAGCCCGCTGCATTAGCCTATGTGAGATGTGACGAAACTGAAATCTGAGGGCCATATTGCAACAAAAACTTTTCCGATATCCCCATTGGAATTCGATCTCTTTTGCATTGGCTCACTGTAGAACTGCCAGTGTGCACACTGTGTTGTTAGGCATGTTACTGTCATTTCAATGCTCAGTGGTACCTCACAGTGTGTGTCCGAGATGGTGCAGGCTTTCGTCTGGGCATGCATTTCTGCTTCTTTTCACTATCTTCGCCAAGGTCTAGGATAATGTTCTAAGAAATGGTTTGAGCTTGATGGATCAGTAGGCAATCAATCGATGGCACAAAATTGCTCACATCCCTCTCTTATGTCTTTAGATGAGATGGCACAAGAGCTTTGTCAGTTAGTTCGGGTACATCTGAGGAACATTTTTTCATACATCTATATTCTGTGTTTCCTCGTGAATCATGAACTTCTCATTTGCCATTCTCGGATGCAGGTTAATTCTTTTGTAGTAAATGTGGCATGCTAAGCATTTAGTGATCAAATGGCTCGTATATCTTTTTTCATTTTTGTTTTTTCCTGACGCCTCTCTGCGAAACTTCATATTACACCTTGGCATCTTGCCCAAATTAAGATCCTAATTGTGGACCTTGTGGCTTGCACTAAATATCTATTTTGAGTAAACACTTTATTTTGGATGGCGGAGTTCAAAGAATGGAAGAGCTTATGGACAAATGGAAGATAATTTCTTGTGCCATCAATGAATGCCACATCTATGACACATGAAGGCATGATGCTTCAGTTTGGTACATTAATCAAAAACTTTTGCCAGTAAAATTTCCATTGGTGTATTTTATTTCAGTTCCATCTTCCAGGATCTGCCTCTGTTGGCTTGATGTGAACCCTTCATTTTCTTTGAAGCCTCTTATATGTTTAGATTTTGCATCACCGTCGTTTCGCCTATGAGTCTTGTCCATTTGCTGTGGTTTCATCTCGTTATGATTAGGTTTAGTCTGTTGGTTTGTTCAGTCTGTTTCCAGTACCTTTTCTGCTTGTTGCTTCACTATGTTTTTTGGTTTTTAAGTACCTTGTTTCACTTGCTGAGCGCAGGCATCAGCGCAGTAAACTCTTTGGTGTTTGGCCTGGTGATTAGTATGAGGTATAACCATTATGAATTAGCTTGCATTTGAGTTCCAATCTGCAAATTGTAAGATGTAACCCTTTAATAGGGTGAACCTGTTGAAGTGGCCAAAGCATTGCTGTTTTTCCCCTTTGAACTGTGTTACCAGTTATAGTTGTTTGGTTATTTTCTCTCCTACGGTTATCCCCCCATATTGATTTGTTCGGTTTCTGGTGTTTTGATGGTTTGATCCCCAGTAAGCTTTGGTTCTTAGTTTATTTGATGCATCTGTAGTGTACTATCTTTTCTATTGCTGGATGGATTTTCCCCTGGCCTGATGATGATTATGGTGAAACCCCCATGCATGCATGGATAGATTGATAGATCATCTCAGAATTTAGCTTGAAATGGGGTCACCTTTGCATTTGCAAGGCTGAAGCTCCTGAAATGGCTAATGAAGCGTCGGCTTCTCTGTTCTCGGTGCTGAGGCATGTGTGCTTGAGGATCGGAGGCAAGCTCCGCCACTGACAGATGGGCCTACCAATGCGGCAGGTCTATCTCCTCTGCTTCCTCTTCTTCTTCTTCCTCTTCCTGGCTCAGATGTTACTGTTACAGCTGTGGTTGTCGTCGTCGCCATCATCTCCTCTACTGATCCACCAGTACATGCCCCAGTGCCAGCTTTGAAGCCCGCTGCATTAGCCTGTGATGAAACCGAAATCTGAGGGCCGTATTGTAATATTTCTATTGGGATGCTGCAGGGTTTCGTTTGGGTCATGCATTTCTGCCTCTCATGTTTCACTGTCTTGGTTTCTTTGCCAAGTTCTAGGCTAATGTTCTAATAAATGGTTTGCACTTGATGGATCGTTGATCTATAGAGCAATTAATCGATGGCACATCCTTCTCTCACGTCTTCAGATATGATGGCAAAAGATCATAGTTCGAAGCAGGTTGATTCTTTTTTAATAAATTTGGCGTTCTAAGCATTTAGTGACCAAATGGCTCGTAATAGGTTTTTCATTTCTGTTATCATTTTGTTTTTCTCCAGGCCTCTTTGTGAAACTGTGTATTGCATCTTGCCCCAATTAAGACCCCAATTATGGACCTTTCAGTTGCACTAAATTATTTTGAGTAAACCATGATGGTTCGTTTTGTTCTGGAAGGCGGATAGTCAATGTATTGGTTTCTATCATGTGTTGCCCAATGATGAAAACTGAAAATGTAGAGATGGCATATGGATATGGTCTCCTCGTCCTCCTCCTCCTCCTCCACCACTCCCTCTCCCTCTCCCTCTCCCTCTCTGTATATATACATATGTACACTTGTGCATGCAGCAGCAGCAACAGTAGCAGCAGCAGATCTACCATTGTACGCGCCCTTATGGACGAGTAGAAGATCGTTTCTTGTGCCATCAATGAAAGCTACATCTATGATACCCGAGGGCATGATGCTTCATTTTCATACCTTGCAAACAGTACCAGTAAACTTTTTATGGATATATTTATTTTTAGTTCCATTTTCCAGGCATTTGCAATGTCGTCTCCTATGTTCAGATTTTGTCCATTTTCTCTGGTTTCATCTGATTATGATTAGGTTTGCTTTGTTGATTTGTTTACACATTTACAGTACCTTTTTGTTATTGCTTTGCTTAGTTATTTGCTTACCTTTGTTCACTTGCAAACATTTCCAGTAAACTTTTTTTGACACTATATTTATTTTCAGTTTTCATCCAGAATTCATTTGCAGTGCCCTGAATGTCCTCTTCTATGCTTAGAATTTGCATTATTGTCGCTTCACTACTTGTTCAGTTTTGTCCATTTTCTTTGGTTTCATCTAATTATGATTAGGTTTGCTCTGTTGATTTGTTCATACATTTGCAGTACCTCCTCCGCTTCAACGGGAAGTTCTCCACCTCATATGCCCCGTCTCCTACGGTGAATTTCCTCATTGATTCGTTCGGTTTTCCGGTGGGTTTGACGCTTTAATTTGGTAGATATCAGTATAGATTTGGTTATGCAGTTTGTTTGGTGCATTTGTAGTGTACTGTATTTTCTCTTGGATGGATTTTTCCTTGGCCCGATGACGATTATGATGAAATCCTCTTGCATGCATGGATAGATTTATAGATCGTCTCAGATTTGAGCTTTAAATGGGGTCAGCCCTTGCATTTGCGAGGCTGAAGCTTCTGAAATGGCTAATGCAGCGCTGGCTTCTCTGTTCTGGCGCTGAGGCATGTGTGCTGGGGGATCGGATGTAAGAGCATCTCTAACATATCCTGCTGACAGATGGGCCTGCCCATACGGCAGGTCTATCTTCTCTTCTTGTTCTTCTTTCTGGCTCACTTTGTCACTGCCACAGCTGTGGTTGTCCTCCGTTGTCGTCGTCGTCGTTGCCCTCATCCCCTTGTGTACTGATCCAACAATACATGCCCCAGTGCCATCTTTGAAGCCCGCTGCATTTGCCTTGATGAAACTCAAACCTGAGGGCCATATTGCAACAAAACCTTTTCCCGATATTCCCATTGGAATCGATCTCTTTTGCACTGGTCCACTGTTGAACTGCCAGTGTGCGCACTGGTTTGTTGTGTATGGTACTGTCATTTGAATGCTCAGTGGTGCAGTGTCACAGTGTGTGTCTGAGATGGTGGGGGCAGGGTTTCGTCTGGGCATGCATTTCTGCTTCTCTTGTTTCACTGTCTTTGCCAAGGTCTAGGATAAACATCTAAGAAATGGTTTGAGCTTGATGGATCATTGATCAGTAGGCAATCAATCAATGGCACAAAATTGCTCACATCCCTCTCTTATGTCTTAGATGAGATGGCATAAGATCACGCTTTAACAGTTAGTTCGAGTGCATCTGAGGATCATTTTTTCGTACATATATATTCTCTGTTTTCTCCGTTATTCTCGTTTCATGTCGTGAATCATGAACTTCTCATTTGCCATTCTCGAATGCAGGTTAGTTCTTTTGTATTAAATGTGGCATGCTAAGCATTTAGTGATCAAATGGGTCGTATATCTTGTTTCATTTTTGTTTTTTCCTGATGCCTCTCTGCGGAACTTCATATTACACCTTGGCATCTTGCCCAAATTAAGATCCTAATTGTGGACCTGTGGCTTGCACTAAATATCTATTTTGACTAAACGCGCCGTTTTGGATGGAGTTCAACGAATGGAAGAGCTTATGGACAAATGGAAGATACTTTCTTGTGCCATCAATGAAGGCCACATCTATGACACCTGAGGGCATGATGCTTCGGTTTCGTACATTAAGCAAATTGCCAGTAAAATTTTCATTGATGTATTTTATTTCAGTTCCATCTTCCAGGATCTGCCTCTGTTGGCTTGATGTGAACCCTTCATTTTCCTTGAAGCCTCTTATGTTTAAATTTTGCATCACCATCGCTTCGCCTATTCAGTTTTGTCCATTTGCTGTGGTTTCATTTGGTTATGAGAGTCTGTTGGTTTGTTCACTGCGTTTCCAGTTTCCAGTACCTTTTCTGCTTGTTGCTTCACTATGCTTTTGTTTTTCAAGTACCTTGTTTCACTTGCTGGGCGCTGGCATCAGCGTAGCAAACTCTTTGGTGTTTGGCCTGATGATTAGTAGGAGGTATAACCATTATAAATTAGCTTGCATTTGAGTTCCAATCTGCACGTTGTAAGTTGTAACCCTTTAATAGGGTGAACCTTTTGAAGTGGCCAAAGCATTGCTGGTTTCTCCTTTTGATCTGCTCCCCCCCAAATCGATTTGTTTGGTTTTCAGGTGGTTTGACGGTTTGACTTAGTCAATCCTTGGTAAGCTTTCGTTCTTAGTTCGTTTGATGCATCTGTAGTGTACTATCTTTTCTATTGTTGGATGGATTTTCACTTGGCCCGATGACGATTATGACGAAACCCCCGTGCATGCATGGATAGATTGAAGATTATCTCAGATTTGTGCTCGAAATGGGGTCAGCCCTCGCACTTGCAAGGCTGAAGCTCCTGAAATGGGTAATGAAGCGGTGGCTTCTCTGTTCTCGGTGCTGAGGCATGTGCTTGGGGATCGGAGACAAGCTCCGCCACTGACAGATGGGCCTACCAATGCGGCAGGTCTATCTCCTCTGCTTCTTCTTCTTCCTCTTCCTGGCTCAGATGTCACTGCCACAGCTGTGGTTTTCGTCGTCGCCACCACCATCATCTCCTCTACTGATCCACCAGTACACCCCAGTGCCAGCTTTGAAGCCCACTGCATTAGCCTGTGATGAAACTGAAATCTGAGGGCCGTATTGTAATATTTTCATTGGGGATGCTGCAGGGTTTCATTTGGGTCATGCATTTCTCTGCCTCTCTTGTTTCACTCTGTCTTGGATTCTTTGCCAGGTTCTTGGCTAATGTTCTAAGAAATAGTTTTCACTTTCTTTTGTAATAAATGTCGCGTTTTAAGCATTTAGTGACCAAATTGCTCGTATAGGTTTTTGCATTTCTGTTATCATCTTTTTTTTTCCACACCTCTTCGTGAAACTGCATATTACATCTTGCCCTAGTTAACATCCCAATTATGGACCTTTTAACTTGCACCAAGTATCTATTTTGAGTAAATCATGATGGTTCATTTTGTTCTGGATGGCCGATAGTCGATAGAAGTATTTGGTTTCTATCATGTGTTGCCCAGTGATGAAAACTGAAAATATAGAGATGGCTTGGTTTCTATCATGTGTGTTGCCCAATGATGAGAACTGAAAATGCAGAGATGGCACAAGGACATGATCTCCTCGCCTTGCTCGTGCCTCCCCCTGTTACTGCTGCCGCCGGTGGTGGTTGGTTCCAGAGATGGTAGAAGTCATGAAATCCTGTGCTATCAGTGATGCAGTATGTATCATTTCTATTTTCTTTCATGCTTATTATGGTCCAATTGATGATTCGTAAGCCTCTTCGAGAGAACTAGGTGTTTATATCATATCTTTCTCGAGGGAATTGAAAGTTTTTGTTGGAAGATGCAAGTGCAACATGATGGGCATTATGTGATCAGACATGTTTGGGTCCTTTTTTGTTCATTTCACATCTTTGTTGTTTTTATTGTCAATAATCATACTTGTGGAATTATGAAGCGATGTTTACTATGTCTCCACTTTCACTCAATTGCTATTGCTTCTTGGCACCTGTCTGTTAGTATCACAGTTTGCTTTCTAAAGGTTTCCAGAATATTTCAGTCTCCATAAGCTGTTAACAGGATAAGTACTCTATAAATGCTTTGCTTTCCAGTTACATAGTGTTTTAGACTTATTGTTGTAACATGAAATTATCCTTATGCTGTGTTGAATGATCATAATAATTCAGATTGTATACGAAGCTGACTTTTGTTCTGAATTTGATTCAAAATTGAATTATTGTTCTCCCCAGCATGCCCCAATATCCAATGGCTATCTTCCTCATCAATTTGTTTGACTTTTCAATTTGATGCTCTGATCTGATTGATCTCGGTAGAGATTTGACTCCTTAGTTGCTCTAGTGCAACAAATGAGAATATTTTGTACTAGTATATTATGGTACGGTAGAGATTTGACTCCTTAATTTTGTAGTGTACTACTCCCTCCATAAGATGTTATTACAACGAATATTCTAATGTATTGGTGGTAATAAAGAGTGCACCATTTTGATGCACGATCTCACTGGAGCCCTTTAGTTTCAACACTCAAAGTTTGTATTTTCAAAGTTTCGAAAAAATGTGAAAAAATATAAGAATAGGCAATTATGTATACTTTAATCTTTCCTATTCCTTCCATCGCACTTGCCATTGCCATTAATACTATGGTTATACTGTTCATTTTTTTACCGATCCATTTGGGACACACTCCAGTGCTAGCATCGAAGCCTGCTGTATTAACATGTGATGAAATACACAACGTTATGACATCTGAGTGCTATCTTGTGCTACAAATTTTCAGTACTTAGATTGGATAAAAACCCAATCCTCTCTTTCCAAATATTCCACAGAACAGCCATACAGATCTCTGATAAAACTTTCTAAAAAAGATCTCTGATAGTCCTTCAAAAAGAAAAATTTCCTGCTCACTGTATTTTTTTTGTTGCTTCAGTTGAGCAAAATAATTCTGACCATATGCGAATCCAACATTTGTGCTGAATTTGATTTTAATCTTGTCTGTTGTATTTTTCTTACTGTGTTCTACCTGTTAGTTGTTGGTTAAATTGTTTTCTATACCTTAATAATTTGGTAAAAAATTGTCACCAAAAATAGTGCTGGGGCTGCTGGATTCTCTTGTTTCAGTGATTGGTATGAGCTTAGTGGATGGCACTTTTCGACCACAACACATGCCATTTTATTTGTGAGGGAGCAGACAAGAACCCTTCTCGCAAGCCACTGCCAATCTGAACTGCTGTGATCAAAACCTTGTATGCTGAGCACCGCGCATTTTGTTCACCTTTCCCACTGCATCCATCTGTTACGAAGTATCGCTGGATGCCTGGATCTGAGAAACCCAAACTCTTGTGCCCTTCGCCTGCTGCCAGGAGATCTCCGATCTGCTCACCCCCGCTGGCATTGGCTCCTCCACTTAAGTAGGAAGTCCTCCGCCACATGTCCTGTCTCCCAACGGTTATTTTTCTCTTTAAATTGTTTGATTTGTGGTAGTTTTCTACTTTGTTCTGGTCGATCTTGGTATAGATTTGCTTTCTCTGTTTGGTGTATTCCTGGTCTACTTTATTTTTGCTTGGATTTTCTCTTGGCCCAATGATGATATGATGAAATAGGTCGGCTCAGATTTGAGCTCGAAATGAGGTCGGCCCTTGCACTTGGCTGAAGCTCCTGAAATGGCTAATGCAGCGCTGGCTTCTCTGTTTTGGGCGCTGAGGCATGTTTCATTTTGGGTCAGCCGTTGTATTTGTTGAAGCAAGCTCTGCCACTGTCAGATGGGCCTGCCCATGTGGCAGGTCGATCTCCTTCTCTTATTCCTCCTCTTCCTTGTGGCTCACATGTCACTGCCATTCCTGTGGTGGTTGCCGATGTCACTACCTCGTCTCTGCTACCGGTCCACCCAGACATGCCCCAGTGCCAGCTTTGAAGCCCCTGCATTTGCCCATGGGGAAACTGAAATCTGAGGGCCATACTGCTGCACGAAATTCTTGGTATTGTAGAACAATCAAACTGTTTTGCATGGCGTTACTGTAATACAGCCATCTTGCACATTATGTTATACTGTTGTGTAGGGAACAATGGTGGTAGGGCACCTCGCATTGTGTGGAGCAGTCCTTCCGGACATGCATGAGAAGGCATTCGTTGCCAAGATCTCAGATATTGTTTCGATAGGATAAATTAAAATCATTGGCACTGCAGCCATTCTCGTGTGTTAGATATGGCAATGGTACAGGATCATGCTCTTGAGAGATGGTAGCAGTTCATCTGTGGATCATTTTTGGTAAGTTTATACCAACATTAAGAGCTGTATCCATTTGCCATTCTCGAATGCGGGTTGGCTCATTTGCAGTAAATATGGCATGCTATTGCTACAAGTTTAGTGATCAAATGTCTTTTATAAGCTCGCTATTTTATTTTCTCTTTTTTACCAGTTTAACCTCATATTGCATCTTACCAACATGATCTCTTGTGCGCGTGCTAGCTCTGAACATCATCCCTTGTGCCATGAATGAATGCTATACATGCATGTCACCTGTAGGCTTAAGCTAATGGTGAGCTTTTATTTCATATATTCAGTTCCATCTTTCAGATATGTATATATCCTTTGATGGAAACCCTTTATTTGCATTGATGTATCTTTTGTTTAGATTTTGCATTATTACCATTTTGCTTCTTCATTTTTCTCCATTTGCTGTTTGGTTTCATCTGGAAATGGTCATGTTTGTTCTGTTAATTTGTTTTATGTTTTTGTTTGTTCCTTGACTTTGCTGTGGCTATTTGATCTGATAGATCTTGATGTAGATTTGCTTTCTTAGTTTGTTTGGTGGATCTCTGCTGTACTATATTTATCTCTTATTGCTTGGATTTGCCTTGGCATGATGATTATGATGGAACCCCCATGCATGCACGGATGGGTAGACTCAGGTTTGAGCTAAACAGGGTCAACTGTTGCATTCGCAAAGTTGAATGTAAGCTCTGCCAGGTGGCAGGTCTATCTCTTCTGTCTCCACTTCCTTCCGTCTTGCATGTCACCGCCACTGCTGAGTCGTTGTTGTCTTCGTCGTCTCGCGTTTCCTATACCTGACCTCCCAGACATGCAATAGTGCCAGCTTTGAAGCTGGCTGCACTAGCCTCTGATGAAACTGAAATCTGGGAATCACATTGTGATACCAAACATTTTGGTATTTTCATTTGAATCACTCTTTTGAAACTGTACATAGTGTGCACATTTTGTTGCACTGCTCAATGGTGGAACATTACCTCACAATATGTACATTTTGCCCCAGCTAAGATCCCAATTTTGGTATACATTTGCATTAATTTTTTATTTTACCTAAATCGTGACAGTTCATTTGTTTTTGATAGTGGATAGTCATAGAAGTATTGTCTTCTATAGTGTATTGCCCAATGGTGAAAACTGAAAATGTAGAGATGGCACATGGACATGATCCCCTCTCCTCCCTCTCCCTCTCCCTCTCTCTTTGTGTGTGTGCAGCAAAAGCAGCAGATCAACCATTGTACATGGCCTTATGGACAAACAAGAGATCATTTCAAGTGCCATCAATGAATGCTACATCTCTGACAATTGAGGGCAACTGATGTATATTATTTTCAGTATCATCTTCCAGCATCTGCCTCGGTTGGTTTGATTTTAACCCTTCATTTGCATTGATGTTTCTTATGTTAGATTTTGCATCAGTGTGCTTTGCTTCTTCAATTTGCCCAATTCTTGTGGTTTTAATCTGGTAATTATGAAGTTTGATCTGTTGATTTGTTCACTGTGTTTCCTCTACCTTTGTTACTTGTCACTCCACCTTGCGTTGGTTATGACTACCTTGTTTCACTTCTTGGGTGCTGGTCTCAGCAGAGTAAATCTTTTGGTGTTTGGCCTGTTAATTATCATGAGAGATCAGCTTGCATTTGAGTTCCAATCTCCCAAGTGATAACCCTTTACTGGGGTGAAGCTTTTGAAGTGGCAAAAGCATTGCTGGTTTCTCTCGTTGATGTGTCTTAGTGGTTTATATTTTGTGCTTTATTTTTTTTTCTTCGTGATGTCCTGATACCAGTTCTATACCCTGAATTTTTTGTCTTGTTGTTTCCCTTTCCTTTACCTGATGTAGGTACAAACTGGTCCTCTTACTCTGTTTCCTGTTTCGTATTATATTCTCTTTTATTGATTGGATTTGCTGTTGATCCGATGATGATCAATGGATGGAAAGATAGACCAGCCTAGATTTGTGCTCAGATGGGGCTGCCCTTTGTATTTGCAAGGTCTAAGCTCCTGAAATGACTCATGCAGTGTTGGCTTTTTTGTTCTGTTCGTGCTCTGGGGATAAGATGAAATTGACAGGTGGGCCTGCTCATATGGCAGGTCCATCTCTCTCTGCGTCAGCTCTGCTTTTCTTTCTTCTTCTTCCCGTTCCTTCCATCCCACTTGGGTGTGTCTCAAATGGGTCGGTAGAGAATGGTCTACTAGCATTGAAGCCCACTGCATTAGCATGTGATGAAAATATCACACCATTTTGTAATCTGAGGGCCATCTCGCTCTACAAACAATTTCAGTATGTTTAGTGGAAACAACACATTTGCATCGGGACCCGGTCAAACTGTTAGTATCCATACTGTATTTTTATTGTGGTATATTATCGCTTAAAGCACAATGGTGGAATGGAACCTCACCATGCTGAGGAGATGGTGCATCCATGCTCTGCTTCTCCGCTTCCATTTACCTTGATCACTTGATGAACCATTGTTGGATACAGTGATCGATTGATAACGCTAGATCACTCGCAATGCTTCCTCATGTGTACTGTGAGCAGTGCCTCAATTCCTACTGTTAGAGCTCTTTCCCTCTCTTCCGGGTGCTGACCGATCTCATATGGCTGATGTTTGTGTTTGTTTTAGCCACATTTCATGACCATCTCTTGAATCTGTAGCGATGCCAAAAGTACGAGATCCGAGGATATAAGATCACTCCTTGACAGATATAGCAGTCCATCCGAGTTTAACTTTTTTTGGTATGTTTATACTCTTAATATCGTCTCCTCTTTCCCCAGGTTTGACACATATCCGGTAAATCATGGTGCTTCCATTTGTTATTCTTGAATATTATTGTTAGATGGCCCTTCTGTAGACTAGTCCTTTCTGTCCTACCGCTGCTGGTAGCCAGGTACACGGCTATTTCTACTTCTTCTACCAGGTCTCATCAAATCATGTGCTATCTTGTTTCACTGGTTTGTCTGAGCTATTCCTGATTAGATGGCACTTTACAATCATAGGCAGTGGATGAGACCCTTTCTCACAAGCCACTGCCACATCGGCAGAGTTTGTTTCCAATTCTTAGTATGGTGAGCTCGCACTTTTGTTTGCCTTGCCTGCTGCATCCAGGCCGTTATGGTTGTTTCTGTACTGATGATGATAAGATGCCATTTCTGAGGTGGTTAAGGGTGCGTTTGGCTGAGGTGCCAAAGCATGCCCAACGGCTGCTGTTGGGTTTGGCTCTGATTTTTTGGCTAGCCCCGGCTCAGTGGGTACGGTACAATGCAATTTTAGCCAATTCTTGGGTGATCTGCGTGCAACACTGGAATCTTTCTGTCATAGCTATACCGTCAACGTCGCCATTGCTGTTAAACATCTCTGTCGTTCTGTTTGAGAGTACTCCGTGTAAATTTCTTCTTCGTAATTGGTGATGGGGTTCTTTTCTTATACCTGAAACTTGGATGATGAGACTTGAAATTACTCTCTTATTGCCGTCGAATCTTTTGTGGTGTAACTTCTCTATAGAAATTTCTGGAGCCTTGTTTCTTCAGTATCCAGCTCTTGGTGATTTATTACAATTTGAATAAAACATGGTTCTAGAGGTGCCTTTGAGTATCTCTGAGATAAGACATTTTAGCAGGACATAAATTTGTAAAGTTACCAGGAAAAATCTACGTAATGTTGTGGTCAAAACTATCAAATTTGCAGTGTAGGTTCTAGCTAGAATATTAAAGGTCCACTATTAATCCACACGTAGTGTAGAACAATACTATAGAACATGAAACCCTTTGTGCATTTCTGTGCTCTTCATGTTAAAATTTGATTTTAATTTCACCCATTGCCTTTGTTCCGTCAAGTGTCAATGAGAAATCAGATGACTGTATGTGAACAAGACAGCCAAAGAACTTTCAAATGAATTACGAAGTCCAGAGGCTTAAATGACCCATTTCACATTGAAGTACCACTGTCGCCACAGCTTTTTGCTGTCACACTTTACATTTTAATATCCTAAAAATAGTGATGTAAGACGTTTTATAACACTTGTACTTCATGCATACTTTTTGACAAGGATTTTCATATACTAGTAATCTACATGTCACATTATTCAATGTAAGATGCAAAGTCTGAGGATTTGGAATTCTCATTTCGCTAAATGTTCCTATTGTTGTCCAATACTTATTTCAGCAATCTCTCTTGCACCTTGGTTCGATCCGCGTTGTTGGTGCCTTACAGCTTACAGACCCAGTCCGCGACTAGCTCGCCATATCACTTTCACATACTAGTAATAATTTTGCACTGTCAGCAGCTGTTCTTCCTTCTGATTCGCTTTCCTGAATTTGTCAGTAGGACAGCTGTGTTGACTACTGTTTGACAATTGGCATCCACAAGCCCAACGAAGTGCTTACAAGATCATATGTATTCCTCCCAGCTCCGACGGCTGCTCAGACTTTGCTTCTTGGCTGCACTGTCAGATCAGCAATATAATTTAATGCGCACAGAGAATTTTTGGGAAGAACGCAGCTGATCTAGGGGTGGGTCACCCTCAAACCAATCAGATATGGAAAATGGCTGGAAATCGTTGTGGAGAATACAGTGTCCTCACAAAATGAAAGTGAACCTTTGGAGACTAGCTCACGACTGTCTCCCATCAGGTGCTGCTCTACAATGGTCGTTCTGTATCTGCTGACTGCACTTGTTGTTTCTGCAGCGAAGAGGAACCTGTCCAACGCTCAATTCTTTTCTGCTGGTAACTTTACAAACTTATGTCCTGCGAAGTTGCGAAGCTTAAGCTGTAAGTGGACATACGGCAGTGGACATTAGATTGGATTTCTTCAGCAACTGCAGAACAAAACACAGTAATGGCTGTTAATGTCTGGCATCTGTGGGAACTGGGAAGCCCGTAATGCTGTCAGAAATGTTGAAGTGATGCATCACCCTAGTCGCATTTTCAAGAAGATCAAGGCCTACTACGAGATGATCATGGAGCATTCCTTCAAACCTACGAACTCCAACATACGTGAATCCTCCAGGTCTACTTCAACATGGACTCCGCCGCCGGAGGGACAGGTTATGTTAAACGTTGATGCCGCCATTTTTGCTCAGTCTAGGTGCATAGGTGCAGGCGTTCATTCTTCGAGATCGGGTCAAGTTCTCCTGACCGGCTCTCGCCTGTTTTGCCCATATTCAAGACCCAGAGCTAGCAGAGGTGATGGCTATGCGCTATGCATCAGCCTCCTGCCTCCAGGCCAATGTCGCAGAGGTGATTGCGGTGTCAGACTGTTCCAACTTGATCGCAAAGATTAAGGACAAGGAAAGAGACCGTTCACAGTCAGGTGTAGATTGTAGATTGTATAATAGGGAGGCACATTCTCTTGCCCACACGGCAGAGTCTGAAGCTAGCGTTAATGAGGTCCCTGGGTTGACCCTGACCATCATTTGTACTGAATGTTAATAAAGCCGCCAATTTCCCGTGAAACAAAAAGCAACCAACATGGTAATGTTCTTCATTTGACAGGCTAAAAAATCAGCAACCTGATTGACCGGTGGACCATGTCAAACTGAAACTGCATGAGAGGCTGAAAACTGAACACAAGTAAAACAGCTTTCGCTCAAATCTCTACAAAATGTCTTTGTAACAAGTCCTAGTCTAAGTTTCATGCAAAACATGCTTATTTTGGTTTGTACATACACACGAGCCACGATGACATAAAAAAATAAATAGCTGATCACACCAATTCTGAGCGGCGCGACTTTTTGGATCAGCGCACAGAATCTTTGTCTACATCCTTCTTTCTCTTTTTGGGCTAAGATAAGAGTCCTTCACCTAACAAGTCTTAGTCTTCTACATCGCCGCCACCACCGACGACTGGGGTAACAGAAAGCGAAAGAAGAAACTCTGTAACTGTAAGACAGTAACAACAGGGCTTTCGGGTTACTCCTACCACTCCATTGAATTGGTCCTTCTAAGATCTTGCGATGGTTTTTTCCTTATGACAACCTGGAATGCTTGTTCCTTGAGCTGCATAAACACAAAATATATTTAAAACGAGAAGTAAAAAGCAATTGCTGTTGCATGTTAACATCGAGGAACTAATAGACATTATACTTGATAAAGGAGAGATGGAAAATAAATTTTGAATACTTCATGTTCGAGTTAGCTATTTAAAGGCCTTAGTGCACATGGATTTCAAGAGTAGAGGATGCAATACCAATCTTGTCATTGTTATCCACTGGTACAAATCAACACAGAAGGTAGCAACATATAGTACTATGATGTTTCAACTTGACTATTGTTCCAGGGTGAGAAGTTCTCAAATTTTGACAGTGGACCATTTCAAAATTTCCAACAGAAGTTTTACTTTGACCGTAGACCATTAAATGATCCCAGACAATTTGACACATGATAAAAATCTAGTTATCGTAGTTACTCCAATATTGATAAGTGAATACTTCCCAACACTTTAACATAATTATAGTAACATGGAACTTTTAACATAATTATAGTACCATCTCCATTCCAATGAACAAGGCCTATAATTTTAGTCAAAAATCAATCCTTACTAAGTTTGACCAAACATACAGAAAAAAAAGACACCTATGATATAAAATAAATACATTATGAAAATATATTTTACGGTGAATCTATTGACATCGATTTGGTACTGCAATATTTCATATTTTTGTCCAAAACATTGGTCAAACTTAGAAGCCATTGACTTTTGACTAAATTTATAAGCCTTATTCATTAGAATGGAGGGAGTAACCATCTTCTTTTGAAGCCGCTAAAGTGCTCTGCAATTTATGCTTTCTAATGATGGATGCAAGAATGTGCGTGTTACAAAATTGTTGGTTCTCATTAAAATCAAGAGAACCATATTGTGAGTTCTGTAGAAATATAAGCCTAACTTGAATGTCTAAATTAAATCAAATCTATGAAAAATATTGTTTGACACAGTGCTCCATACATATTAAAGCAACTTGCTAAGTGTAAACATGTTTATAAGCAATTGATTTGCAAACAGAACCTACCTCGTTAAGCCTCTTCTCGTTTTGCTCCTCCTGCAACAGAGCAATAATAGAAACAATTCAGCTAAAGTTCATATAAGAAAAAAAGATAACGATGCAGGGCTGCATGAAGATGCAGAAAGCCAGGTGCACACAATAGTCTAGTTTGTCCAAAAATATACTTTGGGTCATAACTTTGGTGAGTTATCCTGGTGACATATGAACAAATAAATGGGTTGCAAGATAACTCCTGGTACTGCCAAAAAATGCATTATGAAGTACCAGCCCAAGCGAAATCCACTTCCAGGAAATATAATACACTGCCAGACCCAGTTCTCCGGTTTAACACATGTTATCACTTAATAAATAATTTTTCATGCCACAACTAGAAAAACAAATAGCTAGATAAGTTCTATGATGCAATGGTAATAAAAGACTACCCACCCTTTTAAGGTATCTATCACTTACTATAATAAGAATTACTCATAGGATGGGAAATAAAAATAGCTTATTGTACTTATGTGAAGAATTGGCAAATTTGGTAAGTAATTACAGATACAACTGTTTTAGACTGCTCATAGATATGTCAATTCGGCATTGCCCTAGTTGTGCTTTAAACATATACTCCCTCCGATCATAATAAGTGTCACTGATTTAGTAAAGTATAATTGAACCACTATCTAACTAGTTGTTCGGCCATAAACCATGGGGAATCTCCACAGCTAGATAATGGATCCGCTATTTAATGGACTTTTCGGCCATCGATCTTTGTAAATAAGTGCAGGCTGTTATGGTATACTGTCATGGATACTAATCCCCATAATTCATCATCTCAGTCCAAACTAGCTCTGGAGAACCAAAAAAAAAACTTGCCTGTTCTCTTAGCAGCTCAGCATGTTCCTCCTCGAGCTGTGTGACCTGTGCCTCCAGCTCTGCGATGTAAGCCTACATGCGAACAGAAACCAAATGAAAAGCGTCAATTTTTCACACTCAATTGTGCATCTGAAGCGGGCCAAATCGAGACATTTCACCCGACCTGTTTCCTCTCCCTGGACCTGGCCGCAGACTCGCGGTTCTTAATCATCCGCTTCTGCCGCTGCGTGGCCGCGCGGTCCATGGGATCCATGAGCGCCCTCTTCCTCCCCCTCGCGCCGCCGGCACCACCCCCTCGTCGCCGCCCTCCCGCCACGGCCTCCGCCGCATCAGGGAACCCAACCGCCATGTTCACCTCGACGCCCGTAACCCTAGCCTCCTCCTCCCTGGCGAGGAAATCCTCCAGGGTCATCACGGCCGCGCCGCCCGCGTCTCCGCCGGCCCCGCCGCCGCCGGCGGGGGCAGGAGCGGGGACGGGCGCGGAGAGGCCCCCGGTGGCGGAGATCTCCTTCCACACCTCCTCTGCCGTCCGGCGGGCGGCGACGGCCTCCGTCGCGGGGGCGGCGGGATCGCCGGCGCCCGCGGGGGGCGCCTCGCCGTATATGTTGCGGAGGATGTCGTCCATGTTCATGGATCCGATGCCGCTGGCGCTCCTGAAGCGCGCGAGATCGGAGGAGGAGGCGGTCGCCGGCGGCTGGGACGAGGCCGCCATCACCCGCGACGATGCCATGCGCTGGCCGCAGCCCGCGGCCCGGTGAGTGACGACCCGGCGGCCGGCGCCGCGGGGCTGTCCCTGTCTCCCTCCCGCTCTCTGTCTCTCTCCTCCCTGGCTCGGTGGGTTGATTTTTTTAGGGAAGGAGGGGAGGCTCTCGGAGTCGAAGGTTTCGGGGGAAGGGAAGGGGGTGGAAAGCTCTGGAGGCGAGGCGACGCGAGACGTGGGGGAACGATGGAAGCTGCTGTTTGGTGGGCGTGGGCGTGGGCGTGGGCTCTGTGAGGGACTGCGACTGTCTCTACGGTGGCTTGGCTCCGTGCTTTTGCCAGTGTGCGGCGTGCGCTGCGCCTGCGTTGCCTGCTGCCCGCTTTCCTTCTTTCTTTTACGCGTGAGCTCGATGGATGAGTTTTATTTAGTGGGTGATTCAAAAGTGCACCCAGGGTCACGTCACCCCGGATGAAAACAATATTTATCCAAATGTACAAAAAAAGATTTGGAGAATCATACACGTTATCATGTTCAATAGTTAAAGTCATGTACAATGGTTAATAAGACCGTCTTATCTTAGTTTTGCCACGTAATCTAGATATAACTATAAAACATGATGTATAATGGGTTATTTTTTAGTCTTATCTTTAATAAGTAGATATCTTAAATTTGTGGTGAGAGAAATTGTTGCTAAGAGATGATCTCTTAGCTAAGATAAGACAACC
This sequence comes from Avena eriantha, assembly GCA_910589775.1. NCBI lineage: Eukaryota > Viridiplantae > Streptophyta > Magnoliopsida > Poales > Poaceae > Avena > Avena eriantha. The sequence goes on from OU342740.1 coordinate 380,912,545, forward strand.
CTCTTTTTTTTGGTTCTCTCTCCTCCATGTCACATACCATCCTACATGACATTGGTATGATATGATTAAGATATAACCATTATACGTGCACTTAAGAGTGTCTTTTTTTAGGATCCTCGAATCGCGCGACCGTACTACCTGAATACCATTAGTGCGACGCCGATGTGGCCGGCACGAGCGCGAGCCATGAGTCAGCATCCACGTCGAACGTCGTTCGCGCCAATTCACTAACGAGCGACGCCGGCTAACCCAATCTGTCACGCTGAGATTCTAACGTGCGACTGCAGGCGACATGTCGCGCTGAAACGCTAGCGCGTGACGACCAGCGTCTCATCCTCCTTCCTCCCCGATGAATTCAAATCCTGCCGCTCATCCCTAACCTTCGGCGCAACTCTACAAAACCCCACCTAACCCCCAACGCAGCTTCTTCTTCTCCAAGCAGAACTCAACTCCCCCTTCTTCTTCAATATCTGGCAGAAACTGCCATCCTCTGCTACACAAAATGCCTACCTAACAAGATCTCGGTCACATCAACACCGCTGCCCACCATCCCTGCCATTGCCCAATCCCAAAATCCCTCCTAAACTAGATCTATGTCCTCCCAAAACAACCCACACCCTCTCTCTTCCCCTACCACAATCTAGCACAAATATATACAATCAAATCAAGCATAAAGATTTAGAGCAGCAGAATTGTATCACAGCGCAAGATTAAAGCCTTGAACAGCAAAATATTCAGGTATATCTACGCACAGAAAGTGTCAGGAGGAAGTAATTGAAATTTCCATGATATTCGTACTAAAAAGTCAAGAAATTTCGTTCAAGCATATGTTTCCAGTTTTAAAATCAAGTTGAAACCAGCAGCCCCCTTCATCTCCCACCCCATCCCCTTCGTTCAAACAAGCACACAGGGACGCAAGGTTTACCCAAGTGCAAGCCTCGTAGAGGTCTCTACTCCTGCTTGTCTGCTCTTGGAATTAACGAAGAAATCGAAGATTACAGGGGCGTGCAGATGCAATCTTGCGAGAGTTGTGAAAACTAGGGTTGCGTGTGTCCTCCTCGCCGCCCCTCCTAACCTTTATATAGATAGGCTAGGTCTCGGGCAGCAGGTCGAGTCAGTTACAGATTAGGGTTTTCCCTTTGAACTTTCTATCTTCAGCTTCTTCTTGTCTCGCAAGCAACCGAGAGTCCGCGGGCCACTCAGATTCTGTATTGGGCCTTGGCAACGTCGTGGCTTCTACTGTATCCAGGCCGTATATATCAAACTCGAGTACCTGTAGGGTATACCCATGTCAGTAAACCACGAGTGTCCAGTGGAATCGTAGATTCGACTAGGGACTTTATGAAGCCTTTCGAGTGCATGATTGAGTATTTTTTGAATGTTCAGTTCATGTCATAGGGATTGTTGATATGCGTGCCTGATTTAGCCGATGTATTGGTATCAGTTAACTGCCTTAGGGCAAAACAACGCAATCTACTCAAACTCGAGTCCCCGGACTCGAATTCGGGGAAGTGCTGGTGTAATTCGACTCAGGCCACGGAGGTCTTACAGGAGTCGAATTCCAGTGTATGGGTGTGAGCACTCGACGTGTCCGTCAAGGCATGTTCATCGTACCTGCAGGCACGGATATGTTTCTGGTAGTGCGCAGCAGATGCGTTTCCAGGCCTTATTTAGGTCTTATCTTCATGCTATAAGCGCGGCATCCGAGTTTTTGTCATCGCGGAGATGATTCGGTTAAACCAGGAGACGTAGTCTCTTTGTAGGGATAGTATGAGGCGGAATCGCCATAGCATTCGAGTGTGGATGTTATCAACACACAATACGATGTACAGATAATCATAGGATGCGGGACCAGCGCTCCCTATGGGAGTAGCCCCCGAGTGCCTGGTTGAGTCGAAGACTTAGGCAGGGACTAAAGAACTTTTGCGACTGTTGTTGTCTTTTGTTGCTTGTTTCAGTCGAATTTTATTCTGGCGCTCCCTATGGGAGTAACCCATGATCCATAATCGAATCATAGATTTGAGTGGTGGGTATACTTTTAATGTTCATATTCTTGTATAAAAAGAATCGTAGGATGCGTAACCAGCGCTCCCTATGGGAGTAGCCCCCGAGTGCTTGGTGGAGGCGAAGACTCGAGCAAGGACTTAAAGTAGTCAAAATCTTCTGATGCTCATCTTGATGACATCGGTGCTGACGATGTGATGACCTCAGTTGCCCGCATCAGCGGCTTTGACGGGACATGATGAGCGGTGGGTCCCACTTTCTGACTTTGATTTCACCGGGCGTGCGTAATCTTCTGTTTTAACCACGTCTCCCTGATTTCCGCGCATAATGGATAGTGGGGGACGGTTCGTGTTTTGGCTTCTCCACGTGTCGATAGCGATGTGCGCCACGCGTCTAGTAGGGTTTCTGCTGGCCGTTGGATGGCATCCGCAAGGGGGTTAAGTAGCAGCGCAGCTGTGGTAATTTTCCCATCTGCCCTTTCTCTGCTTGTGCTTCCATTGCCATTGTCGCTGCTCTCTGCTTCCTAGCACTCGTCCTCTTCATGGCACTAGACCAACTTCGTGTCTTTCCGAGCTACTTCCTCCGCTTGCACCACCATCGCAAGATGGGCAAGAAGAAGGGAGGCACCGCCGCTGAGTCCGCCGCCGCCATTGCCGCTGCCAAGAAGAAGGGCGGCTCCACCACTTTGGGCACCAACGCCGTCGGTGCTGCGAAGAAGAAGGGGGCGGGTACCCGCGTCACCAATGGTGCATGGCGCGCATCCATCATCAAGTCCTCCGAGCTCCATCTCCTGTGTCAAGATGGAGTTCTGTCGCCTGTGGAGGAATTGAGTCGCGAGTGCCAGGTGGCGAGGTAATTCCTTGTCCTCCTGCTGGTTTCCGGGTAATGTTCCTTGCGTCATCATCCGCGGTCTTTCTCTGCCCTTGCATCCTTTCTTCAGGGGCCTCCTTTACTTCTACGAGCTCCAGCTGCATCAGCTGTCCCCAAATTCTATTCTCCACATCGCCTGCTACATTACTCTTTGCGAGTGCTGGCTTAGAGTCGAGCCACACTTTGGCCTATTTAAGAGGATTTTTAAGCTGAAGTGCCAGTCAGCATCTGGTTCTATAGTCTATGACGTAGGAGGCTGCGGAATCCATGTCGACTCCTCCGCCACTTATTTCAATATCAAACTCATGGCGTCCATCCAAGGGTGGAGAGACAAGTGGTTCTACATCCGCGACCAGAAGGCCGACGGAGAGCACTACGGACCCACGCCCTTTGATCCCGCGAAGCCGTGCAAGAGGAGGCGTTCTTGGAAGAACGTATTGATGTCTGGCGAGTCCGAGGAGACGAAAGTGCTATACAAGCGCGTCTGCGACCTCGAGAGCCGCATGGGTTAAGAAGAGGGAGGCGCTGCCCTCATTCGCACATGGTTGCGCCATCGTGTCCAGCCTCTACAGGCCAGAGTCCACCCCATGTTCCAATGGGCTGGTGCGGACGATGCTACTCGTGTATCTGCCGATGGCATTTCCGTGGGTGAAGTAGATAAGAGTCTGCGACTGGTGACAAAGTATACTGCCAAGGGGGTTCTCCCAGGCGAACTAGTCGTGCCTCCCTTCGACGCCTCTAACCCTCCTCCTGAGGTAGAATTGTGCTACGAAGTAGCTTTCGTTCTCGATTGCCTTGAAGTTCTTGATGTATAATGAATTGTTTTCTGAATGTAGGATTGGAAGGTGTCTCCCAATTTGCCCCCTCTTCCTGAGGGGGTTATTCCTCGCGAAGTGGATGAAGAGGACGAGTCGGAATTGACCGTCCCACTTGAAGAGGAGGAGGGAGCCCCCCCCCCCCCCCCGAGTCCAGTGATCCGGACACTCGCAAGCGTTCTCGCAGCGAGGACTCGGATGCTTCGTCTCCGTCGACTCCAGAAGGCCCATCTATTGGTGCAGAGGAGCTGATTCCCGCCATTCTTGTGCGGTCCATGGCTCCTCCTGTCCGGAAGAAGCTTTGACTGCCAAAGGAATCGTTGGAGTCGGAGGAGCAGTCCTTCGATCTTGATAGATTTTACTGGTAAGTTCTATGTTCGTGACCTCGTTTTGGTTTCTTCTTTGAGTTGCCATTACTTGATTTGTGTTTCAGTCAAGTGGCGACATCGTCTTCTGACGATGTCCAATTTGTGAAGGAGTCCGGAGTCGCGGACTCCAAGTCCAAGAAGGTGGCTTCACAGTCTCCTTCTCCTCCATTGGCGGCCCACTCCGGGCATAATTCATCGAGTTCCCCGCATGCTGGGGAACATCAGATGGTTACCTGGATGACTGTGCAACAACCTTCTTTGGAGTCTGTGGAGGATCATGTAGGTATCTTGTAGTTGGCAGTCGAATTTATTCTTGGCGCTGCTTTACTTGAACTTTTATTGTCTCCTGATGCAGCTCATCGTGAAGGAAGCCGCCTGCCTGGTGGAGCAAGTCCTTAACATGGGTCAACAACATGCGCGACTGGACAATCGCCATCGCATTGTCGAAAGTAAGTCTTGACTTCGTCTTTGTCTTTGCGTATATTATTGATTCGAGTTGGTGACATTCCCTGTATGTTGAGCTGAGCATAATGAATTACTTCACCATGCTGCTGCACTGGAGAAGACGCTGGCCACGGCAACAAAGAATCGCGACGAAGCGGTCGCAGCTTTGGAGGAGTTGTGAAAGTGAGAAGAGGATCTCCGTGCCTCTACTCCTGAGAGGGAAAAGTTGTTCGAGGAGCAACTTTTCTCGATTGCCAAGTCCCTCTCAGGTCTTATTTTTCATCTGGACATGCCTTGCTTTTACGCTGCTTTGACGTGTAGTTGTTATACTAACACTTTTATGTATGCAGATGCCAGCGGCTTGAGCTTTGATGCCCAATCTCTACGCCGTTCGGATGGCTTGGCTAGTGCCATCGCCGCAGTTGAAGACCGCAGCGTATCCCTCCAGGAGACACTAGGGAAGACCAAGGATGTGCTCAGTCACATCCGTGAGGACTTAACTCCCAAGGCCGGACTGATCGACAACCTCGGTGACTTGGTGGAGTCCCTGGCTGGAGGAATTCCTGCTGACTTCAAGAACTCGCAACGCTCCATCGGTGCCACCATGGCACTCGCAATGGTGTAGGCCCATGGTGTGGAGATGGATCCTGCCGCTATCTCGGAGGCGATGCCTGTCGACGTTGGAGGCCAGCAGGTAGTGTTTGCTCCCTTTGCTGGTAAATGCAAAACCTATGGTCCCCAGCTTATCAAGACACTCGCCAAGTACTCCGAGGAGCAGCGTCAAGCAAAGGCCGCGAAGGCTGCGGCGTCTGGGGGTACTACCGGCAAGTCCATGGCGTTGAAAACTGCCACGGATACGATGAAGCCCCCGAGGCCAAAGTCGAAGTCGAAGAAGCACAATGCTCCTTAGTTTATATATGTAATAGCTCTAGTGTTTGACCTTTTTGTGTCTGTGAAACAATGATTTTGTGGGAGTACCCCAGTCAAGACTTTGATATGTTTGAATGCATCCAAGCCTTTCGTCAGTGTATCCTCGGCCTCTTATTTTGCTTTTGTTTGGTTCGTGATAGGGTACCACGAGTGTTCCTTCGAGTGATCCTCGTGATCCGTCACCCACTGATGAGACCTTGGCGCAACCACGTTCAAGGATGGATGAGTTGTCCCTGCTTTCGCGACTGTGTGATCGCATTAAGCAGCTGGAACGTGAGTTGCCCATCCTCCGTGGTAATGCGGATGTATGAAAGTCGAGGGCAGAGAAGGCTACCGCCCGCGAGCAATATATATTGGAGGAGGTGACGCAGTTGGGCGATCAGTTCAAGTGTTAGCTTCCTATCCTCTTATCTTTTCTTTTAGTCAATCGTGGCAGTTCCTTGTCTTCATATTTTGCCCTTATTTTTTTTGCTTGGTGTAGTTGTCAGTGCTTGTCATCCGCAGGATGAGAAAGACAGAATCGCCATTCGAATGAACGACCTGACCCAGGAGCAGCTTCAGGCGAGTGGGTATTTTTGGGTGGACCATGATCGTGCGATCGCACTTGTGACCCTGCAAGATCGTGCTTCTTGAGTACTCCACTTTCTGAAGAAGGCGCAGTTGTGCTTGAGAAATATCTATCAAACGATGTTTCCACTAGACGCCGTCCCTTCGAGCATGTTGGCTCTCATGACTAAGTTCCAGGATTTGAGTGCGATTCGCGAGTGCGTGCGGCAGCAGTTAGTGGCTAATACCAAGGCTGCTTTGTCACTAGTGCGACTGCATAGGCCTGATGTAGACGTTGCGGCTGTAGCTGCTAGACCGCCGACCCCGCTGGAAGGTTTGACCTTTAACATGGTTCCACATTACCAGGCGGTGGATCATCCAGCAGAAGAAATTGTCGACTTCTTTGAGGAACAAACAAACATTCTTCTTCTGCAGCAGTAGTTTAACATGTATCCTGCACATAAGTGTACTAGTGTTGTAAAGTTCGTATGGATATACTGGATGTAATTAATTTCTATTGATATGTTAGCTTATATGTTTTGCGAGTGTATTTGCACTCTACAATTCCTTTTTGTTAGCCTGACTTATTTTATCTCAGCACCTTGCCAACCTGTCAGGTGCGTTGCAACTGGGTTGGTGTTTTATCAAGGGTTCGATTGATGTTGTATCAGCTACTCGGGATACTACGATTTGTTTGTAAAACGAAGATGTAAAGGGTGGCGTAGCCCTCGAGTAATAAGATGGCCAAAAAAATGAGGAAAAACACAGAGTTTCGAGGCACTTAGCGTTATTTATTCACATAACAGTACGAGGTATAATGTGTGGCTAATTAGCCTGACTGAATAACCTTATTTGTAATGTAAGAAAAAACGACTAGGGGTAGAAGCGCCGCAGCTACGCTTCGTTCCAGGGGTTGGAGTATGCGACTCCTGTCTCGAAATCTTTAAGGCAATAGGCGCCACCTGGGATTACTTTTGTAATCACGTATGGTCCCTCCCAAGGGGACTTGAGCTTGAGGTGCCCTTGCTGCTTCAGTCCCAGGACCAGGTCTCCTTCGACGAAGGATTTGGGGCGTAGCCTTCTACTGTGATAGTTACACAGGTTCTGGTGGTAGATTGTCGATCTTTCTGCTGCGATGTCCTGTGCCTTGTCAAGGAGATCGACGGAGTCTTCGAGTGCAAGTGTTGACTCCTGCTCACTATACGCAACCACCCGTGGGGCTTTAAAGCATACTTCTACGGGTAGACTGCTTCAGCACCATGCACCATGAAGAACGGGGTATATCCCATGGCGCTATTTGGGGTTGTGCGCAGGCTCCAAAGTACGGACTACAGCTCGTCTGGCCAACATCCAGCGGCTTGCTCGAGTGGTCGGAGGAATCGCTTCTTGATTCCACCGCAGACGAGGCCGTTGGCCTTTTTGACTTGACCGTTGGTCTATGGATGAGCTACGGAGGCATAACTTATGTTGATTCCCAGGTTCTCTCAGAAACCCTAGAACTGCTTAGAGGTGAAGGTTGTTCCATTATCCGTGGTGATGCTATGTGGCACTCCGAAGCGATAGACAATGGACTCGAAGAACTTGACGGCGCTGGCTCCTGACTGGTGTGTCATCGGCATGGCCTCTATCCACTTGGTGAATTTGTCGACTGCGACCAGGAGGTATACATAGCCCCCTCGCGAGGACTTTGGGAGATTGCCGACCATGTCGAGTCCCCATTGCGCAAAGGGCCAAGCCAATGGTATTGGCCGGAGTTCCACGCCAGGTGTGTGCGGTTTGTCCGCGAATCGCTGGCAAGCATTGCAGCGCTGGACGATGTCCTTGGCATCGCGCATGGCCGTGGGCTAGTAGAATCCATCTCGTAGAGCTTTGGCGACGAGGGCGCGACTGCCAGCATGGTGCCCACAAGTTCCTTAATGGATGTCGAGAAGGACGGCCCTTCCGTCCGCGTTGGAGACGCACCGTTGGAGTACTCCTGTGATGCTGCGCTTGTATAGTTCACGGTTGATGACGGCGAATGCCTTAGATCGTCGTGCAATGTGTCGTGCGTCAGTCGGGTCGTCAGGCAGCCTCTTGCTAAGAAGATATGTGATGTAGGGTTGAGTCCAAGATGGCTCGATCATCATTACACCCATTGGTCCCTCGAGTCCTATGTCAAGCTCCAGGTCGTCGATTGCCATTGGCTCATTGGGTGGTGTAGCCCCCGAGTCCGTTGTTGCGCTTGTTTTCTTCTCTGTGGCCTTTGGCTTGATGGAGTGTTCGCAGATACGCTCGAGAAATACCACAGGTGGTATGGGGGCACAGGTGGAGCCAATGTTGGCGAGTGCATCCGCCTCTTCATTGCTTTCGCGGTATACGTGCCGTAGTTCACAGCCGTCGAAGTCCCCTTCGAGTGTGTCGTAGAGGTCGCGGTAGGCGATCATGTTGTCGTTCAGCGCGTCGCACTCGTGCATAGTTTGGTTGACCACCAGTTTGGAGTCGTCGTAGATGATGAGCCTCTTGGCGCTATAGGCTTTCGCCATCCGCATCCCGTGCAGCAGGGCCTCATATTCAGCTTCATTGTTGGAGGCAGTGAACTGCATTTGTAGAATGTATTTCGGCTTGTCTCCCTGGGGCGATGTCAGTATGACACCTGCGCTAGCCCCGTCCTTTCGTTTGGATCCATCGAAGTGCATTGTCCAGAGGTAAGACATATCTGGCTTTTCAGGGAGCTGGTTCTCCATCCAGTGCACGAGGAAATCAGGGAGGACTTGTGACTTGATCGCGTCGCGCTTTTCGTATGTAATGTCTCATGGAGACAGCTCGATTCCCGAAAGCGCGTCTCGTCCGGTGGCATCGGGGTTGTTGAGGATATGCCCAAGTGGGGCGTCGTTGACCACCACGATTGGGTGCTCTTGGAAGTAGTGGTGCAGTCGCCTAGCTGTCATGAAGACGCTGTATGCTAGCTTCTAGTAGTGCGGGTACCGCTGCTTTGTTGGCGTGAGCACCTCGCTGAGGTAGTAGACTGGGTGCTGCACCCCGTTCCACCACGAGCATCGTGCTGACCACCTGGTTGGTGGCGGAGATGTAGAGAAACAGTGGTTCTTTTTTTGCATGGATTCACCAGTACTGGCAATGTGGATAGAGATGCTTGAGGTCCTCGAATGCTTCTTGCGCCTCGTCGGTCCACTCGAACTTTTCAGTTTTGCGGAGAAGTTGGTAGAAAGGCAGTGCCTTTTTGCCCATTCGACTGATGAATCGACTGAGCGCCGCAATTCGCCCAGCCAGCTGCTAGGCGCCTCTTACGTTCTTTGGCTTCTCTATGGCCAGTATGGCTTTTATTTTCTTCGGGTTCGCCTCAATCCCCCTCGCGCATGAGATACCCGAGTAGTTTCCCAGATGGTACGCCGAAGGCGCATTTGTCCGGATTGAGCTTGATCCGGTAGGGGTCAAGGTTGGCAAAGGTCTCGCGTAAATCATCGATTAGCGAGGCTTCCTCTTTGGTTTTGATGACGATGTCGTCAACATAGACTTGGATGTTGCGACCAAGTTGATTCTTGAGGCAAGCCTGCATGCACCGTTGATAGGTGGCTCCTACGTTTTTGAGCCCAAAGGGCTTTGTGTTGTAGCAGAACACATCGAAAGGCGTCGTAAACACCATTTTCTCTTGATCTTCCTCCTTCATTCGAATTTGATTATAGCCTGAGTAGGCGTCGAGGAAGAAGAGACGCTCACATCCCATGGTGGAGTCGATGATTTGGTCGATTCGTGGCAGCGGGAAGTGATCCTTTGGGCAGTGTTTATCCAGGGAGGTGAAGTCCACGCACATCCGCAAGATATCCGTGTCTTTTTTAGGTACCAACACAGTGTTGGCGAGCCAAGTGCTTTACTTGATCTCACGTATGAATTTGGCATCGAGGAGTCTGTTGATCTCCATTCCAACCGCCTTTGCTCTTGGTTCAGACAGTCGCCGAATTGTCTGCTTGACTGGCCTTGCGTCTGGATTGACATTGAGTGCGTGCTCAGCAAATTCCCTGGGAACCCCTGGCATGTCCGCTGGACACCAGGCGAAGATTTCCTAGTGCTCACGGAGGAATTCGACGAGTGCGAGTTCCTATGCAGAATTCAAGTTGTTGGCGATGAGGGTCGTCTTGGTCGGATCCATTGGGTGGACCTGGACTTTCTTCGTGTGCATCGACGAGTCGAAGGACAGGTCGGGTGAACTTGGCCTACTCAGGGGAGGCAGACTGTTGTCTGTTGACTCCTTTAATCTTGCGAGTTCCTCCTGCATGTCGAAGGACTGGGAGATTCTGTTGAATTCGCTATCGCAGCTGTCGGACCTTTCGAAGTTGCCGTTGATTGTGATTATGCCGTTTGGGCCCGGCATCTTCATCGGTAGGTAGGCGTAGTGTGGCACTGCCATGAACCTTGCGAACGTGACACGTCCGAGGATGCAGTGATATTGTGAAGGCCAGTCGACGACCTCGAAGTCGATGCGCTCTCGCCGAAAATTTTGCGGCGTGCCGAAGATGACGTCGAGGTTGATTTTGCCCAGGGGATATACGCCTTTCCCTGGGACGATGCCGTGGAACGTCGTGTCTGAAACTTCCAGACACGTCAGAGGGATCCTCATCGCTCGCAAGGTACTCGCGAACATTAGGTTAATGCCGCTGCCGCCATCCATGAAGACGTAGCTCATGTCGAAGCCCCAATCTGCGCCTCAAGTACGTGGGGACAGTGTCCTAGACGAGGAACTTGGCGCAGGTGGTCACGCCTGTCGAAGGTGATGCAGGAGTCGCTTCCACTAAGGTACTCAGTGGTGGAAGGTGGATAGTTTATCGCTAGGTTGTCTTGGCGAGTGATGGCCTTCTGCACTCTATTTGAGGGACGCCCTTTTTGGATCATCCCTATGTTGCCCACGGGTCGTGGGTATGGTTCGCCTCCCTGATTCTGGACCGGTGCGGCCGCGGGTGGTGGTATTCCGAGCGGTGGTGGAGGATCTCTATGTGCCACGACGCCTAGGGCGACTCCATAGCCCCTGTTGACTGCATCACGATTCATCCGAGGCAAACCCTCGTGGAGCTTGAGAAATTCGCGGTAGTCCTTGAGAAGGTGGCTGGATTTTTTCTTGCCACCGTGCTTGTCGATGTAGAAGTGCACGGTGCATGGCCCGGATAATTTGTCCTCGATGGTTGTTGCGGGTGCCTCTTCGGGAGTGTGGCGATGCCACACCTGCGTGGTTTTCCCAGAGTCGCGGTATCCACCACTGCGATAGCCACTGTTGCGGTTGTCGTCGTGTTTGTCGGTGTAGCCAGCTGCGACCATGTTGACGTCGTCGCGGTCATCGTAGATGCGCATTCGCCGCTTGCCTCGACGGTCGCGTATGTGCCCATGGTCTTCGTCGTCATCAGAGTAGGGGCGATTTTTGACCGAATCCTCTCCGTCGGCCCACCAATTCGCAATTTCCATCAGGTGGTCGATTGTCTTGGGCTTCGAGTGGCCTAGCTCCTCCCTGAGCTCTATGCGGCGAACACCGCCATTGAATGCGTCGATTGCGTGGTCCTCCGAGATGTTTCCTACGAAGTTCTTGATGATGGACCACCTCTAGATGTACGAGCATAGCGATTCGGCCGACCTTTGTTGGTAGCTCCTCAGCTCTTCGATTGATGCGGGTCTTTTATAAGTGCCCTTGAAGTTGCGTACAAAGCTGTAGACCAGTTCTTCCCAGCTGCGAATGGATTCACGCGGGAGATTGTTGAGCCATGCGCTGGCGGCGCCCTGCAGTTGTAGCTGCAGGCATTGCATGGCCATGCTTCGACTCCCACCATGTAGCCTGACGAAGGAGATGTGGTCCTCCAACCAGATCTTTGGGTCTTGTAGGCCATCGAACTTTGGGTTCTCTGATGGGAGTTTGAACCCTTTAGGCATTCGCTTCTGCATGATGGCCATGCTGAAGCATCTGGTGCCGCAGAGTTCAGTCTCGTCCTCTGCGGAGTCAGTCGAACAAGCGCGTCTTGCCCTTGATTTGTCGATTTTGCGCTGCGTGACGTCATCACGTGCATCGTAGTCGCGATCATGCCGCCGTGAGCGGCGATGCCGAGACATATCATGACTGTCGTCGCTAGATGAGGGTGAGGAATAGCGTTTTGCTAGAGCTTTGCCCTTCTTCGGCTCTGATGTTGGCTCTTTGTCGAGGGAGGCCTTGACTAATCCCAAGCCCGTGATCATAGATCGGTGCATGGAGGCTCGTGGATCTCCAGCTGGTGGCTGGTTGTTGAGGAGGTACATGGTGTCCGCTGTTACCGCGGCTTGCGGTGTCTTTGGGACCACGTTGCCGAGCGTGTCGATTGTCATAGAGCTGAAGTCGAGGACTTTTGCAGCTTCTTTGCGTTCTTGCTCGGTGAGATGAGCCATCAGAGATCGTCTCTTGTTGACCACGTACTCGTTGAGTTTGGAAGAGGATCCTCCGTAGGAGGAGAGCCCAACTCGTCGAAGACTCGACTCATCCGCCGCCTTTTTAGGCGCCTCGAGTTGCACGATTGCATGTAGCTGGCGTCTGTATTCCTCCTTTAGTAGCCAATGGTAGCCCATCAACATGTCATGCGGCATGCCGGGGGGCAGAGGATTGCCTCGCAGAGCTTCTCGGCAACAGGCCCACTCGTTGTCGTTGAGTTTAATCACGACACGTTCACCAGTGTGTTCGTTCACCATGGTTGGTGGTTTGACTGCCCCTCCATTGTTGATGGGCGAGCCATTGCCACCGTTGGTGGGGCCGCCGTTGGGTGGTCTGCCATTAGGTATGCCACCGTTGGGTGGATTGGTGCCAGATCCATTGCCATCGTTTTCACGATTGGCAGTGTTGTCGCCAACGTTGATGATGGTGCACATGAAGTGGTTGGGGAAGCTGTTGCTTCCGCAACTTTTGGATCCGGATCCATAGACTCCATCTTCCGTTGCTAGGTCACCCATATCAGATCCGCGACTGCTGTCGCTGTCCGTCCTCCCAGCTGCTGCTGAGGTGTTGAGCTCGCTGAGGGTGCCGATTGGTGGCGGGAACCACGATGCTGGAGCAATCGTGGGTGCCGTTGCATGGTCAGGCATGTGAAGTATGCCCATCTGACCAACCTGGAAGCGGAAGCTCCCAATCGCCAGACTGATTCCATCGCCCACGGACTCGAAAGCCGGGCGAGTGGCCGGCGTGTGGATGATGAAGTCAAACGCGCCGAAGAGCTGGTGAATCTCCGCTGTTGCGGAGTTGTAGATCGCGGTTGATGGGGCCGAAGAAGCCGCAACATCAGCACTCCCAATTCCCACAGACGGCACCAATTGACGAGGGTTTAACTCATCAATGCCCATTGTTATGGACTTGGGTTTTGGAGAAGAGGGAGCACTTGAGGCATCAGTCGACTAGCAAAAAAGCACATAGGGACGCAAGATTTATCCAGGTTCAGGCCTCGTAGAGGTCCCTACTCCTGCTTGTCTGCTCTTGGAATTAACGAAGGAATCGAAGATTACAGGGGCGCGCAGATGCAATCTGGTGAGAGTTGTGGAAACTAGGGTTGCGTGTGTCCTCCGCGCTGCCCCTCCTAACCTTTATATAGATAGGCTAGGTCTCGGGCAGTAGGTCGAGTCGGTTACAGATTAGGGTTTTTCCTTTGAACTTTCTATCTTAAGCTTCTTCTTGTCTCGCAAGCAACCGAGAGTCCGTGGGCCACTCGAATTCTGTATTGGGCCTTGGAAACGTCGTGGGCTTCTGCTGTATCCAGGCCGTATATACCAAACTCGAGCACCTGTAGGGTATACCCATGTCAATTAGTAAGGCTATACATTGCATAATGTATGAAAAGGATCTATCTTTAAAAGTACCAAGTTCAGAATTTTTAAAATGCCATTTGTCTAAAAATGCCATGAACTGATATCTGAAAATGCCATATGCTATCAACTACAAAAAATACCCTGAAGTATCAATAGTAATTGACAAATTTGGTTGTTATTTCTAAAAATGCAATATGAAAAAAAAATCCATGAAGTATAGAATGTAACTACCATGTTGGTTTTGATTGAAGAAAAATGCCATACTCACAAATGTCATCATGCCTAATATGTAAATAACATTGAAGAGTGAATTATAACTGCCATGGAGTGTATTTTGTAAAAATGCCATCTAGTTAGAATACAAAATTGCCAAAAAACATAGATGTAGGTTAAATATTATGGATACACATTATATGAACATGAAAATGACCTAGATTTATCATGTTTATTTGAAAAAGGCCAACTTCTGATTAGTTGAAATGCCATCTGCCAAAGATGCCAAGAAATTAACAATTGAGAATGCCATGTAGTGTCAACTATGAAAAATGCTATGAAGTTTCAGCTATAAATGCCATTCTAAGATGTGAACATCATGTTGGTTTTGGATATAAGAAACATGCCAAGCTGACAAAATTCCATTTAGCCTAAATTGTAGTAGTCTTGGAGTGTGAAATAAAATGCCATGGAGTGTAACTTCAACAAATGCCATCTTGTTAGCACATAATTTGTCAATATGTATATAGAAATAAGATGGTGATTAACAACAAGGTATCACATATATACAAATTACAATCGTGCACTTAGTATTTTAATCACCGGTGAGACCGAAATAAAAGTATATGACAACCTAGCACATATTAAACTATAGTTTTGCTACATCAAAACAGGGTAAGAAAAGCACAGAGCGTATCTGGGGGCTATAGGGGTGACGACGGTCCATATGCATATGCATAGATAGATTTTGATTGATCTTTAAAAAAGATCCATGAGTTCAATCAAACAAACCATCCCCGTACATTATGCATCAGACCTGTAGAAGATGAAAAAGATTGAGTGAATATATTAATGCCAACTCAGAATTAACTGGATGCTAATGTTTTGTTTTTGCAAAATTTGCAAGATGGACCCAGGAAGCAGTAACCAGAATCAAGATGGCGGTTGTGGAGGCAATTAATACATCATACCCGGTGATGCCGCTAATGCAACAAACCATCCAGGATAAGAATGATGTCTGATGTTTGCAACTTATTGTCTAGGTGTATGATTGCCTAGGCATGAACATTGAAAATGCCTTGTACGGAAAGTTGAGATGCTAATATAGTAAAAATTGCTAGTTCATTTGTTAATTTAGTGTGGACACATGATATAGATTTGATAGAGTTGCCATCAGAACAATGAAAGATGTCATGATCAGAAGTTGCCATGCTAATAAACTAGAAAATGCCAACTATTAAATACAATAAGTGCCAGGAGTTCTGATAAAGATAAATTATATCAAAGTAGGTTGCACTAGATTGAAAGAATAAAACTTGCCATGCATGTATATGTAAAAATGCCATTGACTAACACTGGGTTTGTTTTAAAATTATCATAGGTGCAAACAGCGCGCCGGTTGTGTTTGAACAAACGCCACATCAAACCAAACAGGAGAGAGCCTTGCAGGCAACACTACACACACATTCTCTACTAGGGCACGAAACATGGAGGCAAGTACATGAGATGCAGATAACGCACAAGCTGAAGACCTAAATGATGATGTAGATGGGAAGATATCACCACCTAAACCACCAGACAGAACAATGAAGCTTGAAAGCTTTGAAGCGGCGCATGAGTACTACCAGAATTACACAAAGTGGCATGGATTCATGATAAGGATAGACTACAAAAGGGAGGTCGTAGTAGGCCATGTAAGCAAAGGGCAATTTTTTCTGAAACATCATATATTAGGTCTGCAAGCCGCCTCATTAAAACCTTTTAGTCCCCTTAGGTACCCTGGTAAAAAAAGAGTGCATGTGAAACTTGCAGCCTCCTAGAAAAGAATTACATCATTTATTGCATGGGGTTTAATAAAGCTAGGGGGATCTTGGTCCCATAACACAACAACCTTTGACTCAAAAGTATGTTTATCTAGGAAGTGTGCCAAAGTATTTGCCTCCTGGAACCAGTGATGCACTGTAATCTGGCCGATCTGATGAGCAATAGCAAACGCTCCGTAAAAATCGCCGTGTATGAACTCTAGATCTCAATAACACCATTGTAAGCTTGTGCAAGTTCAAGAGAGTCAGTTTCCTCAATGACCGATATGCACCCCAGATTATCAATCATCCGAAGTCCCTTCAGACGTGTTATTGCCTCCGCAGTAGTAGCATCAAGTAGGTGCTCCAGGACTTCACTACAACCTGCAACCGCATGCCCTTTTGAATTACGAAGAATGACGCTTGTGGCTCTAGAACCATTTGGGAAGTAGCTAGCATCTATGTTTAGCTTGCATGTATTTATAGGCGGTCTACTCCACTTAACTTCTCGGATCGCATTTTGAAAACTAGCACCTTGGTAGTTGATAGCCAGAGCTTGAATTGAGAAGGCCGGCAAGGCTAGCGTGACAATTTTCTCACCTTTTACAAATTGTCGTCATTGCCACCAAATGTACCTGGCTCCAATCAAAATTGATTCCCTCGGACCAATATTTTCCAGTCCACCATGATCTACACTGGCTAGTACTTTGCTACAGAGAATTTCCTCCAGGACTACCGAACCTGATCGGTCAACACCTAAGACTGGATCAATCACATTAAGGAGGCCCAAAGCCGACCACACTTATCTCCCTCATGTACAAGTAAACATCAAATGTCTCATATCTTTCGTACCCTATAAACACACCGGACATTGACTAGAGATCGGGATGTGTCTATTAGTGTGGATCGAATACCCATGAATTATACCATGCATCGCCTTCCAACCAAAGATTTTAATTTTGCTTAGTACATTTAGCGTCCAAAGAATTTCCCAAACAGGATGCTACAGATATGGAAAGAACAAAAAGCCAAAGACAAACAGCCAGAACCCGAAATCGGTTTTACCGGAGAGGAAGAGGGTTGTTACATTGAGGACAGAATGTCCAGCAAGGATGAAGATTAAGCGGGTGGGATCTTGGTACGTCGTCGACAACTTTTTTGAGGAACACAACCACACAGTCCTCGGGAAGTTTGACCTGTCCACATTCCTATGAGCACACTGGTTCATGGACAAGGAGGAGAGGGACTTTGTCAGGATTCTGCATGAGTGCAACCTGGAAACAACACGGATGCTGCAGATAATAGCAAATTTGCAAGACAACCTGTCGAGTGTACCATACTTGACCAAGGACATGGCTAACGAATGGGTTGCATTCAGGTACAAGTTCAAGGTGAGTGATATTCAGGACACACTTGCATATTTCAGAGAGAAGCAGAGAGCTGATCTAGACTTCTTCCATGCCATGGATCTAGACGATGAGGGCAAAGTATGCAGCCTCTTTTGGGTGTACGGCAATGCACACAGGTCATACAAGTACTACAATGATTGCATCTTGTTTGACACTACATTCTGCACAAACACGTACAAGATGTTGTGCGCCTCCTTCGTCGGGATCAACAACCATGGGCAGGCAGTGCAGTTCGGATTCGGATTCCTACGGAATGAAGACAGTCTCAGCTTCGAATGGTTGTTCAAGACCTTCCTAAAGTGCTACAATGGTGTCGCGCCAAAGAACATTATAACAGACCAGGACATCGCAATGAGGAAAGCTATTGACGAGAAATTCATGGAAACAATACACCAAAACTGCTGCTGGCACATCGTGCATCATCTGGATAATAAGGAGCTTGGGGTGTTTATGCATGACAACCCTGAGATACTAACCCTATTCGAGGACTACGTGAACAACATCATGTCTCCACAAGAGTTTGAGACAAAATGGTGGACAATGATACATGCTTATGGACAAGATGGCAATGTGTGCTGCAAAAGGTCTATGAAGACATATGGGTGCCATCATATTTCATGAACGACTTTTCTCCTTCCTCTAATCACACATGGAAGTGAAGGGTTCAATTGTGTGCTAAAGAAATGCATGGACCATACAACTCAATATATGACTTTGCGCAACAGTACAAAGTCATACAAGACAAGATATACGGGGTTGATAGGCAGGCAGAGGCTGAGTTATCATTGTTGGAACCAAAAGAGTACGACTTCATTCCACTTGAAACTCATCTAAGGAAGGTCTACACAAAGCGCATATACAACACGTACGTAACCTAAAAAATACTATATCTTTATCTCATAGCATAGTATGCCAGAATAGTTGACATGTGTTCCATGTACAAAAATGCCACCAAAAGTTTCTAGTACGTGCCTTGTGAAAAAGCGAGTGGATGATATGGAAACTTGCTTGCAGTAATGTGTATGTGCCATAATTCCTATATTTAAAATGACATGAGTTACTTACATAAATGCCAGCAACAATATTTGTTGTGTGTGTAGTTAGAACCATACATTATTGGAAATGTTTGTTAAAAATACGAGCAATATTGACTACAAAATTCCATGGTTGGTATATATAAAAAAATAGGAAAACAGTCTAAGATATATTTTACACATATGCGATATTCATGCATCACAACAACCATGAGTGTAACATCCATGAACAACTTATGAGCTACCTATTAAGAAATTGAGACCGGTTTTTAATTCATGTCTAACTGACTTATGCCAACGTATAAATAGAATAAGAAAGTTACTAGCTTAAGTAAACACAAAATTCCATAAGAACTTGGTAAAAAAATCCCCATAAAAATTGCAAGTACTTAAAAACTAACGATTCCTAATGGCTAACATTAAAATACTCAAGAGGAGATTAAGCTAGTGTCATCGTACCATTGCAGACAAACAAGGTACAACAAGTACGAAGTTGCGTCGCTGACAGGCCGCTCTAGTCAGTACGGGGATAGGACATACGAGGTGAACACAGATGTATTAGAAGGCACATACTCATGCGAGTGCTGCAAGTTCAAGAGGGATGGGATTCTGTGCTACCATGTCATCAGCGCAATGCAGCTAAAGGAATAACACAAGTTCCAGACAGATATATCCTCAGGAGGTGGACATGGAATGCAGATGAAACAATATATTAGCATGGTGAATATGAAATGATGTCTCATCCAAAGGAGATGTCGCGAGAATCGCGGGAAAAGACGAGGTTTGTGATGATGAGCATGGGGTTGAACAAGATTGCAAAGGAGGCAAGCAGACAACGACTACACAAAACTAGTGGACAAGCACATGAAGGAGATAAGGAGGGAGTGGGCTGCTTTAAAAAATAAAAAGGATGATGCCGCAAAACAAAGACAAAATATGACAACTCCTATGACAACAACGCCCCCCTAATAAACATCCCAAGGTCGCCTACATTGGAACCAACACAATCTAGATCAGTCCCATATACATCAGACAACATGCTAGCGGGTTCAAGAAGTATGGTTGATGCTCGTGACCCCCCGAGACAAAGTAAAAACGGTCGCAATCAGAAAAACAGGTTCAAATCACCGTTGGACATCCAACCTCGACCAGCGAAGAAGCAAAAGCTCAAGTGCAACATCTGCAAGAATGCAGGGCACGCTTCAAATGGGTGCCCTACAAAACTCGCACACAAGGCCATAAGCGCTTGAATGCACACAAAATTTTAGTTTTTATGTTTTAGTTGTCATTTTTAGGTGAGATGTCTTAGTTGGGCAATAACAATATCATAATATGTTGTCATTGTTTTAGTTGATGTAACCGAAATCATGTTTGGGGAGATAATATTGAAAATTGGATGATTAGTGATATAACTATCTAAATCATTATATGTTGCATTTACACTAACTTTAAAAAAGCCAGCATGCTAACATATCAGTTGTCAAAGACTAATAGTTTGACACTAATCATGTTAAACACAGAAGAATCAACTTGAAAATTTCCAGGATAGTTCCATATAAAACGTGAGACTTAAAATAGGAAAATACCATGATGATTACTTATAAAATGCCAAGAGATAGAAAATATGATTAGCGGATACAAAAACATTCCATACAGTGTTAAAAAGTGGGGTTTACCTCATCAAGACCCCTAAAACCCCTTATACTTCGACTGCATAATCTTGAGGTTCTCCTTAATGAATGTCTTAGCAATGTTGTCGGTGATGAATGGCGTGGAGTTGATCAACTTGTATGCCCAGACCTTGCGCGCATCAACAATATCTTCCGATGATAGGGTCTAGATTCCACGGCCAAGCCAGCAAACGAAGAACTCCAACACATAGAAACCATAGTCATCGCTGCATATTGCAGAAGAAACAAACTCATAAGTAAAATTGGAGAGGTTGATATTTTAATGACATTAGAAAGAGAAAATGGAAAATTACAAAAGGAATATAAAATTACCCGTTGCCCTGCCATGGCATGTCTGGATAAATGGTTTCATAATCAGATATTTGCACCCTCGATGTTAGGTAATGATGCTTCCAAGCCCCTTTAATATGGTTGATAACTTTTGATGCATACACACGCAACCCCTCATCACCACCATCGCAAAGAGAATCAAACACCTGAAATCTCTGGCACTTTGTGTTGACTGATATAGCAAATCGGTGCTTTGGAGGGTCTTTACCTTCTGCAGTTTCTGATTAATAGGCACCATAATCTGTTCATAATGGTAGATGTTGGTGAGATAATAACTATGTAACAGAAACTGCCATGCTAAATCAAGCATAAACATGTACAGAATATGGAGTAATTGCCAACACAAAAATGGATAACATGAAACTAACAAAATTCAAAAAAAGACAAAAGACTCACAGTTTCTTTGCTAGTAAGCTTATCATCAGCATCAGTAGGGAAAACTCTCCTGATTAGAGCATGGTCATAATCACCATCCATCAGCTTCATACTAACCTCATAATTCAGTATATATTTCTTGGTTTGGGGTGGATAATATTGAAGGAACTCAATGGCTAACATGAGAAGATTTGAACCAAGATGACCACCCGGTTTGACCTGGGGAGCTAGAGACCCAAGTTCAATAAACACATTGCCCTTCGTCCCTATAATGTGATTTCTATCGAAACATGAACCGTCAACAAAAAATAACACATAATACGTGAGGAAAAAATAAAAAACGGTATGGCCATATTAAAGGAATATCATGTAGTGGAGTGACATCATGCAAAGTAGTGTAAACAGCCTTACATACGAAATGGAAATAATGAATATGCAATAAGGTTACATAGTAAGTACATACAGCAGAGACAACACATGAACACACCAAACTAGTCATAATAATGCAAAAAAGAAGGCATCACGCATAAATTAGGGGGGACAGCAAAACAAACTAAAATGCCAGGCATAGCTCTTATTAAATGCCTTCTCTGGATAACATAAAATGCCATGGGTTGTTAGGTACAAAGAGTGCAAAATTTGGTGAAAACAAGTACCACAAATTGTAGATTAGGAAGAGGTATGGCATAATTGCTACAGATAAAAATGCTATTGATGGGTTATAAAAACTATCAGGAACACATGGAATAGAATCTCATGCATAAAAAAAATGAACACATGGGCTTTGTAAAAATATATTATAAGTACTTTTAACGTACGCAAAAAACGTTGCTAAAAATTGAGATGTAGTGAGTTAATGGAAAAAAGACACACTCGTTCTTCTTCTTAGTGTGCTCACTATGTTCAGATCCATATCTTTTCAACAAGTTGTAGAACTGATATTCGTGCTTCGTGGCTATAATATGTCACTGTGCACCATACTTCTGGACCTTTTTGTTGACTACCCTAGCAGGGCGAACATTAGCCGCAGGTTTTTTACTCTTTGCAACAAACCTTGGACTTGCAACAGCTACAGTTACACCGGCTTGTGTACAATCTTGGGATTCTAGTAAATAAACAACAAATAAAATAGCTATTAGGTAAAACCATATTTAAAGAGTAGTGTTTTAAACACGAATAAAAATATGCATAAAGTTACCATTAAATATATGCTAGAAAACACCAATCCATATACAACAAAATTACCATGCAAAAAAGGTTAAAAACACACGATGATCGTATTGAAAAAAGAAAAGGTGAGTGGACACCTGAATCTAGAAGGATTGGTTAATTATCGACAACATCCAATTTTTCATCAGCTATACTTATGTAGGAAGGTGGATGCTCCTAGCACTCTAGATCAATAGAAAAATCAATGAACAATGAAAACCATCAGAAAAAGAGAAAGAATGAAAACAAAAAGTTGCAATTATTCACACTAAAAATGCCAACCATGAATAAACGAAAATGCCATACTAACTGAATAACAAAAACACTTCATAGAAAATAAGATAAAAATAGCTGAATCTACAAGAATTGATTAGGCCTGCACACTCACACCTTCAGGAACAGGCTTTTCCATGGGTACATCAGGCACTTGATTAGCGGGAAGGATCAATTCCAGAGCAACCGACGTATGAGCAGCAGGTAGAGGCGTAGGCGAAATATCAAGACTGTAACTCGGAGGGGTAAAGTTAAACGGATGCTTCTCAATAAGCCCTCTCCTTAATGTCATCATGGTGATAGGCGAGGCAAGCAACGGTCCGCCTGGAGATTTTCCATCTACTAGTGCATGTTCATCTGAATTGGGACTGAAAATATCAGATAACCGGGAACCAGATCAGTTAGCTGCTAATTACTTCACCTTTGACATAGTAATCGAAGAAGAGCGGAGCGAGGCAATAGGGCAGCAGTATCAGTGCAACCAACAACCTGTCTAGTAGTGGCGTTTAGAGGATCGACATCTAGCGTTTCCAAGCAAGTGGATTTGCCATTGGAGCCATTGAGACAATCAGCAGCGATAGGAGCAGGACCATACGACTCTTTGGTTGGCGAGCTTTTGGTACTATGATCATCCGGGTGAAGGCGTTTATGTAGAGCCGCTGCTACCCGACCTTTGCCAAGCTTGATAAACATTTATCCTTAGAGTATTTTTGCTAGCTGCAGATGGCTCTTAACAAGCTTCCTTTCCAATATTTCCAGCATCATCACCTGATGGTGCATCGACACCAATAGCTACAGAATCAGAACAGCTACACCGCCAATAGTGGTTATAGGGTCAGAGACAGGGGCATCATTTATCACCACAGGAAGAGCATTTTTTAACATGACAAGACCCTCTACAACATTAGGAGTAGTTTCCTTCGCAGCACCGGCATCTCCTGATGTTGGAATATCATCAGTTGTTCGGCCGGCATTGTCAGCACCAATATTTTCCATAGCAATATCACTTCTAGGGGCAGCCGCTGGAATAGATGGATCAGGGTTGGCAGTTTTGGAGCTTCCCTAATCGTGACTACACCTCCCTTCTTATCGACCCCTTTTCTTTCACGACTGTACCGCTTCACCACATTGACGGGTTTGGATGGTTCTCTGTAGTCAACACACAATAAAAAACAACACAAAAATCAGAAAAAAGTACAACCGATTAACAAATTGTTATCACAAAATAGTATAAACTGCTAGACAAGGAGCAATGAGAATAAACTAAAAGAGGGTTATGAATAAAAGGACGTTATGCTAATACGTACCCAGCGCGATGTCTCTTCTTTGCATCTCTAGGAGGATCCATGAATTCATCGTCCGAATCATCAGGTCCGGGTCGCTTTTTCAGCCGAGGATAGCAACCGGAGCTGTCACGCTTTTAAGGTCCGATGGTTTCCTAGGGGAACGGCTGCAGTAACAGGCAAAAAAGAAAAGGTTAGAAACATTAAAACATGCCGTATGAATATATTATTCAAAAAAGCTTATAGAAAAAGGGATATAATAATATAAACAATTGAAATGTCATATATGAATAACAAAAAATTCCAGGTAGGTATAACCAAAAATGCCAGAGTAGTTAATAGAAAATAATGTCATGAAATGGTTAACAATCAAGAAAAAGAACAAGAATGTATAATATTAAATAAAATGTCATATGTATATCATAAAAGCTGCCATATAAATTGGAATTAAACATCCATGTGATAAATAGACTAAAAGTTTAAAGACCCAACACAACAATCCAATCAAAAAATACCAAACAATCTAAGAAAGATAGCATACGACTTCTTTGCCCACGGTGGAACTAGAACAGGTTTGATAGTTGGGCCTTCTTCTACAACAGCTTTCGCACGCGAAGAGTTTCGCACCTTTGCAGGAACTTGTGCATGATTCTCTGTCTTTTTAATCACAACAGGTTTCAACTTTGTGCTCTTTAGCGGGTGCATTTTAGCAGTAGTCCGGACACGACTACACAATAGGAGCAAAAACAAGAACACATAAATATAAACTGATTTCATAACAAAGGAATGCCAATGCATATAAAACTAAAATAAGAATGCAAGACTAACATAACAAAATTGAATATATATAATGGAAATGAAAAATGCCATATATAACTCACATAAATTGCCAATGTAAAATATGAGTAACTGCTAGGCAAATATATAGCATACTTGCTAACATCATCAGCAGTCTTTGAACCTAAGGTGCAGTTTTTATCTTGAGCTCGTCGGTGATGAGAGTTTTAATAACCTTTATCTTCACTTCCTGGCTAACGGCTTTCTGCTTCCCGCGATGCACGAGTTCGTACTTATCAGCAGCTACATCATTGTCTTCGTGTGTAGCAACAACTGTGTCTTCTAAATCAACAGAATCTTCACTTCCAATATCAGGGGCACACTAAGCAGGTTCTTCCTCATCAATGTCATCACCCAACTCTTCATTCGGGACGTCTTCATTGACATCACACCCCATGTACCTCCCACAAGTAAGATGGGAATGTGTGGGGGGCTCCGTTCGTGAAACGGAAAACTGTTGAGACAGAGTCTTGCTATCGGCTGGGGTCATTCCATTCAAGGATCGCACAAGGCTACCAAGAAGAAATTTCATTCCAGATAAGTACCGACCTAACACAAGTTCAATATTAGAACGGACCTACAAAAAAGAAAATTGCACACCAACTATAAGCCTTAAAAAATACAAAAAAGGATGGAAAACACAATAATGGTCAACATAGTAGAGCATGATGTACAACAGGACCACAAGTAGATGGGACATTCACATCCATCCATTAGTTGAAACCTTCAATGCCTCAAAAATAACTGTAATTCACTGCATATCACTTACGAACTGCAAACCAGAACAACAAAAGGTCATTTATACATGAGTAGCCATGCAAAAATCACAAAAGAAGTACCATCAGACATAGTAAGAGAAAAGTTGCCACCCATAATAGACCATAATTGCCAGGCAGGCACAACACAAAAAACCATGCATATTAAGCCATTCTAGTCAGAAATAGAAAATGCAAACAAAATACAAAAATATTATGATGTAGTTGCCATCCTACGTTAACTATAAATGACATACATAAAATAAACACACAAAGGATAATGAAGGAATGAAAAAGAATTGGATTACATACAATATAGAAAAATAGCATATAAATAGGAGAATCTACTTAGGACACAAATAACAGTAAAGATGCCACACAAATTAGACTAAAGTTGCGGAGCACACAAACCTTAAAACGACCATACAAATTTGGCTATATTACTAGAAAAAAAGAATGACATATTCAATATGAAATAAAAGTAAAAATTGCCAGCATATTACAACTATACAAGCCAGGTAGAGTAAACACAAAATGACCAAGCTAGAAATGAATAGAAGTTGGATAACAAAAGCAAAGATCATAACAATCATGAAAAAAATACCATACCTCAAGTCTACCATGCACTTTTCCATCTTCCTTTAAGCCAGCTTCCAAAACCTTATCAATCCACTCATTTGTCCAAGCTTCACACGCAGACTTCTCCCTTGGGATGTTGAATGATAAACTATCAATGCACACATTGTCAAGGTAACCTAGCTAAAAAAAGAAACAAGAAAAAGAATAAGAAGATGATAGAAGTAGATACGAATTAGAAAATAAATCAAGCATTAGAAGTCATGAGACATGTAGAAAACATCGTGAGAAAGCAAATAGAAAACAACATAATGCATACACACCATAAGATGCAGATGGATGCCCTTATTAAATTCCTACACACAAGTGCATCATGCAGCTTGTCAGCCACTAACTTGCAAAAGTTCATATTACGGGTCTCTATACCTAGCCTACACAACAGTAAAATTTCCATGGCAGTTACACATAAAGTGACACTACAGACAAATAATTCAAAATGATCAAAAAATAGAAAGGACAAAGATGCAAAAGGGAAAAAAGGATATACCATCACAAGGTAAACCATGTTGCTAACTCTGTACGACATCGTTGGAGCCAAGACAACACATACAAGGTACATGAGGTACATCGTCTTGAACTTTGTTCCTTGTGTCTTTATTTCAAACAACTGTTCCCACATATATGTAACCTTGGGTTGGAGACCACCAATATAAGGAAACAACCATTTAAACATATTTTTCTCTAAATTCTAGTTAATGCTATACAGTACAGGGATAGAGCCTCTCGGTACTCCCAAAGTGCAAAACACCAATGCCTCATCAAGCAAAATCCTACCATGGCCTGAGATCACCAAAGTCTGGCTACCGGGGTTGTACCGATGCCCAAGCCAGAGACACAAATTGTTATCCAGATTGGGACAGGATATGTGATTCATAGACCTGAAACCCATCTTGACAATTTCATTCTTCTGGCCATCGATAAATTTATCCTGCAGCAAGACATGCGAAGCCGGTGATGCCCGGTTCCGCTTCTTATCCTGTAAAAATGGCAATGATCAGAGATTGACACAAAAAATAGCGAATAGTGAATGTAGTACCGAAACATTTCTAGATAGGCTGAACATAAAAATGCCATGATCTAAGAATATCAATTGCCATATGTTATACATAGAAATTAGTGCAAACAAATAAATGTTGGTTATGTATGCCAAGAGATACATATATAAAAATGCCACAAATATGCCTTCTATACACACTATGATAGAAAGAGAAAATGATACAAGAAAAGGAGAAAGTTGCCAGCACTATTGAGTATAAAAAGCCATAGTTGGTACACATGAAAAGAGAGGACATAAACAAAGTGTAAGGATAGATATCATAACCCCTTCATCATCATCGAGTAATCCAGCCTACGCTTTGCGCTTCTTCGGAGGCATTGTCGACAACCTATACAATATGACAAGTGGAAAAATGGATTAAATGGAGCAATTGTACTGTGAGGGAAAAATGGCCACCATAATATGATATAAAAACCATGGGATGTAAAATTGCCAATCATAACATACTTAAGTAGCCATGGAATGAGTGAAAATAAAAATACATAGAAAACAAAAAAAATGCCAAACACAATGAACTGGAGAAAAACAATGTTATGCATGTTATTTTACAAAATACTATGATGATGAACACTACGACATCATTCAGATGCAGCTACCAAAAACATGAGGTCAACAACAATAAAAATATACGCAATCATAACTCACAAGTCCATTAAAAAAAATTAGCCAAAAAATAAGCTTGTCAACAACAAAAAAAGGCTAGCTAGATGGGGATTACCTAGGATAATCAATACCTAATGCATATACTTCGGACTACAATGATGTGTGGGATAAAAAATTCCAACAGGGAATACAAATGAACCACCACACCAAGGATACTACATTTTGAGAAATGATGAAAAATTCCGCAGGATGTACAACCGCAAAACCAAGAAGACCTATGAATCATCACAACGGGTAAACAAATCCTCTGCAGTAACATCTACATTCAATGGGAAAAAGATCATGACCCACATAGTATCATCTCTGACGATGAACAATGGATCATGAAAATTAATCCTAAAACCCCGACTGAGAAGTGGAGTTACACAATCACACCGTAGATGGAAATCAAGGAGAATAGCTACCACAAGCGAAGCAAATGAACACCTCAACGGATCCACCAAGGACACGCGCATATTTTAACGAAAATAGAGACAAAATCCATAACCGTGAAATCCCAGCAGAACTGCGCGAAATTTGGCCATGGGATCACCTAACAGGGTTCGAATCACATGGCGCTAACGCTAGAACCACGAGATACTATGACATTTTTGGGGGATTGACAGATTTCTCCGCCGAATCCGTACAGAACAGTAAACGCGCGCGAGCAAAATGCGCGGTAGAAGGATGGGGAAAGCATACGAACCTTCACTGTGGCGAATGACGAAGCTCTTCGCGGCAAAATGGCGGCCGGAAATGGGCAGGTGACCACCGAAGACGGAGGGGACGAGCAAGAGACGAACTTAGCGGAGAGGAAGCGGGAGACGAAACCTAGGTAAGAACCGTCGCGCAGGGGAGTTAATGCGCGACAAAATTGCCCGAACCACCGGGCACGTCGTCCTCGACCAGGTCCAATGCCACCTAGGATCCAACTTGGCGTTTACGGGGCCGGACAGGACAGCGAGGCAGCGCGCCGCGATACGTGCAGCACAGAACGGACACACTATATTAGGTCGGGTTGTGAGACAAGAATTGTAACGTTCACTCCTTAGATTTTAGGTTTTCTTTAACTAAAAAAAGTCACTTGAGAGTGTGTAATTCCTTGTGTTAAAAAACCAATCTCAGTGCTAATAATTGCATGCTTAGGGTATGGAAATTGGAAATGCTACCTTTTCACGAAAAGTCATAATCACATAAGTTGAATGTGTGAGTTCTAGTTTGTTATTTTCATATTATCTGCATAAATAAACAAGAAAACACACCAACTACCTATGTGTCACCATGTTCGTCAGGTAAAAAAGTTGTGCTATTTTTTATACATATGGATTCTGTTAACCATGTGGATGGTCATATAGTCATATGCGTACGTAATTTGGAAGCAACTGTAGTAAGATTGGTGATCATATAGTCTTGACAATTTTGTGGGATGTGTTTTGTGAGCAACCATGATTATAATATAGCCATGCTTTTATGCATAGGTACATTCACCTAAAACGGGGTGATCCAGACGGAACCTTATCCCCAACTGCTCTCCACCAACTCATGTTCCGCCGCTCGCCTCCAGGCCCCCTCTCCCTCTCCTCCGATGGCTTTGCCGGCCGGAGTGAATGGGAAGGGGATGCCATCTCTCTTTTTTATATACTACTCTAGGTTTTCTTCTTCCCCTTGTGGAGTTTGGCCTTGTGTCGAAGGGCTTCTGGTTGGCGGCGCACTCGAGCTGCGTCGGTCGGCCGGCTGTGCTTCTTCTCCTGCCCATGGAGCTTCGGTGGTTGGAGCCAATGGTGGAAAGGAGTGGGGCTGCAACATCCCTGTCCAATAAGCTTGATGGGAAGCCTCCCGATCTAATCCCCTCCTCTATAGCTGATGTGATTTCTCTCCATGGAGGAGAGATGTGGAAGATGGAGGTGGAAGAGGATGCTCCGAGGAAGGTGCTTCTTCAATCGGATGACCATGATCCCTGGAATTTTTCTGCTTGCCTGTTGGTGCGTTCTTTCTCCCTCTGGTCGGCTGTGGTGGCGGGAGGATGGAGGAAGTTCACCTGGCTGGCCATGGTGGTGGGAGATGAGGTGCGACAATGTGGAGCGGTGGTTTCTTCATCTTCCCTCGGCCGGCCATGGTGGCGAGGGGGAGAAGGCTTCTACTTTATCCTCTTCAAAATGGCGATGTTTTGAGCCTAGTTCTGCTCTGTTTCTTCTCTACTTTGGTCATCGTGGTGATGGTCAGGGCAATGATAATCTGGGCTTTGATGTGCACTGGAGATTTGATCAGACGGTGTCTTCTTGTCCTGCTGCACCATATGGATTTTATTAGAATTTCACTTCTTTGGATGTAGTGTTTGGGTCTACATGTTTCACTACGGATCAATTGAGAATTGCTATTCGGGTTGTCTTTGCGATCTTCATTCTGCTCGTGTGTGTGCGCCAGAGACAGTTGAGACCGTCTCTGTTGTCGCTCCCCAGATTCAGCGATGAAGGTCTCCTTGTGTTGAACTCGGTGATGCTGCCTCAAAATCTACAACTCAACTTCCAACCTCGTTTTCCTTGGCCATCTCGATTGCTGGTTGAGCCATTGGCTCTTTGGGTGGTCAGGATTTGTGAGGACCCTAGAGAACACATTTCCAGGATTGGAAAGTCCATGTTCTTGATGGACATCCTAGCAGGCTCCGATAGTGTTGTTCTGCTTAGACAACTTGGGTTTTTAGCTTTTTATTTACCCAATTTCTATTTCTTGCCTGCGCACGCTTGTGTCTTACAAAGTGCTCAGGCCTCGCGCTCGTTGGATCACGATCAGGCGGCGGGGACGGTAGCGACACAAGCATCCAAAACAGACTCGAATCAGCTCCTCCTTATCCCCGCATCGCTCTCCTCCTCCACCACAAAATTCTCCCTCATCGGCAGCGAGCTGTCCGGCCAGCAGACGCATCTAGCTATGGGGGATGGTGTACTCGTTCGTTGGAGAAGTAACGGAGGAGCGTCCACATCAAGGAAGCGCGGATCGACGCGCCCGAGGGCGGGGGCCGTGGTCAGAGGGGTCAGCGGAGCAGCACCCGCGGCGCGGGCCCGCGGATCGGCGCTTCGGTGGCCGTGGTCAGAGGGGTTAGCGGAGCAGTCGGCGCTTCCGAGGTCCGGGATTGGCTATGGTGACGGTCGACGGCAGAAGAGCACCAGTTGGGTGCTGCTGCATCCACATCTTAGAGCTCTAATGTCAATGGTGAGTTCTAAAGGAACCCTCCGCTTTTCCTGTATTTTTTTGCTTAGGCGTTTTACCGGAGTGATGCTGAAGTTTTGCTCAGCTGTTAGCTTACTCCGCCACCCCCTCCCAAAGTCCCAATTAAACCACTGTAGTGCTGTTAAGGTTCAAGGATTGTATGGTAGTACTATTTTCTATTTTCCATTTTTATTCTATGTAGTCCATTGACATGCGCATCATCTGATGTACATTTCGACGTCTGATTTCATGTTTTTTTACACAATATTGCATCATCTAATTTGGGTTTGATATATCAATTTGTTAGTTCACTTTTCTGTTTAGTTTAGACTGTAGGTTTGTCAATTTTCGTCTAGCGCAATTCGCCCCACTAATTGACATTTTGACGGCCGCGACGAGTCGTCGGGGAGGGTAAATTGATGGCACGGCCTCGCGAATCGATGCGTCCGAGGCGGGTGTGTGCTTGGTGGTATAGACGAGACCTCCTTGGTGGCAGCATGGTGCTGCGTCCAAACGGCGGCGCACTTCTCTAGGTTTTTCAGCTGGTGAGTGCTTAAATTCGTTTGTTTCTCTGCTATTGTTGCTTTCGGGCTTGGCATTTTTGCTCGACGCGAAATTGATCCCCCCCCCAACTTGGCCATAGCTGTGCTGATCGATTAGTCATATTGGTGATCCTTACTAGTGACTGCAGTGCTGGTATAGTATTCACAGTGGTCACATGTATGTAACTTTTGGACTGAAATTAGTTTCTCTATTTATACTAGACGGTAGGTAATCCATGTAGTTGTGGGCTCAATAGCTACATACATGTGATCCCAGTCACACATCCACGCAATCCTAAGAACATTTTATGTTAGGCGGTTGTCTCAGTTTTTTTCTTAAACAACATGAAGTTTTTATGTTTTGATCCTAATACGCACTACAGGTTAGTTTATAATCATAGGATGTAAATTTTGCATAATAAGTACACTCTGTTCATATTGTTGTAATATTTTTCATACAGATAGGATGTATTTTTTTATACTACCAAGGTTATACAGTAGTGCTTATGGATGTAACAGTCCAATAAAATCATCAATATTTGTATGTAATATACACGTAGGATGTATATTTTTACTCCTAAGGATTTATGATCATCATATTATGCAGTGGGGATTACTGATTTTTTGTATGCCCAAATAGGATGTATTAATACGGTTATTCTTTCCAAATTAGATGTTGTTTTCTTATGCCAGGATGTAGTTATTGTCCAATTTTAACATCCGGATCCATGCTCACGTGATTTATCGATATTTAATGCATAGAATCAGTAACATATATGCTAGATGTCAATTTAAGCCATAGTTACATATCCAATTATTCATACATTTCTGTTTTGGCTTTGCAAGAACGTGTACATACATATATTAGTATGTATATTTTTTAACCATGGATGTTGTTTTGAGGATAATCTAGGAAGATTATGATGTACTTTTTTAGGATGTTCATGATTAACATGTAGTCTGTAGAAGAAATTTGGGTCATCATTTTTTACATTTTCAAACTGGGCAAAAGCAAGTTCATTTCCATATCCAACAACTAGCATTAAATTTCTTTTTAACTAGTTCAAGTATAAAAGTTACAGCAAAGTCACACCTATTATGCTATTTTGCTACAAAACATAACAGTTACTAACTTACTTCTTTTTTCTAGATTTTTGTGTACAGATTCATGCAAAACAGAGTCCATATGAAAATCTCATGCCGCTTCTTCAAGTTAATACAGCATAAAACCTCATGGAAATTGTACATGCTGCTTTTGCTTCAGTTTTCTTCTACTATGGTCCATTTTCATGTCGGTGGTGGTTCAAAGTTTGGATCTTACAAATTTAGGTAAATCGAGATGCCTTTGCTCATAGTTTCCACAAGAAACATTTTCTAATATCTAGTATGCACAGCAAACCATATGCTACTACCTTTTTACCATGAGTTCTCCCAGACTAGAATATTTTGTTACATCTTTGTTTTATATGAACCATGAATGTGTTTCTTGCACAACAGGTTTCTAAATAGATTCTACTTGTGTGAATCTAGATGTGCACAGAAGTAATCTTACCTTTTGCTCAGGTTCTTGCACAACAGGAGGAAGAATATACTGGTTTTGCTTCTCCTTTTTCTAGTTTGTTTGCTTCTTATTTGCTTGTAATTTCTGTTCTGCTTCTGCCATGGAGTTTCCAGCCACCAACGGATGGAGGAAGAAGTGGAAGTATGTAAGGGTTTGGGGATCTTTAGCTGTGTTTTGTTACAGGAGGATTTGATTGTATATGGGTCTGGCATGTAATTTGTGGGGCAAATTCGACGTGCCTGATCGTGCGCTCCGGAGCTAAAAACCCGTCAGGAAAAAGAATCGAGTCATGTTTCTATTTTGGGTGTAGTTTCATAGGTTACAGATGTAACTTACTTTCATAGCATGGTTTTATCGGAGATCACAAGTCTCAGTTTTATTAGGGATGTAACTTTAGTAGTTTTTTAAATTCACGCGATGTAATTATTTACTGTTTTTTTACTTCCTCTCGCTTTTCAAACTTTTGATATGCTCACAATATGTTTTCTGATTTAAGTGGGAACTTTGTGTTGATGGCTTTGACCTTTCGTGGAATTTGTCAAGCCCACATCTGATCAACTATTCATTTTATAATGGTTGTTACTTGTTGCATGGAAGAGGTAGTTACTCACAGGGTACCTTCAAACTGATTATCTAAGACCAGGACTATTTTTTCATCCATTAGACAAGAAAAACAAAAACGGGGTTCGCGGCAGCTATATCCTAGGTATTTTCAGTGACGACAATAGTCTAGGGAACACTCCCGGAGGAGTGGGCTTGGCCCGCATGGGAAACGAGACAGGACTTTCCTTTTTAGAAGCCACTGTGTAGGAACATGATTACTTGCTGTTTACGGGTGGGAGGCACCATGGAAGACCACATAGTGCGCGCGCACCGTGTAGCAAAACCCTTTTATTTATCTTGTGAACTTTTAGGCTGCGGGGTCAAATTAAATCTCCGGAGTTCTGGTTGTAAGAGCTGTGTTGTATTCTATCCTTGCTAATATACCAACTCTTTTGTTAAAAAAAAACTAAAACGGACAATACTGATCTAGAAAAAGGGGCAATACTAATATTTTACCTTCCGACAACATTAAAATAAGGCACATCTATCACACCACATATTTTAAAGTTCTAATTTTATCTACGCACCGAGGCTATAAGAGAAAATATGCAGTGGATAGTTCCCCGTGCCCTATTAAAAACAATAGTCATATATTTTTCTCTCAATGTCAAGTAGGTTGAATTTGGATTGAAGTTTCCATACCATAGTGCGCGCATTATTTGTTCATGTTCTCAATTTTTCTACATCTAAATTGCTAGATTTCGTATATTGCATAGATTGACTACAACTCCTATATGTTATAGTTTTTGCATTTTTCTTCAGTATTTTGAAGGGAATATGCCCTAAGAGGCAATAATAAAGTTGTTATTATATATATTCGAAGTATATGATAGATATTTATTTTGCATGCTATAATTGTATTAATACGGAAACCTTAATACATGTGTGTTTAATAAACAAATAGAAAGTTCCTAGTTATGCCTCTCTATAAACTAGCTCGTTGATTAACAGGATGATCAAGGTTTCCTGATCATGGATATTGGATGTTGTTAATAACGAGATCACAACATTGGTGAATTATGTGATGAACATTCATCCGAAGTATAACATTACGATCAAAGTAATTATGTTTATATTGCTATAGCATCATACAAAATAATCTTTATCCTTAGACCATGAGATCATGTTAACTGCTAACACCAGAAGAATACTTTGATAACATCAAATGTCACACCATAATAGAGTGACTATAAAGATGGGTTTGGGTATTCCGAAGGTGTTATGTTGAGGCTCATGGATCAAGAGTGGAATTTGTCAATCCCGATGACGGATAGATATACTCTGGACCCTCTCGGTGATATCATATTAAGATAGCTTACAAGCAAGTGATGTGATCACTAGAATGTTATATCACGGGAACAAGAAAAGAGTGCATGTCAGTAACCAGATCAAACTAAGTATTGAGATATTGATGATCGAATCTAGGACATGTAATATATCACGGGACAAAGGGATTTAGTTACTATCATTAAAGGTTCTCTCGATCACAGAAGTCATCGTTGAATGTGTGGGAGTCAGTATGGATCTCCAGGTCCCGCTTCTGATTATTGATCTGAGAGGGGTATCGATCATGTCTGTATTATTTGCGAACCGTAGGGTGACACACTTAAGGGTTGCCAAACACCATTTGGAGCAAATATGTTCTAGGCGAAAGAACTGCAAAGCGCTGGAATTATTTCAATAGACACTGAAATTGTTTCGGGAAATTGCTGAAATTGGTTCTGCATGTGATATTGAAATATTACAGGGGTTTTATGTGAATGTTTGTTAATTAAAGTAATTAACAAAATTCTTAATAAAATAAAAAAAATTATTAAATGAGAGTTGCATTAAATTTGGTGGAGATTTAATGCATGTGAGTGGCAATTTGAGTGGAGGCAAAATTGATGTGAGTGGAGCTTCCACCACATGAATGAGAAATACGTGGGGGCACCCCCCCATGGGCGTCGTCCATGGGAGGGGAGGAGCCCCCTCTCATATAAAAGGCCCCCTCTCCTCCCTCTCAAAGCACACCTCCTCGTGAAGGATCTCTCTCCCCCTCTAGAATTATTCCTCCATGGTCTCGGATTAGCGAGATACATGTTCTCGGTGGCATTTCATCTAGAAGGAGTTGCTGCTTCCGCTGCATCGCTGGAGCGAGGAGGTGGAGGTTGTTCGATGGCCCAAACGTGTGTGCGAGGATGTATGCGCTGCTGATTTGCGGCGCTAGGACTTCCACATGATCCTGAGATTGGCAAGCATTCGACTACATCATCCACGAGTTCCATCTTGTTAACAAAGTTTTGTTGGTCTTCGAGGGTATGTTCTCTACGGATGTATATTCACCCATTACTTATATCTAGTAGATAGATCTTGGCGTATAATAGTTCCCATCGTAGGATTTTTTTGTTTTCTATGCTACGAACCAAACAGTGGTATTAGAACCAGATCTATGCGTAGATGCTTTGCACGGGTAGTACACATATGAGTATGTGGCCGATGATGATCATGTTATTGCTTCTTTCATGTATTTTGGATACTGGTGGCATAGTGGGATGAACGGCCCGGACTAACTTTACATGTCCTTGCACATGGACCTGTTCCAGGCTTGACATGCAACTAGTTTTGCATATGTGGCTAGCGGGTGTCTATCTCTCCTACTATAGTCAATATATGATTTACAACGAGTTGCTAATAATTTGGTTATCATCGTTGTGGTTCCATGTTCGTAGGTAAGACCGGTTCTATCTTCAAAAGCCCTAAGCCACATAAAATTTGCAATTGATAAATTAGATGCGTCTAGTTTAGATCATTGCTGGGATGGTGTCATGATATGGTAATGTTGTAAGATGATGTATAGTTGATACTCTTGCAACACACCTAACGTGTAAGTTCCATAGACCTTGGCCTTACACACAAAGGAATGATAAAGATCATACCACGATGCACATGATGGTGATCAAGTGCAAGAACCATATCATTTCACTTTACACATTTGATGCTTGCATCTTATATTGCTTGTTTGGCATTTTAGTAGCATTATAAGATGATCCCTCATTTAGATATCAAGATAAAAATGTGTTCTCCCTTAAGTGCGCACTGTTCTATGTTTCGCCGCTTCAAGACATCACGTGATGATCGGGTGTACTTGAATCCATGATCATAAACGGGTGTAAGACAGTTTTACACACGCGAGTACTAAGGTTCTTACTTGGAAAGCCTAGCATGTACAGACATGGCCTCGGAATACGGACCGAAAGGTTAAGCATGAGTCATATAGTTGATATGATGTCCATATAGATGCTCGCCTTTGAAGCTACACCGACTCACGTGATGATCGGACTTGGTGTAGTGGATTTGGTTCATGTAATCACCAAAAAGACACGAGGGATGTTGTTTTTGAGTGGGAGTTCATTCGTAATTTGATTAGTTGAACTCGATCTATCATAAATTTAGTCTAAACTTTACAAATTCTATTGTAGATGGCACCACCTGCTTTTAATTTCAATGTGTTCATGAAGAAAGAGAAACTTGCGGCAAATGGTAGCAACTTTACCAACTGGGCCATGAATTTGAGGATTCTCCTCACTGCTGCACAAAAGCAATATGTGCTAGAAGCGGCGCTAGGCCCCCACCAGCTCCTGATGCCCTTGATGAGGAAAAGAACGTCTATTTGACTCGTTAGGAGGACCACAACTTAGTCCATTGCGGCATACTGTATGGGCTAGAGCCGGAACTTCAGAAGCGTTTTGAAAACGGCAATGCCTTTGATACCATGGGTGAATTGAAAATGATTTTCGATACCAATGTTGCCGTAGAGAGTTATAATGCTTCTGAAAAGTTCTTTAGCTGCATGATGGAAGAGAACAACTCCGTTAGTGAGCACGTACTCAAAATGTCTATGTACGTCGATAAGCTTGTGTTTGGGAATAACGATTCCCATTGACTTAGGCATACATCATGTTCTCCAATCTCTTCCACCTAGCTAAAAGAGCTTCGTGATGAACTATAATATGTAGGGCATGAAGAAGTATCTCCCCGAGCTTCTGTCAATGCTTAAGACTGCAGAAGTGGAGATTAAGAATGAACATCAAGTGTTGATGATCAATAAGACCACCAGTTTCAAGAAAGATAAGAAGGGTAAACAGAAGGGAAAGAAGGGCGGCAAATCTGTTGCCGCGCCTGAAAAGAAATCTCGAGCTGGCCCTAAGTCTGATATCGAGTACTATTATTGTAAGGGGACTGGCCATTGGAAGCGCAACTGCCCCAAGTATTTGGCGGACAAGAAGACCGACAAGGCAAACAAAGGTATATGTGATATACATGTTATTGATGTGTACTTGACTAGTACTCGCATTAGCACCTGGGTATTTGATACTGGATCGGTTGCTAATATATGTAACTCGAATCAGGGGCTACAGAACAAGTGACAGCTAGCAAGGGGTGAGGTCAAGATGTGTGTCGGCAATGGATCAAGAGTTGATGTGATCGCCGTCGGAACGCTACCTCTCCACCTACCGTCAGGATTAATTATAAATCTTAGTAATTGTTATTTGGTGCCTGTGCTGAGCATGAACATTGTATCCGGATCATGTTTGTTGTGAAGTGGCTATTCATTTAAATCTGAAGACAATGGTTGTTCGATATAAGAATGATATGTTTTATGGTCATGCACCTGTGATGAATGGTTTATTTCTATTGGATCTCAATAATAGTGTTACGCATATTCATAATGTTGATGCTAAAAGGATTAAACTTGATGTTGATATATCTACATATATGTGGCACTGCCGTCTAGGTCATATTGGCGTTAAACGCATGAAGAAACTCCATTCTGATGGATTTTTGGAATCACTTGATTTTGAATCATTTGATACATGTGGACCATGCCTTATGGGCAAGATGACTAGAACGCCATTTTCCGGTTCAATGGAATGGGCGACAGATTTATTAGAAATCATACATACAGATGTATGTGGTCCAATGAGTGTGTCGGCGCGAGGTGCATATCGTTATTTTGTTACTTTCACGGATGATTTGAGTAGATACGGTATATCTATTTGATGAAACACAAGTCTGAAACCTTTCAAAAGTTCAAGGAATTTCAGAGTGAAGTGGAAAATCATTATAATAGAAAAATTAAATTTCTGTGGTCTGACCGTGGAAGTGAGTATCTTAGTTACGAGTTTAGCGCACACATGAGAGATTGTGGAATAGTTTCACAACTCACACATGTCGGAACACCACAACGTAATAGTGTGTCGGAACATCATAATCGTACTTTATTGGATATGGTTCGATCTATGATGTCTCTCACTGACTTGCCACTGTCATTTCGGGGTTATGCACTAGAAACTACTACATTCACTTTAAACAGGGCACCATCTAAATCCGTTGAAACGACACCGTATAAATTGTGGTTTGGAAACAAACCTAAGCTATCATTTCTTAAAGTTTGGGGTTGTGATGTTTATGTGAAGAAACTTCAAACTGATAAACTCGAACCCAAAGCAAAAAAATGCGTCTTCATAGGATACCCTAAAGAAACAATTGGGTATTCCTTCTATCACAAATCCGAGGGCAAGGTTTTCGTTGCCAAGAATGGATCCTTTCTAAAGAAAGATTTTCTCGTGAAAGGCGTGTGTAGTCAGAAGGTAGACCTCGAAGAGGTTATTGAACCTTCTCTTCATGAAACGGCGAGTGGCGCAGCGCCGGAAATAGTTCCGGAGTTGACTTCACCGAATCAAGGGAACTAATGATAATGATCATGAAACTCCGAAAGAGGACACTCCCGAACCTCGCAGGTTGAGCAGGACACGTGCAACTCCTAAACTGTACGGAAATCCTATTATGAATTTCGTGGTTGATGAAATAGATGACCCTGCGACGTATGAATATGCGATGATGATCCCAGATTCCAACAAATGGCTAGAATCCATGAAATTCGAGATGGAATCCATGTACGAAGTCCAAGTTTGGACCTTGGTGGACTTACCTCACGACCGAAAGGCCGTTGAGAATAAATGGATTTTCAAAAGAAAAACTGATGTTGATGGTAATGTGACCATCTATAAAGCTTGACTTGTCGCGAAGGGGTTTCGACAAATCCAAGGAGTTGACTACGATGAGACATTCTCTCACGTAGTGATGCTAAAGTCGGTTATGATTATGTTAGCATTTGTTGCATATTTCGATAATGAAATATAACAGATGGATGTCAAAACCGCGGTCCTCAATGGTAATATTGAAGAAGAGTTGTATATGATACAACCTGAGGGTTTTGTCGATCCTAAGGATGCTGATAAGGTATGCAAGCTTCAACGATCCATCTATGGACTAAAGCAAGCATCCCGGAGTTGGAATCTCTGCTTTGATGAGGTGATCAAAGAGTTTGGATTTGTCCAAACTTATGGAGAGGCTTGTATTTACAAGAAAGTGAGTGGGAGCAATGTGGCATTTTTGATATTATATGTGGATGACATATTATTGATTGGAAATGATTATCTCTTTTAAACAATGTTAAAAGTTATCTAAACAACAAATTTTCGATGAAGGACCTTGGTGAAGCGTCATATATATTAGGCATTAAGATCTATAGAGATAGATCAAGGGGCCTAATTGGGCAATCACGAAGTACATACCTTGATAAGATATTAAAGAAGTTTAATATGGACGAAAGTAAGAAGGGGTTCTTACCTATATTGCAAGGCAAGACATTGAGTAAGACTCAAAGTCCGGCTACAGCGGAAGAAAGAGAGATAATGGATAAGATCCCTTATGCTTCAGCCACAGGATCTAGAATGTATGCCATGCTATTTATGGCTCAATGTTGATGTAGAGCTCGTTGGGGAACCCCAAGAGGAAGGTATGATGAGCACAGTAGCAAGTTTCCCTCAATTATGAAACCAAAGTTTAATCGAACTAGTAGGAGCAAGGAAACACCCCAAAGGTGTTGCTAGCTGAGCCGTGGCAGGGCGCACTACCGGTGCTAGTAGCAACGTGGAGACCTACACAACACAACCACAGAACTTTTTCCCCATCTTGCGATGTGGTTGTCAATCTCACTGGTTTTGCTGAAAACAAAGTATTAAACGTATCGAATGGAAGGAAGTAATAGTTTGCATAAACACAAAGTAGTAAACAATTTGTAGATTGATAGTAAAAGAAAGGACCGAGGTCCATAGTTCACTAGAGGTGGCTCTCCTTAAGATAGATAACATGTTGGGTGAACAAATTACAGTGGGGCAATTGACAAACACCGAGAAAGCAATACATGCATATACTAATCATCTTGACTCCTTTGGAACTTGATTGGGCATTACACATTATACATAGACCGCCATCCAACTGCATCTATGACTAATAATCCACTGATACATTGCAAATGTATCTATAATTTTTGATGTTCCATTATTGGTTTTATCCACTTTCTTGTGTTTTGTCCACACTTTGGAGTACTTTTCATATGATTTCTTGGACAAACCTATTAACAAGAGCCACAGTGCCAGCTGCCTGTCTTATGCTGTTTTTGGTTCTAGGACAGTTAGAAAATGAATATTCTCGGAATTGGACAGGACAAAAGCAAAAGTGCCTATTTTTCCGGAAGTCATCGGATGCCAGAATACGAGACGGAGAAGAGTTGGGGGGCGGCCACAACACCTAGCCGCGCGGCCAGGCCTGGCTCGCGCCAGGGGGTGGTCTGGCCGACTCCAGCACCCCCTCGGCCTCTCCTTCCGCCTATAAGATGCCCTCGGGACGAAAACCCTAAGTACCCGATCAAAAATCCACAAAAGAGTCTGTAGCCGCCGTCATCTCCATCCCTAGATCGGGAGGGATCTGAAGCTCTTCCCGGCACCCTGCCGGAGAGGGGAATTCACCCTGGAGGCCTTCTTCATCACCATGCAAGCCTCCGGTGTGATGCCTGAGTAGTTCATCCTTGGACTACAGATCCATGTAGTAGCTAGATGGCTGGTTCTCCTCCTTTGTGCTTTCATGTCTAGATCTTGTGAGCTCCGTTCATCATCAAGATCATCTATTTGTAATTTTGCATGTTGTGGTTGCGGGGATCCGATGGATATTGAGATGCTATTTCAGATTGATTATTGATTCTATCTTGTCTTTGTTATTTGTGATCTTGCATGCTTTTCGTTGTTAGTAGCTATCTTGGCCAAGTAGATGCTAGCAACTCCAAGAGTTAGTATTTATGCTCGATAGTGGGTTCATGCCTCTGGTAATCCGGGGAAGTGTCAGAAATATCTAAGGTACTAGATGTGATGTTGCTACTAGGGAGAAAACAACAATCCTTTGTTCATAGAACAATCGTATTGTTTACTTTACACGCAATTCATAAAGAAATAATCTGTTGCTTGCAACTTAATACTGGAGGGGGTTGGGATGATAACCTGAAGGTGGATTATTAGTCATAGATGAAGTTGGATGGCGGTCTATGTATAATGTTGTAATTCCCAATCAAGTCTCAAAGGAGTCAAGATGATTAGTATATGCATGTATTTCTTTGTCGATGTCTGTCAATTTCCCCGCTGTAATTTGTTCACCCAACATGTTATCTATCTTAATGAGAGCCACCTCTAGTGAACTATGGATCCCGGTCCTTTCCTTTTACATACAATCTACAAACTGTTTACTGCTTTGTGTTTACTTTCTGCAAACTATTACTTCCTTCCATTCGATATGTTTAATCCTTTATTTTCAGCAAAACACGGTGAGATTGACAACCTCATCGCAAGTTGGGGACAAAGTTCTGTGGTTGTGTTGTGCAGGTCTCCACGTTGCTACTAGCACCGGTAGTGCGCCCTGCCAAGGCTCAGCGAGCAACACCTTTGGGGTGTTTCCTTGCTCCTACTGGTTCGATTAAACCTTGGTTTCATAACTGAGGAAAACTTGCCGATGTGCTACCTTCCTCTTGGGGTTCCCAATGAGCTCTACATCAACACTAAGCCATCAAGCATTTTTCGGGCGCCATTGCCGGGGAGTCAAGGACATCTTCACAAGGGGAGTCCCTCATAACCAATCTCTCTACTTTGTTATTTTTGTTTTGCTTAGTTCCTTTTTGCTTTGTTTGCTTGTTTCTTTATCAAAAACACAAAAAACTAGTTTTACTAGTTTGCTTTCTTATTTGAAAACACAAAAAAATGACTACTCTTGAAAACACTAAGTTGTGTGACTTCACTAGCACCAACAACAATGATTTTATGAGCACACCTATTGCTCCACCTGTGCCTGAAGATACTTTCTTTGAGATAAAACCTGCTTTACTCAATCTTGTTATGAGAGAACAATTTTCTGGTATTAGTAATGAAGATGTTGCTACCCATCTAAATAACTTTGTTGAACTTTGTGAGATGCAAAAGCATAGGGATGTAGATGGTGATATTATTAAGCTGAAATTGTTTCCTTTCTCTTTGAGAGGAAAAACTAAAGAATGGTTGAATTCCTTAACTAGGAATAGTATTGATTCTTGGACTAAATGCAAAGATGCTTTCATTGGAAAATATTATCCTCCTGCTAAGATTATATCTATGAGAAGTGAAATAATGAAGTTTAAACAATCTGATAATGAGCATGTTGCTCAAGCTTGGGAAAGAATGAAATCTTTGGTAAAGAATTGCCCCACTCATGGACTGACTGCTTGGATGATCATCCAAACTTTTTATGCAGGATTGAACTATTCTTCAAGGAACCTATTGGATTCTGCTGCTGGAGGTACCTTTATGACCATCACTTTGGGTGCTGCAACAAAACTTCTGGACAATATGATGGTTAATTATTCTGAATGGCATACTAAGAGAGCTCCACAAGGTAGGAAGGTAAATTCTGTTGAGGAAACTTCCTCCTTGAGTGATAAGATTGATATTATTATGTCCATGCTTGTGAATGGGAAAGCCCATATTGATCCAAATAATGTTCCTTTAGCCTCTTTGGTTGCTCAAGAAGAGCAAGTTGATGTGAACTTAATAGGAAATAACAACTTCGGCAATAATGCTTATAGGAATAAATTTGGTAACAACAATTATAAGCCATATCCCCCCAACAATGGTAATGCTTATGGAAGTTCCTACAAAAATAATAGGAGTGCACCCTCTGAACTTTCAGTTATGCTTAAAGACTTTATTAGTAAGCAAACTTCTTTCAATGAAACTATTGAGGAAAAACTCTCTAATGCTAAAAGAAATATAGCATCTTTGGCTGAAGCTCAATCTTCTTTGAATAAATGGCTACTAAACCTGAAACTAATGACAATCCCTTTGCAGCCACCAATGCTATACAGGTAAGAATTGATGAAAATGTTAGACCATTAGCTGAATTACATGCTAAGTGGGAAAGAGAAGATGAAATTGCTAGAAACATTAGTGTTTCTACTATCACCACCACTAGTGTTGAGGCTATTAATAGTTATACTACTTTAGATGATAAATTTGATTTTGATATTGATGGTTGCAATATCTCTGAAGTTATTA
The DNA here is from genome assembly GCA_910589775.1 of Avena eriantha. NCBI lineage: Eukaryota > Viridiplantae > Streptophyta > Magnoliopsida > Poales > Poaceae > Avena > Avena eriantha. The sequence goes on from OU342740.1 coordinate 380,956,232, forward strand.
AGTTCCTACAAAAGCTTGCTAAAAGTCCTAATGCTAGTGCTATGAACATGGCTTTTACAAAACACATTATTGATGCTCTCATAAAGATTAAAGAAGAAAAGATGAAACATAAAGCTTCTATTCCTATAAAACAAGAAGATGGTTGGGAACCCATCATTAATATGAAAGTGAATAACTTTGATTTCAAAGCTTTATGTGATCTTGATAGTAGTGTTTCTATTATGCCTAGAAGGATTTATTATATGCTTGATTTGCCTCCACTTGAAGATTGTTATTTGAATGTCCCACTTGATGATAATGCTAAAAAGAAACTCATGGGGAGTCTTAATGATGTTCTTATTATGGTTAACAATGCCTATATCCCCGTTGATTTCTTTGTTTTGGATGTTGAATGCAATGCTTCTTGTCCTATTACTTTGGGAAGACCTTTTCTTAGAACTGTTGGTGCCATTATTGATATGAAAGAAGGCACCATTAAATATCAACTCCCACTCAAGAAAGGTATAGAACACTTCCCTAAGAAGAGAGAGAAGATTTCTTTTGCTTCTCCAATGAAAGCAACATTTGGTCTTAATGCTTCTTCATTTGAGAACACTTGATTCTTTCTTGCTTCTTATGCCTAACTTAAAGGCGTTAAAGAAAAGTACTTATTGGGAGATAACCCAAAAGTTTTAGATGATTCTTGGAAGTTATTACCTCAGTAATAACCGCTCCTTATCCTTTTTATTTGTTTTTTGTGCCAAGAGTAACCTCTAATAAGAGAGAAGTAATGATTGGGAAAGTTGCTGTCCCGAAACAGATTTATGTGCTTCACCGTAAAAATTCGTGTAAAATCTCTGAACGTCTTTTTGAGGCGTGAATTGTTATGCTTCTTCCCCAGGTTGTTATCTAACTTTCGTTAGTTCAACACTTTTTTATTTGAGCAACATAAAGTCTTCGAAATTTTTTGTCTTTACCTGCTGGTCTATTTTGACAGATTTCTGCCATTTTCTGCATTTGCTTCTTGTTGGTTCCTTTTTGAGTTCTTTTGGGGAATTGAGATTTTTGAGGGAATTGCTACAGTAGCTAGTGTTCTAATGGAATTTTATTTGGTGTTAGAACTGAACCTTAAGACCTTTTATCTTGAGTGCACTAATGTTGCTAATAAAGATTGTTTGAAGTTTTGTATGAAGGAAACATTTCAGGTGTATGGAAGGAATGAGTAACGAGATGAAGGATGGACTAAAGCTCAAGCTTGGGGATGCCACGCGTGTCACCCCAAAAAATAGCTAAGAAGTTCAAGCGTCAAAGCTTGGGGATGCCCTTCTTCATCAATAAAAATCCCAGGTTTCTTCCAAACGCTTCATTTTTATTGTTTCATGCAAAGTTGTGTTGTTCTTGGAGCGTCTTCTTTTTTGTTTTCGTTTTGTTTTTTCATTTGCTTTTGTTTTCTTAGTTTTCTGAATAAATTGGTTGGACCCCCCTTCATACATTGGTTTACAAATAGTTTGGTTTGGTTTGGAAAAGAGTAGGAAAGTTCATGCTTATGTGGTAAAAAGAGCTCGTTTTTGACTGTGGCCTATGCTTTGTCATGCCATGCTTGATATTGTTTTAGCTTTATGCTTAGTATTTTTTGGTTGTAGCATGACTTGTTATAAACAATTGAGATTGCTTAATGTGCCTTGGATGAATCATGCGTTGTTTTAGCATATTAAAGCATAGTATAGTGGTATTCTCCTTTGATGCTTTATTTGGGTTGACTTGGTGCATGCTCACACCATGTTATGACTATCTCAAGTCACCATAGACTTTATTATCCTTTAGTTTTCAACTTGTAGTATCACTTTATGCTTTGATCAATGATGTTTTGTTGCTCTGCATGATTATGGCCATTATTGCTCTCTTAATTTGTCGCTCCCAGTCTTTTGCTAGCCTCCACAACCAAGTATGAGTTCCACTCATGCATCCAACTCCCTAAACCAAGTTATTCCAAAGAGTCCACCATACCTACCTACTAGCTTATGCTATTCCAAGTATATTCATGCTATTGTTTACCTTCAAAATTAAACTTGTTATGAGAAAACTAGTGATTAAAGCTCTCACGAACTTGATGGCACACTTTACTTTTTTGCATCTAATAAACTTGAACCATTGGGTCCTTCTTTGTTGCATATATGCTTGCGCTTTATAAGTTGAAATTAGCAGAACCATGTATCATGGGGAACGCTTTCAACATTGCACTTGTATTTTGTACTTCGTTGATATCATGTTCTTTTGCTTATGGATCCCGGCGGTGTGAAATAAAAGTGGAATTTGTAAGATCATGAAGTTTGTATGTGTGTTAGAGAAACGCCTAGGCCGCTAGCCTAAGTCATGCCTAATCATGGTCGAAACTTGCAGCACCACCATAATGAGCACTCTATGAAGCATCCTCAACAAAAACCTATGCAAATAGCAAATAAAAAGATCGCTGAGATGCTCATTGTCTGCTTGCCTTGTCATTTTGATTATGGGATAGCTCCTGTATCATGTGTAAGGGGTACCCCGTTGGCGGTTCTTTATGATACACATGTACTTACAATGACAAGAGCTTACTCGTGACTAAAGTTGAGTAGCATGAGGTTCGGTCTACGTAAGTAAGGGGTGATGACCCACAAGTATAGGGGGTGTATCGCAATATTTTCGATAAGTAAGAGTGTCGAACCCAATGAGGAGAAGAAGGTGCTGGCTAGTGGTATGGATCAGGAATTGTCTGTAAATACTTAGCAAACGGATTTTTAGGGGTTTTCGATAAAGCAAGTAAACAAAGTATGAGTAAATAAAAGACAGTAGGTATAAATGCAGCAAGTGGCACAATCCTTTATGCAGCAAAGGACAAGCCGGTTGTATTACTTAAGATGACCAAACGTTCTCGAGGACACATGGGAAGACTGTGAAGTGCTTTCGCTTCATATAGTTGATTAATCTTCTCTAGCTTGCTAAGTGTTGTGTGGGTGACCTGTGCTAATGTACCGCCCCATCCAAGACTAATACATACGTGTGATTAAACCCCTTGCAAACATCCGTAAGTACAAGAAAGTAATTAAGGTAGAAACCTAACCACAACTTTAAACTCTAAGACCCTTGCGTCCCTTCTGCAATGGTTTCCTAACGGGGGTTCAGGTTTCTGTCACTCCAGCAACCCCTACAATATAAGGTTCGGGTAAGATGGGATCAATAATGCAATACTCAGCGCTTCTAATGGGAACATAGTCAACAATATCTTTGTAAGGTGCATGGTATTTATTCCATCCCCTTTTTGGAATTTCGATATAGGAAGCAAAAGCTCTAAAGCAATTCATAATAACTTGCAAATGAAGACCACAAAGATTACTAATATTCTGAAAGTCACCGGTTCCCATAAAAGATTCAATGCATTCATAATCATAATTTATACCTGACTTTCTACCTTTGTCATTCTCCCAAGCTTCAGCATTATCTTGAATACGGTCCAGAAGATCCCATTTAGCTTCTTGTTCCATGCGAGTGAATGATCCAGCACAAGAATCATCCAATAAATCCCTGTCATGTAGAGGGAGCCTTGCATAAAAGTTTTTGATAATAATATTATTGGGGAGCTCATGAATGGGACATTTGAGCATTAGTAACTTCAATCTCCCCCAAGCTTGAGTTGTACTCTCTCCATCAAGAGGCCAAAAGTTGTATATTTGATTCCGATCTTTATGAATCTCACTAGGAGGATAAAACTTTGAATAAAAGAGAGGCACTATTTCCTCCCATTCTAGAGCTTGACCATTCTTCAGCAGCTTATACCATTTCTCAGCTCTTCCTTTTAGTGATAATGAGAATAACTTCTTCTTAACTTGATCTGTAGTAATACCTGCACACTTGAACAACCCGCATAATTCGTGTATAAAGAGCAAATGATCACTGGGATGGACAGTTCCATCCCCAACATAGTAGTTATCCATAACACGATCAATAATTCTTGTAGGTATTTTGGAAACATCATTCTCAGCAGGTGGTGGCTTATCTACTACCTTAGCAGTGGTAGTAGCATTACCAAATAAGAAACTCAGCGAATTATCCATAATGAAAATAAAGCAACTAGCAGAAGTAAACAATACTCACAGTAGAAGTTTCCTTTACCAGTTCCACTCTCCAATAGCGCTTCACTCCCCGGCAACGGTGCTAGAAAATAGTCTTGATGACCCACAAGTATAGGGGGTGTATCGCAGTATTTTCGATAAGTAAGAGTGCCGAACCCAACAAGGAGCAGAAGGTGCTGGCTAGTGGTATGGATCAGGAATTCTCTGCAAATACTTAGCAAACGGATTTTTAGGGGTTTTCGATAAAGCAAGTAAACAAAGTACGAGTAAATAAAAGACAGTAGGAATAAATGCAGCAAGTGGCCCAGTCCTTTATGCAGCAAAGGACAAGCCGGTTGTATTACTTAAGATGACCAAACGTTCTCGAGGACACATGGGAAGACTGTCAAGTGCTTTCGCTTCATATAGTTGATTAATCTTCTCTAGCTTGCTAAGTGTTGTGTGGGTGAACCTGTGCTAATGTACCGCCCCATCCAAGACTAATACATACTTGTGATTAAACCCCTTGCAAAAATCCGCAAGTACAAGAAAGTAATTAAGGTAGAAACCTAACCACGGCTTTAAACTCTAAGACCCTTACGTCCCTTGTGCAATGGTTTCCTAACGGGGGTTCAGGTTTCTGTCACTCCGGCAACCCCTACGATTAGTAGCCAAATACACAATGCATTCCCCTAGGCCCATATAGGTGAAGTTTCATGTAGTCGATGTTCACATAACACCACTAGAAGAAGTACACCACAACTTAAATAACAATCTATTGAATCTTTCTCAACATAACTCCACTACAAACAACAAGACTTCTCCCATGTCCTCAAGAACAAAACGAACTACTCACAAGACATCATATGGATCATGATCAGAGATGGAATAATGATGTATAACAATCTGAACATAAACAATAATTCAATGGTTCACTCAATAGCATTAACTACAAAGAGTAATCAACACTAGGAAAGTTTCCCCTATGAACTAATACAAGATTCAACCCAATTTTTACAGCAATATGGAGATGGTGATGAGGGTGCTGATGGTGATGATGGTGGTGATGATGATGATCCCGATGAAGTCCAGCTTGATGATGGTGTTGATGGCGATGATCTTCCCTCTCCGGGAAGGAATTCCCCCAGCAGAAATCTGTCTGCCGGAGAGATCTTGCTCTCTCGGTGTTTTCCGCCCCGCAGAGGCGGCGGAATCTTTCTGTGGTCGCTCCCTGAGTCTTAGGGTTTCGGGAGGATGATATACGCCAGAGGGGAGAGGCTGGAGTGGGCCATGGTGGCCACACCACCTCCTGGCGCGGCCTAGGGCTGCCCGCGCCAGGGGGTGGTGTGGGCCCCCTGTGGCCCATCTCCACTCCGTCTTCTGGCATCCTTAGTCTTCTAGAAAAATAGGATTTACCGTATATTTTCCTGGATTTTTTGATCTTCGCGAATTTTGCCTCCAAACAGCACCTTTTCCATCAGAATCCTGACTGCAGCGGTCCATGCTCCAAAAGACATCAACCATGCAAAAACAGATGAAATAACATAAGTATCACCTCTCAATACAAAATATATCAATGAGTAATAGTGAATTAAGACATAGAATAGTGATGCAAAATGGACGTATCAACTCCCCCAAGCTTAGACTTCACTTGTCCCCAAGCGAAACTGAGCTCAATAAACATGGCCTCAGGTTTATGGAGTGAAGAGTCGATAAAAGAATATGGACAAGAAGCATCACATTCATCAAATACATAGATCATAATAGAAGACAACTCACTATTATATAACTCAACTTGCAATAGGTAAAGGAAACACAATAAAGATACATAAAGTAAATCATAATTGGTAATGGCAAATTTAGCTCTTGGTCGAGGAATAGTTGATAATTTGCTGGAGTTCACAAATAGCTGGTTTTTCAATGAAAGCTTTCAAAGTAGTAAACATCAAGATAAGAGCAATGTGCAAAACAAGGAACATAAGACATGATTGCATAAATGATCATATGAATGAATGAAACACATCAACTCAAAATACTTGCTGAGATAGAAGGGAATAGGTTTATTGACTCAACTACAAAGTAAAAGAAAGGCCCTTCAAAGAGGGAAGCAGTGATTGCAAGTATCATACAGAGCTCCCATAAATTATGATACTTAATAGCTTTCAGCTCGCATTGCCTCTATCATAGGCATCTTTAGGTGATTAAGGTTAAAGTGATCAAATATGAGGATATGCATTGACAAGTTGTAAGTTGAGAATCTCATGTCCCTTGAATACGAGGGCCGCTCCTCATGCTACTCAAGTTTAGTCACCGGTAAGTTCTTGTCATCGTAAGCATATGTGTATCATTGAGAACCGCCAACGTGGTACCCCTTGCCCGATGATACGGAAGAATCCCCATATCAAAATGACAAGGCAAGCGGACAGCAAGTATCTCAGCAATCTTCTTATTTACCATGGGAATATGGTGCTTTTTTCTCTCTTTCCTCTTTTCATAATATCTTTTTTTTTCTTTTCTCTTTTTTCTCAATCTCTATCTTTTTTTATAAGAAGAGTGCTTCATAGATACTCGTTATGGTTACGCTGCAGGTTTCCACCATGTCAGCATGGATTAGACCAGCGGCCCAGGCATTTCTCTAACACACATGCATAACTCCATGGACTTACAAGCTCCCCTTTCATTGCACACCGACGACATCCATAGACAAAAGAACATGATATCAACTAGGTATGAAGTACCAGTGCAATGTTGAAAGCGTTCCCCATGACAACATGGTTTTGCTAATCCACAACTTACAAAGCGCAAGCATATACGCAACATAGGTGAGCACAATGGTTCAAGTTTATTAAGTGCAAGGAAGTAAAGTGTGCCATCAAGTTCGTGAGAGCTTCACTCACTAATTTTCACATAATAAGTTTAATTTGGGAGGTAGATAACACAAGAATTTACTTGGAATAGCAATAATGCTACTAGGTAGGTATGGTGGACACAAATGGCAAAGGTTTTGGTTTAAAGGAGGTGGATGCACGAGAAGAATACCCTCTCAGTACAGGTTTTTGGCTAGCAAGGCTGGGTAGCAAGTATAAGAGTTGAAGGAAACAACCAAACATACAAGTGATAAAAATGAACATGCAATCTTCCTTGGAAGCACAAAAGATCTTAACTAGAGAATACTAGACTTATGAGCAAATCAAGAAAGAAATATGACAGAATAATTTTTCTCTAGAGTACTTTTATCTTTTCTTTCAACTCTCAAAAATAGTGTGCTACTGATCGAGCCAGGTTTGCCAAAACCAACTAAATTAACTCAATGATCCCAAAGTGATACCAATACTAACAACAAGATCAATCATATAACCACGAATTGAAAACTAATATAAGCTATGCAAAAAGAGTGAATGATAGAACTTCTCATTAATACTCCATACCGGCAACTCACACCAAGGGATACATATCTAACGAGAGAGGGGACACTTCCATAATGCAAACCATACTACATAATAACTCCACTATTCATGATATGACTCTACTAATAAGGTAAAAAGATAGAAGATAGTGATGTGATACCGCGACACTCCCCCAAGCTTGGAACAAACCAAGGGGTTGCCAAACCTGATGACGAATTACTCCTTTGGTGGTGGTGGTATCCTCTCATCTTCGTCCGTCTTCCAGGGTAAAGGCTTCCCATCAACAAAGGACATCGTGGTTTCCAACATCCTGAAACTTGCAGCAGCACTTATGCGTTTAAACCTAGCCTCATACTCACAGTTTTGATTTTGAACGTCATAGAACTGTGCTTGCAGTTTGTTGGTTGTTTGGCGGAGTGAGAGGACTTCGTCTTTGAGTTCACCAGTCTCCTTTTGGTGCTCGGTGATGAGTTTGGAACAAATCTTATGGATGATATCCACTTCGTGCTCCGCCATCTTCTTGTACCTAAAGACTTCTTGCTCCAGTGCTTCCATCCTGTCCTCCAGACTTCCTTCGCCTTTAGGGCCTTGAACCTCTTTAATCCGGACCTCCCCATCTTCGAGCAACAATTCCTTGGGATGAATCTTCAACTCTATCATGTATGGGTTGATGATATCTTCTAAGGAATCTCCCTCGGCTGATCCAGTGGAAGACATTGTGGCTCCAAACCTGGGATTCTACCTGGCTGAAACAGATCGGAACAAAAACACGATGAAAACACAATATACGAACCTCGGAAGATCCGGGGGGTTATATATTATGAAGTTTCATATCAAAAGGACGGTAATGGGAGAAAACGAGTCGGAGGCGGAGTCTGAGGTGGCCTCACCACCTGGTGGCGCGGCCAGGGGTGGGCCCACGCCACTGGGTGGTGTGGGCCACCCTGGCTCCGTTTCCATCCCCTTTTCACTCCGTAACTTCCCTTATTGATTGAAAACTTCAAAAATATAGTTGAATTGTATTTTCGCGGAACTTTTCTTACCAGAACTATTACCTATTTGAAAACAGACTCTACAGGTCTCCGAATTTGGTCCTTGATGAATTTCTCCGGAGTTATAACTTGAAAGGCATCAACATCTTCATTGTAAGAATCTCCAGCAATATAGTGCTTGATTCGCTGCCCATTCACTACTTGTGTAGTATTATCTTTTAAAGAAGAAATTTTTATTGCTCCTGAACGGTATACTTCTTCAATAATGAAAGGTCCTTCCCATTTTTACAGTAGCTTTCCTGCAAAAAATCTGAGACGAGACCTATACAATAGAACTTTCTCACCAACATGAAATTCTCTCTTAAGTATTCGCTTGTCATGCCATCTTTTAACTTTTTCCTTAAAGAGCCTAGCATTTTCATAGGCTTCACCCTCCATTCATCTAAAGAACTTAAGTCAAATAATCTTTTCTCACAAGAGAGCTTAAAATCTCTATTTAGTTCTTTAACTGCCCAGTAAGCTTTGTGTTCTAATTCTAAGGGTAGGTGACAAGCTTTCCCATAAACCATTTTGTAAGGAGACATCCCCATAGGATTTTTGTAAGCAGTTCTATAAGCCCATAAGGCATCATTCAACTTTTTAGCCCAGTTTTTTCTAGATCTATTAACAGTCTTTTGCAAGATGGATTTAATTTCTCTATTTGATAACTCTACTTGCCCGCTAGTTTGGGGGTGATAGGCTGAAGCAATCCTATGATTAACATCATATTTAGCAAGGGTCTTTCTAAAACCACCATGAATGAAATGCGAACCCCCATCAGTCATGAGATACCTAGGCACTCCAAACCTAGGAAAGATAACATCCTTAAGCATTTTTAGAGAGGTCTCCCCGTCAGCACTCTTTGTAGGAATGGCTTCTACCCACTTAGTAACATAATCAACGGCAACAAGAATATGAGTGTAACCTTTCGAAGGAGGGAAAGGACCCATAAAGTCGAATCCCCAGCAATCAAAAGGTTCAATAACTAGAGAGTAGTTCATAGGCATTTCATTCCATCTAGAAATATTACCAACACGCTGACATTCATCACAAGATATAACAAATTTTCTTGCATCTTTAAAAAGGGTAGACCAGTAGAAACCTGATTGTAGTACCTTCTGTGTAGTTCTATCTCCTGCATGATGTCCTCCATAAGCACTACCATGATATTTACGCAATATCTCCTTTTGTTCATATTCTGGAACACATCTTCGCATAATACCATCCACTCCTTCTTTGTATAAGTGTGGGTCATCCCAAAAATAATGCCTCAAATCATAGAAGAACTTCCTTCTTTGCTGAGCTGTAAAAGTTGGAGGCAAATACTTGGAGACAATAAAGTTAGCATAATCAGCGTACCAAGGGCTCCCTCGCGAGCTCACCCCTACTGCAGCGAACTGTTCATTTGGGAAACTATCATTAACAGGCATTGGGTCAAAAGAGATGTTTTCCAAACGAGATAAATTATCAGCTACAGGATTTTCAGCACCCTTCCTATCTATTATATGTAGATCAAACTCTTGTAAAAGCAGCACCCATCTAATAAGCCTAGGATTAGCGTCCTTCTTCGTCATAAGATATTTAATAGCAGCATGATCAGTATGAATGGTGACTTTGAGTCTACAATATAGGGCCTAAACTTATCACAAGAAAAAACAACAGCTAGAAATTCCTTTTCAGTAGTAGCATAATTCCTTTGAGCAGCGTCTAGAGTTTTACTAGCATAATGGATAACGTTTAACTTTTTATCAATACGTTGCCCAAGGACAGCTCCTACAGCAAAATCACTAGCATCACACATTATTTCAAAGGGTAAACTCCAATCAGGTGGTTGAACAATAGGGGTTGTAGTTAAAGCCTTCTTAAGAGTTTCGAAAGCTTCCTTACAATCATCATCAAAAACAAAGGGTACATCTTTTTGAAGAAGATTAGTGAGGGGTTTTGATATCCTAGAAAAGTATTTAATAAACCTCCTATAGAAACCAGCATGACCAAGGATACCATGAATACCTTTGATGTCTCTTGGACATGGCATCTTCTCAATTGCCTCAACCTTAGCTCTATCAACTTCTATGCCTCTTTTAGAAACTTTATGCCCAAGAACAATCCCTTCATTAATCATGAAGTGGTATTTCTCCCAATTAAGAACAAGATTAGTTTCTTCACATCTCTGCAAAACTTTATTAAGGTTGTGCAGACAATTATCAAAAGAAGTTCCATAGACAGAAAAGTCATCCATGAACACTTCTACAATTTCCTCACAAAAACCATGAAAGATAGCAGACATGCACCTCTGAAAAGTAGCAGGAGCATTACATAAACCAAAAGGCATACGTCTATAAGCATAAGTTCCGTAAGGGCAAGTAAAAGTAGTTTTTTCTTGATCTTGTTGTTTTACAGCAATTTGAGAGACACCAGAGTAACCATCAAGAAAACAAAAATGGGTCTTTTTAGACAACGTTTCCAACATTTAATCAATAAAAGGAAGCAGGTAGTGATCTTTCTTAGTAACTTTATTAACCTTCCTAAAATTGATGCACATCCTATAGCCTACCACTATTCTTTGAGGAATAAACTCATCATTGTCATTAGGGACAACGGTAATACCTCCCTTTTTAGGAACACAATGAACAGGACTAACCCATTCACTATCAGCAATAGGGTAAATAATACCAGCATCAAGGAGTTTCAATACCTCATTCCTTACCACTTCCTTCATCCTAGGATTTAAACGTCATTGGTGCTCCACTACTGGCTTCGCATCTGATTCTATGTTGATAGAATGCTGACATATAGTAGGTGAAATCCCTTTTAAATCATCCAGAGTATAGCCCATAGCTCCTCGGTGTTTCCTCAAAACCTCCAATAGCTTTCCTTCTTCCTTCCCTGAAAGTTTAGCGCTAATAATAACAGGATATATCTTTTTATCATCAATATAAGCATATTTAAGATCATCAGGGAGAGGTTTTAGATCGAAAACCGGATCCTTTTTAGGTGGCATCGTGGTGCCCAAGTCTTCTACAGGCAAGTCATGCTTAAGCATCTTAGGCTGATCACAAAGAATCCTGCCAATCTCATTCCTTTCTTCCATGAAGATTTCACTTTCATGATCTTCCATAAATTGCTGAAAAGCATTGTTAGGAGCAAGAGAAATAGAAGCAAGTTGTTCAACTCTAAAATCCTCATTATGGGTTTCCTCTTCACAAGGTTCTTTAGCAAATTTCGAGAAATTAAACTCATAAGATTCCCCATCAAACTTAGTCAAGATTTTCTCCCTCTTGCAATCAATAATAGCTCCACAAGTACTCAAGAAGGGTCTACCAAAAATGATAGGGTAAGTTTTACTAGCAGCTGAACCAAGTTCTAGAAAATCAGCAGGATACTTAATCTTACCACAAAGAACTTCCACGTCCCGTACAATACCAATTGGAGAGATGGTCTCTCTATTTGCAAGGTGAATAACCACATCAATCTCTTCCAATTCGCAGGGACTGATTTCATGCATAATTTCTCTGTAAAGCTCATAAGGAATAGCACTAGAACTTGCACCAATATCACTTAAACCATAATAGAAATGATCACCAATTCTAACAGAAAGCACAAGAACACTAGCCTTCTTAGTTCTATTAGGATGTGAAGCAATATTAGAAGCGTCCTCAGAAAAAACTACGTGCCCATCTTCTATGCTTTTAGTGACAAGATCTTTCACAATTGCTACCACAGGTTCAATGTTTATTTGTTCATCAGGTTTTACAGTTCTCTTTTCACTTTTCGTGATCACATTAGTTATCATAGGATGGTCATTTACCTTTTCGGGGAAGGAAATCTTCTCAATATAAGGTTCGGGTAAGATGGGATCAATAATGCAATACTCAGCGCTTCTAATGGGAACATAGTCAACAATATGTTTGTAAGGTGCATGGTATTTATTCCATCCCCTTTTTGGAATTTCGATATAGGAAGCAAAAGCTCTAAAGCAATTCATAATAACTTGCAAATGAAGACCATAAACATTACTAATATTCTGAAAGTCATCGGTTCCCATAAAAGATTCAATGCATTCATAATCATAATTTATACCTGACTTTCTACCTTTGTCATTCTCCCAAGCTTCAGCATTATCTTGAATAAGGTCCAGAAGATCCCATTTAGCTTCTTCTTCCATGCGAGTGAATGATCCAGCAGAAGAAGCATCCAATAAATCCTTGTCATGTAGAGGGAGCCTTGCATAAAAGTTGTTGATAATAATATTGTTGGGGAGCTCATGAATGGGACATTTGAGCATTAGTAACTTCAGTCTCCCCCAAGCTTGAGTTGTACTCTCTCCATCAAGAGGCCAAAAGTTGTATATTTGATTCCGATCTTTATGAATCTCACTAGGAGGATAAAACTTTGAATAAAAGAGAGGCACTATTTCCTCCCATTCTAGAGCTTGACCATTCTTCAGCAGCTTATACCATTCCTCAGCTCTTCCTTTTAGTGATAATGAGAATAACTTCTTATTAACTTGATCTGTAGTAATACCTGCACACTTGAACAACTCGCATAATTCGTGTATAAAGTGCAAATGATCACCGGGATGGACAGTTCCATCCCCAACATAGTAGTTATCCATAACACGATCAATAATTCTTGTAGGTATTTTGGAAACATCATTCTCAGCAGGTGGTGCTTATCTACTACCTTAGCAGTGGTAGTAGCATTACCAAATAAGAAACTTAGCGAATTATCCATAATGAAAATAAAGTAACTAGCAGAAGTAAACAATACTCACAGTAGAAGTTTCCTTTACCAGTTCCACTCTCCAATAGCGCTTCACTCCCCGGCAACGGCGCCAGAAAATAGTCTTGATGACCCACAAGTATATGGGGTGTATCGTAGTATTTTCGATAAGTAAGAGTGTCGAACCCAACGAGGAGCAGAAGGTGCTGGCTAGTGGTATGGATCAGGAATTCTCTGCAAATACTTAGCAAACGGATTTTTAGGGGTTTTCGATAAAGCAAGTAAACAAAGTACGAGTAAATAAAAGACAGTAGGAATAAATGCAGCAAGTGGCCCAATCCTTTATGCAGCAAAGGACAAGCCGGTTGTATTACTTAAGATGACCAAGCGTTCTCGAGGACACATGGGAAGACTGTCAAGTGCTTTCGCTTCATATAGTTGATTAATCTTCTCTAGCTTGCTAAGTGTTGTGTGGGTGAACCTGTGCTAATGTACCACCCCATCCAAGACTAATACATACGTGTGATTAAACCCCTTGCAAACATCCATAAGTACAAGAAAGTAATTAAGGTAGAAACCTAACCACAACTTTAAACTCTAAGACCCTTACGTCCCTTGTGCAATGGTTTCCTAACGGGGGTTCAGGTTTCTGTCACTCCGGCAACCCCTACAATATAAGGTTCGGGTAAGATGGGATCAATAATGCAATACTCAGCGCTTCTAATGGGAACATAGTCAACAATATCTTTACGAACCCCCACTAAGGTTCAGCGCTTCTAATCGTAGGGGTTATCATCCGAACCCCCACTAGTATTAAGTTACAAGCAACAAATTATTTCTTTACGAATTGCGTGTAATGTAAATAATACGATTGTTCTATGAACAAAGGATTGTTGTTTTCTCTATATTAGCAACAACACATCTAGTACCTTAGAGATTTCTGCCACTTCCCCAGATTACCAGAGGCATGAACCCACTATCGAGCATAAATACTAATTCTTGGAGTTGCTAGCATGTACTTGGCCAAGATAGCTACTAACAACGGAATGCATGCAAGATCACAAATAACAAAGACCTGATAGAATCAATAATCAATCTGAAATAGCATCTCAATATCCATCAGATCCCCGCAAACACAACATGCAGAATTAGAAATAGATGATCTTGATCATGAACGGAGCTCACAAGATCTAGACATGAACGCACAAAGGAGGAGAACCAGCCATATAGCTACTACATGGACCTGTAGTCCATAGATGAAGTACTCACGCATCACACCGGAGGCTTGCGTGATGATGAAGAAGGCCTCCAGGGTGAATTCCCCTCTCCGGCAGGGTGCCGGGAAGAGCTTCACATCCCTCCTGATCTAGGAATGGAGATGACGGCAGCTACAGACTCTTTCGTGGATTTTTGATCGGGTACTTAGGGATTTCGTCCCGAGGGAAATATATAGGCGGAAGGATAGGACGAGGAGGTGCTGGGGTCGGCCAGACCACCCCCTGGCATGGGCCAGGCCTGGCCGCGCGGCCAGATGGTGTGGCCGGCCCCCATCCCTTCTCCGTCTCGTATTCTGGCATCTGATGTATTCCGGAAAAATAGGCACTTTGGCTTTTGTCCCATCCAATTCCGAGAATATTCATTTTCTGACTTTCTTGGAACCAAAAACAGCAGAAAACAGGCAGCTGACACTGTGGCTCTTGTTAATAGGTTAGTCCAAGAAATCATATGAAAAGTATTCCAAAGTGTGGACAAAACACAAGAAAGTAGATAAAACCAAGCATGGAACATCAAAAATTACAGATACATTTGCAATGTATCAGCTATGTACAAGACCGGATGTGGCACATGCTATTAGTTTGACTAGCAGGTACCAATCTGATCCAGGTTCAAAACACTGGATAGCGGTCAAGAATATCCTTAAGTACTTAAGAAGAATTAAGGATATGTTTGTTGTATATGGAGGTGAAGAAGATCTGGTCGCTAAGTGTTATATCGACGCTAGCTTTGACACCGATCCGGATGACTCTAAGTCTCAATCTGGATACGTATTTCTCTTGAACGAAGCAACAGTTAGTTGGAGGAGTTCCAAACAACCTATGGTGGTTGGATCAACGACGAAGGCGGATTATGTTGTTGCTTCAGAAGCGGCACAGGAAGCGGTTTGGATGAAGGAGTTCATAGCAGAACTAGGTGTGGGTCCTAGTGCGTTGGACCCAATGGTGATCTACTGTGACAACAATGGATCCATAGCCAACGCCAAGGAACCAAGGTCTCGCAAGAATTCCAAGCATATTAAGTGCTGGTTTCACTCCATCTGCGAGCATGTCAAGTATGGAGATATAAAGATTTGTAAAGTACACATGAGCCTAAATGTAGCAGATCCATTGACTAAAGTTCTCCCTAGGGAAAAACATGATCAACACCAGAACTCCATGGGTGTTAGATTTATCACTATGTAAACTAGATTATTGTCTCTATTGCAAGTGGGAGACTGAAGGGAATATGCCCCAAGAGGCAATAATAAAGTTGTTATTATATATATTCCAAGTATATGATAGATGTTTATTTTGCATGCTATAATTGCATTAATACGGAAACCTTAATACATGCGTGTTTAATAAACAAATAGAAAGTTCCTAGTTATGCCTCTCTATAAACCAGCTCGTTGATTAACATGATGATCAAGGTTTCCTGATCATGGACATTGGATGTTGTTAATAACGAGGTCACAACATTGGTGAATGATGTGATGAACATTCATCCGAAGTATAGCATTACGAGCAAAGTCATTATGTTTATATTGCTATAGCATCATGCAAAGTAATATTTATCCTTAGACCATGAGATCATGTTAATTGCTAACACCGGAAGAATACTTTGATAACATCAAACGTCCCACCATAACAAGGTGACTATAAAGATGGGTTTGGGTATTCCGAAGGTTTTATGTTGAGGCTCATGGATCAAGAGCGGAATTTGTCAATCCCGATAACGGATAGATATACTCTGGGCCCTCTCAGTGATATCACATTAAGATAGCTTGCAAGCAAGTGATGTGATCATTAGAATGTTATATCACGGGAACGAGAAAAGAGTGCATGTCGGTAACAAGATCAAACTAAGTATTGAGATACTGATGATCGAATCTAGGACATGTAATATATCGCGAGACA
Source organism: Avena eriantha (assembly GCA_910589775.1). NCBI lineage: Eukaryota > Viridiplantae > Streptophyta > Magnoliopsida > Poales > Poaceae > Avena > Avena eriantha. Next base: position 380,972,632 of record OU342740.1, read on the forward strand.
AAGGGATTTAGTTACTATCTGATGTCTACGCACTTCTATTCTTGTAGACAGTTGTTGGGCCTCCAAGTGCAGAGGTTTGTAGAACAGCAGCAAGTTTTCCCTTAAGTGTATCACCCAAGGTTTATCGAACTCAGGGAGGAAGTGGTCAAAGGTATTCCCTCTCAACCAACCCTGCAATCAAGATAGAAGAAGTCTCTTGTGTCCCCAACACACCCAATACACTTGTCAGGTGTATAGGTGCACTAGTTCGGCGAAGAGATTGTGAAATACAAGTGGTATGGATAAAAGATAACGGTGCTATAAAATAACTTGATGGCGTGGAAAAGACTAAAGGCAAACTGAAATAAAGATGGAAGCAAGCAAACATGTAATAGATCTAAGTGCAAACGGTGTATCAATGTTTAGGAACAAGGCCTAGGGATCATACTTTCACTAGTGAACACTCTCATATACATATCTTCTCTTTATGATACTACTCTTAACTACTCTCCGGTTGGACACTCTAATCGATGGTAGGGCTATAACAGCACACCTCAAAGTCCATCTTTCCCATCTAGAAAACCCCACACTATCACCTTGAGTACTAGATGAGTCCAACAAACACCACAATTTCATAAAGACATCCAACTCCAAATATAACTCATAACAAGTATTTGTAATCTCTAGCCTAAGTGCCACCATGGTGAGCACGCTGTCACGTTCACACACATGGGGAGAGCAAAGATTCATTAAGCACTTGAGTAGCAAGGTAGATCTATAGATTACAAGCTCGTGATCACAATATGATCATGCATAGAGAGAGAGATGAACACATAGCTACTGGTAGAACCCTTAGCCTCGAGAGAGAACTACTCCCTCATCATCATGGGAATCAGCAATGGCGATGGAGATGGTGGCGGAGATCGATGGAGATGGCTCCGAGGGCACTTCCCCGTCCCGGCAGGGTGCCAGAATAGAGACTTTCTGTCCCTTAATTTCCCCTTCGGTGGTGGCGGTGCTGCGGAACTTTTCATGGCTGGAGGCTTGACTCTTTAGGGTTTATGCCTCGGGAGGCTTCTTATAGGCCAGAGGGCAAGGTCGGTGGGCGGCCAGGGGGCCCACACCACCTGGTGGCACGGCCAGGGCTAGCCCGCGCCACCACATGGTGTGGCCGCCCTGTGGCCCCTCTCCGTCTCATCTTCTGGCTCCGTGAGTCTTCTAGTAAAATATCAACTTTGGCTTTTGTCCCGTCCAATTCCGAGAATATTCATTTTCTGACTTTCTGTAACCAAAAACAACAGAAAATAGGCAGCTGGCCCTGTGGCTCTTGTTAATAGGTTAGTCCAAGAAATCATATGAAATGTACTCCAAAGTTGGAACAAAACATAAGAAAGCAGATAAAACCAAGCATGGAACATCAAAAATTATAGATACATTTGCAATGTATCAACATCCCCAAGCTTAACTCCTGCTCGTCCTCGAGTAGGTAAGTGATAAAAAGAAAGAATAATTTTTGAGGTGACATGCACCATCATAAACTTGATCAAAGTATTTGTAAAACATTCAAAGCTAGGATCATAGTACTTCAATCATAACATGAAAGACAAAGTTCTAGCAATAAGCAAACAAACTATGATGCAACATGAAAAGGCACAAACAAAAGATTCATGAATAACAATGCTTTGCAAGACGTTTGTTTGTTTCACATAAAGAAAACTTATCATACTAGTATTCAGCTTGCCCCTCAATAGAGTAGCAAACATAAATGCATATGACACCTTCAAAGTTCATAAGAGTGACTAGATACAATAGTTTAAAACAAGCAATATCAAAGTATGCATCAATCAACTAGTCTTGGGACAACGCACATAGAACTAAGAATGGCCACTATGCTCGCAAAGTAAGTGCATAAAGATAGAAGGTGGAGACTCCATGTAATGGTGGAAGAAAAGCCTTTGTAAAAGGAAGTAGGGATTCAAGTCCCATAAAGAGCTTCCAAAAATTATGGTACTTATAGCTTTCAGCTCTCATTGCCCCTATCATAAGCATCTTGAAGTGGTTAAGGTTAAAGTGACACAACTAAGAGGATATGCTTGACAAGTTATAAACCGAAATCTCATGCCCCTTACTTACGAAGACCGATCCTCATGCTACTCAACTTCAGTCACGAGTAAGCTCTTGTCATTGTAAGTACATATGTATCATTAAGAAACGCCAACGGGGTACCCCTTGCACATGATACAAGAGGTTTCCCATAATCAAAATGACAAGGCAAGCAGACAATGAGCATCTCAGCGATCTTTTTATTTGCTATTTGCATAGGTTTTTATTGAGGATGCTTCATAGAGTGCTCATTATGGTGATGCTGCAAGTTTCAACCATGATTAGGCATGTCTTAGGCTAGCGGCCCAAGCGTTTCTCTAACACACATACAAACTCCATGATCTTACAAGTTCCACTTTTATTTCACACCGCCGGGATCCGTAAGCAAAAGAACATGATATCAATGGGGTACAAAGTACAAGTGCAATGTTGAAAGCGTTCCCCATGGTACATGGTTCTGCTAATTTCAACTTATAAAGCGCAAGCATATACGCAACAAAGAAGGACCCAATGGTTCAAGTTTATTAGAGGCAAGTAAAGTAAAGTGTGCCATCAAGTTCGTGAGAGCTTTAATCACTAGTTTTCTCATAACAAGTTTAATTTGGAAGGTAAACAAAAGCATGAATATACTTGGAATATCATAAGCTAGTAGGTAGGTATGGTGGACTCTTTGGAATAACTTGGTTTAGGGAGTTGGATGCATGAGTGGAACTCATACTTGGTTGTGGAGGCTAGCAAAAGACTGGGAGCGACAAACTAAGAGAGCAATAATGGCGATAATCATGCAGAGCGACAAAACATCATTGATCAAAGCATAAAGTGATACTACAAGTTGAAAACTAAAGGATCATAAAGGCTATGGTGACTTGGGATAGTCATAACATGGTGTGAGCATGTGCCAAGACAACCCAAATGAAGCATCAAAGGAGAATACCACTATACTATGCTTTAATATGCTAAAACAACGCATGATTCATCCAAGGCACATTAAGCAATCTCAATTGTTTATAACAAGTCATGCTACAGGAAAGAATACTTGATACATTGCAAATGTATCTATAATTTTTGATGTTCCATGCTTGGTTTTATCCACTTTCTTGTGTTTTGTTCCAACTTTGGAGTACTTTTATTATGATTTCTTGGACTAACCTATTAACAAGAGCCACAGTGCCAACTGCCTGTTTTCTGCTGTTTTTGGTTCTAGGAAAGTCAGAAAATGAATATTCTCGGAATTAGACGGGACAAAAGCCAAAGTGCCTATTTTTCCGGAAGGGATCAAGTGCCAGAATACAAGACGGAGAGGGACTAGGGGGCCACCACACCACCTGGCCGCGCGGCCCAGCCTGGCCCGCGCCAGGGGGTGGTGAGGCCAGCCCTGGCACCCCCTCGGCCTCTCCTTCCGCCTATAAGTTGCCCTCGGGACGAAAACCCTAAGTACCCGATCAAAAATCCACGAAAGAGTCTGTAGCCGCCATCATCTCCATCCCTAGATCAGGAGGGATCTGAAGCTCTTCCTGGCACCCTGCCGGAGAGGGGAATTCACCCTGGAGGCCTTCTTCGTCACCATGCAAGCCTCCGGTGTGATACGTGAGTAGTTCATCCTTGGACTGCGGATCCATGTAGTAGCTAGATGGCTGGTTTCTCCTCCTTTGTGCTTTCATGTTTAGATCTTGTGAGCTCCGTTCATGATCAAGATCATCTATTTGTAATTCATACATGTTGTGTTTGCGGGGATCCGATGGATATTGAGATGCTATTTCAGATTGATTATTGATTCTATCATGTCTTTGTTATTTGAGATCTTGCATGCTTTCCGTTGTTAGTAGCTATCTTGGCCAAGTAGATGCTAGCAACTCCAAGAGTTAGTATTTATGCTCGATAGTGGGTTCATGCCTCTGGTAATCTGGGGAAGTGACAGAAATCTCTAAGGTACTAGATGTTCTGTTGCTACTAGGGAGAAAATAACGATCCTTTGTTCATAGAACAATTGTATTGTTTACTTTACATGTAGTTCGTAAAGCAATAATCTGTTGCTTGCAACTTAATACTGGAGGGGGTTCGGATGATAACCCGAAGGTGGATTATTAGTCATAGATGTAGTTGGATGGCGGTCTATGTATTATGTTGTAATGCCCAATCAAGTCTCAGAGGAGTCAAGATGATTAGTATATGCATTTATTGCTTTCTTGGTGTTTGTCAATTGCCCCATTGTAATTTGTTCACCCAGCATGTTGTCTATCTAAGGAGAGCCACCTCTAGTGAACTATGGATCTCGGTCCTTTTCTTTACATACAATCTACAATCTTTTACTACTTTGTGTTTACTTTCTGCAAACTTTTACTTCTTTCCATTCGATACGTTTAATCCTTTGTTTTCCGGAAAACACGGTGAGATTGACAACCTCATCGCAAGTTGGGGACAAAGTTCTGTGGTTGTGTTGTGCAGGTCTCCACGTTTCTACTAGCACCGGTAGTGCGCCCTGCCAAAGCTTAGCTAGTAACACCTTTGGGGTGTTTCCTTGCTCCTGCTGGTTCGATTAAACCTTGGTTTCATAACTGAGGGAAAACTTACTGCTGTGCTCATCATACCTTCCTCTTGGGGTTCCCAACGAGCTCTACATCAACTACGAGTCAGCAAGATTTTTTCTGGCGCAGTTGTCGGGGAGTCAAGGACATCTTCACAAGGGGAGTCCCTCATAACCAATCTCTTTACTTTGTTGTTTTTGTTTTGCTTAGTTTCTTTTTGCTTTGTTTGCTTGTTTTGGTTCTTTAAAAACACAAAAAAATAGTTTTACTAGTTTGCTTTCTTATTCAAAAACACACAAAAATTAAGTCTCCTTTAATTGTCACTATGTCTAGCCTTGCTCCAATCACTATGTCACCCGAGGATATGATTTTCACTTTTAAACAAGGAATTGAGGAAAGTTTTAAGGAAGCTTGGTCTAGAATCTCTGATCTACATGAAAAAACTAAGCCTAAAATGACTCAAAGCTTGTTCCTTAGCAGTTTTTACCTTGGGATTGCTCTTTGCTATAGATATGCTTTAGATGTTATTGTGGGAGGAGATTTCCTCCAATGTAATGAGGATGATGCTACTAATGCTATAAAGAAATTGATCCTCACTTACACTATGCCTAGCCAAACTGATATTTCTTTCGCAAAAATAATTGCTAGGTTGGACACTCTTGAGGCTAGCACTACTAGCTTAGAAAATTGCTATAACACGCTTAGGGAGCATCTCAATTATGTTCCATAAATTATGAACCATCAAAGTGGTTCCCTACAGTAAAGATTGAGATGAACACTGAAATTTTTCAAGCTCGCTGTGATATCATGTCTGAATTTTGTCTTATGCCCAAAGATATTTATAAATCTCTGAATACTCTGGAGCTCACTAAGGGAGGAAAGGAAATATCTCTTGCTAATAATACTACCATATTACCTCTTGGAATAGCTGAATGAGTGTTTACAAGGATCCTTGGGAAAACGATTTCTATTGATTATCTTGTTATTGAATGTGCAGGAAAAGGACAAATTACACTTGGAAGGTCCCTATTAGAACTCCTTGGAGAAATAATAGATGTGGGAAAGGGGGTCATGCGCCTTTCTTCTCCACCAAACAATCACATTTTCCCAAAGGTTAAGAATAAAAATAAGAGAGGTAAGGGCAAGAAAGTTGGTCTTAATGCTTCTTCATTTGAGAACACTTGATTCTTTCTTTGCTTCTTATGCCTAACTTAAAGGCGTTAAAGAAAAGTACTTGTTGGGAGATAACCCAAGAGTTTTAGTTAAGTCTTGGAAGTTTTTACCTCTGTAATAACCTCTCCTTATCCTTTTTATTTGCTTTTTGTGCCAAGAGTAACCTCTAATGAGAGAGAAGTAATGATTGGGAAATTTGCTGTCCCGAAACAGATTTCTGTGCTTCACCGTAAAAATTCCTGAGTGAGCTCTGTACGTCGGATTCAGCTGTAATTTTTTTGCTTTTGACCCAGGTTGTTATCTAACTTTCGTTAGTTCAACACCTTTTGATTTGAGCAACAGAAGGTCTTCGAAAAAATTCGTCTTTACCTGCTGGTATGTTTTGACAGATTTCTATCATTTTCTGCATTTGCTTCTTGTTAGTTCCTTCTTGAGTTCCTTTGGGGAATTGAGATTTTTGAGGGAAGTGCTACAGTAGCTAGTGTTCTAATGGAAGTTTATTTGGTGTTAGAACTGAACCTTGATACTTATTTATCTTAAGTGCACTAATGTTGCTAATGAGATTGTGTGAAGTTTTGTATGAAGGAAAATTTTCAGGTGTATGGAAGGAATGAGTAATGAGATGAAGGATGGACTAATGCTCAAGCTTGGGGATACCACGCGTGTCACCCCAAGAAATATCCAAGAAGCACAAGCATCAAAGCTTGGGAATGCCCAAGGCATCCCCTTCTTCATCAATAAAAATCCCAGGTTTCTTCCAAACGCTTCATTTTTATTGTTTCATGCACAGTTATATTTTTCTTGGAGCGTCTTCTTTTTAGTTTTTATTTTGGTTTTTAGTTTGCTTGGTTTGCTTAGTGTTCTGAATAAATTGGTTGGACCCCCTCTTTCACACTTTGGTTTGCAAATAGTTCGGTTTGGTTTGGAAAAGAGTAGGAAAGTTCATGCTTATGTGGTAAAAAGAGCTCGTTTTGACTGTGGCATATGCTTTGTCATGCCATGCTTGATATTGTTTTGGCTTTATGCTCGGAATATTCTCAGAATTGGATGGGACAAAAGCCAAAGTAATCAGATGCCAGAATACGAGACGGAAAAGAGCTGGGGGCCGGCCACACCACCTGGCCGCGCGGCCAGGCCTGGCCCGCGCCAGGGGGTGGTCTGGCCGACCCCAGCACCCCCTCGGCCTCTCCTTCCGCCTATAAGATGCCCTCGGGACGAAAACCCTAAGTACCAGATAAAAATCCACGAAAGATTCTGTAGCCGCCGTCATCTCCATCCCTAGATCGGGAGGGATCTGAAGCTCTTCCCGGCACCCTGCCGGAGAGGGGAATTCACCATGGAGGCCTTCTTCATCACCATGCAAGCCTCCGGTGTGATGCGTGAGTAGTTCATCCTTGGACTATGGATCCATGTAGTAGCTAGATGGCTGGTTTCTCCTCCTTTGTGCTTTCATGTTTAGATCTTGTGAGCTCCGTTCATGATCAAGATCATCTATTTGTAATTCATACATGTTGTGTTTGCGGGGATCCAATAGATATTGAGATGCTATTTCAGATTGATTATTGATGCTATCATGTGTTTGTTATTTGAGATCTTGCATGCTTTCCGTTGTTAGTAGCTATCTTGGCCAAGTAGATGCTAGCAACTCCAAGAGTTAGTATTTATGCTCGATAGTGGGTTCATGCCTCTGGTAATCTGGGGAAGTGACAGAAATCTCTAAGGTACTAGATGTTCTGTTGCTACTAGGGAGAAAACAACGATCCTTTGTTCATAGAACAATTGTATTGTTTACTTTACATGCAGTTCGTAAAGCAATAATCTGTTGCTTGCAACTTAATACTGGAGGGGGTTCGGATGATAACCCGAAGGTGGATTATTAGTCATAGATGTAGTTGGATGGCGGTCTATGTATTATGTTGTAATGCCCAATCAAGTCTCAGAGGAGTCAAGATGATTAGTATATGCATGTATTGCTTTCTCGGTGTTTGTCAATTGCCCCATTGTAATTTGTTCACCCAGCATGTTGTCTATCTAAGGAGAGCCACCTCTAGTGAACTATGGATCTCGGCCCTTTTCTTTACATACAATCTACAATCTTTTACTACTTTGTGTTTACTTTCTGCAAACTTTTACTTCTTTCCATTCAATACGTTTAATCCTTTGTTTTCCGCAAAACACGGTGAGATTGACAACCTCATCGCAAGTTGGGGACAAAGTTCTGTGGTTGTGTTGTGCAGGTCTCCATGTTGCTACTAGCACCGGTAGTGCGCCCTACCAAAGCTCAGCTAGTAACACCTTTGGGGTGTTTCCTTGCTCCTACTGGTTTGATTAAACCTTGGTTTCATAACTAAGGGAAAACTTACTGTTGTGCTCATCATACCTTCCTCTTGGGATTCCCAACGAGCTCTACATCAACTACGAGTCAGTAATACTATGCATAAAGCCAAAACAATATCAAGCGTGGCATGACAAAGCATAGGCCACAGTCAAAAACGAGCTCTTTTTACCACATAAGCATGAACTTTCCTACTCTTTTCCAAATCAAACCAAACTATTTGCAAACCAATGTATGAAAGAGGGAGTCCAACCAATTTATTCAGAAAACTAAGCAAACCAAAGAAAACGAAAACCAAAATGAAAACGAAAAAGAAGACGCTCCAAGAAAAACACAACTGTGCATGAAACAATAAAAATGAAGCGTTTGGAAGAAACCTGGGATTTTTATTGATGAAGGGGATGCCTTGGGCATCCCCAAGCTTTGACGCTTGTACTTCTTGGATATTTCTTGGGGTGACATGCGTGGCATCCCTAAGCTTGAGCTTTAGTCCATTCTTCATCTCATTACGCATTCCTTCCATACACCGGAAATTTTTCCTTCATACAAAACATCACACAATCTTTATTAGCAACATTAGTGCACTTAAGATAAATAAGTCTTAAGGTTCAGTTCTAACACCAAATTAACTTCCATTATAACACTAGCTACTGTATCACTTCCCTCAAAAAGCTCAATTCCCCAAAAGAACTCAAGAAGGAACCAACAAGAAGCAAATGCAAAAAATGGCAGAAATTTGTCAAAACAGACCAGCAGGTAAAGACGATTTTTTTCGAAAATCTTCTGTTGCTCAAATCGAAAAGTGTTGAACTAATGAAAGTTAGATAACAACCTGGGGCAGAAGCACAAAAACTCACGCCTCAAAAATACGTTCAGCGATTTTACACGAATGTTTACGGTGAAGCACAAAAATCTGTTTCGGGACAACAACTTTCCCAATCATTACTTCTCTCTCATTAGAGGTTACTCTTGGCACAAAAAGCAAATAAAAAGGATAAGGAGCGTTTATTACAGAGGTAATAACTTCCAAGACTCATCTAAAACTTTTGGGTTATCTCCCAATAAGTACTTTTCTTTAACGCCTTTAAGTTAGGCATGATAGTTTAAAAAGATGCTCACATAAGAAATATGAATTGAAGTAAAATAGAGCATCAAAAAGCAAATTCAAAGCACATTTAAGTATAACCCACTTCCTATGCATAGGAATCATGTAAATAAACAAGTCATGAAAGCACAAAGCAACAAGCATAGTAAATCAAAACAAGTGCAACTTCAAGACTTTCAACATAAAGAGGGGAAACTTAATATTATTGAGATGCATAGAACCATGTTTCCCTCTCTCATAATAACTTTCAGTAGCAACATGAATAAAATTAACAATATAACTATCACATAAAACATTCTTATCATGAGCCACATGCATAAAAGAATTAATACTGCCCGCATAAACATAGTCATTCTTATTAATTATAGTGGGAGCAAATTCAACAAAGTAGCTATCATTATTATTCTCATCACCATAATTATCAAATATAGGAGGCATATTGTAATCATAATTAATTTTCTCCTCAATAGTAGGTGGACTGAAAATATCATATTCATCATTGCAATCATCATATATTGGGGGTATAGTATCATCATAAGCAATGGAATAGTTATCTTCCAAAGTGTGTTCATTTGTAAACATATCATCATTGGAAGGAACATGGATAACACTAATAGTACAACAATTATCATCATTTTAAGAATTGGTACTGAAGAGATTTTCAATATAAAAAGTAGTGTGCTTTTCCCAATCATGATCACTACTATAGGTAATAGGCATAGGAACACCATCGAGTTCAGACTCATCAAAAACTATAATAGGAGCAACATGCTTAGGGGAAAATACCGTTTCCTCTCTCCTTTTACTCCTCCTCTTCTTCTTTCTCTTCTTCTCTTTAGGAGGGAGAGGCTTGAAAGGAAGCTTCTCCATATACCCTAGTTCATTGTTAGAGACAATAGAAGAAACTTGGGAGGATTCCTTCTTTTCATTAATAAGATCAAAACACATATTAGTCCTATCGTATTTTGGTAAAATCTCATCTTCTATAATATTTTGTATGTAAGTATTTGTGTGGCAATTATCAACACAATAAAGATGACAACCATGCAGGACACTATTCATATCAAAAGCATCCATATCTACCAAAGAGGTTTTTCTTGATAACTCTTCACACCCCAAAAATAATGTAAGTTCATCATGCTGATTAGGAGTGATCATGTCATCACAATAAAAACTTGCAGTACTCATTGGATTAGAAGGGCTATTATTATGGCCTGAGCATTGTAAATTGAAATGACCCTCTTCGAAGCAAAGTTCACAAATAAAAGGATAAAGGGCACAAACTTTTTTACCAAGATCATTTAAAGCCCTATACCACATTCTAGTTTTTTCATTCTTGTGGGTGATACAATATTCTTCTTCAATTTGATTATTCTCACAAGGTCTATGTATTCCACAAAAATTAACATGCTTATAAGAAACAGTACTTTCATAGGTTTGAGCATGTTTATTGTTATCATTAATAACAATTTCATTTTCCATGCAAGTGTCTTTAAAAGGCTCATGATACATGTCCCATTTTTCTTTAGGAGCATTAATATGAGAAGCAAAGGTTCTATAACAATCAACAAGAATTTGAGAATCAAGACCATATTTAGCACTAAGATCTTGAAAATCCACAGTTTCAGCGAAAGACTTAATGCAATCATACTCATAGTTTATACCTGGTTCTTTACCTTTGTTGTTATCCCAATCTTCGGTATTGCTTTGAATTGTTTCAAGAAGATCCCACTTAGCTTTGACCTCCTTACTTGTGAAGAATCCCTCTAAACAAGTATCTAGATAGCCCTTGTAATGTCCTGAAAGCCTTGCATAGAAATTATTAATAACAATATTCCTGGGGAGCTCATGAATGGGGCATTTGAGCATTAGTGACTTCAATCTCCCCCATGCTTGGGAAATACTTTCTCCATCATGAGGATGAAAAATATAAATGTAATTACTATCTTTATGAATTTCATGAGGAGGATAAAGTTTAGAGTAAAAGAGAGATTCAAGTTCCTTCTACTCCAAATGATGAGGATCATCTAGTAGCTCATACCACTCCCTTGCTTTGCCCTTAAGTGAAAGAGGGAATAGCTTCCTCTTAACTTGGTTCATTGAAATACCTACACACTTGAACAACTCGCATAATTCATATATAAAGAGTAAATGATCACCAGGATGGACAGTTCCATCTCCAAAATAAGAGTTATTCATAACACGTTCAACAATTTTTATAGGTATTTTAAAAGGGATGCTTTCAGTATGTGGATTTAAAATATCACAAGTATCATTAAAAATACCACATATGGGAGATAAAGTATCATCAGAGCAAATTTTCTTCTTTAAAACTGGGGAACTAAAAAGATCATTTTCATAAGAACCAACTTCCCCAAGCTTAGATGTTTCCATAGCATTAGTAACAAAGGTGTTCAAAAGATTCATACTAATAACATTGCTATTAGCATGCAAAGAAAGTTCCATGGGTTTTTTAATTTTCTTTTCAGACAATTCATGTTCTAACTTAGGAAAAATACTAAAAAGCTCTCTAATTTTGTTGTTGTTTTCCATTAAGCCTAACTAGTGAAAACAAGAAACAAAAAGACAAAATTGCAGAATCTAAAGGAAATAACTTCGAGCACTCACACCAGAAAATAGGCGTTTACCGTGGGAGGTTCTTCTTCTTTAATCCTCCGGTGTGAATACCTTTTACCTTTCCTCCCCGGCAACGGCGCCAGAAAATAGGCGTTTGCCGTGGGAGGTTCTTCTTCTTTAATCCTCCGGTGTGAATACCTTTTACCTTTCCTCCCCGGCAACGGCGCTAGAAAATAGCTTGATGTCTACGCACTTCTATTCTTGTAGACAGTTGTTGGGCCTCCAAGTGCAGAGGTTTGTAGAACAGCAGCAAGTTTTCCCTTAAGTGGATCACCCAAGGTTTATTGAACTCAGGGAGGAAGTGGTCAAAGGTATTCCCTCTCAAGCAACCCTGCAATCAAGATACACGAAGTCTCTTGTGTCCCCAACACACCCAATACACTTGTCAGGTGTATAGGTGCACTAGTTCGACGAAGAGATTGTGAAATACAAGTGGTATGGATAAAAGACAACGGTGCTAGAAAATAACTTGATGGCGTGGAAAAGACTAAAGGCAAACTAAAATAAAGATAGAAGCAAGCAAACATGTAACAGATCTAAGTGAAAATGGTGTATCAATGTTTAGGAACAAGGCCTAGGGATCATACTTTCACTAGTGAACACTCTCATATAAATACCTTCTCTTTATGATACTACTCTTAACTACTCTCCGGTTGGACACTCTAATCGATGGTAGGGCTATAACAGCACACCTCAAAGTCCATCTTTCCCATCTAGAAAACCCCACACTGTCACCTTGAGTACCAGATGAGTCCAACAAACACCACAATTTCATAAAGACATCCAACTCCAAATATAACTCATAACAAGTATTTGTAATCTCTAGCCTAAGTGCCACCATGGTGAGCACGCTGTCACTTTCACACACATGGGGAGAGCAGAGATTCATTAAGCACTTGAGTAGCAAGGTAGATCTATATTACAAGCTCATGATCACAATATGATTATGCATAGAGAGAGATATGAACACATAGCTACCAGTAGAACCCTTAGCCTCGAGAGAGAACTACTCCCTCATCATCATGGGAATTAGCAATGGCGATGGAGATGGTGGTGGAGATCGATGGAGATGGCTCCGGGGGCACTTCCCCGTCCCGGCAGGGTGCCGGAACAGAGACTTTCTATCCCCCGAATCTCCCCTTCGATGGTGGCGGCGCTGCGGAACTTTTCGTGGCTGGAGGCTTGACTCTTTAGGGTTTATGCCTCGGGAGGCTTCTTATAGGCCAGAGGGCAAGGTAGGTGGGTGGCCAGGGGGCCCACACCACCTGGTGGCGCGGCCAGGGCTAGCCCGCGCCACCACATGGTGTGGCCGCCCTGTGGCCCCTCTCCGTCTCGTCTTCTGGCTCCGTGAGTTTTACGGTAAAATATCAATTTTGGCTTTTGTCCCGTCCAATTCCGAGAATATTCATTTTTTGACTTTCTGGAACCAAAAAGAGCAGAAAACAGCCAACTGGCATTGTGGCTCTTGTTAATAGGTTAGTCCAAGAAATCATATGAAAAGTACTCCAAAGTTGGAACAAAACATAAGAAAGCAGATAAAACCAAGCATGGAACATCAAAAATTATAGATACATATGGAATGTATCACTATCATTAAAGGTTCTCTCGATCACAGAAGTCATCGTTGAATGTGTGGGAGTCAGTATGGATCTCCAGGTCCCGCTTCTGATTATTGATCTGAGAGGGGTCTCGATCATATCTGCATTATTCGCAAATCGTAGGGTGACACACTTAAGGGTTGCAAAACACCATTTGGAGCAAATATGTTCTAGACGAAAGAATTGCAAAGCGCTAGAATTATTTCAATAGACACCGAAATTGTTTTGGGTGAAATTGCTAAATTGGTTCTGCATGTGATATTGAAATGTTGCAGGGGTTTTTATGTGAATGTTTGTTAATTAAATTAATCAAAAAAGTCTAAATAAAATAAATAAAGGAGTTTTATTAAATGACAGTTGCATTAAATTTGGTGGAAATTTAATGCATTTGAGTGGGAATTTGAGTGGAGGAAAAATTGATGTGAGTGGAGCTTCCACCACATGAATGAGGAAAAGGTGGGGGCACCCCCCCCCCCCCCCGTGGGCGCCGGCAATGGGAGGGGAGGAGCCCCTTCTCCTATAAAAGGCCCCCTCTCCTCCCTCTCAAAGCACACCTCCTCGTGAAGGATCTCTCCCCCCTCTAAAATTATTCCCCCATGGTTTCGGAATAGCGAGATACATGTTCCCGGTGGAATTTCGTCTAGAAGGAGTTGATGCTTCCGCTGCATTGCTAGAGCAAGGAGGTGGAGGTTGTTCCGTGGCCTGAACGTGTGTGCGAGGATGGATGCGCTACTAATTTGCGGCGCTAGGACTTCCACACGATCTTGAGATTGGCAAGCGTTCGACTACATCATCCACGAGTTCCATCTCGTTAACAAAGCTTTGTTGGTATTTGATGGATCAAAATATATCGAGCTTGTTGGGAACCCTAAGAGGAAGTTATGATGAGCACAACAACAAGTTTCCCCTCAGTTATAAAACCAAGGTTATCAAACCAGTAGGAGCAAGGAAACAACTCCAAGGTGTTGTTTCCAACTTTGAATCCTGCACAACACAACCATAGAACTTTGCCCCAACTCAGTGAGGTTGTCAATCTCACCAGTTTTGCTGAAAACAAAGGATTAAACGTATTGTGTGGAAGATAGTAATTGTTTACATAAAGTAAACAGTAAACAGTAAATAGTAGATGGTTTATCAATGGTAAAAGAATGGACCATGGTCCATAGTTCACTAGAGGTGATTCTCCTTAAGATAAATAACATGTTGGGTGAACAAATTACAGCAGGGCAATTGACAGACTCGAGAAAGCATACCATGCATATACTAATCATCTTGACTCATATGAGATTTGATTGGGCATCACAACATTATACATAGATCGTAATCCAACTGCATCTATGACTAATAATCCACCTTCAGGTTATCATCCGAACCCCCTCTAGTATTAAGTTGCAAGCAAGAGATAATTGCATTAAGCAAAGTGTGTAAAGTAAACAATACGATTGTCCCATGGACAAAGGATTGTTGTTTTCTCCCTAGTAGCAACAACACATGTAGTACCTTAGAGATTCATGTCACTTCCCCAGATTACTAGAGGCATGAACCCACTATCGAGCATAAATACTCCCTCTTGGAGTTTCTAGCATCTACTTGGCCAAGATAGCTACTAACAACGGAAAGCGTGCAAGATCACAAATAACATAGACATGATAGAATCAATAATCAATCTGAAATAACATCTCAATATCCATCTGATCCCCGCAAACACAACATGTAAGATTACAAATAGATGATCTTGATCATGAACGGTGCTCACAAGATCTAAACATGATAGCACAAAGGAGGAGAACCAACCATCTAGGTACTACATGGACCCATAGTCCAAGGATGAACTACTCACACATCACACCGGAGGTAGGCATGGTGATGAAGAAGGCCTCCATGGTGATCTCTCCCCTCCGGCAGGGTGCTGAGAAGAGCTTCCGATCCCTCCTGATCTAGGGATGGAGATGATGGCGGTTACAAACTCTTTCATGGAATTTTGATCGGGTACTTAGGGTTTCGTCCCGGGAGGCTTTTATTAGCGGAAGGGGAAGGTCGGTGGAGCACCAGGGGGCCCACACCCCTGGTGGCGTGCCCCCCAGGTAGCACCGCCACCAGGTGTGGCCACCCTAGTGCGCCACTTTCTCTCCCCTCTAGACTCTGTGTTGCTTTGGGTAAAATATTGACTTTGGCTTTTGTCCGGTCCAATTCCGAGAATATTTCCTTACTAGGTTTTCTGAAACCAAAAACAACAGAAAACAGGCAACTGGCACTGTGGCATCTTGTTAATAGGTTAGTTCCAGAAAACGTATAAAAATACCTCAAAGTATGAACAAAACATAAGAAATTAGATATAAACAAGCATGGAACATCAAAAATTATAGATACGTTTACGACTTATCAACATCCCCAAGCTTAACTCCTGCTCGTCCTCGAGTAGGCAAGTGATAAAAAAGAATAATTTTTGAGGTGACATGCACCATCATAATCTTGATCAAGGTATTTGTAAAACATTAATCGCTGGGATCATAGTACTCTAACATAGACATGAAAGATATAGTTCTAACAATAAGACATAGTAACTATGTTGTAACATGAAAAGGTACAAACAAAAGATTCATGAATAACAATGCTTTGAAAGACGTTTGTTTGTTTCACATATAGAAAACATAATGAGAATGGTATTCAGCTTGTCCCTCATGTGGTAGCAAAACATAAATGCATAGGACACCTTCAAAGTTCATAAGGGTGACTAGATACAAATAGTTTAAGAACAAGCAATATCAAAGTTATGAATCAATCAACAAGTTTTAGGACAATGCACATTAAACTAAGAATGACCACTATGCTCTCTCAATAGGTGCATAAAGATAGAAGATGGAGACTCAACATAAAAGTACAAGAAAGGCCCTTCATAGAAGGAAGTAGGAATTCAAGTTTCATAAAGAGCTTCCAAAAATAATGGTACTTATTAGCTTTCAACTCTCATTGCTCCTATCATAAGCAACTTTAGGTGATTAAGGTTAAAGTGAACAAATATGAGGATATGCCTGACAAGTTATAAGTTGAAAATCTCATGTCCCTTGCTTACGAGTACCGAACCTCATGCTACTCAACTTTAGTCACGAGTAAGTTCTTGTCATTGTAAGTACATGTGTATCATAGAGAACCGCCAACGGGGTACCCCTTGCTCCATGATACAGGAGCTTTCCCATATCACAATGACAAGGCAACATACAATGAGCATCTCAACGATATTTTTATTTCCTATTTGCATAGGTTTTTTTATTGAAAATGCTTCACAGATTGCTCACTATGGTTATGCTGCAAGTTTCCACCATGATTAGGCATGGCTTAGGCTATCCGCCTAGGCGTTTATCTAACACATATACAAACTCCATGAGCTTACAAGCTCCCCTTTTATTTCACACCACCGGGATCCATAAGCAAAAGAACATGATATCAACTAAATAAAGTGCAATGTTGAAAGCGTTCCCCATGGTAACATGGTTCTGCTGATTCACAACTTACAAAGCGCAAGCATATACACAACATAGATGGGCAATGGTTCAAGTTTATTAAGTGCAAGAAAGTAAAGTGTGCCATCAAGTTTGTGAGAGCTTTAATCACTAATTTTCACATAACAAGTTTAATTCGGAAGGTAGATAAAAACATGAATATACTTGGAATAGCAATAATGCTAATAGGTAGGTATGGTGGACTCTTTGGAATAACTTGGTTTTATTTGGAGTTGGATGCATGAGTGGAACTCATACTTGGTACATGTGGAGGCTAGCAAAAGACTAGGAGCGACCAACTAAGAGAGCAATAATGGCCATAATCATGCAAAGCAGAAAAACATTATTAATTAAAGCATAAAGTGATATTACAAGTCGAAAACTAAATGATCATAGAGGCTATGGTGACTTGGTATAGTCTTAACATGGTGTGATCATGCGCCAAGTCTACCCAAATAAAGCATCAAAGGAGAATACCATAATATTATGCTTTTATATGCTAAAACACCGCATGATTCTTTCAAGGCACAGTAAGCAATCTCAATTGTCTGTAACAAGTCATGCTACAGAAATAATCACTAAGCATAAAGTCATAGAAATCTCAAACATGACATGATAAAGTCTAGGCCATAGTCAAAACAAACTCCTTTTTGTACCACTCATAAGCATGAACTTTCCTACTCTTTTCCAATCCAAATCAACTTATTTGAAACTATGTATAAATGCGGGGGTCCAACCAATTTATTTAAGCAAACTAAGCAAAAGAAAATTAAAAACAAAAACGAAGACGCTCCAAGAACAACACAATTGTGCATGAAACAATAAAAATGAAGTGTTTGGAAGAAAACCTAAGATTTTTATTGATGAAGAAGGGGATGCCTTGGGCATCCCCAAGATTTGACGCTTGTACTTCTTGAATATTTCTTGGGGTGCAATGGGTGGCATCCCCAAGCTTGAGCTTTTGTCCATACTTCATCTTATCACATTGTTCTTCCCTGCACTTTAAAATTTCCTTTATACAAAACTTCACACAATCTTCATTAACAACTTTATTGTACTTAAGATAATAAGTCTTTAGGTTCAGTTTCAATAAAAGTAAAACTTCCATTAAAGCACAAGCTACTGTAGCAATTCCTTTTAAAAGTTCAAGTGATCAAAAAGAACTCAAAGAGAAAGAGATTAAGAGACAAATGCGAATAATGGCAGAAATCTGTCAAAACAGACTAGCAGGTAAAAACCAATTTTTCCGAAGACCTTCTGTTGCTCAAATCTAAAAGTGTTAAACTAACGAAAGTTAGATAGAAACCTGGGGCAGAAGCACAAATAATTACAGCTCAATCCGACATACGGCGAGTTTTCACGAATTTTTACAGCGAAGCTAAAAAATCTGTTTCGGGACAGCAACTTTCCCAAACATTATTTCTATCTTATTAGAGGTTATTGGGCACAAAAACCACACGAAAATGATAAGGAGAGGTTATTACTGAAGAAATAACTTCCAAGACTCAACAAAAGAAAAATTTATTGACTAAAAATTTGGGTTATCTCCCAATAAGTGCTTTTCTTTAATGCCTTTGAGCTAGGCATAAGAAGCAAGAATCAAGTATTCTAAAATGAAGAAGCATTAAGAGCAAATTTTATTTAATAGGAGAGGCAAAATGAATCGTCTCTATCTTCTTAGGGAAGTGTTCTATACCTTTCTTGAGTGGGAATTGATATTTAATGGTGCCTTCTTTCATATCAATAATGGCACCAACAGTTCTAAGAAAAGGTCTTCCCAAAATAATAGGACAAGAAGCATTGCATTCAAAATCCAAAACATAGAAATCAATGGGGACATAGGTATTGTTAACCACAATAAGAACATCATTAATACTCCCCATGAGTTTCTTTTTAGCATTATCATCAAGTTGGACATCTAAATAACAATCTTCCAATGGTGGTAAATCAAGCATTTCATAAATCCTTCTAGGCATAATAGAAACACTACTATCAAGATCACATAAAGCTTTTAGATCAAAATCATTCAATTTCATATTAATTATGGGTTCCCAACCATCTTCTAATTTCATAGGGATAGAAGCTTTATGTTTCATCTTTTCTTCTTTAATTTTTATGAGAGCATTAGTAATGTGTTTTGTAAAGGCCATATTCATAGCACTAGCATTAGGACTTTTAGCAAGCTTTTGTAGGAACATAATTACTTCAGAGATATTGCAACCATCAAGATCAAAATCATAATTACCATCCAAGGTAGTAGAGCTATTGTTTCCCATATTTCGAAGAATTTCAGCATTTTTATTAGAAAAGGTTCCATTGGTTTTAGGCATTGTTGCAAAAGGAATAGGGACTTCACGTGGTTTGCTAGCATCAACATTAGTGGTGGTGATAGTACGAATACTACTATTTCTAGCAATTTCATCTTCTCTTTCTCACTTAGCATGCAATTCACCTAATAGTCTAACATTTTCATCAATTCTAACTTGTATGGCATTAGTAGCAGCAAAGGGATTTTCCATGGTTTCAGCTTTAGCAGCCATTTTATTAATCAAAGAGTATTGTGTTTCAGACAAAGATGATATATTTCTTTCAGCATTCGAAAGTTTTAATTGCAAACTAGGAATTTCCCTATTTAAACTCTCAAGTTGATGACTAATATTTTTCAAAATAGTAGATTGTTCCTTCATGGTTTTAGTAAATAATTTATTCTGCTCATATTGCATTTGCATGAAGTTTTTAGTGGCTCTTTCAACTTCTAAAATTCTTTCTTCACTAGGCATTCTAGGAGGGTAACCATAAGAATTTGCATGATAACCATAAGCATGATTAGGAGGGTAAGGCCTATAATTGTTATTACCATAAGCATTGTTGCCAAAATTATTATTTAATAAAGTTCACATCAACTTGCTCTTCTTGAGCAACCAAATAGGCTAAGGGAACATGATTTGGATCAATATGAGCTTTCCCATTAACAAGCATAGACATAATAACATCAATTTTATCACTCAAGGAGGAGGTTTCTTCAACAGAATTTACCTTCTTACCTTGTGGAGATCTCTCAGTGTGCCATTCAAAATAGTCAACCATCATATTATCAAGGAGCTTTGTTGTAGCACCCAAAGTAATGGTCATAAAGGTACCTCCAGCAGTAGAATCCAGCAGATTTCTTGAAGAATAATTCAGTCCTGCATAAAAGGTTTGGATAATCATCCAAGCAGTCAGTCCATGAGTGGGACAATTCTTTACCAAAGATTTCATTCTTTCCCAAGCTTGAGCAACATGTTCATTATCAGATTGTTTAAATTTCATTATTTAACTTCTCATAGATATAATCTTAGTAGGAGGATAGTATTTTCCAATGAAAGAATCTTTGCATTTAGTCCAAGAATCAATACTATTCCTAGTTAGGGATAGCAACCATTCTTTAGCTTTTCCTCTCAAAGAGAAAGGAAACAATTTAACCTTAATAATATCTCCATCTATATCCCTATGGTTTTGCATCTCACACAGTTCAACAAAGTTATTAAGGTGGGCAACACCATCTTCAGTACCAACACCAGAGAATTGTTCTTTCATCACAAGATTGAGCAAAGCAGATTTAATTTCAAAGAAAGTAGCTTCAGGAACAGGTGGAGCAATAGGTGTGCACATGAAATCATTGTTGTTAGTGCTAGTGAAGTCACACAACTCAGTGTTTTCAAGAGTAGTCATTTTTTTGTGTTTTTAATATAAAGAAGCAAACTAGTACAACTATTTTTTTGTGTGTTTTTGATAAAAGAAACAAGCAAACAAAGCAGAAGTAAACTAAGCAAAACAAAAAAACAAAGTAAATAGATTGGTTGCGAGGGACTCCCCTTGTGAAGATGTCCTTGACTCCCCGACAACAGCGCCAGAAAAAAGGCTTGATGGCTCAAAATATATCGAGCTTGTTGGGAACCCTAAGAGGAAGGTATGATGAGCGCAGCAACAAGTTTACCAAGGTTATCGAACCAGTAGGAGCAAGGAAACAACTCCAAGGTGTTGTTTCCAACTTGGAATCCTGCACAACACAACCACAGAACTTTGCCGCAACTTATAGTGAGGTTGTCAATCTCATCAGTTTTGCTGAAAACAAAGGATTAAACGTATTGTGTGGAAGATAGTAATTGTTTGCAGAAAGTAAACAGTAAATAGTAAATAGTAAATGGTTTATCAATGGTAAAAGAATGGACCGGGGTCCATAGTTTACTAGAGGTGATTCTCCTTAAGATAAATAACATGTTGGCTGAACAAATTACAACGAGGCAATTGACAGACTCGAGAAAGCATACCATGCATATACTAATCATCTTGACTCCTATGAGATTCAATTGGGCATTACAACATTATACATAGACCGTAATCCAACTGCATCTATGACTAATAATCCACCTTCAGGTTATCATCTGAACCCCCTCCAGTATTAAGTTGCAAGCAACAGATAATTGCATTAAGCCAAGTGTGTAAAGTAAACAATACGATTGTCCCATGGACAAAGGATTGTTGTTTTTCCCTAGTAGCAACATCACATCTAGTATCTTAGAGATTCATGTCACTTCCCCAGATTACTAGAGGCATGAACCCACTATCAAGCATAAATACTCCCTCTTGGAGTTGCTAGCATCTACTTGGCCAAGATAGCTACTAACAACGGAAATCATGCAAGATCACAAATAACATAGACATGATAGAATCAATAATCAATCTGAAATAACATCTCAATATCCATCGGATCCCCGCAAACACAACATGTAAGATTACAAATAGATGATCTTGATCATGAACGAAGCTCACAAGATCTAAACATGATAGCACAAAGGAGGATAACCAACCATCTAGCTACTACATGGACCCGTAGTCCAAGGATGAACTACTCACACATCACACCGGAGGCAGGCATGGTGATGTAGAAGGCCTCCAGGGTGATCTCTCCCCTCCGGTAGGGTGCCGGGAAGAGCATTAGATCTCTCCCGATCTAGGGATGGAGATGACATCGGATACAGACTCTTTCGTGGAATTTTGATCGGGTACTTAGGGTTTTCGTCCCGGGAGGCTTTTATTGGCAGAAGGGCAAGGTCGGTGGAGCACCAGGGGGCCCACACCCCTGGTGGCGTGGCCCCCAGGCCGACCTACCACCAGGTGTGTCCACCCTGGTGCGCCATTTCGTCTCCCCTCCGGACTCCGTGTTACTTAGGATAAAATATTGACTTTGGCTTTTGTCCGGTCCAATTCCGAGAATATTTCCTTACTAGGTTTTCTGAAACCAAAAACAGCAGAAAACAAGCAACTGGCACTGTGGCATCTTGTTAATAGGTTAGTTCAAGAAAACATATAAAAATACCTCAAAGTATGAACAAAACATAAGAAAGTAGATTCTAAACAAGCATGGAACATCAAAAATTATAGATACGTTTACGATGTATCAGTATTCGAGGGTATGTTCTCTATGGATGTATATCCACCCGTTGCTTGTATCTAGTAGATAGATCTTGGCGTATAATAGTTCCCATCATAGGAATTTTTTTGTTTTCTATGCTGCGAACCCAACATATTTTAGATCTATTGGACGCATGTTTTTTGCATGACATGATTGAAGGGAATATGCCATGAGAGGCAATAATAAAGTTGTTATTATATGTATTCCAAATATATGATAGATGTTTATTTTGCATGCTATAATTGTATTAATACGGAAACATTAATACATGTGTGTTTAATAAACAAATAGAAAGTTCCTAGTTATGCCTCTCTATAAACCAACTCGTTGATTAACAGGATGATCAAGGTTTCCTGATCATGGGCATTGGATATTGTTAATAACAAGGTCACAACATTGGTGAATGATGTGATGAACATTCATCCGAAGTATAGCATTATGATCAAAGTTATTATGTTTATATTGCTATAACATCATATGAAGTAATCTTTATCCTTAGACCATGGGATCATGTTAATTGCTAACACCGGAAGAATAATTTGATAACATCAAACGTCACACCATAACAGGGTGACTATAAATATGTGTTTAGGTATTCCGAAGGTGTTATGTTGAGGCTCATGAATCAAGAGTGGAATTTGTCAATCCCGATGATGGATAGATATACTTTGGGCCCTCTCGGTGATTTCACATTAAGATAGCTTACAAGCAAGTGATGTGATCACTAGAATGTTATATCACGAGAACGAGAAAAGAGTGCATGTCGTTAACGAGAACAAACTAGGTATTGAGATACTAATGATCAAATCTCGAACATGTAATATATCGCGAGACAAAGGGATTTAGTTACTATCGTTAAAGGTTCTCTCGATCACAGAAGTCATCGTCGAATGTGTGGGAGTCAGTATGGATCTCTAGGTCCCGCTTCTGATTATTGATCTGAGAGGGGTCTCGATCATGTCTGCATTATTCGCGAATCGTAGGATGACACACTTAAGGGTTGCCAAGCACCATTTGGAGCAAATATGTTGTAGACGAAAGAACTGCAAAGCGCTAGAATTATTTCAATGGACACCAGAATTGTTCCGGGTGAAATTGCTGAAATTGGTTCTGCATGTGACATTGAAATGTTGCAGGGGGTTTTATGTGAATGTTTGTTAATTAAAGCAATTAAAAAAATTCTGAATATAATAAATAAAAGAGATTTATTAAATGAGAGGTGCATTAAATTTGGTGGAAATTTAATGCATGTCAGTGGAATTTTGAGTGGAGGCATATTATTGTGAGTGGAGCTCCCACCCACATGAATGAGAGGAGGTGGAGGGGCTCCTACATGGCCACCGGCCGTTGGAGGGGGTGCCCCCTCCCCTATAAAAGGCCTCCCTCTACTCCCTCACAAAGCACACCTCCTCGTGAAGGATCTCTCTCCCCCTCTAGAATTATTCCCCCATGGTCTCAGATTAGCATGATACATGTTCTCGGTGGCATTTCGTCTAGAAGGAGTTGCTGCTTCCGCTGCATCGCTGGAGCGAGGGGGTGAAGGTTGTTCGGTGGCCTGAACATGTGTGCGAGGACGGATGCGTTGCTGATTTGCGGCGCTAGGACTTCCACACGATCTTGAGATCAGCAAGTGTTCGACTACATCATCCACGAGTTCTATCTCGTTAACAAAGCTTAGTCGGTCTTCGAGGGTATATTCTCTATGGATGTATATCCACCCGTTGCTTGTATCTAGTAGATAGATCTTGGCGTATAATAGTTTCTATCGTAGGATTTTTTTTGTTTTCTATGCTGCGAACCCAACAACGATAAATAGCGCAACTTTATTCGGGTCAAGATGATGTACCCAATCTCGCTCCTCCTAGGGAGAAGCTACACACAAGTCCATAGAGGGAATTATCCCTTTCCCCGCAAGCACATAGGCAAAACTTCAAAAGCCAAATCTCGCGGAGGAAATATTGAGAACTTGTATGAAGATAAGGGAAATATTAGCGCCAATTTAGTATTGCACTAGGGTTTGTACATATACAACTATATCCTTAGGAGCACTTTTGTATCCTAATGTGTGCAACACCACTAGCATTAGATGACATGCTCTATGAAGCTCCTAGATTGTTTGGACAAGCAACAAAAATTCAATGCCCTGTATTACTTCTGATATTGCCTAAAGGAGACATCTTATGATTAGAGGAGTTGCATCTTTACACCCTACATTCAGATGCTCTCCTTGAAGTGGTCAAGGATCAGAGGTACAAGATCTCCCATAAGCACAATTTATATACACCTAAGAGAGAGGTAGGTGGAAGGCAAATAAGACATCACCAATGCGCAACATAAAGTTCCTAAATATCTACAAAATATAATATGTTGGCACCTTCGCTCCTCATTTGAGCACCTCAAATCCCAATACTTAGAATGATGGTATTGATTTGATTCTTATTAAGGATCAAAAACTCACACTCTCAAATATTAAAAAGTTTAAAGAAGTCCTCACCAAGATGCAAAGTGCTTACAAGCATGTGAGGATAAGCTTCAACAAATACTTCATAAAAAGGAGGTTGTGGAGGATAATATCAAGCTTGAGAAGAAGAAAATTAGAGATTATCTAAGTGTGCTCATGATCTCCAAGCTAGAACCATTGTATCATTTGATCACTCAGAAGAAGAAGAGCAAAGTTATGTGGTTACATTCAAGACGACGAAGTTCCTACTTAATATGCCACTAAAAAGTTAATGATGAAGATACGCGAGTGATAATGACAAAGACACCTCCAGCAAAGAGTTCTAGTGACGAGACAATACCCATCCATCTGTAGCTAACTCTAGCTCAAGAGATTCTACTCTTACCATATTATTGTCAAGTGGACAAGGGAGAGCACATAACACGACCGAAGGGCAACTCCTAACTTTTCTTATTTCATAGGACATTGTAGAGGTATGATTTTTGTCACTTTTTGATATATTGACTTCATAGGGGGGAAGAGATTTAGTTTTAGGCTAGGAATGGGGTTTTGATAGTTACAAGACTTGATCTTATTTTCTATAACCTTATTGTCTTGTAAACTCTATTACTTTGTGTGTGGTGGTGCTACACCTTTGGATGCACAAATGTTTTTAAGTTTATCATACGAAATTGCATCCTTTTGGGCACCACACATGTGCTTTGTTTGTCTAAACTACTCATAACTTGTATCCAAATCACCCCATGTACTTGCCATGTACATTGTACTTTCACACACTCTCTCTCTAGGCGACGTGCATTTGCATTCCAAAAGTATTTTAAATACACACATTTGAGTTCTCAATATAGATAATAAGAACTAAAATCTATACCATTTGACTCTCAATTATATATCCTTAATATTATTTTGGAATTCCTACATGTACCCCTGCCTTTTCCGTGAAGGTCTCAAGATAACTTTGAAAGGGTTTAAGATCCAAGTGTTAGTGATCTTGTTGTTATGTTTTGGAGTGTGTGTATCGTAACTGGCTACTTTGAAGCCGTTGTGATTGTTGTGAAGGGTCCAGGTTCTTTGTGAAGGTCGGAGGTGGCAACAAGTGAGCTAGGCTCACTTGGTTAGGGAAGTGAATGTACAACCCAGCCACCCAGGTTCATATCCTCACGTACAAGAATTTGGGTTCTTATTATTTAAAAATCAAACTCGCTGTGGGGGCTTCCTCCACCGCTTTCCCTTAAAAAAAGGTCAGATGTCGCCTAGTTTGTGTGAAGATCTATCCCTAGTGATTGGACATAGACTTGGTGTCCTAACTCAAGGAGGTATATGTGGGTATTGTTAAAAGACCTGGAAACAACTTATCGATCTACGTTTTAGCATGGGAATTATTGTTGATAAAGTGGTCAAATCGTATGGAGCTTGCTTGATTTTTAGGAGAAGATTATGGGGGACTTAGCTGCTGAATGGTGCAAACGCGTTGGGCATTATACATAATGTTCACATAATACAAGGTGATGACTTAGTGGTATGGAAGTTGGGGCGGAAAGGATTTACTTTGTGATAAATGGGTTCCTGCATCAACCAAGGTTACTACAGTACTTGTAGCATCAAATATTATCTATAAGCGATTTTTATTTTCGTACCCTTGATTCCTCAGTTATACTCAGTTTCCTCAGCCACTGAACTTTTTCTTACTTTTGCCCATGGGCTTCTCTGAAACTCCCATAGAGAGCTCGAACGACAGCCAACGTCAGGTTGAGCGTTATGCTGACGTGTGGGGGCCGGTAGGTCGGGACCGTGTTATGCTGACACGTGGGGCCGGTAGGTCGGGACCGTGTTTGTTAGTGCGCACAAGTGTGTTCTGTGTCTCTGCCCAAATTGGGATGCGGTCGATGTCGTCGTCCTCGACGTAGTCTCTCGGCACGAAGCTCGGCACCAGCAGCGGGAGGGAGCGGGAGCTCAAAGTTGGCAGCGACACGGACAACGGCGTGTGGGAACTCGACTCCTGCCGCGCTTGCCAGTATGGCGACTCCTGCCACACGAACGCTGACGAGGGCCGGGAGTAGCGGTACGAGCCGCGAATCCGCGCTGTGTCGGAGATCCGCCGGCGTAGCTCCTCTGCCTGGTTGGCGGTGAGAATGTGGGTGGGGGTTACGCGGCTCGCACGGCCCATCTGGCTGGCCCCTTGATCGTGGCGAGCTCCCCACGATGTCATGGTGGTGCGGCAGGTGCATATCGGTAGTGGGGGAGGGGAATTTCTTGGCAGAGTGGGCGGCGGAGGAGGATAGGGTTTGGCCCCGCTTCGCCCCCTCCGGTGAATAAGCGGGGCCGGCAACCAGATGCGGTGTTTGAAACGGGCGCAAAAAAGATGCAAAATCTAATTATTGCATGGGCACTTCTTTGTCTTACAAAGTGCGCGCGTCCTGCGTCGTCCGATGCGATCCAACGCGCCTGCCAGGCGATACCCTTCTTGCAAGTCAGACCACCACTCCTTTCCTTATCCACTCCGACTTCCTTCGCCTCTCCCTCATGTCGCTCGTGTCCATGGAGGCCACCGGCGCCGGCGCCGGCGCCGACGTCGTGTTGTGTGCTCCCTCTCCTACTGCTCCGCCACCATACATGATGTCTATACAAATACGTGTAGCCGGCACCACTTGCTGCTCCTCTGCCTGCGTGTCTGCCCTCAACTTCTCTACCAGCAGAGACTTCCCCAGGCGGCGAGGCTCGAACCTGTGCTCCTTGGAGGTGGAAGATAAAGCGGGTCAGGTGGTAGATGGCACAACCACAAGCCAGGTCCGTAGCCCCTTCTGATTTCCGTTCCCATGGCTAGATCAATGTGAGATCCCTAATTATATCGATTTAGGTTCTATTGCGCCTTTTATCCTTCTTAGTTCCAATTCTTTAATCTGGCAGTGGTTATTTGATGTTGGTAGCCGAATGATACACGAGTTGTCTGGGAGGGGGTGATCAGCTTGTGATTGCGGAGGCATGCGAAAATGGTTTGCAAGCCAACTACCTGGGCTCCTGCACCAGGTTACACAAAAGTGCTAGCTCGACATTGGGGATTTTCCAAGAATGAGATACGCGATTTGATTCCTGAGCAGCAACCTAACTGTGAAGTCCAAGGCTGGTAGACGTGCTGCGAGGTATCATTGAGAGAGGATTCAGCCACATTGTGCTGGTGAGCGCTTAAATTTCGCTAGTTTCTCTGCCGTTGTTATTACAGGGAGCTGGTGTTTTGCTCTACGCGTGTTTGTGTTACCTCCAATTTTGGCCATGGTGGCGATGGCTTATTCATGGTTGTGATGTTCTAGTATCCACGATGGTGCTTGTCTAGTAGTCATGGTGGTGCTGGTCTAGTAGTAATGGTGGTGCTAACATGGTTCGATTGTATCCCCCATGAGATCAATTTATTTGTATAGAAATAGAATAGACAGTAGGTTCTACTCTGAATCATGTATATCATTCCCGATACACATCGGTGTTTTCTGAATATTGGATGTAACATTATGTACGTAGGATGTAACAATAACCCATGTAGTTTTGGCTCAATGATGGACAGTAGGGTTCTCTGAATTTTTTGTTCAAAATAGCATGGGTATTTTTATGAATGTTTTTCTCAGATGCTCATGTATCTAACAAACATATGAAATCATGAATATTGCATGTAACAATATGTACATATCATGTATGCTTTTACACTTGTAGTTTTTTGTATCGTATTTATGCAGTGGTGGTTACTGTATAATCATAGGATGTAAATTTTGGACAATAAATACATCCTCTCCATGTGTACATAATTTTTTCTGGTATTTTTTTCTCTAGATTTTCTTGTCTTCGGGATGGTGCTATTTTTTTTCTCTGATTTTGCTATGTCTTATGGAGTCGATGGTGTTGTTGTGTTGTTGGTGATGCAATATTGGACAGTAGGGGTGCACAATTCTTGGTTATGTGCTATTGTGTTTGTGTCAAGAATTGTAACTATCATGTTCAATTTAGCACTAATTTCACTAATCTTGGCATGTAACTTTCTGTGTATGGACCATAACATTTTTACACCTAGGATGTAGCTTTTTATATCTAGCCTGTAAATTTTTTGAGTACGGACTATAATTTTTTATATTCATAGCATGTGTTAGAATTTTTACATATGGACGGTAAATAGTAACTTTTCGCATATATGACTTTTGGTTTTTTTGACTCTTTTAGCCTGTAACGTCATATATATGGACTGTATGTAACCTGTAACTTTTTTTGCGCTTACGGACTGCATCTTCTTCATATCTAGCCTGTATTTTTTTGTGTATTGTCTATAACTTTTCACATCTACCATGTAACTCTTTTATACATGGATTGTAACTTTTCAGCCTAGCATGAAACTCTTTTTGGTTTGTGCACTGAAAATCTTTTAAATATCTAGCATGTAACTCTTTTGCATAAGGATTGTACTTTTTTGAACATAGCCTAGCATGAAACTCTTTCTGGTTTGTGCACTGAAAATATTTTAAAAATCCAGCATGTAACTCTTTTGCATAAGGATTGTACTTTTTTGAACATAGCCTGAAACACTTTGCGTATGGACTGTACCTAGCAAGTAAGTTTGTGCATATGGAGAGTAATTAATTAGATTGTACTTTTTGCATATGGATAGTGTATAGACCGTAACATTTTCCCATTATGGATAATGTATAGACTGTAACTAATTGGCTATAAAAGTTGTGATTTATTTTCGCTATTTCTTACAGCTCAAGGCTTAATACAGAAATAACCTGTCCCTATTCTCGTCAGATCTGACAATTGCGGATATGTTCACCAAACACCACCTCCCGGGCAATCTCGACGAAGAGGTTAGGTGACAATCGTAACGAAATTTCTTTTTACCTTTTTCATCTTCCAATATTTTAGTGTGTTCTGATAGTCCTCTTTACTACACATTGAACATGCATTGGCAAAATATAGTATGTATATCATTGAAACGTGCATCATATTCGATGACGGGCTTGCAAAGTTTATGCTGACATTGGGAAGTGTTCATTTTGTTCCATCTTTGCACCATGGCGACTTGCACAAGCTGAACTAAGTTGGGTCATTTTGTTCCATCTTCCACAAATTTAACTGAATTGTGCTCACTTTATTTCATCTTTCATGATTTCATCGTAGACAGTAGGATAATTAAGGTTGAAAGCCTTTATGTTAAATAAAGCATGTAGTTTTTGTCAATACGAAGATGTAACTATCGATCTGTTCTGCAAGTTTCAACACAATGGCTAATGCCTATTTCTTTTGTAACAGGATGAAATGGTCCTTCTTTTAGCTGCAATATCTCTGATGCATACCTCACGGCAGAGTATATGAAGGAAGAGACCCAATATGTTGATCGGGGACACCGACTTTCAGTTCCTTTTGCATATAAAAGCATCTGCTACAAATTGCATGTTCACTACAACTGAACTGAATTTCATGATGTTTGAGTTGTTGGTTGAATGCTATGTTTGCCTATGTATAAAAAATATGAAACTCAAACCCACAATACTCATAGGTGACATGTGTTTCTTACATCTTAACAGGTACATGTATCATACCACAAAGATTTTATTTGCATTATATGTGATTAGCATGCAATGAGTCATTTCTGACCAGGCTGTAACAAGTGTGGTTAAGCTACATCTAGCAGGGGAAGTGGTGGTTTTTGTTTTTCGACCGGGGGTAAGAAGAAGGCGTGGAAAGTGGGGCTAGGCTAGGAATAGAAGAAGGCATGAGAAGGACTGGGATACAGGGAAGGGGCCGGTGCAGAGCTAGGCAGGGAACATGGGGGAGGGGGGACCAAAACTTTCTACTTTCGGAATAGACGGAGGAGGGATTTTCATTTTCGGGTGGGACACCGTGTAAGACTAAACGGTGCCCGCGCACTGTGTATCAGCACCCCAAAAAAGAGGCAAAACCTGAACACCAGCTCAATATGGCACTTGCGGGCTGATATGCGGGGTGTGTTCTTTCGAGGAAACACCAGCTCAATATGGCACTTGCGGGCTGATATGCGGGGTGTGTTCTTTCGAGGAAAGCTATGGCGCTATCCACATGCCGGGTACATCATCCGTTTTCTTTTTATAAATTGCTTCTTTCGATCCATTGCTAAAACTTGTTTTTGGCGTTTGCCTAGCCACGATCCAAAGTGAAGGAAATATACCTTGGGCGGTCAATGCCATCGAAGTATCGAACGGACCAAGCGGACCACGTCATCATGTTGCGATTTGCCAACGCGTCGTCGCGCGCTTCATCTTCCTCCTCCCCTCTTTCGCCTCCGTCCCCCTCGATCTCTCCTCTCCCGCTGACTGATCCAGGTCCTTCCCACGACATTGCGATCTCGCCGCCCGCCGGGAGCCTTAACCCGCGACGCCGCGATGTCGCACTCGCACGCCCAGGTCGACACCATCCCGCTCCACCCCTCGTCGGCGAAGTCCGACATGGACGAGATCGAGAGCCTCATCAACTCCGCCCCGTCCGCCGCCGCCGTCCTCCCCGCGCGGCCCCCATCCCCTCCGCGCGCGTCCATCCCCATCTCCAACTCCCCCTCCTTACCCCCCCCGCCCCCGCCGTTCTCTCCCTCCGCGCCGCTCCCTTCCGCCTCCGTGTCCATTCCCATCGCCGCCGACGGGTTCGGGGCCCCGACCAACACGCTCACGGAGCCCGTCTGGGACACCGTCAGGCGCGACCTCACCCGCATCGTCAGCAACCTCAAGCTCGTCGTCTTCCCCAACCCCTTCCGCGAGGACCCCGGCAAGGCGCTCCGCGACTGGGACCTCTGGGGCCCCTTCTTCTTCATCGTCTTCCTCGGCCTCACGCTCTCCTGGTCGGCATCCGTCAGGAAGGTAGTAGCTGCTTCTGCATTGGTTCAATCCAAATCCATCGTTATTCAACCCAGTTGCATGCAACTTGTGTATTTGAACTACTTTCTTCGAATGGCGTCCTACAAAACCCCTCATCAAGCCCCAGCTTGATCGGGTGAAATTATAGTAGTGACTAAAAAATGAATTCCCTGTGGAGTGCTATGACGGTATGACCAGCACGGGGACCCCGACCAGCCGAATTAATTTGTAGGACTGGAGCCTCTCCGAGAATCGCTAGTGCTAATTCTTACCTAATTAAAATGCTATGGCTTCAATCGCCATCATGTTGTGTGGAGTATACTAGTTGCAGTTATGCATATCTCCATGAGTCTTGCTTCTCTCTTGGAGGTTGGGCTTTGATAATCATACCAAGTACTATACTAGTTGTCAGTTGCATGCTTTATGGAGTAATATGTAGTCCATCTGCCCTGGAAAAGAAAAGGATGTCAGCAGATTTGGCATGTGTATTGCCTAGGTATGTGTTGATACCTGTCACAATTTAATACAAATCTGCGACATTCTTTCCGGGACGAATGGAATATACAATTTCATCTTGTATTAAAAGCACTTCATGAAGATTAGATTACCTTATCTTGCCTACGTATGTGTTGATAGCTGTCGCAATGTTGTTGCAGCAGTGGCTGCGCATTCTTATTTGTAGCATGGGCTTAGCATAATGGAGTACACGGAAATTTCCATCCGCCCGCTATTAGCACTTGGCATGCTCATGTGTCATTGCTCCCTGCCTTAGGCCTTGTTCGGTTGCCCAGGGGTCGGTGCGGTTTTCGCTGGGATCAGGATGCAATACCAGTGTAATATACTCACGTGGTTTGGTTCCAAGCCCAATAAATTTTGCTATTCGGTTAGGCCCGGTGGGTATTGACTCTCGGTCCAACCCGTCGCAATCCACCTCGTTTTGGCCGGGATAGAATCATCGAGTGTCCAGGCGTGGATTGGGGCGACGAAAACGGCGGACGGCAGGCAAGGAAAACGGAAGCAACGCAAGAAAAATGGAAGCCTGCACATCTTGCGGTGTTGCTGGTGGGATTAATTACAAAGTGGGTTTGAACCCGTGAGGGATTAGAGTGACGTCTCGGCTCCACTTAAATACTGTGGTGATCAAATACCGTCAGGGAACTAGACCCTCACAACCGAACAAGGCCTTACTGGAGTCAGGCTCGCAATATTGTCAGTCTCTCCTTCTTCTTGGCAGACTCTACCACTCAAGATGCCAAAAGGTCATGCTATCTTCTATGTTATATACATTTTCAAGAGTAAACCAACCAAAGTTTTGGGGAGAATGCTGTTCGAATTTGGATGGTAGTAGTGTATTCTTAGAAGGGGGACTCTGTTTTTTTATACGTGTGGCATTCAAACCTCGATAGGTGGCCATGGGCATTCCACTAGTTTTTCTATGGAGGTCTCCAGTCGTGAGCATATGTGCCATCTTATAACATTTCATGAGTTATAGTAAAAGGCTAAATGTTGATGAAAGTTATTTACAGTAGAGAGGGCTGTGGTGAAAATGAAAAATGCTGCAGGGAAAACCAATTTCTGGAACTTGAGCATCTGATGTTCTTCTAAAAGTTCCTGACAGCAACAAACTGAAATCAACCGCGCCAAAAACAAAGTAATTTCATTTTAGTAGAAACAAATCAGATGTTCATTTCAATAGAGATTTTTGTATCCTATGAGATTCCGTGATCTCTACTAACACTTCTTCATGTGATTGCAGTTGCACACATTTAATTCTTTCACATGACAATGGTGCACAACACACTGATTTGACTGACATACTTTTGTTCTGCAGTCTGAAGTATTTGCCGTTGCTTTTGCTGTACTGGCTGCCGGTGCTGTAATTCTCACGCTGAATGTGCTGCTTCTGGTACCTACTCTTTGCTTGCTCTTGTGTGCGCAAGTGCATATACATACCAGCTGTCAACCTGTTCTTTTGGGAGGGGCAATGACCACATTGATTCATTTGCAGGGTGGCCAGATCATCTTCTTCCAAAGCCTCAGCCTTCTTGGATACTGCTTGTTCCCGTTGGATGTCGGAGCTCTGATCTGCCTGATGAAGGACAACGACATACTGAAGATCGTCGTCGTGGCAGTAACGTTAGCATGGAGCTCCTGGGCGGCGTATCCATTAATGAGCACTGCCGTCAACCCGAGGAGAAAGGCCCTGGCGCTGTACCCCGTCTTCCTCCTGTACGTTTCCATCGGCTTCCTCATAATCGCAATAAACTAAGGGCTACCAAACGGTCAGAATAAGTCTACTGGAGTTTTGTAGCATCTCAATTGTCTAACAATTGTAATGCTACTTGGTCTAGTAATATAATGGCTACTTCCTACATACAATTGTTGTATCATAATTATATCATGTTCATGTCATCATGCCACCTTGCATTTGAGCATCATATAAAATCTTTTCCTTTTTGGTTCTTCTCTCATATGCACTATTAGTTGTATTTGGCTCTTGATATATTGTATTTGAATCTTGATAAATGTTTGATGCCTAAGTTGAGTTGGGGGCATATCTTTTATTCCACTCCACCACCTTTCTTGGTCACCACCTTATAATTCCACCATCCTTATTTACCCATGAGTTTTTATTTTTCTTTTGCCATTTAATCTAGCTCATGTGGGTTGTGATGGATCCAACTCCTTTTCCTTTAGCTTGGCCTTACTCCATATTTTGGGATGCATGTGTATAATGCCATGTTACATTATTATTGTTTTCACAAGAATAAAACATGGCATTTAAT
Source organism: Avena eriantha (assembly GCA_910589775.1). NCBI lineage: Eukaryota > Viridiplantae > Streptophyta > Magnoliopsida > Poales > Poaceae > Avena > Avena eriantha. The sequence continues at coordinate 381,007,149 of OU342740.1, forward strand.
GCCCATGCATGGCCATGCAAATCTCCACAATTCCAACCTTTGGTTTTTACTTGGATTTATGAGTGGAGCTTGGTCCTTTGGGATTCTTTTCTTGTAGCTCTAATCTATGGCTCTTGCTAAACCTCATAATCTTGATCATGCACTTGATCATGCTTCAACAAAACCACCTCTCCATTCCTTTTCACTTCTTGGCTTGATCTTGCATATGACCATGTTAAAAACCCCATAACATTTGTTCTCTCACTCTCTCTTCAAACCCTAACCTTCTAACCCCTCTCTCTAACCCTAGCTCTAGTCTAAACCCTAACCCCTTACCCTAACACTCATCTCACCACCTCCTCTCACCATGCCGTGGCACATTCCTCTCTCTCTGCCAGCATGGGCCCACCTAGCCTCTCTACCCATGCGAGCTACCTCACCCTATAACCTAAACCTAGCCGAGCCCCTTTGCTCTATCACCCGATCCTCCCTCTCTCTGTTTCACTCTCTCTCGCTGCCAGCCCGACTCCACCCGACCTCACCGGCGCCCCTGACCCAGCTACCGACGCTGCAGCCCCACCTGACGGCGCCCCTAGCCCGCTACACCCCCACCTGCCCGAGAGAGAAGAAGAAAAAGGTGGTATCACCTTTACCACCCCGAGCTACCCCCGTGCGCACGCCTCCTTCCCTCCTTATCCACCTCCTCTCCTGCGCCTCTCCCAGATCCCCAGATCCCCAGGGCCTCGCCCTTCTCCTCTCCAACCCCGCGCTCCGCTTCTTCTCCAACGCCAGCCGCCACTCTCGGCCGCGTCTGCCACCTGCAGATCGAGGAAGCACACGTGTTGCCGCGGTTGCCGAGGAAGCCCAGCGAGAACCTCTGCTTCGCTCCGTGCATAGCAACGACGAGGAGGAGATCCAGGACCACCAGAACCACCGCCGCAAACCCTAGCTCCGGTCCGCCAGCTCCGTCGACGATCCGCCGCGCCTCTCTCCGTTCCACCACCACCGACGCCCCCACGGTGAGCGCCCGGTCCTCCCAGACATCTCCCCTCGCCGATCTGCGCCCTAGTCGCGCCGCGCGAATCACCGAACACTCTCAGTGCACCGCACTCGCGCTCGCCACCCCGACGTTGCGCTGCAGATGCTACACCTGGCCGCGCAGCAGAAACACAGCATCAACCCCCTTAGCCGCAGTGGCCGCCGCCTCCACGCGCTTGCCCAGGTCCCCGGTTCGGGCCCTGCTGCGCTGCGCCGTGCCGCGCGTCCGTCAGATCGACAGACAGCGCGAGAAGATCCACAGTAGCCGGCCGCGCGCTTTGCATTTACCCCCCCACACTCTTTTTGCCTCAACCCGCGCTCCACCGGCCCCACCAGACAGTCTCCTGTGGCGTTTTCGCAAAAAGGCACCCCGGTTTTCATAAACCTCAACCCGCGCTTCAGCACGTCCCCACCTGTCAGCCTCTGCGGGTCCAGCCACTGGCACATGGGCCATAATCCGCTGGCCCACCTGGCAGTCACATAGGCTAGGTAAACCACGGTGTAAAAAGTTTTCTGCGCGCTGCGTCGCCCAGTTAGCGCCGGCCCACCCGTCAGTGACTTGGGCTAGATCTGGCAGGGTGTAAAAAGTCCTGACGATTTTCTGTTTAAATAAAATAATTTCAGTAAATGTTTAAATACAAATACAAATCTGTTTTTAAATAACTTTTAAATTATAAATCCAAATAATACAAATGATATATGTTTTTGAATCAGAAAAATGTGAGGAATTCAAATATGCTATTCAAAATAATGTTTGATCACTTTAAATTTTCGAGATGATTAAAATTACAATAAAATACCCTTTTCTTAATAAATTAATAACTTTAATTCTACAACTCCAAATTCGACAAATAATATGTCTAAATCGATCAGCATGACGAGCCCGTTCTATCTATGCACTCTTTGTTCTGAATTGAAGCATGCATCATGCCATATTTAAAAATCAGAACTATTTATGGCAATAAAACTTGACTAAACAAATAATAAAACGCTTGATTCTTGTACCCCACACCTCACCATGCCATGCTACTTTAAAGCCATGTAAATTGTGCATCATTCATCATGGCATGCTTGTTTGCTTGTCGCATTTTAAGTCATATGCTTGTGCACTTTATTTATGTTGGCCCTTGTTTGTTTGGTTCTTCTTCGAATAGACGCCCACCAGGAGAATTACCAGGAATCACAGGAGTTCTACCCAGATCCATCTCTCGCTTCAACTGAGCTGCCAGGAAAGCACTACCACATGCTTGCATACATATAGTACATATTGCCTCTATCTTATTCTTGCATCATTGAGTCGCGATTGCATTAAATTAAATCCCAAGTATTGCATAGCCTTTGCTTTTAAACCCCACCGAAGTTTGTTCCTCCATCCCATGAGCCATTACTACAGGAGTTGTTTGAGCCATGCGAGTCGTAGAAAAGTATGTGTAGGGTATGTGAGTGTCTGATGGATAACGAGGTACCTAAACAACTTAACCTGAGTAGTAATGGGATAACTAATAAAAGAGGCACCAGTGAGCAATATCTGCTATTTGGTTTTTCATGCTCACTTGTGTCCCGTAGGACCCCGAGTACTTGATTCCTGTTCCTTGACTATTCGCACCATCCACATCCGGGAGGCCTTATGGACCCCTCTAAGCCAGAGCTTGATTCATTCTTATTTCTTCGGGCCACAATTAGTTTGGGGCTTTATTACTATCCTGTGCTTATGCCATGATTACTGCTTTATTTAAGATTGTGCGTGGAGCACCTGTACTGTTTTGGATCGCACCATGTTTTCGCGGTATCGACAAGCCCAGTCACACTTTCGGGTTCCTAGTCGTTTACAGCCGTCGTCGCAAAAACCTGGGTCCGTTTCGGAGCCGGACAACTTCGTTGCGGGTAGCTTATTGGGGTGGCCCCCTGAAATATTTCGGAATCCTGTGATCGCTTTGTCGTGAATGCCTCATTGGGTTTTGAGTTGGTTTTTCCGAGGTTGATCGAGTGTGTGTTGCAATTTGTGCACCCCCGCAGGGTAAATCTTTCTGAAAGCCGTGTCCACGGTTATGGACGACTTGGAGCACAGTTTCTCGATCATAGACAAGTCTAACTAAAGTACCGCTTTTAATTTGACTAAGTACCTGACTAGTAAATAGTGCAATACTCATGGAATGGTTAATAAAACTGCCAACGGATGGGGGTTGTTCGTCCGCTTCCTCGTTGGTAAGCGAGGAGAAGGATGGATCTATTAATTATACTGTTATAACTGTTGTTCTTAATTCACGGACATCCGTCTATCATTGGTTAGGCGGATGGTTAGCGAGTATCTCTAGACTTGTTAGTATTATCTTTTGCTGCAATTGCGTCACCCCAGGTTGTGTCCCCTTTAGAGGCATAAAGACTTGCTGAGTACCCCTAGGGTCTCACACGATAAATTGTTTGATTCAGATGAACATGTGTACTCGCAAGATCGATACTAGGTGGAGGAGACGGATGTGTTGGCAACGATCACTCGGTGTAGAGATTCTGGGAACGGGGATCCGTGAGATCTGTGGGCGGGATGTGTTTATTTATGTGGCATCTTATGCCGATTTGCTTCTTATCCGTACTCGGATCTTGTTTTCCGCTTCCGCCTGATACTCTGATGTTTGATGTATGAGGAGCTATCCTAAAATATTATCTCTATCTAGGATACTTGAATCTTGCCGTATGGCGTTGCGATATTTCTATTATTTTTAGATGGAATGGCTCTAAGGACTATTGTATGTGGCTTGCATACATACTCATTTGTGTATGTTGTTGATCCCTTCGCCTGCCGATTACGCCGCTCGTTCTCGTCCCGATGATCTGAAAGTGGTTAGGACCGCCGAAAGGTCTACCGTGAGTGGCTCCGGGCCCCACCGTACTATTTTAACCACTTTCGCTCATCCAGGCATGTAACTAAGAGCGTAGTTCACCGAGGTAGTTATAATTGGTATCAGAGCCATCCTGCCCTTCAGGGTCTCAGCCAAAATGGTCGTTGTCAGTCTAGCAAATATTTTTATAGTTATGTATACTAGGGAAAAACAAAACGTGAGAGTATGATTGCTTCCATTTTTCTTCTTAACCACCCACCCACCCTTTTCTGGTAAGGAAGTGTAACGTTTTCAATCCTCTTCTAAAAATTCAAACTAGGATTCACGTGTTCTGGGTTCCGTAGTACCATAGGTTGTGTGTGTGTGTGTGTGTGTGAATTCTTTGTCTATCTGTTGCATCCAAATGTTATCTCTATCTGCCTTTTGGTTATCAACTGTTGGTACACTCCATACCGACAGGCCTTTGTAAACCAACGCGATCTATCTGATTCGTTGTATACCGGTGCGATCTGTCTTAATCTTTGTTATCCGACGTTATCTTGTTTGGGGTGTTCGTTTCTGTAGTTACTAATCTTTAGGTTCATCTTAAGAAGAAGGTGTTGGGATATGTGTTTTACGAATTCATGTGCGGAGTAATGATTTGAGTACGGGATGGAGTCGCGACCATACCACTACTTTTATCATTCACTCTTGTATATTGAATTAGTAGAGTTAATAATCTTGATTCGTTAAGTGGTTTTGTGCATATAGTGGTATTTTAATGCCGAAATTTGCGGAAATTTTTTCTTTGTTAGTTTGTGTACCACACTCCTTGTTCAGTTGTGTGCGATATGCTTAATATCTTCTAGGTGCCTTGAACTTTGTGATATTTTAATATCATCTCAGTGAATTGTATCCTTTAATCTTGGTTAATTCCATTTTGGTACTATTTTGGATTATTATCATTCTCCATTATAGTACTGACTTGTGTTTGATATCAATCACAGGATGGCACCACCACGCCGTTCTGAGGAGGACATACCACCTGAACTGGGGGCTGCTTTGGCAAGTATTGCAAATGCCTTGGGCACTATGCAGCAGAATCAACAGCGCTTCGAAGAAAGTGTCAAGAGGAACGAGTTTGTCCCGCTACCTCCACCTCCCAAGCGAGGAGACGTCAAGAGTTTTCTCAAGTTCAACCCACGCCAATTTGAGGTGTCTGATCAGCCACTTGATGCGGATGATTGGCGGCGTGAAATATCAAGGTTGCTGATTACTGCGGATGTTCCTGAGCAAGAATGGGTCAAACGTGCCACTCACCTTCTGAAGGGAGATGCAACTCTGTGGTGGGAAAATTACCTCAAGGCAGACCTCTCTGGTTTTCAGCCTACTTGGGAGCAATTCACTGCGGCGTTCAAAGAGCAATATCTGTCAGAAATTGTCATGGAAAGGATGGAGGAAGTGTTTCTCAACCTCAAGCAGGGCAATGACAATGCCAATACCTATATCAGAAACTTCATGAACCTTTCTCGGTATGGTGGCGATGAGATCTCTGATGACAAGAAGAAGGAAAAGAGGTTTAGGCAAGGGCTCAATGCTTCAATCAAATATGCAATCACTCATGCAAGGCCGGGGTCTTTTCTGGAACTCCAACATACAGCTCTGCAGGAAGAAGCAAGTAGGCAAGTGTTTGAGGAGTCAAAGAAACACAGCCGCGATGCAGCAAGCTCTTCAGCTATGACAGCTCCTTCTAAGCGTCGTGTCTGGGTTCCTAACACCCCACCGTCGCTCCCGGCTCCACCAAGACCGTCAAGCTACGTGGCAAGGCCACCAAACTCCTTCACTGCGGCTCCCAGGGGCTACAACCACAACTACCCTGGAGCGCCTGGCGGAGTCCCTGGCTACGTTGCTCCACGTTCACCTGGTGCTTGTTACACTTGTGGAAACACTGGGCATCAACACTGGAATTGTCCAATGAAAAACAAAGCTCTTCCACCACCACCTCCGAGACCTGCGGCAAGCTCTTCTATGGTTCGTGCACCTCCACCTCGGGCTCTCAACATCAACACCAAGCCCGGGTCTACGGTTGCTCGTGCCAACTGTGTCAACGTCGCTCAAGTTGAGCATGCACCTGGAGTTGTCATGGGTATGCTTCCTGTTAACTCAGTTCCTACACGAGTTTTATTTAATTCTGGTGCTTCACATTCTTTCGTGTCATACAAGTTTGCGGAGAGTAATGGGTTACCTTCTGATGCTTTACCAACTCGCCTCATGGTGCAATCTCCTGGATCAAACATGAGGGCTTCTAAAATCAGCCATGACAATCAAATTGAGATTGGTGGCTCTTCGTTTCCGGCTTCCTTAATTATTCTGGGCAATTCTGACATTGATGTCATCTTGGGCATGTATTGGTTAACAGCAAATGCAGCTGTGATTGATTGTGCTGAACGTTCGGTTTCTCTAAAAATTCCTGAAGGCCATATAGTCTATTCTCCAAGTCTGACTCTTGCAATTCAGCTTTACTCTTTGGCGGCTCTGAATGAGGATGCTTTGGAAGGTATTCAGAGTGTTCCGGTAGTCTGTGAGTTCCCAGATGTTTTTCCTGAAGAGTTGCCAGGTATGCCTCCGGATCGTGAGGTTGAGTTTGTGATTGAACTTGAACCTGGTACCGCTCCTATCTCCAAGCGGCCTTATAAAATGAGTCCTGCTGAATTGGCTGAACTCAAGCGCCATCTTGATGAACAAGAGAAGTTGGGTTTCATTCAGCACAGTACTTCTTCTTGGGGTAGCCCAACCATCTTTGTGAAGAAGCGAGACAAGACTGATAGACTTTGTGTTGACTATCGGGCTCTCAATGCTAAAACTATCAAGAATAAATATCCCCTTCCGCGGATTAATGATCTCTTCGATCAGCTAGCTGGAGCTATGGTATTCTCTAAGCTTGATTTGAGAAGTGGGTATCATCAAATCAAGATTCGCAAGGAAGATGTTCCTAAAACAGCTTTCACCACCCGCTATGGTCTGTATGAGTACACGGTCATGTCTTTCGGTCTCACCAATGCACCTGCCACCTTCTCGAGGCTTATGAACTCGGTTTTCATGGAGTATCTTGATAAGTTCGTTGTGGTCTACCTGGATGACATTCTAGTCTATTCTAAGTCAAAAGAAGAACATGAAGAACACCTTCGGTGTGTCCTAAACAAGCTTCGTGAGAACCGCCTGTATGCAAAGTTCTCCAAGTGTGAATTCTGGCTGCCTCAAGTCACCTACCTTGGTCACGTCATCTCTGCCAAGGGCATTGCCATTAACCCAGACACTATTAAGACAATTGTTGATTGGCTTCCACCCATAAATGTCAAAGAAGTCTGGAGTTTCCTTGGTTTGGCCAGTTACTGCCGTCGCTTCGTTCAAAACTTCTCGAAGATTGCAAAGCCTCTTACCGATCTCCTCAAGAAAGGCAAGAAATACCTTTGGACTCCTGCATGTCAAGCAAGCTTTGAAACACTCTAAGAGAAGCTCACTTCCACACCAGTCTTGGTTCCTCCAGATACATCAAAGTCTTTCCAGATATTCTGTGACGCCTCATTGCAAGGATTGGGTGCGGTCCTTATGCAAGAAAAACAAGTTGTTGCTTATGCCTCTCGACAGTTGAAGACGCATGAGATCAACTATCCTACACATGACCTCGAACTCACAGCAGTGGTCTTTGCTTTGAAAGTATGGAGACATTACTTGTTTGGCAACCGTTGTGAAATCTTTTCTGATCACAAGAGTCTGAAGTATATATTCACACAGCCGGATCTCAACCTTCGTCAGAGGAGGTGGATTGAAGCAATCAATGATTTCGATTTGACCATCAACTACACTCCGGGCAAAGCCAATGTCATGGCCGATGCTCTCAGCCGAAAAGCTTATGTCAACAACCTCATGGTGGAAGAACAACAACCTCTCTTGTGCGAGGAATTCCGCAAGCTCAACCTTGAAATTGTGGATCGAGGGTATCTTCTGAACCTTCTGGCAACCCCACTCTTGGAAGAAAAAGTCCGCTCCATTCAACTTGGTGATCCTTACACTAAAAAGATCATCTCCAACATTCAGCTTCCGAAGTATGAGTCCTTCCACATCGACGACCAAGGCACTCTTTTCTTTGAACACCGGATGTTTGTTCCGAACTACCCGGGTTTAAGAGAGCAAGTTCTCAAGGAGGCGCATGATTCTGTTCTTTCTATCCACCCTGGCAGCACTAAGATGTACATGGACTTGAAAACACAATATTGGTGGCCTGGGTTGAAACGATATTGTGCCAAGTATGTCTCGGAGTGTGATGTCTGCCGCAGAGTTAAAGCTGTCCATCAGAAACCTTCCGGTCTTCTACAGCCATTGAAGCCTCCGGAATGGAAATGGGAGAAAGTAGAGATGGACTTCATCACTGGTTTTCCAAGGTTGCAGAAGGGCAGCAATGCAATCTTTGTTGTCATCGACAGGCTTTCTAAAGTAGCTCACTTCTTTCCCGTCAAGGAAATAATTTCTGCAATTCAATTGGCTGAGCTCTATATCAACAGAATTGTCTCTCTGTATGGAGTTCCTCTTGAAATCAGTTCAGAACGGGGAAACATCTTCACTTCCAAGTTCTGGGGAAGTTTCCAAAATGCTTTGGGAACAAAATTGAACTTCAGCACAGCTTACCACCCTCAGTCGCAAGGACAAGTTGAAAGGATCAATCAGATTCTGGAAGATATGCTCCGTGCTTGGGTTATCTCTTTCGGCATGAAGTGGGAAGAATGCCTTCCTTATGCTGAATTCTCTTACAACAACAGCTTCCAGAAAAGTCTAAAGATGGCACCAATTGAGGCTCTTTATGGTCGCAAATGCAGAACTCCGATTGGTTGGTCGGGCGCAGGTGAAAGAATATTGTTTGGCCCCGACATTGTAACTCAAGCGGAGGAGAAGGTTCACATCATTCTTGAAAACCTGAAGATTGCTCAAAGTCGCCAGAAGAGAAATTATGACAGAAAGCACATGGACATGGAGTATGTCCCTGGTGATCTCGTTTACCTTCGTGTCACTCCCATGAGAGGCACGCACCGCTTTGGTATCAAAAGAAAGCTGGCTCCTAGATACATCGGTCCTTTCAAAATTCGTGGAAGAAGAGGAGAAGTTGCTTATGCTCTTGAGCTCCCTGAAAAACTCAAGGTCCATGATGTTTTCCATATCTCTCAACTCAAGAAGTGCTTCAAGGATCCCGGCAGGACCGTGGACCATGAACTCATCAATCTCCAAGAAGATCTGTCTTATCTAGAACACCCCATAAAAATTCTGGAAGTCGTAGAAAGAAGGACTCGCAACAAGTCCATCAAGTTCTGCAAGGTGCAGTGGTCGCACCATTCCGTTGATGAAGCCACTTGGGAACGCGAGGATGAGCTCAGTGCCAAGTATCCTACCCTCTTCGTGTCTTCTTCTTCTTCCTAGAATCTCGGGGCGAGATTCCTGTTTAGTGGGGGAGAGTTCTAGCATCCCAATTGTCTAACAATTGTAATGCTACTTGGTCTAGTAATATAATGGCTACTTCCTACATATAATTGTTGTATCATAATTATATCATGCTCATGTCATCATGCCACCTTGCATTTGAGCATCATATAAAACATTTTCCCTCTTTGGTTCTTCTCTCATATGCACTATTAGTTGTATTTGGCTCTTGATATATTGTATTTGAATCTTGATAAATGCTTGATTCCCAAGTTGAGTTGGGGGCATATCTTTTATTCCACTCCACCACCTTTCTTGGTCACCACCTTATAATTCCACCATCCTTATTTACCTATGAGTTTTTATTTTATTTTGCCATTTAATCTAGCTCATGTGGGTTGGGATGGATCCAACTCTTTTTCCTTTAGCTTGGCCTTACTCCATATTTTGGGATGCATGTGTATAATGCCATGTTACATTATTATTGTTTTCACAAGAATAAAACATGGCATTTAATGTCCATGCATGGGCCATGCAAATCTCCACAATTCCAACCTTTGGTTTTTACTTGGATTTGTGAGTGGAGCTTGGTCCTTTGGGATTCTTTTCTTGTAGATCTATGGCTCTTGCTAAACCTCATAATCTTGATCATGCACTTGATCATGCTTCAACAAAACCACCTCTCCATTCCTTTTCACTTCTTGGCTTGATCTTGCATATGACCATGTTAAAAACCCCTTAACATTTGTTATCTCACTCTCTCTTCAAACCCTAACATTCTAACCCCTCTCTCTAACCCTAGCTCTAGTCTAAACCCTAACCCCTTACCCTAACACTCATCTCACCACCTTCTCTCACACAGCCGTGGCACATTCCTCTCTCTCTGCAAGCATGGGCCCACCTAGCCTCTCTACCCATGCGAGCTACCTCACCCTATAACCTAAACCTAGCCGAGCCCCTTTGCTCTATCACTCGATCCTCCCTCTCTCTGTTTCACTCTCTCTTGCTGCCAGCCCGGCTCCACCCGACCTCACCGGCGCCCCTGACCCAGCTACCGACGCTGCAGCCCCACCTGACGGCGCCCTAGCCCGCTACACCCCCACCTGCCCGAGAGAGAAGAAGAAAAAGGTGGTATCACCTTTACCACCCCGAGCTACCCCCGTGCGCACGCCTCCTTCCCTCCTTATCCACCTCCTCTCCTGCGCCTCTCCCAGATCCCTAGATCCCCAGATCCCCAGGGCCTCGCCCTTCTCCTCTCCAACCCCGCGCTCCGCTTCTTCTCCAACGCCGGCCGCCACTCTCGGCCGCGTCTGCCACCTGCAGATCGAGGAAGCGCGCGTGTTGCCGCGGTTGCTGAGGAAGCCCAGCGGGAACCTCTGCTTCGCTCCGTGCACAACAACAACGAGGAGGAGATCCAGGACCACCAGAACCACCGCCGCTCCGCCGCAAACCCTAGCTCTGGTCCGCCAGCTCCGTCGACGATCTGCCGCGCCTCTCTCCGTTCCACCACCACCGACGCCCCCACGGTGAGCGCCCGGTCCTCCCAGACATCTCCCCTCGCCGATCTGCGCCCTAGTCGCGCCGCGCGAATCACCGAACACTCTCTGTGCACCGCACTCGCGCTCGCCACCCTGAAGTTGCGCTGCAGATGCTACACCTGGCGGCGCAGCAGAAACACAGCATCAACCCCCCTTAGCCGCAGTGGCCGCCGCCTCCGCGCGCGTGCCCAGGTCCCCGGTTCGAGCCCCGCTGTGCTGCGCCAAGCCGCGCGTCTGTCAGATCGACAGACAGCGCGAGAAGATCCACAGTAGCCGCCGCGCGCTTTGCATTTACCCCCCACACTCTTTTTGCCTCAACCCGCGCTCCACCGGCCCCACCAGACAGTCTCCCGTGGTGTTTTCGCAAAAAGGCACCCCGGTTTTCGTAAACCTCAACCCGTGCTTCAGCACGTCCCCACCTGTCAGCCTCTGCGGGTCCAGCCACTGGCACATGGGCCATAATCCGCTGGCCCACCTGGCAGTCACATAGGCTAGGTAAACCGCGGTGTAAAAAGTTTTCTGCGCGCTGCGTCGCCCAGTTAGCGTCGGCCCACCCGTCAGTGACTTGGGCTAGATCTGGCAGGGTGTAAAAAGTCATGACGATTTTCTGTTTAAATAAAATAATTTCAGTAAATGTTTAAATACAAATACAAATCTGTTTTTAAATAACTTTTAAATTATAAATCCAAATAATACAAATGATATATGTTTTTAAATCAGAAAAATGTGAGGAATTCAAATATGCTATTCAAAATAATGTTTGATCACTTTAAATTTTCGAGATGATTAAAATTACAATAAAATGTCCTTTTCTTAATAAATTAATAACTTTAATTCTAAAACTCCAAATTCGACAAATAATATGTCTAAATCGATCAGCGTGACGACCCGTTCTATCTGTGCACTCTTTGTTCTGAATTGAAGCATGCATCATGCCATATTTAAAAATCTGAACTGTTTATGGCAATAAAACTTGACTAAACAAATAATAAAATGCTTTATTCTTGTACCCCACACCTCACCATGCCATGCTACTTTAAAGCCATGTAAATTGTGCATCATTCATCATGGCATGCTTGTTTTCTTGTCGCATTTTAATTCATATGCTTGTGCACTTTATTTATGTTGGCCCTTGTTTGTTTGGTTCTTCTTCGAATAGATGCCCAGCAGGAGAATTACCAGGAATCACAGGAGTTCTACCCAGATCCATCTCTCGCTTCAACTGAGCTGCCAGGCAAGCACTACCACATGCTTGTATACATATAGTACCTATTGCCTCTATCTTATTCTTGCATCATTGAGTCGCGATTGCATTAAATTGAATCCCAAGTACTGCATAGCCTTTACTTTTAAACCCCACCGAAGTTTGTTCCTCCATCCCATGAGCCATTACTACAGGAGTTGTTTGAGCCATGCGAGTCGTAGAAAAGTATGTGTAGGGTATGTGAGTGTCTGATGGATAACAAGGTACCTAAACAACTTAACCTGAGTAGTAATGGGATAACTAATAAAAGAGGCACCAGTGAGCAATATCTGCTATTTGGTTTTTCATGCTCACTTGTGTCCCGTAGGACCCCGAGTACTTGATTCCTGTTCCTTGACTATTCGCACCATCCACATCCGGGAGGCCTTATGGACCCCTCTAAGCCAGAGCTTGATTCATTCTTATTTCTTCGGGCCACAATTAGTTTGGGGCTTTATTACTATCCTGTACTTATGCCATGATTACTGCTTTATTTAAGATTGTGCGTGGAGCACCTGTACTGTTTTGGATCGCACCACGTTTTCGCGGTATCGACAAGCCCAGTCACACTTTCGGGTTCCTAGTCGTTTACAGCCGTCGTCGCAAACCCTGGGTCCGTTTCGGAGCCGGCCAACTTCGTTGCGGGTAGCTTATTGGGGTGGCCCCCTGAAATATTTCGGAATCCTGTGATCGCTTTGTCGTGAATGCCTCGTTGGGTTTTGAGTTGGTTCTTCCGAGGTTGATCGAGTGTGTGTTGCAATTTGTGCACCCCCGCAGGGTAAATCTTTCTGAAAGCCGTGTCCACGGTTATGGACGACTTGGAGCACAGTTTCTCGATCATAGACAAGTCTAACTAAAGTACCGCTTTTAATTTGACTAAGTACCTGACTAGTAAATAGTGCAATACTCATGGAATGGTTAATAAAACTGCCAACGGATGGGGGTTGTTCGTCCGCTTCCTCGTTGGTAAGCGAGGAGAAGGATGGATCTATTAATTATACTGTTATAACTGTTGTTCTTAATTCACGGACATCCGTCTATCATTGGTTAGGCGGATGGTTAGCGAGTATCTCTAGACTTGTTAGTTATTATCTTTTGCTGCAATTGCGTCACCCCATGTTGTGTCCCCTTTAGAGGCATAAAGACTTGCTGAGTACCCCTAGGGTCTCACACGATAAATTGTTTGATTCAGATGAACAAGTGTACTCGCAAGATCGATACTAGGTGGAGGAGACGGATGATGTTGGCAACGATCACTCGGTGTAGAGATTCCGGAAACGGGGATCCGTGAGATCTGTGGGCGGGATGTGTTTATTTATGTGGCATCTTATGCCGATTTGCTTCTTATCCGTACTCGGATCTTGTTTTCCGCTTCCGCCTGATACTCTGATGTTTGATGTATGAGGAGCTATCCTAAAATATTATCTCTATCTAGGATATTTGAATCTTGTCGTATGACGTTGCGATATTTCTATTACTTTTAGATGGAATGGCTCTGAGGACTGTTGTATGTGGCTTGCATACATACTCATTTGTGTATGTAGTTGATCCTTTCGCCTGCCGATTACGCCGCTCGTTCTCGTCCCGATGATCTGAAAGTGGTTAGGACCGCCGAAAGGTCTACCGTGAGTGGCCCCGGGCCCCACCATATTATTTTAACCACTTTCGCTCATCTAGGCATGTAACTAAGAGCGTAATTTACCGAGGTAGTTATAAGTTTTTCCCGTCTAGCCATCAGACTGCATATAGTGTTGATCATCTGACTGGTTTCTTTTTGTAATCTTTGCCGACTAGTCTGAGATGATTTTTCTTCTTTACATAGCCAAAGGTCATAGGGTTACAGAGTTCAGTAGGAAGTTATACTACTTGCTGTAAAGGTACCACTCTTTGTTTTACACCCATCTACTAGAATAATTTGTAGTCTGTCTGTTCTAGTTCTAGCATCTCTGCAGTACGGGCTACAATGATCTTTGTATGTTGGTTAGCAGTATGCCAGGTTATTGCTTACTTGACCAAGAGTGCTTCCTGGAAGTTCTCACTGATGCATCAGGTAACTGCGTACTGGATCAGAGGAAACTAGTAAAGTGCAATTGGAGTTGAGTTGAGTTGAGTTGACTGCTCACATGAGTTGCCCCATTGTTTCTAGTCTACTGGCAACTAGTGACCTCGTAGTCTTGTCGTGTGTACTCTGCAACAGACCGACATGATTCTGAAGTCGTCCTCGGATTATTGACTCCTTTTCTAGCAAACGGACGACATGAATGAGCCTATATCACCTTGTTCAATTCCACATTCTTTTTTGACGAAAAGCAGCAATAGTGTTGATTTAATTAACGTAGCAGGATAGTACAAATGACTCACAAAAGGAAAAGAGAAAGCTGCTATATACACCCAAGTTTTCAGTACTCCCTCCGGCCCATATTATTGTTCTCAACTTTATCTAGATTCGAATGTACCTAGTTAATGATTTAGACTAGATTCATCCGAATCTAGACAAAGTTGACAACAATAATATGGAGCGGGGGGAGTATGATTTTTGTCCGACTCCTTTTATCAAACCTTCATGGATGGCTTTGGCAAGTTTCTTCCTTCTAGTGTTGTACGCATGCTTCAGTGATAAAAGAATCATAGCAACATAGCGTGAGGTTCCATAGGTTGATGAGCCTGATCAGTCGTGCAAACTATTTACTACAGCCATCTTAGAGCAAGAGATATCATCATATTGTTATCAGACAGAAAATTGAGTTACACACATCGGTTTCGAAAGGAAAAATGAAGGGGAGACAATGGTTCAACCACCCTAAGAAATAATAGGTTACAACTCAACGGCAACAACACACCTATGCAGAATAAAAAAATACATAATGCTCGACTTTAGGAGTGTATAGCATAAAACCATCACTTTTCGCGTTAAATTTTGAAAACCACCACTATTCGTTTGAATCGCAAAAAACCACCACCTTTTGTCCGATTTATTGCAATGTGCGCTAAACAGCGATTCACGTCGAATTGACACCAGATCCGACAGGTTGTGCCACTTGGCGGACGGCGCTCGGACACGCCCGTCTGTTGCCGTTAACGGTAGGAAGTGGGACCCACCTAGCTTGGTCGGACAAAACGGCTAGGGTTTCAGTTAGCTCGTGAGCCACCCGCATCTTGACCCCCTCCATGACATCGGCTACTCCCGTCGGCGGCGACGTCGGCGGCGGCGACGTCGGCGGCGGCGACGACCCTCTCTTGGATGGTTACGGCGACCCGAATAGAGGAAGCGGGTACGATTCATCGGGCGGTGGAGCTGCGCGGTCGCCAGCTCACCTTACGGCAGCGGCTCTAGCGCGAGCTGTCGTGGCCTCGCCGGCGAAGACCAGCCACCGTTGGGAGTCATCTCTGGGCGGCGTCGAGTAAGTTCCCGCTTTTCCTTCTCTGCAACCACATACATCTAGCAGTTTTCCTGTCTCTGAAATTTGACAGCCACACTTAATAGTCTGACCGTAGTGTAAATTAGTTGGAATCTTAGTTTGACTGTAGCTAAATTAACACTTGTTAACACCTGTTAGCTTGTTAACTTGTAGTTTACTGAATTATATTTTGTTTCAAAATTCAGTTTGGATGATGACATTTGGGATATAAGGTTTAATTTCCCTGGTGAAGACAATTTAGAGAGGACCTTGTGCTCCTCTGATGTTACTGTCATGAATCTTAGAGCCTTGATTCAAGATCATGGTTATGATTACCAAGATGAAATTTATTATGTTAGAGAGAAGGGAAAAGGAGTTGAAGGAATGGAGGCAGTCAGCAACATGCACAAGGTGAAGAAGATAATGGAATTATTTGAGCACAAGAAGGTGCTAGAGTTGACAGTGATTAAGACAAATACATCATTTCATGTTGGATTAAACCAGGATTCGATGGAAGCTGAGCTGCAAAGCAATGATTTAGTGCTCTTCTGTGTTGACAATGATGGTGTGACTCATATTAGTGATGAGGAAGATGAAAGCATGTACCCTGTTGCAATTGATTTCTCAAATGTGCTTTTCATTGGGACTCAACAAAGCTGCAACATGGACAAGGGGAAGAATCATGTGACTGAATTTTCATTACCAGTAGAAGTGCTTGATGATTCAGATGATGACTTTTTTGTTTAAACCCTGTCAATTCAACCCTGAAGATCATAATAGAGGAGTAGCAGAGGAGCTAGAACTTATTCAAAAATTGAAGAGGCAAAGGATAGAGAGGGGAGAAGAAGATCCAGAAGATGTGATGATTAAGGACATGCTTAGGCAGCAGAAAAAGCAGAGAGCAGATCCTGACATGCACATTGAAGGTGACACAGAGGTGGAAGAGGTATTTACAGAAGATGGTGAGTCTGAAAGTGAACAAGAAGAACATGAATTTGATTTTTTGCCAGAGAAGGTAGTTCCAATGAGGTCAGGGCCTACTAGCAGGTCACATTATGAGCCAGACCCAACAATTCCAGAATTTTTTCTGCCATCAGATGATGAGGAGGTCTGTGATGATGAACTGGCCTCTAGTGATGATGATGGATATGTCAAGAAGTTCTGCTTATCAACTGGATGTAAGAGAAAGCTTGTGAAGAGTAAGAATAGGATTTGGTATGATGAGGTGAGGGAAAATGCACATGAGCAGTTTGCTCTGCAACTGTGCTTCCAAGATGTTTATCAGTTTAGAAATGCTCTTAGGAATTTTCATGTAGCTCAGCTAAGGAACTTTGCATACCACAGAAACAATAAAGGCAGAATTATTGCATGGTGTAGTGAAAATGTAGCTTTTCTAGACGCTGGTAGACCTGCCAAGGAATACAAAGGTTGTCCCTTTTTCATTTCAGCTTCTAATATTGCCCATGAGAAGACTTTCTATATTAGAAAGTTCCAAAGCTTGCACACATGTATTCCTCATGGAGAGAAAACCAAGGTGACAATTGATTGGTTGGCTTTGCAGTCTGAGCAGGCAGTTAGAGTAGATCCTAACACTTGTGTGGACACACTAATTGACAATGCAAAGCAAAAATTTGGAGTAGAGGTGCCAAGGAGCAAGGCCTATATGGCAAGGATAAAAGCATTTATAGTAGTCATGGGTGATCAGAAGAAACAGTACACAAGGTTGAGGGACTACCTACAAGCAATTCTAGAAACAAATCCAGGAAGTAGATGCATTGTTACAACTAAGGAGCTTGTGGAGCATCCTAGTCCCAATCCCAGATTTCATGGTTTGTTCATCTGCTTGAATGCTTCCAAGGAAGGTTTTTTAAATGCGTGCAGGCCATTTATAGGTAATTGTAGGTCCATTGTACTGCATTTTTCTTATTGTGTTGCATTGCACAAATTATTAGTGATTATTCATGTCATTTTCATTAGGTTTGGATGGTTGTCAAACTGACCACTGGCCAACAAATCCTAGCTGCAACTGGGAGAGATGGCAACAATAATATTTTCCCAATTGCTTATGGTGTTGTGGACAAAGAGGATAAAGCTAGCTGGATGTGGTTTCTCACCCAGCTGAGATATTGCATAGGAGAGATTGGGAAATTTGGCAGATATACTTTCATCTTTGATAGGCTGAAGGTTAGAGAAATTCTGTTCTATTTTCCTTGTCTATGAATACATATATTGTTAGTGTATCTGACTTACACATTCTTTTATATGGTAGGGTTTGCTCATAGAAATTTCTAAGGTGTTCCCAAATTCTCCACAGAGATTCTATTTGAGGCATATCTATGCAAACTTTAAATCAGCTGGGTTCAGAGGAGAAGAGCTAAAAAACTCATATTTGATGCAAGTTATGCATATACCAAGTTTGGGTATGATAAAGCAATGGAAGGTCTCAAGCAAGAATGTGAGGAAGCTTACAATTGGATTATGCAAATTCCAGTTGAAGCATGGTGCGGGCATGCTTTTGATACTAATTGCAAGACTGATCTGGTAGTGAACAATCTTAGTGAAGTGTTCAACAAGCAGATATTGGATGTGAGGGGTAAACCTATAAAGACAATGCTTGATGGAATCAAAGACAAGCTAATGGTGAAGTACAGTCGTGTTAGGAGGAAAGCAGAGACCACAAGGTGGGATATTACTCCATTCTATGTTGAGAAGCTTGAGCAAGCAAAAACACATGCTAGAGAATGCAGAGCACAGAATGCTGACATAGGCCCGTGGCAAGTTAGCACTAAGGGGACAGAAATACATGCAGTTGACTTAAGGAACAGAACTTGTGGATGCAAAGCATGGGATCTCACTGACATCCCGTGCAACAATGCCTGCTCTGTCATCACCAAGATCAGTCAGCATCCTGAAGATTATGTACATGAGTTCTTAAAAAAACTATGTACAAAGAGGCCTTCAAGCATGTTATATACCCTGTCCCTGGTCCTGATGAATGGTCAAAGACAAATACCAGGGATATAGATCCACCTGTTTTCAGAGACAAGCTGGTAGGAAGCAGACAGTTAGGAAAAATGGTGTTCTTGATGTGCCAGCACCTAGGGATACCTCAAGGATGGCTAGCATTTCTTACAACAACTGCAAATTAGTTGGACATAGGTATACCACATGTACATCACAGATGAGGCCAAAATTACTTCTTAGAAAATCTGGGCATACAGTAAGTATTCTTTATCTGTATTTTTTGTTCTATACAAATGCACCAATGCTTGCATATTAACTTTACCTGCACAATTTCTTTTGCCTAGGCAAGCAAGGGTAACAGCACTGGTGATGCATCCAGTTCTAGAACTGCTGCACCACCACCTCCACATACAAGGCATGCCCATGCTGCATCACCAGCTCCTGGAAGGGCAACATCATGTGCATCAGCAGCTCCTGGAAGGGCAACATCATCTACATCACCTTTGTCTACACCCAGAAGGGTTGCAGCATCAGGGAGTACTCCAGCATCAGGTGTAGAGCCAATGACAAGTTCTAGGGCACCAAAACCAACAAGTAGGATGAGGGACTACCTAAATGCAGGGAAGCACAACAGCTACAAAAAGTGAATTTGATGTTTATGCATGCTACTATGTTTATGTAAGACTTTGATGTTGTTCTTGTAGTACTCTATTTAAGTCTGCTCTTGTAAAACTATGATGTTGCTCCTTTAAAACTTTGATGTTGCTCTTGTCAGACAATATTTATGTGTGCTAGTGTTACTTCTAAAACAATAGATATGGTTGACATGCTACTTCTAAAATAATAGATAGGGTTTGTCGAGACCCGACAACATTTATGTGCAACTTCTAAAATAATAGATAGGATTTGTCGAGACCCTCGACAACATTTAAGTGCTACTACTAAAATAATAGGGGTCTCGACAACATTGACATGCTACTTATAAAACATTAGATAGGGTTGAAATGCTACTTCTAAAATAATAGATAGGGTTTGTCGAGACCCGACAATATTTATGTGCTACTTCTAAAATAACAGATAGGGTTTGTTGAGACCCTCGACAACATTTAAGTGCTACTACTAAAATAATAGATAGGGTTGTCGAGACCCCTGAGTCTCGACAACATTGACATGCTACTTATAAAACATTAGATAGGATTGACATGCTACTTCTAAAATAATAGATAGGGTTTGTTGAGACCCGACAACATTTATGTGCTACTTCTAAAATAATAGATTGGGTTTGTCGAGACCCTCGACAACATTTAAGTGCTACTACTAAAATAATAGATAGGGTTGGGTCTCGACAACATTGATATGCTACTTATAAAACATTAGATAGGGTTGACATGCTACTTCTAAAACAATAGATAGGGTTTGTCGAGACCCGACAACATTTATGTGCTACTTCTAAAATAATAGATAGAGTTTGTCGAGACCATCGACAACATTTAAGTACTACTACTAAAATAATAGATAGGGCTGTCGAGACCCCTGGGGTCTCGACAACATTGACATGCTACTTATAAAACAATAGATATGATAAACTAACATCATTTCTACAACAACACACAACTCTTTTAACACAAATAGTTCTTACACTAGTTCCATCAACACACAAAGCACAAGTTCTCACCCAGAGGAGTTCTTACACAATGGTCTTAAACAAATAGTTCATACAATACTTCAGGATGGATAAACTAACATTACACAAACACAATTACTCCTCACAAATGTCTTTGACCTTCTTCACCTTATCCTTCAGAGCTGAACTTGCTTGAAAGAGGTCATATAACAGGTATTCAACCTTCTTTTTTTCTTCCTTCAGAACAGTCTTTTCAGCTTCACTCTGCTCACTCTTGCCCTTCATGACATCTGCATGTGTTCTTAGTAGGTTCTTCAGTTCTTCCACAGCTTTCTTCAGGACCTCCACTTCATTCTTTAGAGCTGCTGCACAGTTTCTGGCATCAACCAGCTGCCTATCAGTTTCTTTGGCAGCCTTTGTTTATTCCTGATATTTCTTGTAATTGGCCTCAAGCACCTTCCTCTCTGATGCATCCATGAACTTCTTGACATCATCCAACAAAGTGTTGTGCTTCTTCTCTATCTTCTGCTTCTCATCAGACAATTGCTTAACCAAAAGGCAATTCTCATAATTGTCATTGATTCTGCCAGTATGGGCTTCTTCATACATACCCCAAAGTTTGCTTAGTGCATTCTTTAGAGTATCTGTCCACTCTTCATGATCTATCCATGATTGAAATCCACAGTTCATGACTTCCTAAAATGCATAAAAAACATGAACTAAGTCAATGAATAGAAGCAGTACAGTACACTAAACAGTAAACATTTTTATTCAGTTAATGAAAAGAAACCTTGTGCTCATGCATGACTATTGTTTGAGTTAAGGGAGCACTGCAATTTCTTTTATTAAGTTAAGGAAGTAGTTCACTACACTAAACAGTAAACATTTTTTTCCAGAAAGAATGCCAATTCTACTGCACGGGACAGTAAGAAAGTACTGCAATGTATATGTCTGTGCCATGCTAACTTTACTTTTGTGCTAGTGGACAGTAATAAAGCACTGAAATTACTGAACTTTTCTGCTAATCACTCCTAATATCTGTTTGTGCCATGCTAACCTTACTTACACAATATCAGAGGGAGTCAAGCTTGTAGATTAGGTAGAACTTACATTGCCAATCTGACACATGTAGAACCTACGTCCTGTGTTCGACCCTTCGAAAGCAACACATTTCTATGGCACCAAACCGTGGCCGCGACACACCTCCTGGCACCCCTCCCCTTGAAACTTTGGGTCCACGCACGTATCAGGGGCGTAGTCAATTGGGGGCAAACTCCCAATCCAATGAGAAATGCAAAATAAATCGGCTTCAATCTAGGTAAATCGAGGCGAATCCCAAATTTTGAATCAAACCCTAACCCTAGGATTTGGGGAACTTACATCTAGCACAGAAGGGCCGGAAGATTCGTTGTCATTCCCACGGTGGCTGTCGGAGTGCGCTGGTGGCCCGGCCGCAATGGCGGAGCGGCGGCGTCGGCGCTACGGCGGCTCCTGCGACGGCGGATCCTGGGCTGAACGGCGCGTTCGGGTGTGGTTGTGACCATCTGAACCCTAGTCGTTTTGTCCAACTGAGCCAGGTGGGTCCCACTTCCCTCCGTTAACGGCACCAGACGGGCGTGTCCGAGCGCCGTCTGGTGGGTGGGCCCAACCTGTCAGATCTGGTGTCAATTGGCTGCTTAGCGCACATTGCAACAAATCAGACAAAAAGTGGTGGTTTTTTGCGATTCAAATGAATAGTGGTGGTTTTTTCGAAATTTAACATGAAAAGTGGTGGTTTTATGCTAAACACTCCGACTTTAGAGATCTCGAATGGTCGACCATAGCAGTGAAGGCCATTGGCTTCCGTCATCATCTAGCCAAGCAAGGAGGGGCCTTGAACTTGTCCATCTGGTTGCCGAACCTCTCAAAGAGAGGGAGAGATGCCGCACGGGAACACGGTGGTCGCTAACCCAGCTTGAGATGAAGGCTTCAGCCCATTCCGTGGCATGGCCAAAACGAGGCCACATAGGCCGACAACACCTTCGATCACCACCAACTCCCATACATCCCTCCAATCGGTGGCAACTCAAATATTGAGGCCCCAACGGGCGAGTGACGGGTGGCGTCACCCTCGTCCGATCCCAAGAGGGAGTCCGCACGCACGCACGCAGTTCATCCAGTGGAGGATTCGGTTCCACATTCTCAAAGCATATTGAAGCTCCATGTATCTAGCTGGAAGCTCCAACTTCTTTGAAACCGAGTAAAAGTTGCTATTTTATTAATTAAGAAGAAGAGATTTGCCACAAAAAATCGATACAACCATGACCAAACCCACACAAACACCAACACACTATGCCCAAACACATCGACAATATAGTGGACGACAAACTCTTCGAGACCAGCTGGCCTCCTAGCCATGTCGGATAGAAGACGTCGTGGGTACTATGGGAGGATGGAATCTCCCAATTTTTCAAAATACTACTTTGAGGTGTTTGGCTTTAGCAAAAACTACAGTTTTACTAGCAGAACGCCCGTGCGTTGCTACGGACCAAGGTATTGTGTCTGCGAAAGCTCACGAGAATATCATTTTGTTTAAATGTATCATGTAAAAAATAAATGTTTGTTTGATGTAAAATTCAGATACACCGTAAAATTCAGCTAAATGTATAATTGTAAATGTAAAGTATTGATAATTTTTGTGAATACACCTGACACGAACAAGCACGACAATATCAATAATCTAAAGTTGGAGATTGATTCCATAAATCAACAAACTGAAACTAAGTAAAATAATTATCAACACTGAAAAACCAAACAGTGAACCGTGGAAATAAAATTGCTTTAGCAATTGCACACATCACAAGATTCTTCTGTTGTCTCATCACATACAATTCAACAAACATAAAATTCTAGCCCAATTTAGTTGCATAGATGTTTCACAAGGACCGCTCCATCATGTCCTAATAAAATATCCTAATACTCTAGTGTTATTTACATTGCTAATGGAAGGATACGAATGTACTGGTTCACTGAAATTACTAAATGACTACTCACTTGACGGACACCCATTGCGACTTGTTGTCGATCTGCAGCACGATGGACTTGCTGCTGAGCTACTCAGTAATAACCTTGAGTTAATAAGAAGCTATGGAGAGAGAGAGATCTCGCAGCAACACAATTGGGAGGTCGCAAACTCCTCGGATGTTGAACTCCCTCCGGGTTTGACAACGAACTACCGAGGTTAAATTCTTTCCCAGGGACAGAGCAGCAAAATCACACTAAGGTTTTTACTTGACATACCCCTGTTTCCAAATACATGTTTAGTAACACTCCACGATTGTTTGTGATCTTGCCAAGCAATCTTCCCGTCCTCATTGTTAGCCACTTCTGGCATGCTAAACTTGCAATGCAATCTTTCTGTCGTCTGGTGTCTTACTGCAGTGTAGTTCATTGTCCAAGCGATGTCACATACTCGTTTCCGTAAGTGATGAATATGTAAAATTAAGCAGTTCAATCCAAGTTCGATCAATAGAAAAATAATAATGGAAGAATACAAATAATCACAACTGTATTTTTGATGGTTAGACATTGAAGTTTTTACTACAAGAGGTGGTTAGTTGTTGCACGCAAAAACCAAAATGATCCTTATTACGTGACATGTTCTCAAGTTTCAGCTAACATATTGTAACACCCTCAAATCGGCCCTATGCAAGTTTTAGCCCTTTCCGCTAAACCCGCATAGAAACGATT
This sequence comes from Avena eriantha, assembly GCA_910589775.1. Lineage (NCBI taxonomy): Eukaryota > Viridiplantae > Streptophyta > Magnoliopsida > Poales > Poaceae > Avena > Avena eriantha. The sequence goes on from OU342740.1 coordinate 381,030,947, forward strand.
CAAGGACGCTCACCAGGCACTTTCGTGCGGGTGGAAAACGAAGTAATACCATTACACAACAGTCCTCGATGGGACCCACAGAACAGATATATATACAACACGACTCCACGAGTCAAGAATACAGATATACAATACAAAGATCCAAATCACCTTGAAATCGATAGGGCGTCCAACTACGGACAAAATGCAAATGGGGCTAAGAGCCCTGAAGAATAATCAATGGCGTCCATAACCCTACCCAGGCCAAGCCGGAAGGGTAACCCTGCTAACGACGACGATCTCAAACCTGCTAAAACAAAAGGGGTGCCGACAAAGGGCAAAGGAAAAAGAGGAGCGTCAGTACTGAGGCAAGTACACGGCGAGGCTAGAATTCGGCGGCTCTCGCCTACATAGGTATGGTGGGCTGAAGCGGCAGCGCAGAGGCACTAGACAACCTATAGAGACTCAATTAAACTGGCGATTATCAGATAGGGATAAGAAAGACCTAATCGGATCCAACCTGAAGCTAACACCAAACAAACCCATCCTGGTATTTTCCCCCTCGAGACCAAACGAGGAAGTCGGACCAAGGAACTCACACAGTTGGTAGTTTTACTCATTCCGTTATAGTTGCAGCAATTACTAATCAAATAAAGATAGCATGAGTCATCCTGAAGCATAAGTAGTGGGCAGTTTTAATCACCATTCCGTTGTAGTTGGATCAATTACTAGTCAGATATAATTGTCCTGAGGAATCCCAAAACCCAGCAGTGGTTGGCACTTTTATCACATTCCATTGGAGTTGCAATACTTACTAGGCATATAACATGTCACAAAACCCAGATCCACCAGCCGTTGGTATTTTTAATATCCATTCCATTATACTTGAGTTGATTACTAGTCACATATTAAGTCAAATTTATAGCACTACTTTAGTTATGCTTGTCTATGATCGAGATATTGTGCTCCAAGTCGTCCATAACTGCGGACACGGCTTTCAGAAAGTTTTACCCTGTAGGGATGCACAAATAGCAACACACACTCGATCAACCTCGGAAAAACCAACTCAAAACCCAACGAGGCATTCACGATAAAGCGATCACAGGATTCAGAAATATTTCAGGGGGCCACCCCACTAAGCTACCTGCAACGAAGTTGGCCGGCTCCGGAATGGTCCCCAGGGTTTGCGACGACGGCTGTAAACGACTGGGAACCCGAAAGTGTGACTGGGATTGTCGATATCGCGAAAACGTGGCGCGATCCAAAACAGTACAGGTGCTCCACGTACAATCTTAAATAAAGCAGTAACATGGCATAAGTACAGGATAGTAATGAAGCCCCAAACTACTTTGTGGCCCCAAGAAATAGAAATGAATCAAGCTCTGGCTCAGGGGGGTCCATAAGGCCTCCCAGATGTGGATAGTGCGAAAAATCAAGAAACAGGTATCAAGTACTCGGGGTCCTACGGGACACAAGTGAGCGTGGAAGAACCAAATAACATCTATTGCCCACCGGTGCCTCTGCATTAGTTATATCTAGCATTTTAATAGTTGTGTTTTAAGTCATGATCATCTCCACCAATAAGCATCTCTACCGTTAAGCATCTGCCAACCTTCCAACAACTGTGGTACTTGACAACACGAGATCACACCTGAGCAAGGGACTGCGACTCGCAAGGCCAGCTATCTACCAAACAAAGGTAATAGGAGGTATCCAAGGCAATATAGAGGCTGCACAGGATATAACTGGGGTACGGAAACTAAAGCATCACGACACGGATAGCAATAGATCAACAGGAGAAAAAAAAACTATAAATTCAAAATAGGTAGAAGGGGGAGAGATGCTCGCCTGGGAAACACTGTCGAAGGTTCATATCCGAAGAACTTGTCGATACTCGCATCAACTCATCGGCCTAATCCGCGAAGAAGCAAACACTAGAAGAAACACCGGATGCAATATTTAATACTACGTTAGAAGATCCGGCATGATTATGAGATGCATGCGAGATGAACAATTTAATATGCGACAGTCGGTAATGCCATATTATAAAATAATGGGGGTCTCGGATAGGGAATCACATTAGGGTTCGGCGAACTTGGGCTCCGAGGGGTTCGGGGTTCGACAGGATTCGACGGGGAACGGTTCGACGGGATCGGTCTCGGACAACGGAAGTAGATCTTGTCGCATCCGGAAGACGGACTTGGTTTGGCATCGGGGGCGCATCGGATTCGCCCTGGTCGGTGTTGCTCTTGTCGTCATGAAGACCTTGTCGGGTTCTCGTATTGGGTCGGTCTTGGTGTTTGGGGTGAAGAACTTGGTGTCCTCGAGGAAGTACTTGGCGTATCCGAGACGAAGCACTTGTCGTTCCGTGTGGCGATCTTGGCGGTCATCGGGTCCGGGAGCGGTTCTCGGCGAACTGGTCGGTTCCATGTCGGCGTACTTGGCGTTCTTGTCGAAGTACTCGGGTGACGATGTCGGTCTTGGGTTCGGCGCCGGTAGATCTTGGTGTCTAGGGATTCTCCGGGATCGGGGTCTCGGCGCTCCGTGTAGAAGAATTCAGGGTGCGGTATCGGATCGGTCTCGGAATCTGGGATGGAGAGCTTGTAGTCCGAGAAGAAGATTTTGTCGAGGTAGCCTGCCTCACCACACGCCCGCCACATCGAAGCACACCAGCAGTACCATACATCACCACATGTGGTAACATCACTTGTATTGCAGAGAGCCAACACGGCAGGAACACGGTGAAAGCCAAAAACATCAGAACTGCCGCCTGCAGGTAGCCCTGAAGGGAACGCGGCTAGGGCCACGCTGGCGCGGGGACATACGGAGGAGCGGTGATGACGGCGGGTCGACGACGATTCCGGGGCCGTCGACGTGGTGCAGAGGACGGCCGGGAGAGCGGCGGTGCGACCGGGCGAAGGGGAGTCCGCGAGGCGGCGGGGCCGGGCACAGAGGCGAGGGAGGACGCGGCAGCGGCGCTCGGGGACGGAGGCGAGGGGCGCCCCTGGCGGCAGGGCGAGCCCGACGGGGACGGCGACGCGGGGGGAAGGGGAACCAGGCGAGGGCGGAGTGGAGGGTGAGGGCGCGGTTGAGGTGGCCCCTGACGGCGGCGAGGCGCGCCTCTGGCCGGAGCAGAGCGGGGACCCGATGAGGCGGAAGGTGGCGGCCGGCGGCGGCGAGGGTGGAGCTCGACGGGGTCGTCGGCGAGGGAGGAGACGGGGGAGCGGGGCTTCGTGGGGGCGGACAAGGAGGTGGCCGCGGCGCGCAGGCGGCGGCGACCTGGGGAGGAGAAGGGGCGCGGCGAGGAGGGCACGGCGACCGAGGCGGGGCCCCGTGGTGGCGGTCGATGGCGGCGGGGAGGAAGAGGGAGGCCGCGGCGTGGGGACGGGCGGAGGACGGGGCGCCGGCAGCGGAGAAGGCCGCGGCGGGGAGGCAGAGGGGAGGAGAGCAGAGGCGGGCGGCGACGTGCGCGGTAGGTGGGAGGAGAGAGAGAAGCGGGAGGGAGAAGGGGCGCGGTAGGTGGGAAGGGAGTGGGGCCGGGGCGACCAGGTGGGGGGTGGAACGCGGAGTGGTGGGCCGGGGCGACGATCCCGAGGCGGTCGTGGGCGGGAGCGCGCGGGGTGGACGGTGGAAGTGGCTGGCTGCGCACGGGCGTGTGTGTGAGTGCGTGTGTGGTGTGTGTGTGGGGGGTGGGTGAGGTGTCAAACATGGATTGGCCGGAGTGATGTGGCAGGGGTGAGGTGGAGGGAGGGGAAAGGCTGGGTAGACTAGGATTGGGTAGGAAAAGGTTTAGATAGTTTAGACCAAGGTTTGGAGGTGGCCGGTCAGGCTTTCGGGCCTGGCGGGCTGCCTCCTAAAGTTAAAAGAAATATCTTATTATTTAAAACGGGGCTTTTGAAAACTGTTGGTGGACGAAACAAAATAATCCGGAGACCCGGGTTTTGATTTGAATAAAAGACGGTGCGTTTAGAAAACAGAAACAGACCTTTTTGAAAATAGTTTTATGCGAACAAATGCAAGAGGACATGACGATGCTCAAATGCAATGTGGCATGATGACATGAGCATGCGATCATGATGATGCAATGCACAAAAACACCGCGATTTTCTATTAGTGGTTTTTGCGGGGCGCCACACATATTGCCTCATTTTCAATATTGAACCACCCGTTTCTTTCCTCAATTATTTAACTGCGGCTACACTCGGCTCTTGTATGTTCTCCTTCATCAATCTAACATTGTAGAAAAACAATTCACATCATAACATTTAAATTATGTACGTCCCAAAACTAGACTGCAACACTAATTTGTAATCGACAATCAACCATGTCTTGACACAATTATCGAATATGAACTCATACATTGTAGCAAACCATCATATGCGCATCCTTTTTTCAGAACATTGAACTTATTCCAGTTGGTTACATATATGTACTCTTACCAGGATAATAAATCACAGAATACATGCCCTCACATAACCTTACTAATCTTCAGTTATAGCTAACAAACACCATCAACCACGAATCCTGCACTAAAATTGACCTACCAAATAGAACATTCAACGATGAATTATTGAACTAAAATTGAGCTACCAAATACAACATTCAGCCTTAAAAACAGAGAACATAATCAAGGAGAACGCAGCAGAGAAGTCGGCTACAATTGGTGGTAAATGATACATGTGTATGTACAGAATAGTGAGAAATCTGCAGTACATGGGCATTAGACATATGGCGATCATTGCAGTACATGGGCATTAGACATGGTGATCAATTCCATTACAGAAACATGCAAGTGCATCCGGCCGTGCTGCATCACATAGAGAGAGAACAGAGAGATACCTTGAGCCTGGAAGGGAAATGCAGCGTCCACTGTTGAAGCGTGATTCGTACGGCAGCTAGAGTGAAGGCCAGGCGGTGGAGACAAAGAGCGTGGCCGTAGGTCTGCGGGGATCCCGTCGGCGAGGAACTGGAAGGGTTGGGGAGGAACTGCTAGCGGCACGAGTTGCTCCTAGAAGTCGACGAACCGGTCGGTGGTCGGAGTGCTCCTAGAGTTAGACGAACCGGTCGACGAGGAATTGCAGCGGCGACACACGGGGTGAACCGTCCGGGAGGAGCACCTGCTTGATCCGGTCGGTGAGGAACTGCAGGGGGCGAAGTGGAACTCCCTGTCCTGCGCCGCTGCAGCCCCACCATGCTACAACGCCATGCTCGCCTGCCTGCCCACGTTCCTCCCCGGATCCCGCTTGCCCCACTCTCTTCCCACCAGTGACAGACGTCAGCCTTATCGTCTGCCCGCCTCCTCCCTCCTCTTCTTGTCAACCACCTACCGGATTCTCACCCCGTGCGCGTCCCCGACGAGGTCCATCCCTAACGCGGCCGCCTTCCTCTCCTGCGCGCGGCCCCGATGAGGACCAGGACCGGTCAGCGGCAGCGGCGGTGTTGAGGGTTCTCGGCGGCAGCGGAGACAATGACGCCGACCAGGGGATAAGAATCGGTCCTTGCAGTCGTTGACTCACGCGATTGACGGGAGGACCGAACTATTCACTTCCTGACTTAGCGGTGGCAGCTCCTGTAGTTTCTTTCAAGTTGTGGGGGTAAATTCGGAAAGAAAAAGCGGACGGAAATCTATGCAGACTAACCTACCTCGAGACAAATTATACAGTTTTATATTTATATATCATGGTATTTATAAATCCAATATTTTTTGTAGTACAGTATAAAATAGAGAGGTCCGGACCTCTTTTTCCAAAACCAACAAACCCATAACCATGGTATATACTACAATACTGATGTATTTGTTGCCCAGACATGGAAACAACGGTTTTGGAGTAGGGTTAAATACAACAGCAGTCCCTCCCTACATGTACTTGTCTGAGTTGCTCGGTTTAGTCCTAATACTTAGAATTTACACGATTTAATCTATGTACTTGGACTCGATTTAGCTCAAAAACATGTTTGCCATCGAATTTGATCCGACGTGGATGACATGTGGACACGAGTCCCACTGGTAGGAGAGCATCTGACCTAGAAGCTTGCGGGAACCCTCTCCGCATTTAGGCGTACATTTCTGCTTCTAGATATTTGCATGTACCCCTCCCCATCTACTCCCTCAGTTTCATAATATAGGATGTTTTTGCTTTGTGAAGGAAATATACCTAGACTCTCCTTCACAAAGCTAAAACATCTTATATTATGAAACGGAGGGAGTAATTCATAAGGCAGTGCCCCCCCACAACCGCCAGTTACGGAGAGACCCAGGCGATTGCATCTGCTCCCAAGATCTACAGTCGCCGCCGGTCCCTGCCTCCTCCGTCGGCCGCTCCGGTGACGGGAGGGGTGGGGACCCTGGGCTCCGACCTGTAGTTAGGGTAGGCCTTCTTCTTCCTTGAGTCGTGGTTTCCATGAAGGAGACTACGTCGCGTCGGAATAATTTGCCCCTGTTCTTCCTCCATCTCGTCGTCGCTTCAACTGGTGGCGTCGGGGGGCAGGTGGCTCGGTCTTCTCGCCGGTCTCTGAATCCGGTGAGATTTGTGTCTGGTGGTCGACATTCGTCACTCTCGCGGGTGATGGTCGCGTCGGCTGCTGCAATAGTGTTTGACGTCTTGCAGCTATGCGTGTGGAAGATGTCAGGCGACAACGTCTCTCTTCTCCGACTATGCCAGATGAAGACGACGATGTCGGGATCTGGTAATCACGGGGAAGATCCCCGACCGACGTGCCACAAAGTCTCGGGCTCGTCGTTTGCGACGACTCGGTTCATCAGCTCGAAAAGCATCCTTGTATGCGATGATGCTCTCCCAGATCTAGGTATGGTGGTTGTTCGCCTCTTTTTCCGACGCTACCATGGTGACGGTGGAGGACGATGGACGATGGTTTGGCGAGGCACAAATTTCTCCAAAGGTGGAATTGTAATTTTACTTGCGAAGTTCTTTGTGCAAAGTTGCTTGATAAACATGTTCGTCTTAGGTGTTAACCATATATGTAATGTCCGGATTGTCTAATGAAATATATGGTTTTACTTTTAAAAAAAGCAGTGTCCCACACTGTTACAGTGTCCTTCAGTTTCAAGCCACCAGAACTGCTACTGTATTTAACTCTTTGGAATACTTCGCTTTTATTATAAAAATAAACTTTGCTGCCGAACAGAGCCTGCTGATGAAGCTTGTTCGCCACGCCGACCTATCAACATCAGTACACGTTACCTATCAGCAATCTACAAAATCTCAGAGTATTCTCGACGGGGTCAAGTCTCAAGCTGTTGCATCGCATTGCAGCCATAGGAAAAAGAAAACAGGAGGGTCCAATCCTAAACTTGCCAAAACAAACAAACAAATACAAGAGTCCAAGCAACGCTAAAAACCGCAACCCAACTCCTTCCTTCCTAATTTTGCGGTCAAAAAAAAGAAAAACTCCTTCTTTCCTTCCTGCCACCTTCCGGGTCTTTCCTCCGCGCGTACGAGACGTGGTCGGTCCGTTCCGGTCGCCTCCCCGATATTTAAGGATCGGCGCGCGCTCCTTTCTCGGCCAACCCCGCGCGATCTGTGACAGATCAATCTCGCGCTCCGTATTTGCTTGCTTGCGTCGGAGGAGGCTATTTATGGGCGATCAGGTGGTGGAGGGGCCGGCCGCGTCGTCGACGACGATGGACGCCGCGGAGCAGCTCGTCCAGCTGAGTGGCGGCTGCGACGACGACGCTGGCGGCGGGGGGTCGGAGAGCAAGAGCGCGGGCAGCGTCGTCAAGGCCGCCGGCGAGGAGCAGAGAGATGGTGCGCAAAGGGTGCCGGCCGTGGTGGAGAGCAGCACTGCCGGGAAGAGATGCGAGAAGGTTGGCGCGGTAGACGACGAGGCCGTCATGGGCGTAGTCAGGAGGCGGAAGCCGAGGTTCCGGTCGCTGGAGGAGATATACAGGCGGACGAAAAGGATCGACCTCGTGCCCTGCCGCGAGGAGGCGGAGGAGGAGGACGAGAAGCAGAGCAAGGGGGATAGGAAGAAGAGGTGGGCGACCGGTGGAGCGGCCGACGACGAGGGGAGGAAGAAGAAGACGACGGATTCAGCGGCCCACCAGGCGATCCCCGCCGCGGCGAAGGGAGTCGTACGTCGAAGAACTAGCACACACAGTACGTGAGTCGTAGGTCTCAGGAATTCATGGATCTAGCTAGATAGAACAATGGCGAGTGCTTGGGTGGAAGATTGTAATCAAAGAAAGATGGATGTAGGGTGTACTAGTATGTAATCTTGAAAAACAAGAGTTCGCCAAACTTCACGTTGCGTCCGGAAATTCATGTGTGATCTTGCTAATTTGCTCTGGTAGTTGATTGTTCGGAGATGCACATGTGTTGGCATTTTGGCTGGTAGATCAAGCATCGATCCGCTCAGGTAATTTTCTTGTGTATTACTAGTTTGAAAACTACCCTACTGAATGCATTACTTCAAACACGCTACACGATTGTTTTCCCTGAGAAACCTCTCCTAGAGGCACGACGTTCATGCAATTTGTATAGAAGAATAAAATTGACCCAGTTTGTAAGAACCCGGATCCGAAAGCCATCCATGCCCGGTTTATAAGGAAAACTAGGCTGAAAACGCAAGAGCGAGGGAACCCGTCGTCCACGTGACGCTAGTTCACCGAAATGACAAACACACACCTCTCGCTCCAGGGCCGCCACCCCGACATACACCATTCGACATTAGTGTCGCACACGAGCTACAACACCGCACGACTTAGCCATCTTGTAGCCCCAGCTACCCAGGTGACAGCTCGCAGACCTCAGACATCGTGCCAAATCCGGGCCGCCGCCCCCACACAGCCACCAGACCAAACTCCACATTGCCCGAAGTCGAACCAGCTGTGTGTCGAATCCTACTCAGCGGAAAAGGGGGTACTTATGTATGGCGGAACGGGCCAATCTGGTCTTTCATAATAAAGAGATAGACGGAACTGGTATGAAACGACTTATTAGAAGATTAATAGATCACCACCCAAAGCACGGTTCACTGCAGAGGAGAGCGAGGCTGCCGCCTTGATGTATCACCACCGTCCGGTGCCGCCAACCTGGCGTCTTCCTCCCTCGACCATAGAGCCATCATGTCAGTCATCATGAACCCATCGCACCGCTAGGGCTAAGAGCTTTAAGGTGACGCCTCCAACAAGATAGTGATGTGTCTGTCACCATCGCCCGCTCCCGATGGAGCTTAGGTTTTCACCTGAAGATCTTGAAAACCACTCGTGTCAGACAGGATCGTAGCTCCACAACGATGCAACCAAGAAGGAGAACGACGCCCGAAGGCACCATCGTCGTTGGGACCAACTAGAGTCCGTGTGGGGCTTTCACCTGAAGCTCGATCCGGGCAACGCAGAGAGGAGAAGTAAGCAGGGAAGCAAGGCTCTTCCGCCAACCACCCAACTCCACCTACACCATCACCTTCGTTGTGTGATACCTTCGATCCGGATTACGGATTCAATATAGTAGTTTTTTTCCTAGAATATATCTAGGTTTATCGAACCTTGGGAAGCACTTGCAAAATAGAATTGAGAAACATCTATAAGACTTGCTAATTAGTTTTGCTTTTCATTTACCGGACATTTCCAGTTTACTTTGTATTTTTGGGTTATTTTCAATGATAGAGATAAGTCAAGGTTGAAGATTCACCTGCAGCTATGCATACAAATGGTATAAAGATAGGGTTAAGCACATTCATGTGCAAAATGATCTAATAGTGACAGGAGTTCTGGAGCCTCTCAAACCATAGGTGACAATAGTCCCTTGGTCCAACCATTATACCACACAACCATGGGTTACAATGATTATTAAGTAAAATAGACCAAAACCTTAAAATTAGTGATGTTACTAAATAATGTTGATCCCAAGCGGATCACTAAGCGAATACCTTACTCCCCCTTTCTGTCACTGGAGTTTCGCATGCCAGACGCCGTTCTCCACTCATCTCACATCACACCTTGATCAATCCGCGAGGTCTTGGGTACCTATAAATTCTCGGGTCGAGGTAGAGATAAAGATACAAGATAACAAAACTCCTTTCCAATCACTGCGTAATATTCCCATAAAATTAGATGCACATAGACATTGTGAGGCTTCACCCTAACCCGTAACTCGTGAGGACTACTTACTCATAATAATAAGATAAAAAATATGAATCATTGCTGAAATACATAGATTGAAATCAAACATTTTTACAATGGTCGCGAGTTCGCAAGAAGATCTTTGTTACAAGATAATGGCTATGGCTATGAATGAGGTAGGATATGGAGGTGATGAACTATGGTGGTGTGGATCTCCTTCGGTGTGTGATGGATGAGATCTGAATGGCGAATGTGTTCTGCGGTAGCTGGAGGGTGCATCTCTCCTTGAATGATCTCAATTCCTTCACATAAGTAGTTCTGTTTGACCTAATGAAGGCTCTGATAGGCGATATGGCTGGGCCGTACCGGCGGTCCTTCCCCGTACTGATGCTCGTTACGGCTCCTTGAAATGTCTTTTCGTGCTTGGTTGACTTGGTTGTGTTGTCAACGACATATTCTTCATTAATTTCTCCTGATTTCGCTATAAAAGTGTGATTTTCTGTATATCACAAATTAAGATAAGGATTTTCACATCTTTGCAATAATTAGTCATTAGTAGCAAGGCTTGAGGGGTATTTAGTCAATTTCTTGACTCATAATAAGATTTAAATGCGGATAAATATGGCTATTTTCACAGCCATCAACATCCCCAAGCTTAAACCTTGATCATTCTCGAGCAAGAAACAAAAAATCATAATAAACTCAACATTTAAGCTGAAATAACGAGAATGTAATTTCACATACAAGAGATAGCCATATGAGTCCAGCACTTATTCCATTCAAAATCTTAGCATAGTTAGAGTAGTGCCAAGAATATCATACTATATTTGGTAGCTCAAGACAATCAAAGAAAGTCTCTATAAACATAAGTAACTAGAAATGTAGCAATCAATCCAATTCCTCTAGTTAACTCTCATCTTGACAAGGAACACTAGCAAGTTTCATAACATCAACTTAAGTGTGAGAGATCATGTCAAAAGAAGCATAACTATCAAGTGTCGCATTGACACCCACATCAATGAATCAAGTCTATGAGAACACTTCTTTCTATTTATTGTCTTTCAAAAAAATTCATATAATAGTAACGAGACCACCTGGTCAAAAAAATAGTAACGAGACCATGCCAAAGACTTTCAAGGTGATCACATTGGATTCAATTATAGTTTCCAGTTGAAGTCATTAATGACTTTTTTAACATTTTGCATAGCCCTCAAGTGTATCAATATGTTTGCCCATAGGTAGCTAGCTACCCATGTCGTTAACTCACAGCTAAAATTAGGATTTATGCCAAGATCGTTCGAAGGCTAGTGAAGTTGTTGGCATCCCAAGATGTGCACAAACAATTTTATAGACAAGCTTTCAAGCAACATCATCCTTTGGATCCACATTTTAGTTTCAGCATGCATCTCAACCGCTAGTAGACTTCATTTCAATCAAACCACTCCTTTCAAAAGTGCTATCTAGACTATCATTAAATCTACAGAGTTGAGTACCTTCTCTTAAGACGATCAAAACATTATACAAGTCATAATTGGAGACTTTTTATTATTGCACTTATTTAGCAGTAGCCTTCTCTCTATGCCCCCGGGGTGCGGCTATCATCAAATTCGTGTGATGAGAAAATTCCCTGATGTTCAAACATCATAACGACACATGTAGTTGTAGTTCGTTGAAGCTCATGCAGCGTTAAGAGCATTCTAACAATAGGAAGGTTGTACATAGTTAAAACAATCTAATGTTGTAAGCCATAGTGTATCGATACAAAGCATCATGTCCATGTAAGACGGTCTAAGAGGGCTCAGACATTGAATCTAAAAAGATATATACAATATTTGCTCAGAAAGTGTAAGAGGGAAGTAGATAGCACATCGTCTATTTCAATTATATAATATAATAGTAGACACCACTCGATTTTCTGACGGTCGAGTTAGTCAATAGTTACACACATAATCGTTTCGAGTTTTAGATCGCAGTCAATGAATGAAACATAGAACCACACTAAACGTGTACACACAAACGCAAAGCAAGTCTCGATTATTTATTTTTCTTCTCACTCGACGTCTTCTTATTACCAGGGTCATCCAAAGGAAAATGCTTCCTCGCTGTAGAGATGGAAATTTCATGTTCAGTCTTGTACCTGCAAGAGAACGCACATTGTAAAAAGAAGAAGGACGAAAAATATAAGAAAGAATCAGCGTTCTTACACTTCGTGTTTCTGTGCGCTTGGGGGAGTTGTTAGAAGTTTGTCATATTGTTGTACGGTAATGATGTGTAACAGGCATAGAAAATGCATATAATCTCAGCATAGATGGTGGACAACATAGAGCGTGAATGTATCTAACTTCGGCGTGTTCATGGGTAGTCGCTGAATAATTTGCCATGTGAGGATCCGCGACAAGTAGAGGAAACACAATAGAGGAGGACAAAGGCTGGACTGGTGGAGCCACTGGAATCATGGGCTAACGCATGAGGAAGACGTCGATGCTATCCACCTGGAAGCATTTCCTTCTGTTAAGGAAGATCTTGTCCATAAGCTTAACGTTCCGAGTGAACTTCCTCTGCACAATCGCCTGCAGATCAGGCGGGAACTCCCCGTCACTACCACCATGAGTCCTCCATATGACCCCAACTTGCTTGCCAACTACTGCCTCACCTTGTTCCCCGAAAAGTATGAACTCTGCTTTAGCCAAAACTTCAGTGTAGCTAGTGGCAATCTTGTACCGAAAGTTCTTCCATTCAAAACTGTCATGCGGGCATCGATAGCCGGTTCCACAAGCAGTGAATGTTTTCCCACACGTCTTACATGCAGCAAACCACTCATGACTATCCCGGTACCAGCCTAGCGATGATGACTATACACTTGAATCCTTCGGGCTTAAGAATAAGTAGAAGAAAATCACTTAGGAATACGAACGACACGTGAGTGAGCGCATACACGCGGAGAGCGTAGGACACGAAACTAACCGGATAATTGTACGCATTGATCTCCTGAAACTTGACGTTCTTCCTATGCTCTATCTGGTCAAAAGGGACACACGTTGTAATCTGATTCTAAGACCCTTCTGGTACCTGCGTCTTGGCAACGACGATCGGCTAGAAATGCGGTAGGTAGGTGAATCCAAAAAAATAAAAGTCATAACCTTTGTCAGGCTAACATAGTAAACACATAAGAGGAAATCAAAGTTTTACCTCGCGGCCAGCGATATCGCATGGTGGTCTTCTGGGTTAATGTACCACCTGCATGCAGAGTTCCCCTGAGGGAGTCTTCGCCCTTGAAGGTCTTCATAAGAATTTCCACAAAAATGGCGCTAACTGGCTGAGTTCATCATGCACATAAGACTTCATCCGCCAGGAACTCAAGCGCGTGCGATCCAAAGCGTCAACCTCGTTTCGTTATTGTTTAACATACGATTTAATAGTGGCTATAGATAAAAAATTAGTTCTTAAGAAAATAGATAAATAGTTAGATTGCTTACCTTGCATCGCAGAAGACAATTATATGCATGCTGGTTTCTTTCCGTTGACAATGAATCCGGAAAGTCTCCTCCTCGGAGACGTTGTGTCGAGGGGTAACCTTGTTATGGACTTGTGTTTTAGGGAAATAGGAGCGCTGGTGATTTCGTCATCTTAACAAACAAACAAGAGAGGAGATTTATCCAGATTTAGACCCTCGTAGAGGAAACCCTACGTCCTGCTTGTCTGCTCGTATTGTTAGTAGAGAGTACAAACTCGTTGAGTCGGCTAGATGCGATCTCGCTAAGAGAGAGAGGCGCGTCTGTATCTGATATCTCGTGTCTAGATCTATTATGAGGTATCAAGTCGTGTCCTCATCGTTGGACCCTTCTAACCTTTATATATGGGGAGGCTAGGTCTCGGGATACCAATACGAGTAGGTTACAAGTTAGAGTTTGTATGTAGTCTAGTCTTGGACTTTCCTTGTCTTATATCGCCAAGAGTATGTGTCCTTGTAGGCTTCATATCTGTTGAATCGTTATGGGCTTCATGGATCTTCGAGTAAGCCTTCCATTGGGTTACACCATATATACCAATAGCAGGCACCCAAAGGGTTATGCCCATGTCAGTAGGCCCCGAGACTCCACTTGAGTTGTAGAGTTGGGTTGAGTGTCCAAGTCCTTTTTAATATGCCCGGAAGGTGAACTCAAAGATTTCTTTAGATGCGTGAACTTTTCTATTGTCTTGTTTGGCTGATGTAGTGGATGAAGTTGTCTTGTTCTTGATCTTGGAATTTTCATCGGGTAATCCCGATGGGATTAACCTTTAAGGCTACACGCGGGTAGACTCAAAGTTATGCTTCTTCATTGTAGATATTCTTCTATCGACTCCTATTTGGAGTATTTCTGTTTTTTCTATCGGATGCGCGGCTAGTGCTCCCGATGGGAGTAGCCCCCAAGGATACATTCAAATGTTTGAAGTCAAGTGTAGGCTCAAGGCCATCTTCATCCGAGGAGATACTCAACCCGAGTCTTCTTTTTTGCGGATGTAGGTACTTTTTCGACTCTGTTGGAGGACTTGTTATTTCTATAGGGTATGCGTCCAGCGCTCCCAATGGGAGTAGCCCCAAGGTTATGTTTGGATGCGTAGCATCCGAGCATAGGCTTAGATATCATCTTCACCCGAGGAGGTACTCGACTCAGGTCTTATAGTTTTGCTTTTATGTCGACTCCGTAGGAGGAATTTTCTATCGAATAGGCAAACTGTAAGTTCAATAAGTTTTCATAGGGATTTTGGTATAACGAGTCTGGTGCATCTAACGGATTGGGACCTAGTTAATTGCTCTTGAGAAAAAACATCATGACCTTACTTAAAGCTCAAGTCCTCGGACTCGAACTCGGTATATACTGTCGTAATTCAGCTCGGGCTGCAGAGGTCTTATCGAGGACTGAATTTAAGCTTTATGTTTTGGAGACCCAATACATCCGTCAGGATTTTTCATCAGATCATGGATACGGAAAATTACTAGAAGAGCGTATTCCGGTGCGGTTACTAGGCCTCACAGGACGGATCCTGGGGTCTTACCTTCATATCGAGAGATACGACATTCAGACATGTTATCGTGGTGGACGCGGTCTAAGAATTTTTTACATTTTATCGACTCTGTAGGAGGATTTTGCTTTTTTTATCGCATTCGCAAAGAGGATATTCATCTGAGGAGGTTCTCTACTCAGGTCTTGTTTGTAGCGGTGTAAGTCGTTTTTGTCGACTCCATTGGAGGATATATTTTGTATCAGATGCACAGCCAGTGCTCGCAATGGGAGTAGCCCCCGAGGCTATGTTCGGGTGCTTGCACCAGAGCATAGGCCTATTGCATCTTCTTCATCTGAGGAGGTACTCGACTCGGGTCTTGGCATAAGTTGACGCGGGTGGCGTTAATCGACTCCGTTTGGAGGACTTGCTAAATAGATCAATGTGGCTGACGTTCTTGTAATCTGTAGAAAATATAATAAATAGTGAAGTACCTGTATCTTATAAAGAATATTGGCCTTTCGGCTTGTTATAACGTTTTCTGGTGCCATTGGACTCGACAATTTTGCACTGTATGCGAGACCTTTTCGTTAGCCTGGCGCCTTAGTTTCAATGCCTTGCTAACCTATCAGTTGGGCTGCAACTGGGTCGGAGTTCAAGGATTCGATGCTCGGGCAGATCAGCTACTTAGGAAGTGATGGCTCAATGCACGACGCCCAGAAAAATGCTTGATGGCGGTGTTGATGTAGAGCTCGTTGGGAACCCCAAGAGGAAGGTATGATGAGCACAACATCAAGTTTCCCTCAGTTATGAAACCAAGGTTTAATCGAACCAGTAGGAGCAAGGAAACACCTCAAAGGTGTTACTAGCTGAGCTTTGGCAGGGCGCACTACCGGTGCTAGTAGCAACGTGGAGACCTGCACAACACAACCACAGAACTTTGTCCCCAACTTGCGATGAGGTTGTCAATCTCACCATGTTTTGCGGAAAACAAAGGATTAAACGTATCGAATGGAAAGAAGTAAAAGTTTGCAGAAAGAAAACACAGAGTAGAAACAGTTTATAGATTGTATGTAAAGTAAAAGACCGGGATCCATAGTTCACTAGAGGTGGCTCTCCTTAGATAGATAACATGTTGGGTGAACAAATTACATCGGGGCAATTGACAAACACCGAGAAAGCAATACATGCATATACTAATCATCTTGACTCCTTTGAGACTTGATTGGGCATTACAACATAATACATAGACCGCCATCCAACTGCATCTATGACTAATAATCCACCTTTAGGTTATCATCCGAACCCCCTCCAGCATTAAGTTGCAAGCAACAGATTATTGCTTTACGAACTGCATGTAAAGTAAACAATACAATTGTTCTATGAACAAAGGATCGTTGTTTTCTCCCTAGTAGCAACAGCGCATCTAGTACCTTAGAGATTTCTGTCACTTCCCCAGATTACCAGAGGCATGAACCCACTATCGAGCATAAATACTAACTCTTGGAGTTGCTATCATCTACTTGGCCAAGATAGCTACTAACAACGGAAAGCATGCAAGATCTCAAATAACAAAGACATGATAGAATCAATAATCAATCTGAAATAGCATCTCAATATCCATCGGATCCCCGCAAACACAACATGTATGAATTACAAATAGATGATCTTGATCATGAACGGAGCTCACAAGATCTAAACATGAAAGCACAAAGGAGGAGGAACCAGCCATCTAGCTACTACATGGATCTGTAGTCCAAGGATGAACTACTCACGCATCACACCGGAGGCTTGCATGGTGATGAAGAAGTCCTCCAGGGTGAATTCCCCTCTCCGGCAGGGTGCCGGGAAGAGCTTCAGATCCCCCCCCGATCTAGGGACAGAGACGACGGCGGCTACAGACTCTTTTGTGGATTCTTGATCGGGTCCCTAGGGTTTTCGTCCCGAGGGCAACTTATAGGCGGAAGGAGAGGCCGAGGGGGTGCTGGGGTCGGCCAGACCACCCCCTGGCGTGGGCTAGGCCTGGCCGCGCGGCGAGGTGGTGTGGCCGGCCCCCAGCTTGGAACATCAAAAATTATAGTTACATTTGCAATCTATCAACATCCCCAAGCTTAACTCATGTTCGTCCTCAAGTAGGTAAGTGATAAAAAGAAATAATTTGTTAGGTGACATGCACCATCAAAACTTGATCAAAGTATTTGCAAAACTCAAAGCTGAGATCATAGTACTTCAATCATAACATGAAAGACAAAGTTCTAGCAATAAGCAAAGAAACTATGATACAACATGAAAAGGCACAAACAAAAGATTCATGAATAACATGCTTTGAAAGACGTTTGTTTGTTTCACATAAAGAAAACATAGCATAATAGTATTTAGCTTGTCCCTCAATAGAGTAGCAAATATAAATGCATAGGACACCTTCAAAGTTCATAAGAGTGACTAGATACAATAGTTTCAAACAAGCAATAACAAGTTATGCATCAATCAACTAGTCTTGGGACAATGCACATAGAACTAAGAATGGCCACTATGCTCTCAAAGTAGTGCATAAAGATAGAAGGTGGAGACTCAATATAATGGTGGAAGAAAAGGCCTTTGTAAAATAAAGTAGGGATTCAAGTCTCATAAAGAGCTTCCAAAAATTATGGTACTTATAGCTTTCAGCTCTCATTGCCCCTATCATAAGCATCTTGAAGGTGATTAAGGTTAAAGTGACACAACTAAGAGGATATGCTTGCCAAGTTATAAACCGAAATCTCATGCCCCTTACTTACGAAGACCGATCCTCATGCTACTGAACTTCAGTCACGAGTAAGCTCTTGCCATTGTAAGTATATGTGTATCATTAAGAACTGCCAACAGGGTACCCCTTGCACATGATACGGGAGCTTTCCCATAATCAAAATGACAAGGCAAGCAGACAATGAGCATATCAGCGATCTTTTTATTTGCTATTTGCATAGGTTTTATTGAGGATGCTTCATAGAGTGCTCACTATGGTGATGCTGTAAGTTTCGACCATGATTAGGCATGGCTTAGGCTAGCGGCCCAGGCGTTTCTCTAACACATATACAAACTCCATGATCTTACAAGTTCCACTTTTATTTCACACCGCCGGGATCCGTAAGCAAAAGAACATGATATCAACGGGGTACAAAGTACAAGTGCAATGTTGAAAGCGTTCCCCTTGAAACATGGTTCTGCTAATTTCAACTTATAAAGCGCAAGCATATACACAACAAATAAGGACCCAATGGTTCAAGTTTATTAAAGGCAAAAAGTAAAGTGTGCCATCAAGTTCGTGAGAGCTTTAATCACTAGTTTTCTCATAACAAGTGAAAGGTAAACAAAAGCATGAATATACTTGGAATAGCATAAGCTAGTAGGTAGGTATGGTGGCTTCTTTGGAAAAACTTGGTTTAGGGAGTTGGATGCATGAGTGGAACTCATACTTGGTTGTGGAGGCTAGCAAAAGACTGGGAGCGACAAACTAAAAGAGCAATAATGGTCATAATCATGCAGAGCGATAAAACATCATTGATCAAAGCATAAAGTGATACTACAAGTTGAAAACTAAAGGATCATAAAGGCTATGGTGACTTGAGATAGTCATAACATGGTGTGAGTATGCGCCAAGTCAACCGAAATAAAGCCTCAAAGGAGAATACCACTATACTATGCTTTAATATGCTAACACAACGCATGATTCATCCAAGGCACATTAAGAAATCTCAATTGTTTATAAAAATTCATGCTACAGCAAAGAATACTAAGCATAAAGCAAAAACAATATCGAGCATGGCATGACAAAGCATAGGCCACACTCAAAAACGAGCTCTTTTTACCACATAAGCATAAACTTTCCTACTCTTTTCCAAACCAAACCAAACTATTTGTAAACCAAAGTGTGAAAGAGGGGGTCCAACCAACTTATTCAGAAAACTAAGCAAACCAAGCAAACTAAAAAAACAAAACGAAAATGAAAAAGAAGAGGCTCCAAGAGAAACACAACTGTGCACGAAACAATAAAAATGAAGCGTTTGGAAGAAACCTGGAATTTTTATTGATGAAGAAGGGGATGCCTTGGGCATCCCCAAGCTTTGACACTTGTACTTCTTGGATATTTCTTGGGGTGACACGCGTGGCATCCCCAAGCTTGAGCTTTAGTCTATCCTTCATCTCGTTACTCATTCCTTTCATACACCTGAAAATTTTCCTTCATAGAAAACTTCACACAATCTCATTAGCAACATTTGTGCACTTAAGATAAACAAGTCTCAAGGTTGAGTTCTAACACCAAATAAACTTCCATTAGAACACTAGCTACTGTAGCACTTCCCCCAAAAAGCTCAATTCCCCAAAGGAACTCAAGAAGGAACTAACAACAAGCAAATGCAGAAAATGGCAGAAATCTATCAAAACAGACCAGCAGGTAAAGACGAATTTTTTTGAAGACCTTCTGTTGCTCAAATCAAAAAGTGTTGAACTAACGAAAGTTAGATAACAACCTGGGGCAGAAGCACAAAACATTACAGCTCAATCTGATGTACAGAGCTCTCTCAGGAATTTTTACGGTGAAGCATAGAAATCTGTTTCGGGACAGCAACTTTCCCAATCATTACTTCACTCTCATTAGAGGTTACTATTGGCACAAAAAGCAAATAAAAAGGATAAGGAGAGGTTATTACAGAGGTAATAACTTCCAAGACTCAACTAAAACTCTTGGGTTATCTCCCAACAAATACTTTTATTTAACGCCTTTAAGTTAGGCATACGAACCAAAGAAAGAATCAAGTGTTCTCAAATGAAGAAGCATTAAGACCAAATTTTGTTTTCATAGGAGAAGCAAAAGAAATATTTTCTCTCTTTTTAGGGAAGTGTTCTATACCTTTCTTGAGTGGGAGTTGATATTTAATGGTGCCTTCTTTCATATCAATGATGGCACCAACAGTTCTAAGAAAAGGTCTTCCCAAAGTAATAGGACAAGAAGCATTGTATTCAACATCCAAAACATAGAAATCAACGGGGACATAGGAATCGTTAACCATAATAAGAACATCATTAAGACTCCCCATGAGTTTCTTTTTAGCATTAGCATCAAGTGGGACATTCAAATAACAATCTTCAAGAGGAGGCAAATCAAGCATATCATAAATCCTTCTAGGCATAATAGAAACACTACTATCAAGATCACACAAAGCTTTGAAATCAAAGTCGTTCACTTTCATATTAATGATGGGTTCCCAACCATCTTCTTGTTTTATGGGAATAGAAACTTTATGTTTCATCTTTTCTTCTTTAATCTTTATGAGAGCATCAGTAATATGTTTTGTAAAAGCCATGTTCATAACACTAGCATTAGGACTTTTAGCAAGCTTTTGTAGGAACTTAATAACTTCAGAGATGTTGCACCATCAAGATCAAAATCAACTTTACATTTAAAGTAGTAGAACTATTACTAGCCTCAACACTAGTGGTGGTGATAGTAGAAACACTAATGTTTCTAGCAATTTCATCTTCTCTTTCCCACTTAGCATGTAATTCAGCTAATAGTCTAACGTTTTCATCAATTCTTACTTGTATAGCATTAGTAGCTGCAAAGGGATTCTCATTAGTTTCAGGTTTAGCAGCCATTTTATTCAAAGTAGATTGAGCTGTAGCCAAAGATGCTATTTTACTTTCAGCATTAGAGAGTTTTTCCTCAATAGTTTTATTGAAAGCAGTTTGTTTACTAATAAACTCTTTAAGCATAACTTCAAGTTTAGAGGGAGCACTCTTATTATTGTTGTAAGAATTTCCATAAGCATTACTATTGTTGGGAGGATATGGCTTATAATTGTTGTTACCAAAATTGTTCCTATAAGCATTATTACCATAAGCATTGTTGCCAAAATTATTATTTCTTATGAAGTTCACATCAACTTGCTCTTCTTGGGCAACCAGAGAGGCTAAAGGAACATTATTTGGATCAATATGGGCTTTCCCATTAACAAGCATAGACATAATAATATCAATTTTATCACTCAAGGAGGAGGTTTCCTCAACAGAATTTACCTTCTTACCTTGTGGAGCTCTCTCAGTATGCCATTCAGAATAATTAACCATCATATTGTCCAGAAGTTTTGTTGCAACACCCAAAGTGATGGTCATAAAGGTACCTCCAGCAGCTGAATCCAATAGGTTCCTTGAAGAATAGTCAATCCTGCATAAAATTTTTGGATGATCATCCAAGCAGTCAGTCCATGAGTGGGACAATTCTTTACCAAAGATTTCATTCTTTCCCAAGCTTGAGCAACATGCTCATTATCAAGTTGTTTAAACTTCATTATTTCACTTCTCATGGATATAATCTTAGCAGGAGGATAGTATTTTCCAATAAAAGCATCGTTGCACTTAGTCCAAGAATCAATACTATTATTAGTTAAGGAATTCAACCACTCTTTAGCTTTTCCTCTCAAAGAGAAAGGAAATAATTTCAGTTTAATAATATCACCATCTATATCCTTATACTTTTGCATCTCACAAAGTTCAACAAAGTTATTTATATGGGAAGCAGCATCTTCATTACCAATACCAGAAAATTGTTCTCTCATAACAAGATTGAGCAAAGCAGGTTTTATCTCAAAGAAAGTATTTTTAGCCATAGGTGGAGCAATAGGAGTGCTCATAAAATCATTGTTGTTGGTGCTAGTGAAGTCACACAACTTGGTATTTTCAAGAGTAGTCATTTTTTGGGTTTTCAAATAAGAAAGCAAACAAGTAAAACTAATTTTTTTGTGTTTTTTGGAAGAACAAAACAAGCAAACAAACAAAGCAAAAAGAAACTAAGCAAAACAAAAACAACAAAGTAAAGAGATTGGTTATGAGGGACTCCCCTTGTGAAGATATCCTTGACTCCCCGGCAACGACGCCAGAAAAATCTTTAATGGCGTGTAGTTGACGTGGGAGTTTCTTCTTCTTCGTTCCCGGCAACGGCGCCAGAAAAATGTTTGATGGCTCAATGCACGGCGCCCAGAAAAATGCTTGATGGCGGTGTTGATGTAGAGCTCGTTGGGAACCCCAAGAGGAAGGTATGATGAGCACAGCAGCAAGTTTCCCTCAGTTATGAAACCAAGGTTTAATCGAACCAGTAGGAGCAAGGAAACACCTCAAAGGTGTTACTAGCTGAGCTTTGGCAAGGCGCACTACCGGTGCTAGTAGCAACGTGGAGACCTGCACAACACAACCACAGAACTTTGTCCCCAACTTGCGATGAGGTTGTCAATCTCACCGTGTTTTGCGGAAAACAAAGGATTAAATGTATCGAATGGAAAGAAGTAGAAGTTTGCAGAAAGAAAACACAAAGCAGAAACAGTTTATAGATTGTATGTAAAGTAAAGGACCAGGATCCATAGTTCGCATAGATGTGGCTCTCCTTAGATAGATGACATGCTGGGTGAACAAATTACAGTGGGGCAAACACCGAGAAAGCAATACATGCATATACTAATCATCTTGACTCCTTTGAGACTTGATTGGGCATTACCACATAATACATAGACCGCCATCCAACTGCATCTATGACTAATAATCCACCTTCAGGTTATCATCCGAACCCCCTCCAGTATTAAGTTGCAAGCAACAGATTATTGCTTTATAAACTGTGTGTAAAGTAAACAATACAATTGTTCTATGAACAAAGGATCGTTGTTTTCTCCCTAGTAGCAATAGCACATCTAGTACCTTAGAGATTTCTGTCACTTCCCCAGATTACCAGAGGCATGAACCCACTATCGAGCATAAATACTAACTCTTGGAGTTGCTAGCATCTACTTGGCCAAGATAGCTACTAACAACGGAAAGCATGCAAGATCTCAAATAACAAAGACATGATAGAATCAATAATCAATCTGAAATAGCATCTCAATATCCATCGGATCCCCGCAAACAAAACATGTATGAATTACAAATAGATGATCTTGATCATGAACGAGCTCACAAGATCTAAACATGAAAGCACAAAGGAGGAGAAACCAGCCATCTAGCTACTACATGGATTCGTAGTCCAAGGATGAACTACTCACGCATCACACCGGAGGCTTGCATGGTGATGAAGATGGCCTCCAGGCTGAATTCCCCTCTCCGTCAGGGTGCCGGGAAGAGCTTCAGATCCCCCCCGATCTAGGGACAGAGACGACGGTGGCTACAGACTCTTTCATGGATTTTTAATCGGGGTCCCTAGGGTTTTCGTCTTGAGGGCAACTTATAGGCGGAAGGAGAGGCCGAGGGGGTGCTGGGGTCGGCCAGACCACCCCCTGGCGCGGGCCAGGCCTGGCCGCGCGGCGAGGTGGTGTGACCGGCCCCCAGCCCTTCTTCGTCTCGTTCTCTGGCACTTGATCCCTTCCGGAAAAATAGGCACTTTGGCTTTTGTCTCGTCCAATTCCGAGAATATTCATTTTCTGACTTTTCTGGAACTAAAAACAACAGAAAACAGGAAGCTGGCACTGTGGCTCTTGTTAATAGGTTAGTCCAAGAAATCATAATAAAAGTACTCCAAAGTTGGAACAAAACATAAGAAAGTGGATAAAACCAAGCATGGAACATCAAAAATTATAGATACATTTGCAATGTAGCAGGAAGTCACATACGAAGTACTCGAGTGCATAGAGTCAATGGCACTTGGTTTACTCGAAGAGGGCATAGCCCCCGAGTGTGTTGAGTGTGAGTTAAAAAAGAATCAGCTCAAAGTAGAGGGAAACTTAGCTTTATTGATAGTTGTCATAGATGAAGTCGATGCGGTTGCAGAGCCGAAGACCACAACAGGTTGCTGGAGCTGATGGAGCCCCCCCGTCATCAAAGCCCAAGACCATGGCAGGTCCCCAGTGTCATAATATATCTTGAGTCGTCAGAGCTAAAGACCATGGCGGGTCACCAGAGTCGAAAGAGCCCCCGAGTCGTCGGAGCCGAACACCGCGGCGGGTCACCGGAGTCGAAGGAGCCCCCGAGTCATCGGAACCAAAGACCGCGGTAGGTCCCGGAGTCGAAAGAGCCCTCGAGTGTAGAGTCGAGGTGCTTGATGTAGTCGAGACGATGTTCGAGAGCCAATGCGGTGGACCGGAATCAACGCGGTAGCGGGTCACCGCAACCGAAGATTATAGCGGGTTGACATAGCCGAATATTTGTAGCGAGTCGGGGCAGCCGAAGATTTAGCATATCACCGGAGCCGAGGGAGCCCTCGAGTCGTTGTAATTGACACATCAGTAGGTTGGGAGGGTCAGGAAATTTGATGCGACAAAGTCGACGAAGGGTGGCGACAGAGTCGATGAAGTTTGACATGGTGGAGTTGTGCAGCCCCTGGGTTTAATTGATGGGTTGCAGATGTACTCGGCGCAACGGACTTGTGGTCTAGGTTGATGGAGTCACGCAATGGACACAAAGTCGATGCAGCCCCCGGGCGTAGAATTGTTGTAGCTAGACGGAGTTGACACGACGAGCGGAGTTGACGCGGTGGAGTCAGAGTGGTCCGTAACGACTCCGAAATCAGCCATTATGTGGATTCTCGCTGAAAAATTCATGCACATTTCTAGCTACTTCGTCTTGTTTCTGATCGTCCAATCCATGTTATGTATGCAGGTGGTAACCAGAATAATCCATGCATGCCATTGGTGCATTGTGCCGTAAAATCCATGCGCGTAGATGTATACTTGCTAGGAACTAGCCTTCTTATCTTATCTTTCTTTAAACTTGGTCTAGTTGTAACTTCATAGGAAGTGGCACAAATAAAATAGCCTTGTCTTTGATCGATTCCATAGTCTAGCGGCTTCACGTATGGGTAGACGTGTACCAGCGTGCGACGGTTGCCAGACCCATGTTGCTTCTCTATTTTTTTCTTGGTTATCTGCATGTAGACACATCCGATTCCGATCTGGACTCCAACATCAATACTTCATCCTTTTATTCCTAGTAGTGATCATTGGATCAATCTCGTGGTTCCGCGTGCTTTGGTGATTGCAGATTAGACACATGTCCTTTGCGACACGGTCTTGGTTGGTAGCCTGGCAATAAGAAATCTTAATCCACTGATTCGATCTAACTTTCCTTGCAATGCTCAATCTCCTCGGCAGTTTATGAACATGCCGACCTTCATCGACTTCAGAGCACCCTGATGGCAAGCCCGTGGGTGGGTGGGTGTGGAAGGAAGCCGATGGAGCCAAAATAGATCTAACTACTCCCGATCATTGAGTTTCTGCTTGGTGAAAAAGGATCCATCGAATTCATGACTCCAACGCCCAGATTTCCCACAGACATCACCAATTGACGAGGGTTAACCTCGGCAATGCCCATGGTTATGGACTTAGGGTTTCGTGGAAAAAAGAACGCTAAGGATTTTGTCAACTGATCAGACAAACAAGGGAGTCGGAGTCGTGCTTGTGGACAATATGATTACAGATTGCTCAAAGCTTTGGTGCCTCTCCGTTGGCTCCTCCCAGCCTTTATATAATAGGTTGGGTCCCAAAGTCATATACAGATAGGTTACAAGTTACAATTACAACACTAATACAATGTTAGTTTCTACTCTTTTCTTGATTGTCAATACATGCTTTCTCTCCATCGGATGCTTTTTGGACCATCCTTTATTCTTCATGGGCTTTGCGGGCTATAGGCCTTTATGTAACTAGAGTAACTAACTATAAGACATTCTTCCTATCGGTCGTGCCCCGAGGGGGTGGGGGGAGGGGCGTAGGGAGAAGTCTAGTTTTCAATAGAGCACTAATTTAAAAAGCAACAATCCCAAAATATAAAGAGACCCCCTTAATGTGTGCATATAAATAATTTGCATTGGAATACAAATGCAGAACATATAGGTTAGAAATCTCTTTATGAAATGGAAACTAGGAACAAGTTGCAAGTAACCAAGGGACATCATAAAGTAAAGGTTGAGACTTGAGATAGAGATCATATCATCCTACTAACCATAATATAGTCTCAACCATGGATAGATAAATCCATATGTATCATAAGATAACTCCGATAAATCCATATGTGTCTCATAAGCATACTTAAACATAGTCTCAACAACACACATATGAAATAGACATAAAAGGTTCAACACTAGATAAATGGACACAAGCATAGATAGTGACATGGGCATAACCCTTCGGGTGCCCACTATTGTTATATATAGTGTGGCCCAACGGAAGGCTCACTCGAAGATCCATGAAGCCCATAACGATTCAACATATACGAAGCCTACAAGGACACATACTCCTAGTGATACAAGACAAGGAAAGTCCAAGACTAGACTACATACAAACTCTAACTTGTAACCTACTCGTATTGGTATCTGAGACCTAGCCTCCCCATATATAAAGTCTAGGAGGGTCCAACGAGGAGGACACGACTTGATACCCTACAATAGATCTAGACACAAGATATCAAATACACATGCCCCTCTCTCTCTAAGTGAGATCGCATCTAGTCGACTCAACGAGTTTGTAATCTCCACTGATAATACAAGAAGACAAGAAGGAAGTAGGGTTTCCTCTACGAGGGCCTGAACCTGGGTAAATCGCATCTCCTGTTTGTTTATTAAGACAACGAAATCACCATCACTCCTCTTTCCCTAAAACCCAAGTCCATAACAATGGGCATTGTCGAGGTTACTCCTTGACAATTGGCGTTGTCCGTGGGATGAAGGATGAAGGTTACAGTGACGTCTATGCAAGCTAGGCCAACTTCCCAGTCAGCTGTCTGTAGGGTTAAGGCGTGACTTGGGCTCTGCAATTGATAAAGTTCCGCTACTAAGGAATGTATAGCCATAATGGCACCCATGTAAGTCTTGTTCTTGTTACATTATGGATGTTGCAATGATACTTGTTGGTTAGGCTCATGGCTCACTAATCATGGGAAGGTGAAATGTATGCATAACAGGGATTTTCGGACTATAAATCTAGGGGACCCCACACATCCCCATGGACTCCACTCCCTTCGCAGGGCTTGCAACCCTGCGTGACGGCCACCTTTTCATCTTCTTCTTCCTCATGGGTTCCCTGAGAAGCACTATAAGGATGAAGTCAAGGCAAGAAGGAAAGTGAAGAAAACATCAGCAAAAGGAGAACTTACTCGTCATAGGGGACCTAGAGCCCCCGCTTCAATCTCCTAGAAAGGCGCAGGCCGCTTCCTCCAGCGGTGGCCTCCTCGCAAGGCTCGATGATGGCATCCTCATAGAGAACCTCCTCCTCGTCATGATCCTCCACCTCGTGAGGATCGTCGAGATCTTGGCGAGGTTCTCATTGGAGTCCCCGACATCATCCTGGATGTCATCTTCAATAATATGAAGGGAGGGCGCGACATGAAATGCCTCAGCATAGTCTCCATTGCCCGAGGAGGCAGATGCAGCCTTGTGTAGCCTCTTCCCACGTCGTGGTGCCTCCTCGCCCCCCGATGTGCCTTCTCTAGCAGAGGATCCCTCGGATGCATCCTCCACCTCTATGATCTCTGGGTCAGTGGCGGGTGCATCGGAATATGTGAAGATTCCCTTCCTCTTCCTACTCACAGGCAAGCATCACATGCGCATTGAATCGGGGCATCCCCTCGAGGACCTCGCGTCTCTATGCAACGTCGAAGCGGGATAGTGGAAGGGCCCTCTCCGAGGGATAATGTTGGGTTCGAGGCAGAAAATAAAAAATTTCCTAACGACACGAACACCTTAGCCAAGATCTATTCTATGCAGATGTAAAGTAACAAAGGGATTCGGTATTCATACCCTTCAAGACTCAAAGCTTTTACACCTAGGGAGAACGTTGACGATGAAGACGAACAACGACATCGACCTCAAGATCGTGCAGACGAATGGGCTCCATTCTCCAAGCTCCCTGGCTCCAAAGCTCCTAGCTTCAAGCTCCAAGCTCCAAGCACCGCAAATGTGGCACATCCAAAATTCTACACACATCTGATGTAGAGACATCCCCCGGACTCCAATCCAGCAAAGCAGCAGAAGAAGATTGATTCGGACCGAAGTACCAATAGCATGATAGTATGTGTATGGTGGATAGCTCTCTCCTCATATGCTTTTTCCATTAGAGGAACCACGCGTGAGAGAGAGACAGAAATTGGGATGCCTTTGGAGGAGGGGGTGCTCCTCTTTATATAGGCTCAAGGGGCACCTCCTCTCTTCAAAGTCCCGGGTGGGACTAAAGGGAGTAGGAGGAGATGGCAAGCCAAGGAGGGCCTCTCCCATGTTCCTTGGCCCACTAGGGGCTGGCCGACCATGGGGGGGGCTCCCCAGAAGTCCTTCTTTGGCCAGTTGGCCAAGGGGCTCCCTCATGGGCCCTTTTCTCCTAGGGAAAAGGCCCATGTAGGTGGGCTTCTTCTTTTAAATTTATTTAAACATATATATTGATAATTAATTCAATTCAATAATATAAAATACATATTATTTAATCTCTTACTCCGAAACACCTTTCGGAACCCTCCGATCAACATCGGATTTCACCGAAACACTTTCGGTAGCTCCCGGAACAATTTCGGTGTTCTTCCTCTTTTCTCCATCAACCCTGAATCAATCCCTAAGCATCACTACCCTCAAGCATGCCACCCTTACGGTTCAGGAACACACATACATGATCGAGACACCTCTCCTATCAATGACCAATAGTGGGATCTAGATACCCATAATGGCCCATGTGCATTCCACGATTTAACTTGATCACTTGAACCTTAAACATTGAGTCCCATTCCCTTTACTCTGTGGTACTTAGTTTGTCCGAGATATGATCATAGGTATCTCCATACCTAGTTCAATCTCGTTACCGACAAACGCATTTACTTGTTCCAATGATATTACATCCCCGTGACCTAGTCACATGTTTGCCAAATTTATAGATGTAATCTCACCAAGTGGGCCCAGAGTATCTATATGTCACGCGGATGGGAAAATCCCGGTCTTGATACATACTCCACTACACATCATTTCAGAAAACCTGAGTGGTACTTTTATGATCACCTTTTTATGGAGTGACATTTGGTACCATCAAGGCTGCCTCCAGAAATGGTGATTATATATGATCTCATAGTCAAAGGAGTGGGTTACTATGTTTTACTAGTCATCGCAATGTTGAACTTTGTGACTGATCTCATTGCAATACTTTGAGTTGGATGTGTGTCCATCACGTCATTCATCTAATGACATGACCCCATTGTCAATTGACATAAATGTCCATAATCGGGAAACCTCGATCATCAGTTGCCAATGGACTAGTTGAATAGAGGATACTAGGGACTTGGTTTATTTACATACAACACGTGTACTAATGTTTCCACTTAGTACAGTTATAGCATGGTATAAAAATTATTATGAACAGTTGAAATATGACAATAAACTATCTTTATTATTTGCCTCTAGGGCATATTTCCAACAGATAAGTCACCCCCTCTCAGTAAAAAGCAGCTTCATCGCCTCCTCAACGGTGGGCTAAACAAGAACCTCCTCCTTGAACTTCATGTTGTCTTTCTTGCCGGTGTAGGCCCACATATTCATCGCCGAATGAACTCCTTGGCGACAATCTGCTCTGCGAGGCCACCCTCCTTCAAGGCCCTAATGCGTGTCGCGATAGCTGCCTCCTCCTTGTTGGGGAATGCTCTACTACTCCATTTGCGGGTCTTCACCGTCGGCTCCACCAGGATTGCAAACAGCGGGTTCGACGCACAAACATCCATCTAGACTTAGTGCGAACGGAAGTTTTCCACCTTCTTCGACCAGTCCGACAGGATGTACTTGGACGCCATCCCATCTGCACCGCGAAGAAAGACTCATCTAGAGCACTGTCTCCCCATGGTGATGCGCAGGTTGTAGAAGGAGTGGAATAGCTACATCGAGGGCTTGATGCTTAGGAACGCTAATGACTGCAAGTGCACATATCAATTGTAGCTAGTTTCGAAGTAACAGTATCGAACCCATAGAGAGCTATTGATAAAGGTCTTTATGCCCCTCGTTACTATTCACTAGAGAGTACTTGTAAGTTATCTTTAATTCCATGTAAAGGGTGTATAAAGAGCGTGTTTAAATAGGTGCTTAAAGTAAACAAGAACAAAGTAATTAACAAAAGTAAACTAAACAAGCAAGTGTCTATGAAGTGTTGTGTAATATGATTGAGGGGGTCTCAAGGAGTGTAGGATTCACCACTAGCATGGAATAATTATGAATGATTAGAATAACCTATTCCCTATGTCATCACATGTGTGGAGAGAGCTCCATAATAAGATGTTCACTACAAGGCTTGTAGGAAGCCACTTTGTTGAGACAAGAGTGAGGTCACCTCTAAATAACCACTGTGATGTCTGAGGGCAATCACCCATACAAACCACCGCAATTAAGGGTTTTCCCATGGATATCACAATTAGCTTAGGGAGTTCCTTTTTAACCCTCCTTTGTCCGTGTAGGTTACGAGCCGATGCCAATCTGTCACGGGGCATTCCGGGTACGCTTCCAAGACACATCCAAAGGATTTCTCCCTCCCTTTAGTCCCAAGGGCAAATGATATGTGGTCGACTTCACATATCATCTAAAGAGAGAGATCAAACACAATTCATAGATCAATGGATATTTGTACACAAGTAATAGATCATCTTTATTTCAATGCATAATAATACTAGGGTTTCACCATCTCTCCCCAAGAACAAGGCAACTACTCATACATGAAGGGGATCAACATCATGGTAATTGTATGGATGCAATATGAAGGTACAATTGAATACAAGTGCAAATCCACAATAGAGATTGGACTACAACAAAGTAAACAAAGGGGATCGAAGTTGGAGACGTTGTTGATGAATATGGCGATGAAGATCGATGTGTCGCCCTTCAAGATGCGAGTCTCCTCTCTCCCTTGGGTGTATGGTGACGTAGATCTTGTGGGCGGCGGCTATGGAGGTGGCAGAGCAGTAGGGCTCCGCCCCTATGGCGTGTGTGGACTCTCCGCCTTCATCTAGGGTTTTCCCCTCTTTAAATAGGCATCTGGAGGTCGGTTTCACGAACCAACGGAGCTGGGGGTGAATATGCCCATTGGGCCTTCACAAATGTTGTTCAGTTTTATGAAACAAAGCCGTTGGAGGGCGGTACGGCCGTACGGTATGGGCGGGCTCCGCTCGTACTAGTGGTCGTTATCCCTGCGGTACTTCATAGTATTTTGGCCGCCATTTTTGCATACGAACTCCGATTGAGGTGTTCTTTGGCTCGTTGGATTCATATGGACGAGGGATACAACACCATGGCCTTGGATATTCATTTGGATTTGATGGAAAAACTCACTTCTTCCTCCCCTCAAATGGCTAAGTCTGGTGCCTGCAACTCCTCCATATTGAACCATCTTTACTCCTTTTATCCATGATTCTCCATAGCACCTACACACAAATCAAAGACAAAAAAGGTAATAAAATCCTAATAAAACTACTAGTTATGCAAAGCCCATGTGAAAATGAATGAGAACTAGTAATCATACATAATAGGCATACTTATAGATTGATGTAGCATGTAATGAGTGACAATATAAATAATTTATGTACTTAAATATGCATCAATTTTGGACTCATCAACTTCCCCAAGCTGGACTCTTGCTCGTCCTGAGCAATAAAGTG
Source organism: Avena eriantha (assembly GCA_910589775.1). Taxonomy (NCBI): domain Eukaryota; kingdom Viridiplantae; phylum Streptophyta; class Magnoliopsida; order Poales; family Poaceae; genus Avena; species Avena eriantha. The sequence goes on from OU342740.1 coordinate 381,062,607, forward strand.
GCTTATGGAAAAGGTCATCATGTTCATGAGGCACGAGTCGATAACATAAATGAAGCAAAAATTGAAACAAAAGTATAATACTAGACGTAGAAGATTAATGCCTTATATCCTTATTTTCCCTGCAAGCTGAAAGTAGGAAATAACATATTCATACAAGGCAACACAAGCTTAGTTATGTCAATCCATAAAAGATCAATTAAAACTTCAATGCTCCATGTCAAAAAGTGAATCTAGCTTGAAAACAAACTTGTGATCCTCTTATTGAGCCTTTTAATAAGTTTTGTATCTCCTTACTTTTGTATAGTAAGGGCTTCAACGAGAATATGAATTCACCTATGGTTGGCAGTCATATGTGTTCAACACTTCATCCATTTGTAAAGCTCATCAAAGTTAGAGAGACATCAAGAATACTATATAAGCTCAGGTAACTCAGGACAATCAAAGTAGAGTTTAATATAAGTATAAATAACTAGAAATGCAATAATCAATTCAATTCTTCTAGTTAACTCTCAGCTTGCCAAGGAACACTAGAATATTTTAATAGCAAAATTGAGTAAGAGAGTTTCATGTCCCAAGTAGTATAACAATAAAGTGTTTATTTACACCCACATCAATAAATCAAATCTATCAAAAACACTTCTAATATAATCATATTATTTCAAGAAAAAATCGTAAAGTAGTAATGAGACCATGCCAAGGACTTGTTATGTGGATCCTCATAGATATCCTTTTTCTTTCATTCATTTTTTTAAGGATAGTTGGATGTTTCTTTTGCAAGTGTTTACACAACCTTTGAGAATACCAATACTTTTGCACATATATTGACACGTATGCCACTCATGTCAACAACTTATAGCCGAAATCCGGGGGTATACCACTGATCGTTCAAAAGCTAGCGGAGTTGTTGGCATCCCAAAGGTGTGGATTAGAGACATAGAACAAAGTTGTATCAATTCTTTCTCCTCTTTTTTGAGATAGTATCATGGTTTGATCCACAAGGTTAGCTTTGGCATGCATCACAATTACCGCTAGACTTTATTTCAATCAAACAATTCCTTTCATGAGTGTCATCAAGACTATCAAAATATCTATGGGGTTAAGTATCATCAAGGGTATACTCTCAATACAATCATTCATCAAATAAGTCGTAAACTTTAGACTTTTTCTTGTTGTACTTGCTTGGCAATATTATTTCCAAGGCAAGACTTGGTTAGCTAAAAGAACTAGAGCAAAAGTTTCCACAACTAATCATCATACCAATAAAAATCTTTACTCTAACTATTTTGAATTACTCCCACAAGCATGGCATCTTCACAAATCAACCAATCTAAGATAAACAATCCAAACTTCAAAAGTGGGAGACAAAGGTTTTAAGTGTAGAAATTATGGCAATACATTTTTAGAGGATCACAATGTTCTTCTCAATCCGGATAAAGATATTAACAACGTGCATCAAGCTCTAACTCAACTCTTATGAATCCCAACAAAAGCAAGTGCATCCATTATACAAACATGAAACACAACTTACCTAAGCAAGCATTCAAAAACAGTGGATACGTGATTGCACAAAGAGTTTCATCTAACAAGAACATTGCACAAGACTCTACAAATGCAGAAGTAACTTTCCCAAGCTAGAACTTTTGTAAGAACCAAACTTGAATAGATTACCATAAGAAAAGAGAAAATGTAGTTATCAAAAGAGAGTATGAGAAGTGGTTACATCCCTAAGCTTGAACAAAGAAAGGGTGACACACATTACCGTTGAGGTACGAATAACCTCACATTTGATGGACATGGACCTTTGGTTCAACGAATACTTCCTTGTTGAAGTGTTGAGTTGAAACAACCAAGTGGCTTGTGAAAGTATTTACACGGTTGACACAAACCATGCACGTCATTATACAAGGTTCAAGTCCCTGTGAAAATAACAAACGAAGTAAAAGGAAACGATTCGGTGTATGAACGGAGTTCGTTCACCCAACCATGAGAAGAAAATAAAAGAAACACGAAAAACTACAAAGAATTATAGGATAGGGAGATTCGAAGGTAGGAAAAATAAAATGAAGTATAAAGGAACATGTAGAAGGTAAACCCACTGACCTGAGATTGTCAAAATAAAAAGTTTGGAGGGGTTATAACCTTTTTGTACTCATCTTTGCCCTTACTGCGCGATGCTGCTCCTTGGTACGGGCGTGTGGTATGGACGGTCTCCGCCCGTACTGCACCTTGACTTTTTTAAAGGTTTCCGACTAAGTTGGTATGACCGGGTGGTACGGGCGGGATGCGCCCGTACGGGTGGTTAAAAATTCAGGTTCCTCTCCATGTTTCCCTTGCCTGATAACAAGGTCGGTACGGGCGGACAGTACGGACACATCTGACCGTACCAGTGCTCGTTAAGTGTGCTATCACCTTCCTGGAGAATTTTCTACTTCTTCCGAATTGTCACGTGAGCAATATGGGCGCGCGGTACAGACAGGTCTGCTCATACTGCTGCTCGTGAAGCTTGATGTGAGCTCCAGAACAAGTTGTTTTTCTCCGAAAGTTATACTAAGGATCTGAAACATTAGTCCAGCATCCAAACAAAGCAAACATATATTTTTGTTGAGAAGATTTAACCAAGATATGAAACACATGATTAGAGCAACAAATAATTCTACTTGTAGAAAATAGTCCCAAGCCAACTCTAATAGGAAATCATGCATATATACAAGTGCCAATGCAACATGAATGCATCTAAACGCAAGACTCGGAATTAAGAAAGACACCTAAAAACTTTCGGGTTGCCTCCCGGGAAGCGCTTGCTTTAAAGCCATATAGCTAGGCTTAGATGCTCCATTAAATCATTCGCCTGGATCCCAGGGGATATCAATTCGAGGTGTAATGGTACTTACATCTATCAAAGAGTTGGGGCATCTCATTGTAGAGTACGGTCGGAGTCGTACCCTCTTGCGGTGCATCAGCATCATATGAATAAGTTCTCGCTTCCAAGCGAGTGTGGATGCACCAAGAGTGGTGAATATGCCTCATTATATAGCTACAACGAGAGGATTAGAGCTTGATGTATAATTATTGAACTTTTACCTTGGTTACCATTGTAGGGAACACTTCATAATATTCTTCCTTTGCAATAGGGAGTAAATCAGGTCCCTGCATATTAGCATCGAAAGATTCATAGCAAGGTTCTATCTCTAGTTCATAATTAGTAATGCTCTCCTCGTGAGTGTCTAGGCACAAGGCCTCCACAAATAAATTACAATCAGTTTTAGTATTATAAGAATCATTACTAGAGAGAGAGGCATCATAAACAAATGTAGTATTTGTAGTGTGCCAATTTTTGTCAACCTCACCTTTTTGTTGTTCCTCCTCTTTGTCTTGTGGTTCCTGCAAATGGTTATCTTCGGGCACTACGGTTTTAGACCGTGCCTTACTCTCTACCACAAGTAGATCATCACTAAGATGTTCTTGGCAATAAGATTGTAACTTTGGTAACAAGTTGGGAAGTTGCATAAGAAGCATACTATCACTACTCTTTCTCATAATTAAATCTTTTGAGAGTAGATCATGGACACCTTTATAAACCAAATACTCTAAGACTTCAACTCTAGTGTAAGATACTAGGGATTCTTCAAGAGTAATAGAACATTGAAAATCAAGGTGGCCAACTGCCATACATTTATCAAAAATCTCATGATATGAATTACAAAATGATTTTGCACAACCATCTAGCAGGTCATACAAGTTAAACAAACCCATACCAGCGGCAGTATTATCTTCGTTGTGGTGTATATCCTCTTCTTCTTTCTTCCGTGAGTCCTGCAAAAGGTTAGTCTCTTCCACGGCTATCTGCTTGTGAGAAATCACTAATGCATTATCACAAAATAAGAGTATATACGGTATACTATCCCATAGATCTTATCGATTACTTCATCTTCTCTTTGTATATCACTCATGAGAGCTAGAAACTCACAACAACCGGTAAAAAGTACTCTCTCATAAACCTCCATATTAGCAGAGAATTCGCAATTCCCATTATAAAGCGCTAATTTGATATCATCGGTATTATTCTTACATTGATAATTAAAATGATCTTCGGATCCATAGTATTCATAAGTAAAATTGTACGAGGTACATAATGTGGATGAATAGCCTTTCAACCAACTCACTCATTCTTTTAATACCCTTTCCCTCGTCATATAATATCCGAAAGTTCCAACTTTATTCTCCTCTATTGTGAGCTTCATCTGTTCAAACATAGCAATTTCAGAAGACATGTTAGTAGCAAATGTTTTTGTTTTATAATTTTTTATGGGTTTTTGGTTCTATAATTTTTTTGTTCATTTCAAATAAGTAAAAGCAGTAAAATGTAATAAACGGAAATAACTTGAAACTTGTTAATACCTTTTAGTACAACAACAATAAATTAGCAACTAAAGACAAAGACCAAAAGCGTTTAGCTCCCCGGCAACGGCGCCATAAAATAGCTTGATGACTGCAAGTCCACAGATCAATTGTAGCTAGTTTTGAAGTAAAAGTATCGAACCCACAGAGAGCTGTTGGTAAGGTCTTTATGCCCCTCGTTACTATTCACTATAGAGTACTTGTAAGTTATCTTTAATTCCAAGTAAAGGGTGTATAAAGAGTGTGTTTAAATAGGTGCTTAAAGTAAACAAGAACAAAGTAATGAACAAAAGTAAACTAAACAAGAGTGTGTCTATGAAGTGTTGTGTAATATGATTGAGGGGTTCTCAAGGAGTGTAGGATTCAACACTAGCATGGAATAATTATGAATGATTAGAATAACCTATTCCTTATGTCACGACATGTGTGGAGAGAGCTCAATAATAAGATGTTCACTACAAGGCTCGTAGGAAGCCACTTTGTTGAGCCAAGAGTGAGGTCACCTCTAAATAACCACTACGATGTCTGAGATCAGTCACCCATACAAACCACCACAATTATGGGTTTCCCCATGGATATCGTAATTATCTTAGGGAGTACCTCTTTAACCCTCCTTTAATCGTGTAGGTTACGAGTCGGCGCCAATCTGTCACGAGGCAATCTGGGTACGCTTCCAAGACACGTCCAAAGGATTTCTCCCTACCTTTAGTCCCAAGGGAAAATGATATGTGGTCGACTTCAGATATCATCTAAAGAGAGAGATCAAACACAATTCATAGATGAATGGATCTTTGTACACAAGTGATAGATCATCTTTATTTCAATGTATAATAATACTAGGGTTTCACAATCTCTCCCCAAGAACAAGGAAACTACTCATACATGAAGGGGATCAACATCATGGCAATTGTATGGATGCAATATGAAGGTACAATTGAATACAAGTGCAAATCCACAATAGAGATTGGACTACAATAAAGTAAACAAAGGGGATTGAAGTTGGAGACATTGTTGATGAAGATGGTGATGAAGATCGATGCACAGCCCTTCAAGATGCGAGTCTCCTCTCCCCCTTGGGTGTATGGTGATGTAGATCTTGTGGGAGGCGGCGGAGCGGCAGGGCTCCGCCCCTATGGCGTGTGTGAACTCTCCGCCTTCATCTAGGGTTTTCCCCCTCTTTAAATAGGCATCTGGAGGTCGGTTTCACAAACCGACAAAGCTGGGGGCCGAATATGCTCATTGGGCCTTCACAAATGTTGTTATGTTTAACGAAACAAAGTCGTCGGAGGGCGGTGCGGCCGTACGGTACGGGCGGGCTCTGCCCGTACTAGTGGTCGTTATCCCTGCGGTACTCCGTAGTATTTTGGCCGGTATTTCTTCATACGGACTCCGATTGAGGTGTTCTTTGGCTCCTTGGATTCGTATGGATGAGGACTACAACACCATGGAATTGGATCTTAATTTGGAGTTGATGGAAAAACTCACTTCTTCCTCTCCTCAAATGGCTAAGTATGGTGCCTGCATCTCCTCCATTTTGAATCCTCTTTACTCCTTTTATCCATGATTCTCCATAGCACCTACACACAAATCAAAGACAAGATAAATGTAATAAAATACTAATAAAGCTACTATTTGTGCAAAGCCCATGTGAAAATGAATGAGAACTAGTAATCATACATAATAGGCATAGTTATAGATAGATGTAGCATGTAATGAGTGACAATATAAATAATTCATATACTTAAATATGCATTAATTTTGGACTCATGAAACGCCTCACCGAAGAAGGAAAAGGTGGCGATGGTGGTGATGGAGTTGAGCTGTACGTGCAGCATGTGGACTTGATAGTGCTCCAGGAGGGCGAGGAAAAAGTCTGAGAAGGAGGGCACTAGCCCCGTGTAGAGGGTGTGGACAAAAAAGGGGAACGCAGTTTCCGAAAGCTTGCTACCATCCACCCCATCGCGCTAGACTAAGGTGGGTCCCTACTCGTTGAAGTCTTCGGCCTCCAGGTGTTGGTACTTGAGGAGGCCATCCACGATGCATATCTACGATCTATCCGGCGCGGGGAAGGGACCTGCCTACGCCCCCCCTCCTCCCAAACCTTCTTGGGAGCCCTTACCTTCTTGGGCACCATCGCTCAGACTAGAGAGATCTCGGGGGCAGAAATGTGCAAGCACAAGAGGCACATGGCAAGTGAGCTTGAAGAAGATAAATGCTGGCGGGGAAAGGGATAAGAGAAACCCCGATGACACCGGCTCTACTTTTGAAGCGCCCTGAGCAGTTACTGAGAAGAACTCAACATTGTGGTGGTTCCCTAATACAACAGCCCGTGGTTCCCCTGTCATTCGGTCTCCACAGCAGTGATGAACCACCACGGTTGTGCACTGCCACATGTCGTCCAATGGGCCCAACAGCTCTTAGGGCTCATGTCCCTTCACCTCCAAGACGTGTGTAGCCCAGGAACCCAGGGGCTACTGTCGGGCCGGTGGAAACCATGGTACCACGACCCATATGCTACTAGGCACTCGTTGAGCCTCAAGAGGCACTCCCTTCATGAGGTCCCCTCGCGAAGCACATCTCCTGAAGCCCTTAACGAGAGGGAAACCTCGGCGAGGGCCCCCTTGCGAGGGATTAGTGCGAAGTGCGCCATCGCCCCATCGCCTAAGTCCTGGATGCCGCTCGGCATCTACCCATGGGACTAAGACGAAGACAAGGGTAATCATAGCTAGCACAGCTGTCCAAGATTGCCCCTTTGTGCAAGGAAGCCACCTTCCCCTTCTGCAAGAAAGAGGTGGTCGATAGCCTCTGACACCAAGGAGGGACCACTCCCCCTTTGGTGTATGGAGAATGTGAAGGGTGCAACTCTAGAGAGGGGGACGTTAGCAGCGTGATCAACGCCACCTTGCCATGGACCAGGTCCATGGTGAAAAATAGCTTTAGCGCACCTACCCACTCTGTTGTCGCCATGTGGCAACTCTTCCCGCCAAGATAATTCAGGAAGAGGACCGGGGCGCCTATAAGAGGGACAGTGCGGCACCCTAGCAAATGGATCGAATCCTTCTCCTACCTCAGGAAACCCTAGCTTCTCCTAGCTAGCAACTTCAGATCTGATCGACAAATCAACCTCCTTATATTGTAACCTCATTGGGAAGTATAAGCAATCTAGACATGCAGGAGTAGGGTTTCACACCGCACGGTGGCCTAAACCTGGGTAAACTCCTCATGTCCCTCTTCCATTCTCATTTTCTTGTCCCTCACCGAGGGTCTGAAGTTCGCGTGTCTAGTCCCCTGTGTTTGATTCATCCCACTTTAGAGGTACCCTAGTTCGTTTGCAAGGATAGATATTCAATAGTCATGATAAAGATTCTAGATTCTGGACGAAAATCAACATATCAAAGCCGGAAAAGAATGCATAGACAAACACGAAACTGAGATTTAGTTCAGCTGTCATTGTTTTGAGCGAAAATAAAATAAATCTCAATTCAAAAAAAGGGATTGACTCCTTCGTAGCATAGCATTTATTTCACACTCTTAAGTTAAACAGTGTGGTCAACTGTAGGGCATCTCTGACCGATCCCCAAAAACCTGTTAGAGGAGTAAAAATCTGAGAAATGTGCACCTAACCAAACTCCAAAATGGTTAGAGTAAAAATTATAGGAGTCAGAGGAGTAAAACAGCGGCGGAGGAGTTAAAATAGGAGTCGATGACCACTCTAGATAAAAAGTTCATCCTCCTCCCCTGCCACCCCCATTCACGCCGGCGTCGTTGCCGGTGACCACCATACCCCGTTGTCGCCACCCTGGACCCCGCGCTGCCCTCAAACCCACCTCTCCCTCACTCGTGGCTTCTCGTCGTCACTGGAATCGACTAGGAGATCGAGATTTCACCGGTAGTTGCCCCGATTTGTCACAAATCACCCTCCATCAGGCTCGATTTGTCGCATCACAGAGCCACCAGAGGATGGGAAGGCGGTAGAAGGCCAATACTGGAGCTGAGTTGCGGCCGTATTCGAGGGAGGCCGGCCCTAACGATGGAGACGGTATGTGGCCTCGGTGAGATTGGTGAGATTGGCCGATGATTCTTTGTTGGCCACACATCTTCGTCAACCTGCCGCCCTTCCTGTAGCCCCGTCGCCCTCGTCACCTCCTCTGCCCATTAGACGACGTCTAGCCACCCTCGTCACCTCATCCGCCCATCAGTTGTTCGACCGAATCGGTAGGTGAGGTTTTCTCAATGATTTTGTTTGTTTCTTTTTCAATTTTGACCCGTGCCATCGTGATCGATGACCCATCGTCGGAGGAGGAGGAGGATGACGACGTCGAGATGGACATGGCCATCATTTTGAACGTTGATGTTTAGTGGCCGAAGCTAGGATCACAGTTTGGTCATGCTTACATCAACGGGATAGAGCCAGGGGTCATGCCAAGATCATGCGAGACTACTTCAACGACAATATCATCTATTCGGAGAAATACTTTCGTCGGTGATTCTGCATGCACAAGAGCCTCTTTCTTACCATTGCAAAAGCGGTGGAGAAGCATGATGATTGGTTCAATGTTCGGAGGAGTGCATCGGCGAGATAAGCGCAAGCCCATAGATGATCTTGTAGAACTAGCACATGATACCAACAGGATCCAAGCATTCCTCCAAGACCATTGGCGCATTAAGAACAAGGAGGTGCATGATCAACTGCAACATTATCTTGTTGAGCATCACTAGCGTCTCCATATTGCTACCTAGTTGTGTTTGAACTATTCTCATCATTCGTTGCATTTGAACCCTGCCATGTGTTTGGCTTTGAACAATTTGGTTTGTAAACTTAATTTTTATTCATTCATAAATATATTTGAACTATACCAAATGTTTGCCTTTCAATAGTTTGATTTCTAGGAAAAAAAGTTTTACTCCTCTAAATATAGGGATTCGGTTAGGAACCGACAACCTTTAGAGTATTATTTTTACTCCTCTTGAGGATCGGTCTTTAACTCTTTATATCCTTTCTTAGTGGCCTTATTGCAGATAATGCTGGCGCTATCCATCCTTCTAAAACGCCTGCAATAATGCATCTAGGCCCGAGTAAATAAATAGATTCATTCAGCATCAGAACAGTGCGCGGACCCAATTGACTGAGCAAAAGATTCACCGCATAAGTAATCCACGGTAGCTCCCTAGTTCACGTGTCTCACACTCCAGGCAAAACTATTTTACTCCTTCAAAGCACACAAGTCATGCATTTTGGGCCCATGGTACAATCACTAGACACCATGGCTGGCTCAGCAAATTTCAGAAATAATAGCAGAGCAACTCGACACAAAAGTGGGTTCTGCAGTGCCATCAGCCATTTGAGGTGTCACAAAAACAGTATGCCCACAGTTCTGTAAGACAGCAACAGATTACAACACTGTCATGACATCAGTACCTATTATTTCCTAGTAAGTTCATCTGCCTAGCTCTCTCTTCCTCCTCCTCTATCTTCTTTCTGCGTAAAGCTTCTTCTCTTTGCTTTTGGATCCTTTCCAGCTCCAGATATCGCTCCAACTCTTTCTGCTGCTGCTCCAGAGCTTCTTTTCTTTGAGATTCCTCTACTTTCCGACGGTTCTCCTCGAGCATCTTATCCAACTCCTCCCTCTCTCTTCTTTCTTGTTCCTGCAAATTAAGTGCTTCAATTTGGGGAGATTCCTTGAAAAATAAATCAAAAATATGTGCGTCTGTTTGATCTCATTGACAGTCATAAATGTTGTCAGTTCTTTACTTCACTATAAATGGTAAGGTAGATCTACTGGAACCAAGACAGCAAATACCAGGAAAATATATATATGAAAGCAGAATCAGTTGCAGCCCAACTTTTAAAGCACCACAATGCTTTAAGCAAAGCTAGGAATAATAATAAAACACGATTTTCATCTTCTGAACTTTCAAACGGTTCCCTAGCTTCACAATTCTCAAAATGACCTCATAAATAATGATCGACATGACATGCACAATACTTACAACTTTCTGCCTGGCTTCATTCAGAGCTGCATCCTTCTCTTTCAGTAGTTGAGCATCAACCTCGTCAAATAACTTTTTTATACCTTCCTCAACTCGCTGCTTTATTTCATGTTTTACTTCATCAGAGTTTAGACGTTCTTCAACATTTTTCCTTATGGCTTCTTCAACCCTCCTAGCAAGCTCCACTTCCAATAACTTGAGTTCAGCTTCCTTTTGGCGTCTGCAGAATGCAGAGTTATACAGGGCCAAGCCAGTTAGTGCGTCATACTGGGCTAAATAGTATGTATTTCATACAGACACTTCTGCTTGACTAGCAATTAGCGGCTACCATCAACATCCCTGAATTAAAATCTACAAGAAACCAGAAGAGAAGAAACCACCTCCCATCCAACGAATACTTCCATAGATTTCCAAGGGTGGGTTACAATTTAGCTCAGTGACGAGTAAACCTTCCTATTACACTAACTTCGGTGCAATAGGGAGGGGTTGTCAAACGGGTCATGGGCTAATGTGATGAAGGGTAGGTCTATGAGGCGCCGATGCACCAGTGATCACGAAAGAACACTCTAACACAGCCAGCAGCCTCATATTTTGCTTCTACATTTACAAGCATTGACTTCAGGATGGAATTTCTAAGTTTGATATTCGAGGCTAAATAAAATATACATATGCTGAGAGACTAGCAGGTGATTCGATGTTTCATTACACTGTATCATGGATATGTGTAGGAACAGTGTACTCCTCTAACCACTCTGACCAATCAAAGCAAGCTCACATTCATGTATTGGTTGTCAACAAAAGAAACATCTCTTCCATATTAATATCAGTTAACTTTGAACAATTTTTGAACATTACAGCCTGTACACAAATCTAATTTTATCAGAAAGTATGAACATACAAGTCTTGGCCTATGCTGTTCTCTTACATGTACATGCATTCTATTGCTCAAGTGATGCTGTATTAGTTCACAACATCCAATATGTGCTTAGATAGGTTATTACTACTAATTTGCAACTTTTTTCATTGGTGAACCAAATCTAATCAAATCAAGTAGTTAAGTTGAAAGAAGATGTTGAGAAGGTTTGAGTGAGTCTATTGCTTGTCAAGTAAACTGTCCTTTGCTAAAGATTTCACTATAGAAAGTTAATGTGACAAGAGCAAACTGGCAACAAGTATGCATACAAGCCAAGAGAAGAACAGGAGTTCACCTTTTCTTTTCTTCTTCTTCCTTCCTTTGTTTGTCTATAATATCATTTTGCTGTGATCCATGACTAGGGCTGCAAGAGTTATTTACAAGCGAACTTGTGCTACTTCGACTTCTCCGTCTTCTATGTCGCTTTGGTGAGGGAGACCTTACACGCCTCCTGGGGACTGGGGAGTGACTCCTATCCCCTTTTGGAGAAGGAGAACGAGTTTTTCTCCTAAGAAGGGGCAACGGATATAAAGGCAGCAAAATACAACACCATAAAAATAAGATACGTAATTTGATAACTACAAGCAACAGAACGAACCTGTCAGAATGCATGACAATAATCGGAAAAGAACATTCAGATGAACATATTAGCATATTAGGGACTTTAGGGTACATGCAAAAGCATTCGATAAATCTCTTCTAAGAAAACAAAGTTCATCTTTGCGCTTGCAATGGTATAAGCATTTAAAGGAGAGAAGTACAATTAAAAGACACAGAACTTACAAGTGGTAAATGTAAGATATAAATACCATCCAAGTGGCGCCTCACAAAGGGACAGTATCAAGTACCACCAGAACTAAGTATTAAGATCAGAAAGTTGCAAATAATGAAGTTTACAATTTACCTACAAGGAAGAAAACTAGATAACCAGAAGAATAACAGTCACCTTGTGTATATATGAAATCATTTACACAAAAGAAGATGTCTTAAAGCTAGTAATGATTCCAGAGTACAATGCTACAATCTTTACCATGGTAAAGCAATCGTATCACTGATCTTCCATCCCACTGTAACAACAAAGGTTGTGTTACCAATTGAATTCTTGAAGATGTATCGACAATAACATACTCTTTCTTAGCATGATAGATTACCCTCTGTGCCCTTATGGGAATCCTAGAAGAGCTCATTTACTAATAAGCATGATGCAACACACAAGCAAAGGCTGAAAACTGTCACAAGCATTTATGGTATCAAGATAAAAAAGGGACAAAATGCAATTGCAGCCATACCCATACTTAGTTGTCTCTTTATTGTTGAAGCTAGTTTCACGTTAGATTTTTTTACCTTTAGTTATAGATCGCTTTGCTTGAGACTTGAGGGCTAAGTTGATTACAACATATAAAATATGCTGGCTCGACCAACCATCCTCAGAGTGCTGTTTACCCAGAACTAAAAAAGTTACACTATATTTCAATATACTATCAGATTTCATAGTACTCTTTCAAAAATAAATAAACACTTTCAGAACTATCTAGTTTCTTACAAACTTTCACATAATTCATGTCTAGGATGCCTGGTACCATCAAACCTAGATGTTAGCAGCAGACAAGCACAATAATGTGTTTAAAACCCATCAGGTGCACCATCATTTTCACATCTGTCATTTGGTCTGTGCAATGCCCCAGCCACTTTTAATGCATGACGAACACAATTCCAACTCCATATTTGCATCGCTCTGTGCTTGTCTTGATGGACGATATATTGGTCTACAACACATCTATCCACAAGCACACAGAACATCTGAAGAAGCCCTTTCTCTGCTCAGGCTACAGCAATTGTTCGCGAAGCAGGGCAACTGTTTGTTTCTCTGCATCAGTTCAGAATATCTCAGCCATATCATTTTTACAGATGCGGATGACACTGGTCTGAGGAAAACTCAAGCGATAATGGACTGGCCTGGATCTTCACCATCTCGGGTTATCAGGATATTAGTGAAAAGTTGTTCGTAAGAATGGCATGTGAGCCAAGTCATTGAGCAAACTACCGAAGAAGAGTTTATTTGGTCTGATCAGGCAGCTGCCGCTTTTCTAGCTCTGAAACAAGCAATAGTGACGACTCCGGTGTTTAAGGTACCTGATTCTCAGAAGAAGTTTGTGGTCAAGACTAAAGCATGTGATTTGGGGATTGGCGCGGTGCTCATGCAGGATCAACACCCAATTGCTTTTCTGAGTAAACAATTGATTCAAGCGCATAAAGAGCTCTCAATCTATGAAAGAGTTCTTAGCTCCAGATGGAGGTTGATCATTGGCACCCGTATTTGCAAAGAAGAAAGTTTACCATATGCACGGACCACAGATCATCAGTCTCTAGAGGATCAGACACTAACAATCCAAGAACAGAAGGCAATGGCACACTTGATGGAATTGCATTTCAAAATTGTACACAAGAGAAAGACAGAGAGCCAAGCAACTCGCTATCTTGTGTCGGCCAATTTATGGCTATTCAAGCATGCGTTGGAGTACAGCCTACATGGCTTCAAGAGGTTCGCAATTCCTATGTCACCGATCCTAACAGTAGCGCCTAACAGAGTTGGTGTTGGTAACTCCAGACGAGCACAGGTACGAACTGAAGCAAAGGACTTAATTTTTTCATGTGGCAGGGTCAAGTAAGAGGCAAATTCAGCTCAGATGAAATTGATTGCGGTGATTCATGCAAGCAACGTCAGCAGCCACTCAGACATTCAGGACACACATCAAAGGCCCATGCATCTTTTGGGTGGGCAGGCATGAAAGAGGCGGTCGCAGATTTCATTCGTTAATGCGCATCTCAGTGGCCTATTGCAGCCATTTACAAGCCTAGCACTAAATCACCATGGACTTCGTCGAACGTATACCACTCTCTAACGGAGCCAATGTCATTCTGGTGGCGTCCCTCTCCGACATCTCATACTGACCCACAAGTTGGATTCCATTGTCAAACTCCATGGTATGAAGCAGACCAACATCTCCAACGGAGATCGGCTCTTCACCAGCAACTTTTCGAAGCTGCTCTTTCAGTAATTGGGGATGAAGCTCGGGTTCACAACGGGATGGATAAAGTGAGGGTGTAAACCAGTGTCTTGAAATGTATCTTCATTGTATCGCTCAAGTCTCACCAAAGTAATGTCATCGCTGGATACCACTTGCAAGCTTTTGGTACATTTCATCATTCTGTATGGTGATTGGGTGCTCCCCCTTCAAAGCCCTGTATGACCAGAAGCCCAGTTTTGGGGCTACGCCTGATTAGATCTGGTATTCTGACAGAGAGAGCTGCTCATATAGTCGCTGAAAAATAATATGGCAGCAGCTCAAAATAGAATGAATGCACGCTGACAAGAAACATACTGAGAGTGAATTTTGGGTGGGAGACCAAGTTCTAATGAAGCTCCAGCCATACGCGCAGACATATGTGGTCAACCTAACTTATCCTAAACTTGCTTGCCAATTCTTCTGCCCTCAGTTTGGTGCATCCAGTTTTGCACGTCTCAGCTGAAGGATTACCAGCCAAATTACATTCCAATGTTTGCTGATTCGCAAGCTACCAGCGTTGGATTCAGACACTGAACCACAACGTATCATCTATAGACGCCTGGTCAAATAAGGGAACGTGGCAACACCAGAGGTTATGATCTAATGGACTGGTATTACTAATGATGCAGCAACCTGGATAGACTGGGAGGTACTCATAGCTGTGAATTAGTGCTGCTCTTGCATAGGGAGAAGCAACTTCTTATGAGGTGGCATTTCCAAGACACAAGAAGACGCCACCAGGAGGCGCATCGTGGAGTGTGCATTAAGCTAATGTGTGAGTGAGTATGACCTCACAAGGAACATCGATGGAAGACTCGACACTCCAATGCAAACAATTATTTTATGGGCGCTTAAATTTGTAAGAGCCAATTTAACCGTCAGGTTGCTCCAATGCTAACCATGATCTAACGACTGTGTACATGCATCAACCGTTTTTAACTCGTTCATATCACCAAGGACATAATATAGATTCGTACAGAAGGGAATTTACTAACATCACTGCAAGAATCGATGAGTGGCCGCAGCACCTTTGTACAAAAAAAAGGAGAACCAGTTAAGACACCTCAGCCAATCAGGGAGAACGGAGATCTAACCAGGCCAAAGCTAAGCCCCGCAGCGCCTGTTGACTATAATGCAATCTCGAGCTATAATCCACCAGAAGCTTAACCAATTTTGCGTGAGGCGTGGAAGAGAGGGAAGGGGGTTTGGGGCACGTACCGGGAGAAGCTGTAGGGGGAGCGGCTTCGATCCCGTCGGATCCGCCGGCCGCCGTATCGCGGTGAGGGAGAGCGCCGCCGGCGGGGAGACCGCGGCGAACGAGACACTGCGCGCGGCATCACTCTCCTACGCTGGGGATGGGGTGGGGGCGGTGAAACAGTTTAGAACGGATTAGGGTTTTTTTTCTTTTTTTTTCTTTTTCTCAAATGCAAAAGTGCACGGTGGCTCCTTCGCTCGATCAAGCCATCGATTAGTGACCGTCAGATCTATCATGTGGGTCGTGCATCGTCCCGACAACAACCCACCTGTTGACTTACCTGGCACATGACGTTTTAAGAGTGGAGACTGAATCTCAGGAGTTCCGCTCGTCTCTCTCCCCATTCCTCGTTCCGCTGTTTCCCCACTCCCCATCCTTCTCCGGCGTTTTGCTAGGTTTCGATTTCGTCGGCGATGAGCCAGACGTGTGCGGCAGAGAGAGAGAGAGAGGATCCGGTGGAAAGTGAGGAGCGGGCATGAGGGATACGAGTTCGTCATCGGAGCCACGCGCAAGGGGGAGATCCTCGGCGGAGGGCGAGGCGCACGGGGGTCCACCGAGCTCGGCGTGGAGGAGCTCAGTGATGAGGAATGAGGAGTGCGGCAGGGCATCGAGCTCGACAACGTAGAGCACGATAGGCTTCGTGGATTTTGTTAAGCAACGATGCTTAAATCGTGGTTCCTAAGGTTAGTCCATGTACTCAAAATCCCCCATATATGAGCGATTTTTTGGAAATCCATGCCTTACGAACATGAAGACATTGTATTTTAGTCATAGTTGTTGCGTGGAATTGATCTCTACACGAGATCTCTCGGTTTTAGTTTTTCCCCGTGGTTTACTCAGCTGATGGTGGGAAAACAAAAAAAATCCTACGTTGGAACTCCCTAACGCCCAAGATCTATCTATGTAGTAATACAGTAACGGCCGAAACATATAGAATACATATCCTTGTAGACCATATGCGGTTAACGTTTAGAGGGAAACGTGGTTGAAGTAGTCGAACTCGTGGCGACCTCAAGGTCACGATGCTCCTCGGAGGTCACCCCTTACTCCATCTTCATCGTGCAGCAGCTCCGGCTCACGACATCCAAGATGCCCTCGTATGAGGCACCCTCGAGGTTTCGTACACATATGGTGTACGATGACGACCTCCGACTCCTTGATCCCTGTCGAGAGTGCGGAAGTAGATCTCCAACTTAGAATCCCTACAGCGCAACGGCGTGCTGCAGGTGCGCCTTGTTCACAGTCCATATATGAGGGCCATGGTCAAAAGGAAGAGATAGAGGAGAGAAAGTCAACCAAAGGACTTCTCTATTTTTAGTGTTGTGTTTAATCCTACCTATGGGCAGCCCTTTATATAGGGGGAGGGAGGTGTGCCCTCCCCTTTGGATTTCCCATGTGGGACTAAACAAGGGAGGGAGGGGGAGGCGCCATGGGCTAGCCGGCCAGGCGGGGCCCACCTTGCGCGCAGCCCAAGGCTGCCCGGGTGGGCCCCATGTGGCGGCTGGGCTTGGCCCTCTTTGGCCCTTGGCCATTCCCTCTTGTGGTTTTTCCTCATGGGCCATTTTTCCCTAGGAATATGGCACATTAGTAGAATACCCTTTCAAATTAGATTTTAATATTATTTTAATATTAATTAATATGTAAATACATATTACAAAATCCGATTTGACCCGAAACACCTTTCGATTCCCTTTTGATTTCCTCCGTACGATTTCAGAACTTTTTCGGAATGATTCTGGTTCTCTCACAGAACTTTTCTGGCTTCCTTTTCTCTTTCATATGGTGATTCCAACTTACAACTTACAGAGGATCTCTAGCTCATTGTACCCTTAAGTGTATTTCCCCACGGCTCGAGAATGGCACAGACATGATCTCCATCAATGATTAATAGCGGGACCAGGATGCCTATAATGACCCATGTGCATTCCACAATGATATGTCGTTTGAACCATAAATGTCGTTTCCATTACCTTTGCCACTTGATACCTAGTTCACCCGAGATTTGATCTACGGTATTTCCATACCTTCGTTCGATCTCCTTACCAATGAACTTGTTTTCTCGTTCCCATGTCATTGTATTCGGTGACCCAGTCACACGCTTGCAAGCTTCGTTAATGCAACGTCACCGAGATGGTCACATGTGTCTATCCGTTACATGGAGTGGCAAATCATGGTCTTGATATGTACTCCTCTATGCGCTCCTTTAGTAAACCTGAGTAGCACTTTTTTGATCACCTAGTCACGGTATGATACTTGATACCATCTAAGCTCTCTCTACAATGGTGATTTGCATTATGTCACAGTCTAAGGATCAGGTTGCGAGGTTTCTTTTTTATCATTAATGATGAATTTTGTAACTAGATCTCATTATGATACAGTTATTGGGTGTTTGTCTATCACACCATTCATCAAATGACATGACCTCATTATCAATGGGCATAAATGTCTATGATCTTGAAACCCTAGATCATCCTCATGACCAGTGAGCTAGTTCGCTATAGGTAACTAGAGACTTGGTTTGTTTACATACCACACATGTACCAATGTTTCCACTTGATACATTTATAGCAAAATATGAAACTATTATGAACTAACTGAGATATGACAATAAAAACCTATTTATTATTTGCCTCTAGGGCATATCTCCTTTAGTCTCGCACTTGCACTAGAGTACAAATAATCTAGCTCGCATTTTACTCATCATAAACCATATCACGTATGTGTTTATTGATCATGCATGCTTATGAAAAACGTCATGTCCATGTTCTATTTTACCAGATCATTATGTCTTTTACAAATCATTAATGTCTTCCTAATTTTGACATTCATACCATTATCTCATAATGGGTTGAAGTATTTGTTTAGCGACAAAGTGAGACTTTGTTTCTAGTGTTTACTATGACGGTCTCTTTCACTGTTGTCACTTAAACTTTGAAACACACTTAAGACTCCTTTGTGTATATATAGTAGTTATGGCAACAGAGTGAGGTCAGTTTCCAGGAGCCAGCAGTGACGTTAGATCAGCCAAAACAAGTTTTCTTATGGATATTGTGCCCTAGTACACACCCTCTGCGTAAAGACGGACTAGGCTCGCCACAACAATATACATCACGTCAGATGGTGCCCTTATACTTCTTTATCTATGTAGATCCTAGTGCATGAAATGCAACTATGCGCCTTATTTTGCTTCTTGCCATTTAAGGACAAACTTTTTGTTTCAGTGATTAACTCAGGAATCACTTCAAGACATGTTCTTATAGTTAAGATCTTGTCCTTCCAACTAGAACCTCGGGTCAAATTACGTCGAGTATATAATATGGTTGTATAGAAAAACCTATGATTAACGCATAGGAGTTGTAGCACATATCTTTCTTTCTTCTAACCATAGTTATAATACTAAGACTAACTCAATGTTTCATACAAGTAAGAACTTCTTTCTTACCTCGTTCTATTATGAGCTATTTCAGAATTTTGTCTAGGACATTCTAAACATTTTCAGAATCAAGTCCAGAAAGCATTCGACATTTAATGTTTATTAAACTCACCAATCTATCTCGATAGATTTTATTGTTTAATAACTTGTTTAACTTCATCCATATTTACCAACTTAATTGTTATTAGTACTAATCACATCATTCATACATGTGATCCACATATTTCTAAATAATGTCACGCTCCCACTCAAATATGGCATCTATATATGAGATCCAAGAATTTCACTTAGCTTCCACTCAAAATATGTCTGCTACATATTATGATTCAGCCAAGCTACTTGGCTCCACTAAAAATACAGGTCCTCTCAATAATCTTGGATATTCCAAAAATTCTTTGATCGCCATCAAATCGAGAATTCCAGTTACGAGACTTCAATATCCATATATTGCTAGTGTAAATCCAATAGACTCAATCATCACTACAGTTATAGTTAACTCCTTGAATTTTATCCATAATTTGTGACAAATCGAGCTTTACATCTTCATTAAGTTTTATTTCCTTCTCATGACTTTGAAGTCATTCAGAAATATCAAGTAAACTTCTTTGCTTAATAAGATTAAGTAACATATTACTTTGCAATCTTAAATGTAACTTAATATAGGATTTTATGACTCCCAGATATTTCTCGCACTTAGGTCCATCACGCTTCATTGTAGTTCGTAGGTATGTCTTGTTCAAATAATATGACAAGTGAATCAATAATATAATTTCGCGAACTTGCAGAGTATATATTGTTGAATCCTACTTTCTTTAGTAAAAGTATTCGCTGAAACTTTATGATCATTATCATTAGTTTCTCCTCTATTTCTAAAGTTTGGTTTCACGAAACAAATTTCACTGCACCACTCAACAATCTGGAGGTAAGGTCAAATACCTTGTTTTGATCTTTTACTTTCTTCCACTTGTATCTTCATCAAGACACATCAATTTTGGACAACTGCAGGTTTGCCCCTTATGGAACATGTATTCATAGTTGTCTAATAAAACGCTACAAAGACTTGTTTATTTGCTATGATTTCGAATTATCGAAACCTCTATAAACTCGAACGTGCCATAACTCTTATGGTGTTGTTTCCATGAATCTTTTAGATGTTCCTTTGTATTTCAAATTAGTGTTTGCTTATTTCGATCTCTAACTCTAAACGATAACTATAACCCCGATAAGAGATAATATTATACCATAGGTATATAATACAACATGATTATGATATTTGGACATTTCAATACAGTTTGAATTTGTCCAATTGTCATAATTTGTGGGGAACATCTTTCACAAGTCCTTTTATGCCAAAATTAACTTAAATACTTTAGCCATGTCGATCAAATCGAAGAGACTTTTGTATTCTTGTTAATTCAATATTCTCCTTCACATTGAAATCTTTTGAACAATTTAAAACAGTTTCAAACTTATGTTTCATTAAGTAAATACTCATATTCACTTAAATCCACAATGAAGTATGAAATAATGATTTCCACTATTTGTTGAAAATACGATACATCACTATGTATAAGATTCAACATGAAGTATAAATAATGATTTCCACTATTTGTTGAAAATATGATACATCATTATGTATAAAGTTCAACATTTCTTTGCATATTACCATTTTACCAGAATGTAGAGTTTTAGTCATTCTGCCCAGCGAGACATGGTTTTGCAAAGTCTTTAGATCAAGTATCTAAGACCCCTGGTATTCATTTAGAATGAAGAACATGCAATAACCACCATGACTTAAACAATAGTGTCATGTCATTATTAAACTCTGGATATCTTTTAGCATTCTAATCCTTTATAAATGCTTAAACTATTATCATTGACATAGTGATGAGAATAACTCATTTATAATCGTAATGTGACCATAAAGGTATTATTCATAAAGCAGTATAATTGTCTTGTAACTTACTCATATGAATAATCCTCTCGCTAAAAGCAAGACACACAACAAGGATTACAAAATTATATTCAAGTCCACTAATCCAAATGATAAACATTGAGGAAAGGGGGTGATGTCGGCCATCAACTATTTTGCTTGCCGTCATTAAGCCACATTGCCTCAATTCTAGCAATTCTCAAGCAGACCATCTTGTTTTCACAAAATAGTACAAGTATCCAATACTTATATAAACTACAACGAGTTTTGCAAGAATTACATTTATAACTTTGTATATATAACATGTATTCTTTTCATCCATGATCTCCATGACAATCAAGCCCTTCTAAGAGTTCTTAACTTTAATGCAAGATTGCTAAGTGATTCTCCAAATTTTCTGTTTTCATCCATGATGGAGGAAAACTCATCCAACAACCCATACTTTATGTGCCAGATCTTGCACAATACAAAATTGTAGTTCAACTCTCCATTGTATGGAGGATGGCTTATTGCATGATTATGGAGAAAACACAAACATTGTAGAGTCATTGGATTATCTCCTAATGGTTATTGTATCAAGAAGATAAGATCATCTTATTACGAGGATATCCCTCAGGCATGCGTGGCTATTAATCTATGAAGTTGGACCCTTTTGCTAAGTTCCACATCAAGCAAGAAAGTTCACATGGTCGCAAATGACCTTAATTGGATAGGCCGTGATCTACTAAGATATTTGAAAATAGACAATCTAGACTAAGTTTATAATATGAGTTCAATCCTAATTGAGATCTCACTAAAATTGTCATCCCCTGGACGATTATAGTGATCATACGATCCCAATCCGCTACACCACCCCCGATCGTCATGGCTGGCAATGCAGTTTCAAAGGTAGACATTACCCAATGTCAATCACATCAACCATGTGACTCATGCTTGACCTTTCGGTCTCTTATGTTCTGAGGCCATGTCTACACATGCTAGGCTCGCCAAATCTAACTTGTGTGTATTTGCAATGCAACATGGCTTACACCCACTATATGCGAACACAGGTATGTTTGACACCCGATCGTCACGGTCTGCCTCGTAACGGAGAACCTTCTTGGTGGTGCACAAACAAGGGGAACACTATCATTGGAATTATTTAGAGATTATCTTATTTGCTACCATTGAGTATCTGATACTAGCATATAATAAGATGTAAAATAGGTATCAACATCACATGTATATTGTGGTATGATATGGTCCCTCTTGAGCCTTGATCTCCATCGAGCGCTCCGGCATTATCTCCATCTTGCCCCTGGTTTGACGCCAAGTCCACGACGCCACCAGCAGGTCGTTGATGCGCTCGACTTTCGACGTAGAGCTCGTTGGGAACCCCAATAGGAAGGTATGATGAGCACAGCAGTAAGTTTTCCCTCAGTTATGAAACTAAGGTTTAATCGAACCAGTAGGAGCAAGGAAACACCCCAAAGGTGTTACTAGCTGAGCTTTGGCAGGGCGCACTACCGGTGCTAGTAGCAACGTGGAGACCTGCACAACACAACCACAGAACTTTGTCCCCAACTTGCGATGAGGTTGTCAATCTTGACTCCTCTGAGACTTGATTGGGCATTACAACATAATACATAGACCGCCATCCAACTGCATCTATGACTATAATCCACCTTCAGGTTATCATCCGAACCCCCTCTAGTATTAAGTTGCAAGCAACAGATTATTGCTTTACGAACTGCGTGTAAAGTAAACAATACGATTGTTCTATGAACAAAGGATTGTTGTTTTCTCCCTAGTAGCAACAACACATCTAGTACCTTAGAGATTTCTGTCACTTTCCTAGATTACCAGAGGCATGAACCCACTATCGAGCCTAAATACTAACTCTTGGAGTTGCTAGCATCTACTTGGCCAAGATAGCTACTAACAACGGAAAGCATGCAAGATCTCAAATAACAAAGACATGATAAAATCAATAATCAATCTGAAATAGCATCTCAATATCCATTGGATCCCCGCAAACACAACATGTATGAATTACAAATAGATGATCTTGATCATGAACAGAGCTCACAAGATCTAAACATGAAAGCACAAAGGAGGAGAACCAGCCATCTAGCTACTACATGGATCCGTAGTCCAAGGATGAACTACTCACGCATCACACCGGAGGCTTGCATGGTGATGAAGAAGGCCTCCAGGGTGAATTCCCCTCTCCGGCAGGGTGCCGGGAAGAGCTTCAGATCCCTCCCGATCTAGGGATGGAGATGACGGCGGCTACAGACTCTTTCGTGGATTTTTGATCGGGTACTTAGGGTTTTGGTCCTGAGGGGAATATATAGGCGGAAGGAGAGGCTGAGAGGGTGCCAGGGCTGGCCTCACCACCCCCTGGCGCGGGCCAGCCTGGGCGCGTGGCCAGGTGGTGTGGTGGCCCCCTGGTCCTTCTCCGTCTCGTATTCTGGCACTTGATCACTTCCGGAAAAATAGGCACTTTGGCTTTTGTCCCGTCCAATTCCGAGAATATTCATTTTCTGACTTTCCTGGAACCAAAAACAGCAGAAAACAGGCAGCTGGCACTGTGGCTCTTGTTAATAGGTTAGTCCAAGAAATCATATGAAAAGTACTCCAAAGTTGTAACAAAACACAAGAAAGTGGATAAAACCAAGCATGGAACATAAAAAATTATAGATACATTTGCAATGTATCAACATCCCCAAGCTTAACTCCTGCTCGTCCTCGAGTAGGTAAGTGATAAAAAGAAAGAATAATTTTTGAGGTGACATGCACCATCAAAGACTTGATCAAAGTATTTGTAAAACATTCAAAGCTAGGATCATAGTACTTCAATCATAACATGAAAGACAAAGTTCTAGCAATAAGATAAGAAACTATGATGCAACATGAAAAGGCACAAACAAAAGATTCATGAATAACAATGCTTTGCAAGACGTTGGTTTGTTTCACATAAAGAAAACATAGCATAATAGTATTCATCTTGTCCCTCAATAGAGTAGCATATATAAATGCATAGGACACCTTCAGAGTTCATAAGAGTGACTAGATACAATAGTTTAAAACAAGCAATAGAAAGTTATGCATCAATCAACTAGTCTTGGGACAATGCACATAGAACTAAGAATGGTCGCTATGCTCTCAAAGTAGGTGCATAAAGATAGAAGGTGGAGACTCAATATAATGGTGGAAGAAAAGCCTTTTGTAAAAGGAAGTAGGGATTCAAGTCTCATAAAGAGCTTCCAAAAATTATGGTACTTATAGCTTTCAGCTCTCATTTCCCCTATCATAAGCATCTTGAAGTGATTAAGGTTAAAGTGAACAAACTATGGTGTACATGCTTGACGAAGTATAAGTCAGAAATCTCATATCCCTTGTATACGAGGGCCGCTCCTCATGCTACTCAAGTTTAGTCACCGGTAAGTTCTTGTCATCGTAAGTACATGTGTATCATAGAGAACCGCCAACGGGGTACCCCTTGCTCGATGATACGGAAGAATCCCCATATCAAAATGACAACAAAAGCAGACAATGAGCATCTCAGCATTCTTCTTATTTACCATGGGAATATGGTGCTTTTTTCTCTCTTTCCTCTTTTGATAGTACCTCTTTTTCTTTTTATTTTCTCTTTTTTTTCAATAGGACTCTTTTTTTATAAGAAGAATGCTTCATAGACAGCTCATTATGGTTACGCTGCAGGTTTCCACCATGTCAGCATGGATTTGACCAGCGGCCCAGGCGTTTCTCTAACACATATACATAACTCCATGGACTTACAAGCTCCCCTTTCATTTCTCTTTGGAATAACTTGGTTTAGGGAGTTGGATGCATGAGTGGAACTCATACTTTGTTGTGGAGGCTAGCAAAAGACTGGGAGCGACAAACTAAGAGAGCAACAATGGCCATAATCATGCAGAGCGACAAAACATCATTGATCAAAGCATAAAGCGATACTACAAGTTGAAAATTAAAGGATCATCAAGGCTATGGTGACTTGGGATAGTCATAACATGGTGTGAGCATGCGCCAAGTCAACCCAAATAAAGTATCAAAGGAGAATACCACAATACTATGCTTTAATATGCTAAAACAACGCATGATTCATCCAAAGCACATTAAGCAATCTCAATTGTTTAAAACAAGTCATGCTACAGCAAAGAATACTAAGCATAAAGCCAAAAAAATATCAAGCCTGGCATGACAAAGCATAGGCCACAGTCAAAAACAAGCTCTTTTTACCACATAAGCATGAACTTTCCTACTCTTTTCCAAACCAAACCAAATTATTTGCAAACCAAATGTATGAAAGAGGGGGTCCAACCAATTTATTCAGAAAACTAAGCAAACCAAGCAAACGAAAACCAAAACAAAAACGAAAAATAAGACGCTCCAAGAAAAAGACAACTGTGCATGAAACAATAAAAATGAAGCGTTTGGAAGAAACCTGGGATTTTTATTGATGAAGAAGGGGATGCCTTGGGCATCCCCAATCTTTGATGCTTGTACTTCTTGGATATTTCTTGGGGTGACACGCGTGGCATCCCCAAGCTTGAGCTTTAGTCCATCCTTCATCTCATTACTCATTCCTTCCATACACCTGAAAATTTTCCTTCATACAAAACTTCACACAATCTCATTAGCAACATTAGTGCATTTAAGATAAATAAGTCTTAAGGTTCAGTTCTAACACCAAATAAACTTCCATTAGAACACTAGCTACTGTAGCACTTCCCTCAAAAAACTCAATTCCCCAAAAGAACTCAAGAAGGGACCAACAAGAAGCAAATGCAGAAAATGGCAAAAATCTGTCAAAACAGACCAGCAGGTAAAGACGAATTTTTTCGAAGACCTTATGTTGCTCAAATAAAAACGTGTTGAACTAACTAAAATTAAATAACAACCTGGGGCAGAAGAACAAAAAATTACAGTTCAATCCGACATACAGACCTCTCTCACGAATTTTTACGGTGAAGCACAAAAATCTGTTTCGGGACAACAACTTTTTCAATCATTACTTCTCTCTCATTAGAGGTTACTTTTGGCACAAAAAGCAAATAAAAAGGATAAGGAGAGGTTATTACAGAGGTAACAACTTCCAAGACTCATCTAAAACTTTTGGGTTATCTCCCAATAAGTACTTTTCTTTAACGCCTTTAAGTTAGGCATAAGAAGCAAAGAAAGAATCAAGTGTTCCCAAATGAAGAAGCATTAAGACCAAATTTTGTTTTCATAGGAGAAGCAAAAGAAATCTTTTCTCTCTTTTTAGGGAAGTGTTCTATACCTTTCTTGAGTGGGAGTTGATATTTAATGGTGCCTTCTTTCATATCAATGATGGCACCAACAGTTCTAAGAAAAGGTCTTCCCAAAGTAATAGGACAAGAAGCATTGTATTCAACATCCAAAACATAGAAATCAACGGGGACATAGGAATCGTTAACCATAATAAGAACATCATTAAGACTCCCCATGAGTTTCTTTTTAGCATTAGCATCAAGTGGGACATTCAAATAACAATCTTCAAGAGCAGGCAAATCAAGCATATCATAAATCCTTCTAGGCATAATAGAAACACTACTATCAAGATCACACAAAGCTTTTAAATCAAAGTCATTCACTTTCATATTAATGATGGGTTCCCAACCATCTTCTTGCTTTATAGGAATAGAAGCTTTATGTTTCATCTTTTCTTCTTTAATCTTTATGAGAGCATCAGTAATGTGTTTTGTAAAAGCCATGTTCATAGCACTAGCATTAGGACTTTTAGCAAGCTTTTGTAGGAACTTAATAACTTCAGAGATATTGCAACCATCAAGATCAAAATCAACTTTATCATCTAAAGTAGTAGAACTATTACTAGCCTCAACACTAGTGGTGGTGATAGTAGAAACACTAATGTTTCTAGAAATTTCATCTTCTCTTTCCCACTTAGCATGTAATTCAGCTAATAGTCTAACATTTTCATCAATTCTTACTTGTATGGCATTAGTAGCTGCAAAGGGATTCTCATTAGTTTCAGGTTTAGCAGCCATTTTATTAATCAATGAAGATTGAGATTCAGACAAAAATGATATATTTCTTTCAGCATTTGAGAGTTTCAATTGTAAACTAGGAATTTCCCTATTTAGACTCTCAAGTTGATGGCTAATGTTCTTCAAAATGATAGATTGTTCCTCCATAGTTTTAGTAAATAGTTTATGTTTCTCATATTGCATTTGCATGAAGTTTTTAGTGGCTCTTTCAACTTCTAAAATTCTTCCTTCACTAGGTAATTCAGGTTTACCATTATAGCCATAAGTATTACTAGGAGGGTAGGGCCTATAATTGTTGTTACCAAAATTGTTCCTATAAGCATTATTACCATAAGCATTGTTGCCAAAATTGTTATTTCTTATGAAGTTCACATCAACTTGCTCTTCTTGAGAAACCAAAGAGGCTAAAGGAACATTATTAGGATCGATATGGGCTTTCCCATTAACAAGCATAGACATAATAATATCAATCTTATCACTTAAGGAGGAGGTTTCCTCAACAGAATTTACCTTCTTACCTTGTGGAGCTCTCTCAGTATGCCATTCAGAATAATTAACCATCATATTGTCCAGAAGTTTTGTTGCAGCACCCAAAGTGATGGTCATAAAGGTACCTCCAGTAGCTGAATCCAATAGGTTCCTTGAAGAATAGTTCAATCCTGCATAAAAAGTTTGGATGATCATTCAAGCAGTCAGTCCATGAGTGGGACAATTCTTTACCAAAGATTTCATTCTTTTCCAAGCTTGAGCAACATGCTCATTATCAAGTTGTTTAAACTTCATTATTTCACTTCTCATGGATATAATCTTAGCAGGAGGATAGTATTTTCCAATAAAAGTGTCGTGGAAATGGCCACGACAGTCGCTGCCACTGGCAGCGATTGAGTGTTTCGTGTGGAAGAGTTGGCGGCCATCTACGGTGCGAGATGGGGGTGGATGCACATGGGTTTACCTAGGTTCAGCCCCCCGGAGGGTAAAGACCTACTCCTGCTAGATTAGATTATGAGAGAGCGAGTTACAGGGGTGGCGAGCTCGGCCGCTAGGCAGCGAGTCGCTTGAGGGGGTGTATGATGGAACGTGAGGTCCCAGGATACCCTAGGGAGGTTTATATATGAAGCATATCGCTAGGGTTTACAAGCTGTCCCCGAACAAGATGAGGATCCGGAGACTTTTGACCTAGTCCGACTGGGCTTCTGCTACGCTTCTGGGCTTCTAGTCGCCAGTCGCTGGGCCTTTCCTTTCTTCATAGTCCAGTCGCTGTCTTTCAGACACACTCGCAGGCCTTTCGGCCCAATCGGAACGTCCTGCTGGGCATACCCCCTTTGGCATATCCCCATCAGTAGTCCCCGAGGCCATCGTTGATGCAGGCGCAGGCGTTCTTTTGGTGTTCGGAGTAGGCGAGCCCAATTTGGGTGTCTAGTCGAGTCGGCTATGGACTCTATTAGAACCAAGGAGAATTTCCCCATGTTTCCATTCGTCGCTTCAATGAATATCACTGCCGCCCATTCGTCGTTTCGGCGAGAGGAAAATCTGGCGGGTGGACCAAAGGAGTTGGACCGTCAGACCTGGTCAAACTATCCGTTGGAATTTCCAACGGTAACTACGGTGCAATTACCGTGAGTAATGGCTATCTCGATTTTGGCGGGTGGCGTTTCCCATATAAGGGGAGTGATGGCTCAGCTCCGCAGTCCTTCTTTGCATTCTTCATTCTTCCTCATTTGTTCTTCCTTCCTGCAGCCTCCCGACTTGTTCTTCCCGCGTCGTGCGATTCCACATCTTACTCGATGGCACCTCCCAAGGGATCATGGGGGAAATCCAAGTGCACCACGGCCCAACTTAGATCTTTTGAGGACGTCGGGGTGCTCCGCAAGGGGAATTGGCGGGTTTCCCCCTCCTCCGAGACCGAGCCAAAGCCACGACCCGGCGAGTTCATCTGCTTCCCCAGTCATCTTGAGAGGGGTTTGGGGTTCCCCACCTCACTCTTCTTCTACCGCTTCTGCGCGTATTACGCGATCAAGCCGTCAGATCTTGGTCCACACAGCATCGAGCAGCTGGCGATCTTCGTCGCCTTCTGCGAATGCTACCTTGGCTACATGCCATATTTCCCGCTATGGCTGGAGCTCTTTCACGGCTGCATCGGGCGCGAGGCGTCTAGCGGCTTGATGCTAGCCGCAGGCGGGGTCACCTTTCAATTGAAGTCGAAGGCCAACTTCATCAAACTCCTCCTGCCAAAGAAGGCCGCAAGCGAGTGGAAGAAGAGTTGGTTCTACGTCAAGGAAGCCACTCCCTCCGGCGAGGTGTCTCTTCCTGAGTTCGTCGCCGAGAGGAGCGAGCCCCGTCGGTTGGCGCCGAAGAAGCTTCCCGAAGATCAGCGGATGGCCATCGCAGGAATGATGGATCAGATCCAGAAGCTGAAGGACCAGGGGTTGATTCCGATCAACCTCTACAACTGCTGGCTCGGGCGGCGCCTTGTTCTGCTGGCGGCTCGACCGCACTGGATGTACGAATACAGCGGGAAGCATGACCCATCTCAAACCAGCAAGGAGTCATGAGAGGCCGAGGACGACAAGGCCGCCCTAAAGAAGATCACCGACGCAGAGTTCACCAGCGTGGCGGTCGGGGTCGCCCCATACACTCCTGTGAAGAATGAAGCCCCCACAATAAGTTCTCAATCGCTACGTCCGTATCTCAATTTCAGTCTTCTCGCTTGGTGTTTTTTGACTCATGGTGGTTCTCAGCTTTTTCAGGTATTAGAGGGTTGGCTCCCTCCGCTTGATGAAGAGGTTCCCCAGGAACTGGAGGAAGACTCCGAGGGGGATCCTTTCGACGACGATGGGGAGGAAGAAGAGGTCCCTCCCCCAGCACCTGTGGCTCGCAAGACCTGGATGAAGAGACAACGAGAAGTCGAAGCGAGACGCAGCCTGGACGAGCTCGAAGAAGGCGACGAGGTCGCCTAGGAGGAAACGTCCCGGCGCACCGCTACACCATCGAAGCCCCCATGCCGTCCCAAGTCGCCAGCGAAAAGGCCTGCGTCACCGGCCAGGTCGTCGGTGGTGTTCAAGTCGGATGATGATTCCGAGGGCGAAGGATCTCCCGAAGTCTCGCACAAGGCCCCAAGGGACAGAGTCCTGGCGAAGGGGTTGGAGGGCAAGGATATAGAGGTGGTGGTAGAGGTTCCCCTGGCGGCGATTGTGCCGACGACCTCGGGGGTTCCAAGCCAAGAAGCAGCTGAGGCGATGGCGTCCAAGTCGCCATAGCCGTCAAAGGCAGCCGCATCGGAGCCGGAGATCCCGGCGACTGCAGCTTCATCGTCAAGGAAGCCCTCGGTTTCGTGGGCTTTAGACGTCTTCGAGAGGGGGCTCAGCCGCAAGCTGGGTCCTGAGTTGGACAAGCCCGCCCATATTAGCACCGGGCTTCGCGTCCTTCCAGTCGCTAAGTAAGTAGCACTTCATCGTCCCAGTTCGCCTTGCTCCTTTTGTGTTGCTGTTGTGTTGATTGAAGAGGCTCGTGCAGGTCGGGGGCTAAAAAGATTGGTCACCCTTCGGTGGCTAAGATTCCACCGGCCACCGACATGGGAGAGGGTGACCTACCCAAGAAGAGGAAGGCCTCCGAAGATGTGGCGATCGCTGAGGTCGCGAAGAAGCAGAAGGGGGGACCGACGACGCTGCGACCAGGGGGAGCGCCGCAGATCCAGGTGCTACGCCAGTCGCCAAAGAGGTTGCGGTGACGCGATCGGAGCCAACCTTGGCTGCGTCCGAGCCGGAGGCTCCGGTCCCGGCAACCAGCGCCCCTGCCAGGGCATCGGCGACGTTCCCTTGTTTTATGGCAAAGGGGTTTCCAGGTGTGGCGGACACGCAGTCTCCGCAGAGTCCGGAAATCGTGGATGCGAACATTGGGTCTCGCCGCGGGCGCACCTCCTTCATGATCGCGTCAACTGATGCCGAGGAACTTCACAAGATGCTCGGCGCTGCTATTCAGGTATGTCCAGTCCCCGAATTCCTAGTCACTGAATTTCGGCGGCTAGGAATTGGTTTTCTTTTTCTTCTCCAGTCCCCGAATTCCTAGTCGCTGAATTTCAGCGGCTAGGAATTGGTTTTCTTTTTCTTCCTTCTCCAGTCCCCGAGTTCCTAGTCGCTGAATTTCAGCGGCTGGGAACTGGGTTTTGCTCCTTTCCAGTCCCCGAATTCCTAGTCGCTGAATTTCGGCGGCTATGAATTGGTTTTATTTTTCTTCCTTCTCCGGTCCCCGAGTTCTTAGTCGCTGGATTTCAGCGGCTAGGAACTGGGTTTTGTTTTGTCAAATGCTTAGGTGAGTTCTTTGTTTGCAAGGATTACAAAGGGAGTCGACTGATAGGCAGGCTGCGAGAGAGCGCTTGGAGCATGACTTGCGCGAAGCGCAGGAGGTGAACCGACGGCTTCAGGAAACTATTGGTGAGTGTCTGCTTCGTCTTTGTTCTCCTCTTTCAGGTTTGAGCTGGTCGTGTATAGCATTCTGATGTATTCTCGTGCAGATGCGTTCCCGGCTGAGATCTCCAAGGCCCGTGAGGGGTATGTTCCGATCGTCGAGCTGGACATGGCGAATGGGCGAGTAGCCTCTTTGGTCAAGGATTTGGAGGAGGCAAGAGCGGCCTCGATTTCTTCGGAGGAGCGAGCGAAGGCTGCCATTACCGCGGCTGAGGAAGAGCGCAAAGCCACGGATTCCATCATTGTGGGGTTGCACAACGAGCAAACTGCCTTGGAGAAGCACGTCAAGGAGAACTGCCGCAAACCCCTTGCTGAGTCTCTGTCTTTGCTTGACCCTTTCATCTAGTCCCTGCTTTCAGGATTTCATAGTTTCACTGACGCCTAACTTTGTAGTTGTGGTAGGCCAAAGCGACCCGGTTGTGCAGACTTACAACGCCTCGCAGTGCGTGACTGCCGTGGTGAATGCAGCCACGGCCTCGGCGTTGTGCGTCCAAGCGGCTCCCCAGGGCATGTCTCCCACCGAGGTTATCCCTGGGGGGCTGACGGAGGTGTGGCGCTATCTAGAGGAGGTGACCGCCGTTTTGGAGTGGATGACGTGCTCGGCGTTCAGACACGGGACTGCCACGACGTTGAGCTTGGGTCTCGCCCATTTCCCTGATGACTTCGATCTTGACGATGTGACGAGTGGCTATCCGTCGGCGACCGGCACGGTGGAGATGTCGGAGGTGCTGAAGCTGATCGCGAAGTCCACTCCTTACGCCGATCGTGTCTTGTCGATGGGGGATCTGCTGCCGTATCAGGAGACGGTGTTGGCGCCTGGCGACCCCGAGCCGGAGTACCGCGACATGAAGTCGGAGCAGCCCTTTCGGTCGTTGTTGTCGAAGTCGCTGAGAACATACCCGACGAACCCGTGGCAGCCTTTTGTGCGCGTCAAGGGGGGTGGTGTTGCTTCGTCATCAGGGCCTGTAGAGTAAACAATGTAATTTTCCAAGTTGTGATGAATGCCAAGTGGCGAATGCTGTAAGATATTTTTGTAATATATGCCACGGGGGGTCGATCGACTCGGGTTTTGATGAGTAATGTATGTTGTGTTTTGCTTATGCATTGTTTTGATTGAGCGAGTCCCCGGGCGCGTCCGCCTTTTAATGGGGTATAACTTGATTGTATACTTTTTTGTATTTGTTATGTTTACGTGTTGTTTTTATCCCTCGCGTCTTCTGAGTGGCGAGTCCCCGAGCGCGAGTGGGACTGACTTATGAGCGAGTCCCCGAGCGTGGTGCCCGACCGTATTGGTCATGATCCTGTTGCAGGTTGTGAGTGCGTTGTTTGTAACGCGTCTCCTCCCCTGGCCCGGAGAGCTAGTCGCTTGGCGAGCCCTAGGCAGCTCTCTTACTTGGTGTGTTCCCGAGCCGCGTGGGGGTTCCCATTTTGCGGTGTCCCCGTGCGTGGTACTTAACCATTCGAGTCGCTTTGCGCGAGGGTCGGAGGGACAGATCGCTGTGAGAAGCGTGTATCGGATGTCTTGGCCCGGTGGGCCAGTCAGGCTAGGCGACTCCAATGGCGGCTCCGGGTTGGCGTTTTTCGTGGACGACCCAAGGCCCGAATATTTCCGGTGCCCTTGTGCCGCACTACTTGGCCGTGCCGGTCGCTCGACTAGAGGTTGACTTCCGTAAGTAGCGTATTGCTGGCATGTACGAGTGCGAGTGGCACAAGAATATGGCGAGTGGATAGAATTTGTGCGATCCGAATGAATTTCATTATATATTCCGATGGAGTACAGTGTGAGGTTCTAAGTATAGAACTTTCTGAGGAGGTTTACATTCCATGGCCTCCCGATCTCCAATTGGCCATCACCCCGTATGTCGATAAGGTAGTAGGCATCGTTGCCAAGGACTCGGCCTATGGCGAATGGCCCCTCCCATGGGGGGGAGAGCTTGTGCATGCCCTTCTTGTCTTGGGCCAGTCGTAGGACCAACTCGCCTTCCTGGAAGGTGCGAGTTCACACTCGGCGGCTGTGATAACGGCGGAGTCCTTGCTGGTATATGGTGGTGCGGGAGTGAGCCCGGTCTCGTGCCTCGTCTAGTTGATCGATGTTGTCTTGGGGGGCAATCTCGTTGGCCGCCTCGACATAGTTGGCGACTCAAGGTGAGTCATGCTCCAGGTCGGTTGGCATTACGGCCTTGGCGCCATACACCATGAAGAAGGGCGTGAACCCGGTTGATCGGTTGACGGAGGTGTGAATCCCCCATATCACAGAGGGGAGCTCGTCGACCTAGCATCCTGGGGTGCGCTCGAGGGGCACCTGTAGTCGCGGCTTGAGCCCATGGAGGACGCTCTGGTTGGCGCGCTCTGCTTGGCCATTTGATCCCGGGTGAGCGACTGATGCGAGGTCGAGTCGGATGCCGTGTTCCTCACAGAATTCCGCCATGGCCCCCTTGGCAAAGTTGGTGCCGTTGTCTGTTATGATGTTGTGCGGGTAGCCGTACCGGTAGATGAGTTCGCGTAGGAACTTGGTGGCCGTCTTGCCGTCGCATTTTTTATCGGCTTGGCCTCGACCCATTTGGTGAACTTGTCAACTGCGACCAGGAGGTGAGTGAAACCAGATGGGGCCTTCTTGAATGGGCCTACCATGTCCATGCCCCATACGGCGAATGGCCACGTGATGGGGATTGTCTTGAGTGCCGAGCCAGGGAGGTGCGTCGGGTTGGCGTACTTCTGGCACCCGATGCATCGTTGGACGATGTTGGTGGCGTCAGCGTGTGCGGTGAGCCAGTAGAAACCGTGCCGCATGGCCTTGGCAACTAGCGACTTGGTGCCGGCGTGATGGCCGCAGTCGCCGGCGTGAATGTCCTGGAGGATCTTGCGGCCTTCTTCTGGCTGTACGCAGCGCTGGAACACGCCGGTCACGCTGCGCTTGTGGAGCTCGCCGTTGATGATGATGAAGGATTTGCAGCGGCGCACGATCATTCATGCCTCTGTCTCATTGCTCGGTAGGAGTTTGTGTTCCAGGAAGGCGACGTATGGCGATGTCCAGTCGCTAGGTTCCACAATCATGGCGACTAAGGCCGGTTCTGGTTGCAGTGGGATCCCGACGTCGATCTCTTTCGGTGGGTTGACCGAGGGTTTGTGGATGATGTCGAGGAATACACCTACTGGTGGTGCTTGTCGGGTCGATCCGATGCGGGAAAGGGCGTCCGCCTCCTCGTTTTTACGCCTGTCGATCCACTCGACGGAATAGCCATCAAAGTGTCCTCCCAACTGGTTGACATCTTGGCGGCACGCGATCATTGTTGGGGAGACAGCGTCGCACGTCTCGACGACTTGGCCGGCAACTAGGTCGGGGTCGCCATAGCATCGTACGCGGTTGACGTTCATCTCCTTGGCGGCTCTCATGCCGTGAAGGAGGGCCTCATATTCTGCCATGTTGTTGGTGTAGGGCTTGAAGTTGAGGTGGAGCACGTAGCGAAGCTTGTCTCCTTTGGGGGAGGTTAGGATGACCCCTCCCCCTGCGCCGTCGGCGTTCTTGGAGCCGTCGAAGTGGAGCGACCAGTAGTGGAGGTATGGGAGCTTCTCTGGCTGTTGTGCTTCTTCCCAGTCTGCAATGAAATCAGCCAAGGCTTGTGACTTGATCGCTTTTCGGGGCTCGTACTTGATGTTGTGGACGCCGATCTCGACGGCCCACTTGGCGACTCGCCTGGTTGCCTCGCGATTGCGTATGATGTCTTGCAGGGGCGCGGAGGAGACCACCGTGATTGGGTGCTCCTGGAAGTAGTGTGGGAGTCGCCGCTGTGCTCGGAATACCGCGTACACCAGTTTTTGATATTGCGGGTAGCGCTATCGTGAGTCCGTTAGGACTTCGCTGATGTAGTATACGGGGCGTTGTATGGGGCGCTCCTTGCCTCTTCCGGTCGTTCGACGACCATCACGGTGCTGACGACTCGATTGAAGGCCGCGACGTAAACGAGCATTGGCTCTTTGTCGAGTGGCGCGGCGAGTACTGGTGCCGCGAGTAGCACTTCTTTGAGCGCTTTGAGTGCGTCGTCGGCCTGGTAGAGAGGCATCAGGTGGTAGAGAGGCATTGCCTTCT
Organism: Avena eriantha; assembly: GCA_910589775.1. Lineage (NCBI taxonomy): Eukaryota > Viridiplantae > Streptophyta > Magnoliopsida > Poales > Poaceae > Avena > Avena eriantha. Next base: position 381,098,183 of record OU342740.1, read on the forward strand.
CGCCTAGTCGGGGGATGAAGCGACCAAGGGCCGCGACTCGCCCTGCCAACTTTTGGACGTCGCATAGGCACTCGGGTTTCTCGAGTCGCGCGATGGTGTCGATCTTGGTGGGGTTGGCTTCAATGCCTCGATTGGAGACTACGTATCCCAGAAGCTGTCCGGTGGGTACGCCGAAGGTGCATTTTCCAGGATTCAGCTTGATGTTGTACCTCCGCAAGTTTGCGAAGGTTTCAGCTAGATCGGCGAGCATATTGTCCTAGCGGGTGGATTTTACCACCACGTCATCGATATAGACGTGAATGTTGCGGCCAATCTGGCTCGCTAGACACTCCTGCATGCACCTCTGGTATGTGGCGCCTGCATTCTTGAGGCCGAACGTCATGGCCGTGTAGCAGAATGCGCCGAATGGCGTGATGAACGCCGTCTTCTCCTCGTCTTCGACTGCCATCTTGATATGGTTATAACCAGAGTAAGCGTCGAGAAAACACAGCGACTCCGATCCCGCAGTCGAGTCGATGATCTGATCGATGCGCGGTAGGACGAACTCCTCCTTCGATCAGGCGCTGTTGAGGTTGGTGTAGTCAATGCACATTCTCCGTGTGTTGTTCTTTTTGAGAACTAGGACTGGGTTTGCCAGCCACTTGGAGTACTTGATTGGCCAGATGAAGCCTGCGGCTAGCAGGCGCTGGACTTCCTCAGCGATTGCTCGGCGGCGCTCTTCACTGAAGGGTCGTAGCGACTGCTTTACTGGTCGCACTTTGGGGCCGGCGTTGAGTTTGTGCTCAGCGAGTTCCCTCGGGACACCTGGCATGTCAGATGGCTTCCATGCGAAGATGTCACGGTTCTCACGAAGGAACCCGATGAGCGCGCTTTCCTATGCGGGGCTCATGTGTGCCCCGATGGTGACCGTCTGGCTGGAGTCGCCTAGGACAAGCTCGACGGTGCGGGTGTGCGTGGTCGCCTCGAACGTGGAGTTCGCGGCGATTGGTTTCTTCAGGATGGTGGGGTCGTCCTTATTGATGTTGCCCGCGTATTTCGCGAGCTCCTCCGCATGGTCGGTTTTCGCGGCGATGACGGCGTCGGCGAGCTCGGCGCCTTTTTCCTCGCATTCCATGACCATGTCGCGGTCGCCATGGACGGTGATGATGCCGCTGTGCCCGGGGAGCTTCATCATGTTGTAGGCGTAGTGTGGGGTCGCCATGAACTTTGCGAATGCCTGGCGGCCCAGGACGCAGTGGTAGGGGCTGTGGAAGTTCACCAGCTCGAAGACGATCCTCTCCGTGCGGTAGTTTGCTGGAGTGCCGAAGGTGACTGGCAGCGTCACTTTCCCGATCGGGTACGCCTTCCGACCGGGGACGATGCCGTGGAAGGTCGTCAGTGTTGGCTCGATGGCTGTTTTTGGGAGCTGGAGCCTTTTGAACGTGTCGAGGTACAAGATATTGATGGAGCTCCCGCCGTCCATCGGCGTCTTGGGCAGCCAGTAGTCGGCCACCTTGGGCCTGACTACCAGGGCGACTCGCCCTGGGTACTCGATTCTTGGCGCGTGGTCCTGGCGACTCCAGGTGATGCTCTGCTCGGACCAGTTTAGGAAGCGAGGGATGTCGACTTGCATCACCGCATTGACGACGACCGCGCGGGCGAGCACCTTCTTCTCACGCTTGGTGCCGAGTCCGGTGAAGGTATGTAGCGACCCTACAGCGGTTCCCAAGTCGCCACCGTTCCCGTTGTCCCGAGGTGGGTTGTTGTTGGGGTCCTCCCTTGCACGTCTCGCCTTTTCAATCTCTTTGAGAGAGTGGTAATCGACGGTGGTGTGGGTGGCGGGTTTTCCCTCCCTGCTATGGTAGATGCAAGGCTGATTGAGCAGGGCGGCGGGGTCAAATTTCGGCCTCGTCACGTTGTTGGCGCGGTAGTTCCCGCTGTCGCGGTAGTTTCCTCCGTCGTGGCGGTAGTTCTTGGAGTCGCGCTGGCCGTAGCCGGCGTTGGCGACGAAATCGACTCGCCCGTCCGTGCGGCGCTTGCCGGTGATGCGGGTGTTGCTGTAGCGCATGTCGCGTAGGCGCCCACTGTCGTGGATGCTAATGCGACGTCTTCCTCTCGACTCGTCGTCGGAGTCTTGGTTGGGGTCCTCCTCCGCATAACGCTTGGCGATCTCGAGGAAGTCAGGGATGTTATTGAGCGTCCGGTAGACCCTCTTGATCTTGGCGACCAGGGGTTCGTACCGGCACGCGTTCTTGAAGCAGTGTATCGCCGTGTCTGGGTGGATGCCGGAGGCGTTTATCCATAGTTCTTGCCACCTTTGGATCCACTGACGGGTCGACTCGCGTTGTCCCTGGATGCATCGCTCCAGGTCCTCTATGGTGGTGGCGCGGGTGTAGGAGCCCTCGAAGTGCCTGACGAAGGCGTCTCGCATTTCTTCCCATGAGTCAATGCTGTCGGGAGGGAGCGTGTTGATCCACTGCCGTGTCGCACCCTCCATCATCAGGGGGAGGTAGCAAGCGGCGAGCAGGTCGGTGTGGCCTGCGATCCCCATTGCCATGAGGTATGTGTCCAACCAGACATCGGGGTCGTACGTTGGGTTGTACTTCTCGATCTCCTTAGGGGCCTTGAAGTTGGCAGGGTATTTTTCCCCGTGAATCATTGGTCCAAAACATTGGGGCCCGACTCGGCTGAGCGAGCCTCTTGGCTCTGGTTCGCCGCGGTTGGTGAGGGTGTGCCGCAGGTCGTAGGGCTGGCGCGACCGCCACGTCTGATTGTTGATGATGTTCGTTCGGGCATCGAGGGGTTGCCCGTTGGCAGCGATCGTGTTGTTCGCCGGTCACGGCTCGTTGGTTGACAGCGTAGGATTGCCGGCCCATGGTTGGTTTGCCAGGGGCTGGGGTGGTAGGCAAACTAACGCGTTTGCCACGGTGGGGTGGCCGCTTGATGCTGCCCTGCTTGCTGAAGAGCGAGAGTACATTCGCCCCCGCGGGTCGACTCCCGCGGCTTGTTGCTCGACGGCCCTGACAAGTAGGGCCTTGGCGTACTGGATCTGTAGTGCGCCGTCGCCTTGGACATCGAGGTTGGCGATCGCGGCATCAGCCGCGACGACATTGTCCATTGGGGTGGAGTATAGTGGTAGCCCGTTGGCGTCACTGGCTTGAGGCGAGATGATGATCCGCGGTTGGTCTGGTGGGGGCGCGTGGCCCATGGGTGGTGGAGGAGCCCCAGTCGCCGGCGCTCCAGGTGGTGGTCTTACGGGGTTGCTCCCGCCTGGCGGCGCGTTCTCGCAGTATTCGCGCTCGGCGGCGCGCATGGGGTCTCCCTCGTCGTTGAAATTCAGGACGCAACCCTGAACGTTGGGGTTCAGGCGGGTCCTGATGTGGCGCTGGTGGTAGAGTGACAGCTCCCGCGCCGTCTCTCGCTCGAGGCGGTATTTCTCGCGCTCGGCGAGTTCGTTGCTAGTGAAGTCACACAATAGGTGTGCTCATAAAATCATTGTTGTTGGTGCTAGTGAAGTCACACAACTTAGTGTTTTCAAGAGTAGTCATTTTTTTGGGTTTTCAAATAAGAAAGCAAACTTGTAAAACTATTTTTTGTGTGTTTTTGATAAAGAAACAAGCAAATAAAGCAAAAAGAAACTAAGCAAAACAAAAACAACAAAGTAAAGAGATTGGTTATGAGGGACTCCCCTTGTGAAGATGTCCTTGACTCCCCGGCAACGGCGCCAGAAAATATCTTGATGTGCTCGTCGTTCGACGTAGAGCTCATTGGGAACCCCAAGAGGAAGGTATGATGAGCACAGCAGTAAGTTTTCCCTCAGTTATGAAACCAAGGTTTAATTGAACCAGTAGGAGCAAGGAAACACCCCAAAGGTGTTACTAGCTGAGCTTTGGCAGGGCGCACTACCGGTGCTAGTAGCAACGTGGAGACCTGCACAACACAACCACAAAACTTTGTCCCCAACTTGCGATGAGGTTGTCAATCTCACCGTGTTTTTCGGAAAACAAAGGATTAAACGTATCGAATGGAAAGAAGTAAAAGTTTGCAGAAAGTAAACACAAAGCAGTAAAAGGTTGTAGATTGTATGTAAAGAAAAAGGACCGGGATCCATAGTTCACTAGAGGTGGCTCTCCTTAAGATAGATAACATGCTGGGTGAACAAATTACAGCGGGGCAATTGACAAACACCGACAAAGCAATACATGCATATACTAATCATCTTGACTCCTTTGAGACTTGATTGGGCATTACAACATAATGCATAGACCGCCATCCAACTGCATCTATGACTAATAATCCACCTTCAGGTTATCATCCGAACCCCCTCCAGTATTAAGTTGCAAGAAACAGATTATTGCTTTACGAACTGCGTGTAAAGTAAACAATACGATTGTTCTATGAACAAAGGATTGTTGTTTTCTCCCTAGTAGCAACATCACATCTAGTACCTTAGAGATTTCTGACACTTCCCCAGATTACCAGAGGCATGAACCCACTATCGAGCATAAATACTAACTCTTGGAGTTGCTAGCATCTACTTGGCCAAGATAGCTACTAACAACGGAAAGCATGCAAGATCACAAATAACAAAGACATGATAGAATCAATAATCAATCTGAAATAGCATCTCAATATCCATCGGATCCCCGCAAACACAACATGTATGAATTACAAATAGATGATCTTGATCATGAACGGAGCTCACAAGATCTAGACATGAAAGCACAAAGGAGGAGAACCATCGATCTAGCTACTACATGGATCCGTAGTCCAAGGATGAACTACTCATGCATCACACCGGAGGCTTGCATGGTGATGAAGAAGGCCTCCAGGGTGAATTCCCCTCTCCGGCAGGGTGCCGGGAAGAGCTTCAGATCCCTCCCGATCTAGGGATGGAGATGACGGCGGCTATAGATTCTTTCTTGGATTTTTGATCATGTACTTAGGTTTTTTGTCCCGAGGGCAATATATAGGCGGAAGGAGAAGCCGAGGGGATGCCGGGAGCGGCCACACCTCCCCCTGGCGCAGGCCAGGCCTGGATGCACGGCCAGGTGGTGTGGTGGCTCCCTGGCCCTTCTCCGTCTCGTATTCTGGCACTTGATCACTTTTGGAAAATAGGCACTTTGGCTTTTGTTCCGTCCAATTCCGAGAATATTCATTTTCTGACTTTCGTGGAACCAAAAACAGCAGAAAACAGGCAGCTGGCACTGTGGCTCTTGTTAATAGGTTAGTCCAAGAAATCATATGAAAAGTACTCCAAAGTTGGAACAAAACACAAGAAAGTGGATAAAACCAAGCATGGAACATCAAAAATTATAGATACATTTGCAATGTTTCACCCACCTGAGACCCACCTTGTATAAAAAGAAGAAGCACGATTTTCCTGTAAATACCGACAGAAAATGGTGGAAACCAAAATGAGGCAACTTATAACACAGCTAAACAATAGCACCTTGTGCATAAAAAAATAGCCAACTAATATAATAATACCCAAGGAATGGTCATCTATTCAGATGGCAGGTGCAATCATCATCAATTAGAAATCCTAACGGAGGCATATCAAAGAGATCCTGAAATGCTTAATACAATAACTTGTGCATAGAAAAGATTGAAAGGTGGACTAAAACTTAGACAACACTCAATCAGTCACCCTTATAAACAGGAGAACACATCAAGTGATGAAGATGAGATAAGTTACCACAATTTTCTTTCCCATGAGGAAGATGATATGAGTTACCACACTTTCCAGTTGGCTGATGCCTCCCACCGGAACCTATCTTCAAAACACAGCATCAATCTGGTCCCATGGCCACGAACGCCGCATGTACCGCCTTGGATGACCATCGGTGGAGCAGAGGAAGTAACCCTCGTGGACTCCGATGGAGCAGTGCATGACTGCATCAATCCACACGGCGGACCGGCCAGCGGTTCAGGGCCTCAAGAAGTGATTCTGCCCTGGGCCGTCCCCGCCTCTGATCTGTGGTTCCCTTGGGCGGCTACACAAGCTCCTCTGCCAAGTCCCCTCGGTTTCATCGGGTGCCCCGCACCACCGCGCCGCCAGGCCCAATGTGGAGGAGGACGGGTCTCCTCTTTATGGCAACTTTCCACCGGTGTCGAACTATGGAAGTTGGAAAAATGTTGGAGAGCCTAAATAGTTGTGAGGTCTTCCTGCAGGCGGCATACTTCCTGGTGGTAAGCAAGGACCTCGCGCTTGGAGGGGCACCGACCACTGTCGGAGTGGAGGGTCGATCGTTGCTCCACCCGGAGGATTTTTGACTACCTCCAAAGAAGCCGTCGCAGAGGAGGAAGGCCCAAACGGGCCTCTAGGGCACCATGGGCCAACCGGCCAGGGGGTCCACCCCATGCACAGCCCAAGGCTGGCCAGGTGGGCCCCATGCGGTGGCTGGGCTTGGCCCCCTTTGACCCTTGGCCCTTCCCTCTTGCGGTTTTCCCTCATGGGCCCTTTTTCCCTAGGAATTTGGCCCATTAGTAGAATACCCTTTCAAATTAGATTTTAATATTATGGCCAGCATTTCAAATTAAATGCATATTACAAAATCTTATTTGTCTCGAAACACCTTTCAGTTCCCTTTCGATTTCCTCCGAACGACTTCAGAACTTTCTTAGAATGATTTCGGTTCTCTCATGGAACTTTTCCGGTTTCCTTTTCTCTTTCATATGGTGATTACAACTTACAGAGGATCTCTAGCTCATCGTACCCTTAAGTGTATTTTCCCATGACTCGAGAATGGCATAGACATGATCTCCATCAAAGATGAATAGCGGGACTGGGATACCCATAATGACCCCTGTGCATTCCATGATGATGATGTCGTTTGAACCATAAACATTGTTTCCCATTCCCTTTGCCACTTCATACCTAGTTCACCTGAGCTTTGATCTACGGTATCTCCATACCTTCATTCGATCTCATTACCGATGAACTTGTTTTCTCGTTCCCATGTCGTTGCATTCCGTTACCCAGTCACACGCTTGCAAGCTTCGTTAATGCAACATCACCGAGATGGCCATATGTATCTATCCATTACATTGATTGGCAGATCCTAATCTTGATATGTACTCCTCTACGCGCTCTTTTGGGAAACTTGAGTAGCACCTTTTTGATCATCCAGTCACAGTATGATACTTGATACCATCTAAGCTCCCTCCAGAACAGTGATTTGCATTATCTCACAGTCCAAGGATTAGGTTGCGAGGTTTCCTTTGTTTATCATTAATGGTGAACTTTGTAACTAGATCTCATTATGATACAACTTTTGGGTGTTTTTCTATCACATCATTCAACAAATGACATGACCTTATTATCAATTGGCATAAATGCCCATGATCTTGAAACCCTAGATCATCCTCATGACCAATAAGCTAGTTCGCTAGAGGTAACTAGAGACTTGGTTTGTTTACATACCACACCTGTACCAATGTTTTCACTTGATACGGTTATAGCACAATATGAAACTATTATAAACTAATTAAGATATGACAATAAAAACCTATTTATTATTTGCCTCTAGGGCATATCTCCTTCCAATAAATCACACTTTTATGGTAACTGATAGCAATTAGTCCTCATTAGCATAACTTAAAATTAATGCATACTCTTTATCATGTTGTGTGTGTCCTAAAGAGTTTGGGCTCCTTAACTTTTTAGTATTATCAAATACAAATATGGTTTTATGCAGGAAACAAGCTATTTGCGTCCTGACTACATGTCCAGGCAAGGAGACATACATGAAAAGATGAGAGTTATTCTGTACGTATTGAGGTAGAAAAGCTTGTGAAATGGTGGACTTTCTCTATCCTAAGGATTACACTAATTTGATATCGTGTATTTGGCACTCATTATATTTTATTTATCTCTTGATAGGTTCATTACAAGTTTGAGCTGATGTATGAGACACTCTTTCTTACCTGGTAGAGTACTAGTTCTTTACTATTTGATTGTAGTCAATCAAACTTATCACAATTGCTTCCTTCATCTATGTAGGGAAGTTTGTATAGTGTTATAACTAAGTTGCTTTTTCTCAACATGCCTGAGTTTTCTAATATTTTAACTAAGTTGATTTTTTGTTTTCTGGCTAAGTTTGATTACCATCATCTAACTTGATCTGTTGTAATACCTGAACACTTGAACAACCCGCATAATTCGTGTATAAAAAGCAAATGATCACTGGGATGGACAGTTCCATCTCCAAAATAGTAGTTATCCATAACACGATCAACAATTTTTGTAGGTATTTTAAAAGGATCAATTTTAGCAGGTGGTGGTTCATCTAATACCTTAGCAGTGGTATTAGCATTTCGAAATAAGAAACTAAGTGGATTATCCATATTGAGAATAAAGTAACAAACAGAAATAAACAATACTCACAACAGAAGTTTCCTTTACCAGTTCCACTCTTCAATAGCGCTTCACTCCCCGACAACGGCGCTAGAAAATAGTCTTGATGACCCACAAGTATAGGGGTGTACCGCAGTATTTTCAATAAGTAAGAGTGTCGATCCCAACGAGGAGCAGAAAGTGTTAACAAGTGGCTTGGATCAGGAATTCTCTATAAATACTTAGCAAACGGATTTTTAGGTTTTTTTGATAATGTAGATAAATAAAATGTGAGTAAATAAAAGATAAGAATAATAATTGCAGCAAGTGGCCCAATCCTTTTTTTGGAAAAGGATAAGCCGGTTGTATTACTTAAGATAACCAAACGTTCTCGAGGACACATGGGAATACTGTCAAGTGCTTTCGCTTCATATAGTTAATTAATCTTCTTTGGTTGGATACGTGTTGTGTGGGTGAACTTGTGCTAATGTACTGACCTTCCTAGGACTAATACATACTTGTGATTATACCCCTTGCAAGCATCCGCAACTACAAGAATGTAATTAAGATAAAAACCTAACCACAACCTTAAACTCTGAGATCCTACACTCCCTTATACAAAGGTTTCCTAGGGGAAGCTAGTTTTTATGAAAATGATCTTTTTAGTTCCCCAGCTTTGGAAGATAGCTATTATATTGCTTATGATGATACCAAACCTCCAATATATGATGATTACAATGATGAATATGATATTTTCAGTCCACCTACTATTTAGGAGGAAATTAATTATGACTACAATATGCCTCCTATATTTGATTATTATGGTGATGAGAATACTAAAGCAATAATATGTTGCTTGCAACTTAATACTGGAGGGGGTTCGGATGATAACCTGAAGGTGGATTATTAGTCATAGATGCAGTTGGATGGCGGTCTATGTATGATGTTGTAATGCCTAATCAAGTCTCAAAGGAGTCAAGATGATTAGTATATGCATGTATTGCTTTCTCGATGTTGTCAATTTGCCTGCTATAATTTGTTCACCCAGCATGTTATCTATCTTAAGGAGAGCCACCTCTAGTGAACTATAGATCCTGGTCCTTTTCTTTACATACAATCTATAAACTGTTTACTGCTTTGTGTTTACTTTCTGCAAATTATTACTTCCTTCCATTCGATACGTTTAATCCTTTGTTTTCAGCAAAACACGGTGAGATTGACAACCTCATCGCAAGTTGGGGACAGAGTTTTGTGGTTGTGTTGTGCAGATCTCCACGTTGCTACTAGCACCGGTAGTGCGCCCTGCCAAGGCTCAGCTAGCAACACCTTTGGGGTGTTTCCTTGCTTCTACTGGGTCGATTAAACCTTGGTTTCATAACTGAGGGAAACTTGTTGATGTGCTCATCATACCTTCCTCTTGGGGTTCCCAACGAGCTCTACATCAACACTGAGCCATCAAGCATTTTTCTGGCGCCGTTGCCGGGATGTCAAGGACATCTTCACAAGGGGAGTCCCTCATAACCAATCTCTTTACTTGGTTGTGTTTTGCTTAGTTTCTTTTTGCTTAGTTTGCTTATTTTGTTATTTGAAAACACAAAAAATTAGTTTTACTAGTTTGCTTTCTTTATTAAAAACACACAAAAATTAAGTCTCCTTTAGTTGTCACCTCTTCCTTAGCTCACCATGTTGATCCCTAAATTCACCCTGAAAGACCTTTCAATTGGTAGTGGTTCTATAATTGGGAAAGATAATATTGAAGAATTCTTTAATCATGTTAGTAAACATGAGGATACTGAGGATAGATCCCTTGCAGAACTTACTCCAAACTATGAGATTGCTGCAGCTTCTTTAATTCACATCTTAGAAGCTAGGTTTGTTAACCTCAACCCCTTAATGCAAGTAATGTTTCTTAAGCTTAAAGAAATTGAGGACCCTGAAAAGAGGGATTTTATTCTAGAAACTTTGTTTAAGGAGTTCTATGATGTTGCCAAAGAAGCTAGAAAAGTCTTTGAACGTTTCAATATGCTAGGCTCATGTGTAGATGTTGTTGGTACGCGAGAAAAGATGAACAAAACCGAACCTAACGGGGAGGAACCTAAGATACCAATACCCTTTAAACTGGTAGCAATACATGAAGCCATAGAAAAGAATCTTGATTGGATTGTTCCTGAAAACCGTTTTGATGAAAATAGTGAACCTAAGAGCATTGAGAGAGGATCCTCTAGAACTTATTTGGATGATATACCTTGCCTTATTGAAGATATTTCTGGTATTAATCTTAATGCTTCTTCATTTGAGAATACTTGATTCTTTTTCTTGCTTCTTATGCCTAACTTAAAGGCGTTAAAGAAAAGTACTTATTGAGAGATAACCCAAAAGTTTTAGATGAGTCTTGGAAGTTATTAATTCAGTAATAACCGCTCCTTATCCTTTTTATTTGCTTTTTGTCCCAAGAGTAACCTCTATGAGAGAGAAGTAATGATTGGAAAGTTGCTATCCCGAAACAGATTTCTGTGCTTCACCGTAAAAATTCGTGTAAAATCTCTGAACATCTTTTTGAGGCACGAATTTTTGTGCTTCTGCCCTAGGTTGTTATCTAACTTTAGTTAGTTCAACACTTTTTGATTTGAGAAACAGAAGGTCTTCGAAAAAAATCTTCTTTACCTGATGGTCTGTTTTGACAGATTTCTGTCATTTTCTGCATTTGCTTCTTGTTGGTTCCTTTTTGAGTTCTTTTGGAGAATTGAGCTTTTTGAGTGAAGTTCTTCAGTAGCTAGTGTTCTAATGGAAGTTTATTTGGTGTTATAACTGAACCTTAAGACCTTTTATCTTGAGTGCACTAATGTTGCTAATAAAGATTGTGTGAAGTTTTGTATGAAGGAAAAATTTCAGGTGTATGGAAGGAATGAGTAATGAGATGAAGGATGGACTAAAGCTCAAGCTTGAGGATGCCACGCGTGTCACCTCAAGAAATATCTAAGAAGTACAAGCGTAAAATCTTGGGGATGCCCAAGGCATCCCCTTCTTCATCAATAAAAATCTCAGGTTTCTTCCAAGCGCTTCATTTTTATTGTTTCATGCACAGTTGTGTTGTTCTTGGAGCGTCTTCTTTTTTGTTTTCGTTTTGGTTTTTTGTTTGCTTTGGTTATCTTAGTTTTCTGAATAAATTGGTTGGACCCCCTATTTCATACATTGGTTTGCAAATAGTTTGGTTTGGTTTGAAAAAGAGTAGGAAAGTTCATGCTTATGTGGTAAAAATAGCTCGTTTTTGACTGTGGCCTATGCTTTGTCATGCCATGCTTGATATTGTTTTTGATTTATCCTTAGTATTCTTTGATGTATCATGACTTGTTATAAACAATTGAGATTGCTTAATGTGCCTTGGATGAATCATGCGTTGTTTTAGCATATTAAAGCATAGTATAGTGGTATTCTCCTTTGATGCTTTATTTGGGTTAACTTGGCGCATGCTCACACCATGTTATGACTATCTCAAGTCACCATAGCCTTTATGATCCTTTAGTTTTCAACTTGTAGTATCACTTTATGCTTTGATCAATGATGTTTTATCGCTCTACATGATTATGGCCATTATTGCTCTCTAAGTTTGTCGCTCCCAGTCTTTTGCTATCCTCCATAACCAAGTATGAGTTCCAATCATGCATCCAACTCCCTAAACCAAGTTATTACAAAGAGTCCACCATACCTACCTACTAGCTTATGCTATTCCAAGTATATTCGTGCTTTTGTTTACCTTCCAAATTAAACTTGTTACGTGAAAACTAGTGATTAAAGCTCTCACGAACTTGATGGCACACTTTACTTTTTGCATCTAATAAACTTGAACCATTGGGTCCTTCTTTGTTGAGTATATGCTTGCGCTTTATAAGTTGAAATTAGCATAACCATGTATCATGGGGAACGCTTTCAACATTGCACTTGTACTTTGTACCCCGTTGATATCATGTTCTTTTGCTTATGGGTCCCGGCGGTGTGAAATAAAAGTGGAACTTGTAAGATCATGGAGTTTGTATGTGTGTTAGAGAAACGCCTGGGCCGCTAGCCTAAGCCATGCCTAACCATGGTGGAAACTTGCAGCATCACCATAATGAGCACTCTATGAAGCATCCTCAATAAAAACCTATGGAAATAGCAAATAAAAAGATTGGTGAGATGCTCATTGTCTGCTTGCCTTGTCATTTTGATTATGGGACAGCTCATGTATCATGTGAAAGGGGTACCACGTTGGCGGTTCTTTATGATACACATGTACTTACAATGACAAGAGCTTACTCGTGACTAAAGTTGAGTAGCATGAGGTTCGGTCTTCGTAAGTAAGGGGCATGAGATTTTGGTTTATAACTTGTCAAGCATATCCTCTTGGTTGTGTCACTTTAACCTTAATCACCTTCAAGGTTCTTATGAAAGGGGCAATGAGATCTGAAAGCTATAAGTACCATAATTTTTGGAAGCTCTTTATGAGACTTGAATCCCTACTTCCTTCTATGAAGGCCTTTCTTCCACCATTATATTGAGTCTCCACCTTCTACCTTTATGCACCTACTTTGAGAGCATAGTGGCCATTCTTAGTTCTATGTGCATTGTCCCAAGACTAGTTGATTGATGCATAACTTGATATTGCCTGTTTTAAACTATTTGTATCTAGTCACTCTTATGAACTTTGAAGATGTCCTATGCATTTATATTTGCTACTCTTTGAGGGACAAGCTGAATACTTGTATGCCATGTTTTCTTTATGTGAAACAAACAAACGTCTTGCAAAGCATTGTTATTCATGAATCTTTTGTTTGTGCATTTTCATGTTGCATCATAGTTTCTTTGTCTTATTTCTATAACTTTGTCTTTCATGTTATGATTGAAGTACTATGATCCTAGCTTTGAATGTTTTGCAAATACTTTTATCAAGTCTTTGATGGTGCATGTCACCTCAAAAATTATTCTTTCTTTTTATCACTTACCTACTCGAGGACGAGCAGGAGTTAAGCTTGGGGATGTTGATACATTGCAAATGTATCTATAATTTTTGATGTTCCATGCTTGGTTTTATCCACTTTCTTGTGTTTTGTCCACACTTTGGAGTACTTTTCATATGATTTCTTGGACTAACCTATTAACAAGAGCCACAGTGCCAGCTGCCTGTTTTCTGCTGTTTTTGGTTCTAGGAAAGTCAGAAAATGAATATTCTCGGAATTGGACGGGACAAAAGTCAAAGTGCCTATTTTCCGGAAGTCATCAGATGCCAAAATACGAGACGGAGAGGAGTCAGAGGGCCACCACACCACCTGGCTGCGCGGGCCAGGCCTGGCCGCGCCAGGGGGTGGTGTGGCTGGCCCAGGCACCCCCTCGGCATCTCCTTCCGCCTATAAGATGCCCTCGGGACAAAAACCCTAAGTACCTGATCAAAAATCCATGAAAGAGTCTATATCTGCCGTCATCTCCATCCCTAGATCGCGAGGGATCTGAAGCTCTTCCCAGCACCCTGCCAGAGAGGGGAATTCACCCTGGAGGCCTTCTTCATCACCATGCAAGCCTCCGGTGTGATGCGTGAGTAGTTCATCCTTGGACTACGGATCCATATAGTAGCTAGATGGCTGGTTCTCCTCCTTTTTGCTTTCATGTTTAGATCTTGTGAGCTCCATTCATGATCAAGATCATCTATTTGTAATTCTGCATGTTGTGTTTGCGAGGATCTGATGGATATTGAGATGCTATTTCAGATTGATTATTGATTCTATGATGTCTTTGTTATTTGTGATCTTGCATGCTTTCCGTTGTTAGTAGCTATCTTGGCCAAGTAGATGCTAGCAACTCCAAGAGTTAGTATTTATGCTCGATAGTGGGTTCATGCCTCTGGTAATCTGGGGAAGTGACAGAAATCTCTAAGGTACTAGATGTGTTGTTGCTACTAGGGAGAAAACAACAATCCTTTGTTCATAGAACAATCGTATTGTTTACTTTACACGCAATTCGTAAAGCAATAATCTGTTTCTTGCAACTTAATACTGGAGGGGGTTCGGATGATAACCTGAAGGCGGATTATTAGTCATAGATGCAGTTGGATGGCGGTCTATGTATAATGTTGTAATGCCCAATCAAGTCTCAAAGGAGTCAAGATGATTAGTATATGCATGTATTGCTTTCTCAATGTTTGTCAATTGCCTCACTGTAATTTGTTCACCCAACATGTTATCTATCTTAAGGAGAGCCACCTCTAGTGAACTATGGACCCCAGTACTTTTCTTTACATACAATCTATAAACTGTTTACTGCTTTGTGTTTACTTTCTGCAAACTATTACTTCCTTCCATTCGATACGTTTAATCCTTTGTTTTCAGAAAAACACGGTGAGATTGACAACCTCATCACAAGTTGCGGACAGAGTTCTGTGGTTGTGTTGTGCAGGTCTCCACGTTGCTACTAGCACCGGTAGTGCGCCCTTCCAAGGCTCAGCTAGCAACACCTTTGGGGTGTTTCCTTGCTCCTACTGGGTCGATTAAACCTTGGTTTCATAACTGAGGGAAACTTGTTGCTGTGCTCATCATACCTTCTCCTTGGGGTTCCCAACGAGCTCTACATCAACACTGATCCATCAAGTGGACATATAGATTAGTTAGCGTTATCACTGAAAAGGAACAAATATGAGGCAAACAACCGTGATGACAGATGATACATCCATTTTGGATCACTATTCTATGTCTTAATTCACTATTATTCATTGATATATTTCATATTGAGAGGTGATACTTATGTTATTTCATCTATTTTTGCATGGTTGATGACTTTTGGAGCATGGACCGTTGCAGTCAGGATTCTGATGGAAAAGGTGCTGTTTGGAGGGAAAATTCGTGAAGATCAGAAAATCCGGGAAAATATACGAAAAATTCTATTTTTCCAGAAGACTCAGGATGCCAGAAGATGGAGTGGAGGTGGGCCACAGGGGGCCCACACCACCCCATGGCGCGGGCAGGCCTAGGCCGCGCCTGGGAGTGGTGTGGCCGCCCTGGCCCACTCCAGCCTCTCCCCTCTGGCGTATATCATCCCCACAAAACCCTAAGACTCAGGGAGCAACCACAGAAAGATTTCGCCGCCTCTACGGGGCAGAAAACACCGAGAGAGAAAGATCTCTCCGGCAGACAGATTTCTGCCAGGGGAATTCCTTCCCGGAGAGGGAAGATCGTCGCCATCAACACCACCATCAAGCTGGGCTTCATCAGGATCTTCATCATCATCATCATCATCACCATCATCATCACCATCAGCACCCTCATCACCATCTCCATATTGCTGTAACAATTGGTTGAATCTTGCATAGTTCATAGGGGAAACTTTCCCGGTGTTGATTACTCTTTGTAGTTGATGCTATTGAGTGAACCATTGAATTATTGTTTATGTTCAT
Source organism: Avena eriantha (assembly GCA_910589775.1). Taxonomy (NCBI): domain Eukaryota; kingdom Viridiplantae; phylum Streptophyta; class Magnoliopsida; order Poales; family Poaceae; genus Avena; species Avena eriantha. Next base: position 381,113,917 of record OU342740.1, read on the forward strand.
ATTGTTATACATCATTATTTCATCTCTGATCATGATCTATATGATGTCTTGTGAGTAGTTCGTTTTGTTCTTGAGGACATGGGAGAAGTCTTGTTGTTAGTAGTGGAGTTGCGTTGAGAAAGATTCAATAGATTATTACTTAAGTTGTGGTGTACTTCTTCTAGTGGTGTCATGTGAACGTCGACTACATGACACTTCACCTATAAGGGCCTAGGGGAATGCATTGTGTATTTGGCTACTAATCGTAGGGGTTGCGGGAGTGACAGAAACCTGAACCCCCGTTAGGAAACCATTGCACAAGGGACGTAAGGGTCTTAGAGTTTAAAGTTGTGGTTAGGTTTCTACCTTAATTAGTTTCTTGTACTTACAGATGTTTGCAAGGGGTATAGTCACAAGTATGTATTAGTCTTGGATGGGGCGGTACATTAGCACAGGTTCACCCACACAACACTTAGCAAGCTAAAGAAGATTAATCAGCTATATGAAGCAAAAGCATTTGACAGTCTTCCCATGTGTCCTCGAGAACGTTTGGTCATCTTAAGAAATACAACCGGCTTGTCCTTTGCTGCATAAAGGATTGGGCCACTTGCTGCATTCATTCTTACTGTCTTTTATTTACTCGTATTTTGTTTACTTACTTTATCGAAAACCCCTAAAAATCCATTTGCTAAGTATTTGCAGAGAATTCCTGATCCATACCACTAGCCAGCACCTTCTGCTCCTCGTTGGGTTCGACACTCTTACTTATCGAAAATACTGCGATACACCCCCTATACTTGTGGGTCATCAAGACTATTGTATGGCGCCGTTGTCGGGGAGTGAAGCGCTATTGGAGAGTGGAACTGGTAAAGGAAACTTCTACTGTGAGTATTGTTTACTTCTGCTAGTTGCTTTATTTTCGTTATGGATAATTCGCTGAGTTTCTTATTTGGTAATGCTACTACCACTGCTAAGGTAGTAGATAAGCCACCACCTGCTGAGAGAGATGTTTTCAAAATACCTACAAGAATTATTGATCGTGTTATGGATAACTACTATGTTGGGGATGGAACTGCCCATCCCGGTGATCATTTACTCTTTATACATGAATTATGCGGGTTGTTCAAGTGTGCAAGTATTACTACAGATCAAGTTAAGAAGAAGTTATTCTCATTATCACTGAAAGGAAGAGCTGAGGAATGGTATAAGCTGTTGAAGAATGGTTAAGCTCTGGAATGGGAGGAAATAATGCCTCTCTTTTATTCAAAGTTTTATCCTCCTAGTGAGATTCATAAAGATCAGAATCAAATATACAACTTTTGGCCTCTTGATGGAGAGAGTACAGCTCAAGCTTGGGGGAGATTGAAGTTACTAATGCTCAAATGTCCCATTCATGAGCTCCCCAACAATATAATTATCAATAACTTTTATGCAAGGCTCCCTCTACATGACAAAGATTTATTGGATGCCTCTTGTGCTGGATCATTCACTCGTATGGAAGAAGAAGTTAAATGGGACCTTCTAGATCGTATTCAAGATAATGCTGAAGCTTGGGAGAATGACAAAGGTAGAAAGTCAGGTGTAAATTATGATTATGATTGCATTGAATCTTTTATGGGAACTGATGACTTTCAAAATATTAAAAATGCTTATGGTCTAGACTCTCAAGCTATTGCTTCTTATTTTAAGGCTTTTGCTTCCTACATTGAAGTGCCTAAAAAGAAGTGGAATAAGTATCATGAACCTTATAAAGATATTGCTAAGAGTGTTCCTGCACGAAATACTGAAGTTTATACTGCTAATCATGTTTTACCTGAACCTTATATTGAGAAAATGCCTTTTCTAGTTAAGGTAAAGGAACATTCTATGATGGCTAGTATGGTAGATGAAAGTATGAATAAAGCTGTTGAACCTGATAAACAAATGGTTGATGAACCTATAATAGCAAATGTGAAAGACTTTGTCACTGAGTATGAGGAAGAGGGACACACTATCCTTTGTAAGGATACCTCTAATATTGTTTCACATAGTAGTGTTATGAGAGCTAGTATTCCTGTGTTTTCTGTTAGAATAAGTGATCATTGCTATGATGGTCCTTGTGATAGCTATATTGTTAAGTTTATACATGATACTGAAAGTTACTATGAAAGAGGAAAAAATGTTCTTGTGTATCTCAATAATATCAAGTTTCCTCGTTTTATGCTGAAAGTTTTTATGTTGCACATCTTTTGCAGTCTTATGCAAGTTGCCTTTGGTTTCAATAACTTGTTTGTTTACAAGGTTCCCTTGCATAGTAAGTGGGTTAGACTTAAATGTGTGTGTGTGTTTTTGCTTCTTAATGCTCTCTTTCACTTTAATTCATATCCCTATGAGAGCTTCTTCAAATTATCAAGCCCATCTTAATGGCTATAAAGAAAGAGCTTTATGAGAGACAACCCAATTTGTTTTGCTTTCAGTTTGTTTTTGTTTATTTGAGTCTTGGAAGTTATTACTTCGGTAATAACTTCTCCTTATCCGTTTTGTTTGGTTTTTGTGTCAAGATCAACCTCTAATGAGAGACAAGTAATATTTGGGGAAGTTGCTGTCCCGAAACAGATTTTTGTGCTTCACCGTAAATATTCGTGAGAGATCTCTGTATGACAGATTGAGCTGTAAATTTTTGTGTTTCTTTCCCAGGTTGTTATTTATCTTTTGTTAGTTTTGCACTTTTTGTTTTGAGGAACATAAGATTTTCGAAAAAATTGATCTTTACCTGCTGGTCTGTTTTGACAGATTTTGCCACTCTTGCATTTGCTTCTTTATTCGATCTCCTTTTTGAATTATTTTTGGGTTTTAGGAAGGAGTTGCTACAGTAGCTTATGTTTTGATGGTTTTCAGTTGAAGTTGGACTCAAAAGGTTTTATCACTTCACTTATACTAATGTTGCTAATAAGAACTGTGTGAAAGAAATTTCCAGGAAGTGGAGACAATGGTGTAATAAGGAAGAGAAGGGTTTTATGACTCAAGTAATAAGTATATGAAGATGAAGATATCGATGATATTCAAGAGATAACTCTAGAGAAATTCATTGAGGACCAAATTCAGAGACCTGCAGAGTCCGTTTCCAACTAGGTAATAGTTATGGTAAGAAACGTTCCGCGAAAATACAATCCAACTATATTTTTGCAGTTTTCAGTCAATAAGGAAAGCTACGAAGCGAAAAAGGGACGGAACCGGAGCCGGGGTGGCCCACAGCACCCCATGGCGCGGGCCCTCCCCTGGCCGCGCCACCTGGTGGTGAGGCCACCCAGGACTCCGCCTCCGACTCGTTTTCTCCCAGTACCTTCCTTTTGATACGAAACTTCATAATATATAACCCCCCGGATCCCCCGAGGTCCGTATATCGTGTTTTCGTCGTGTTTTTGTTTCGATCTATTTCTGCCAGGACATACTCTTTGAAAGTTTAGAAGCACAATGGTGTCTGCCAAGGATAAAGGGAAGGAGCCTATGGAGGAAGACCTCCAAGACCCCGGGAAGGAGAAGGAGATCAAGAGTGAAGGTGAAGAGGAGCAAAGCCAACATCCGCATACCGGCACTACCATTGCAAGCATTGGAGTGGTGGCAAACCCAGCCATTGGAGGAAAGCCTCCTCATCACCGTTCAGATCCCTGGTCACTTCCTTCACGCACCAAGAATCCTTTCCATACCCTTATCCATCAGCATCAATGCTAGAATATGCCCAAGGAGAAATTACCCTCCAATTGGGATTTGCCTTGTCATAACCATGCAGGAAAAGAAGACTTCAAGGAGGAAGAGTGGGGAAAGAATAGCAAGAGCTGGAATTCTCAACCCGACATGATCATGAGCCGCATTGAGCTAAACTTGCAGCTTATTCGTAATCTCACCTTTGAGATTGAGGACTTGGGGAAACTTATCAGAGAGATCATTGAGAGGATACCACCACCACCTAAGGAGTAATTCGTCATCAGGTTTGGCATCCCCTTGGTTTGTTCCAAGCTTAGGGGAGTGCCGCGGTATCATATCACTATCTTCTATCTTTTTACCTTATTAGTAGAGTCATATCATGAATAGAGGAGTTATTTTGTAGTATGGTTTGCATTATGGAAGTGTCCCCTCTCTCGTTAGATATGTATCCCTTGGTGTGAGTTTCCGTTATGGAATATTAATGAGAAGTTCTATCATTCACTCTTTTGCATGGCTTATATTAGTTTTCAATTCGTGGTTATATGATTGATCTTGTTGTTAGTATTGCTAGCACTCTGGGATCATTGAGTTAATTTAGTTAGTTTTGGAAAACCTGGCTCGGTCAGTAGCAACACCTTTTTGAGAGTTGAAAAGAAAAATATAGAAGTACTCTAGAGGAAAATAATTTCATCATCTTTCTTTCTTGATTTGCTCATAAGTTTAGTATTCTCTAGTCAAGTTCTTTTGTGCTTCCAAGGAAGATTGCATGTTTGTCTTTATCATTTGTATGCTTGTTTGTTTCCTTCAACTCTTATACTTGCTACCCAGCCTTGCTAGCCAAAAACCTGTACTGAGAGGGAATTCTTCTCGTGCATCCACTCCTTTAAACCAAAACCCTTGCCATTTGTGTCCACCATACCTACCTAGTAGCATTATTGCTATTCCAAGTAAATTCATGTTTTGTCTACCTCCCAAATTAAACTTGTTATGTGAAAATTAGTGATTAAAGCTCTCACGAACTTGATGGCACACTTTACTTTCTTGCATTTAATAAACTTGAACCATTGGGTCCTTCTTTGTTGCGTGTATGCTTGCACTTTATGAGTTGAAGTTAGCCAAACCATGTATCATGGGGACCGCTTTCAACACTTCATTTGGTACTTTGTACCTAGTTGATATCATGTTCTTTTGCTTATGGATCCCGGCGGTGTGAAATAAAAGTGGAACTTGTAAGATCATGGAGTTTATATGTGTGTTAGAGAAACGCCTAGGCCGCTAGCCTAAGCTATGCCTAATCATGGTGGAAACTTGCAGCATAACTATAGTGAGCATTCTATGGAGCATCCTCAATAAAAACCTATGCAAATAGCAAATAAAAAGATCGTTGAGATGCTCACTGTCTGCTTGCCTTGTCATTTTGATTATGGGATAGCTCCTGTGTCATGTGCAAGGGGTACCCCGTTGGCGGTTCTCAATGATACGCATGTATTTACAATGACAAGAGCTTGCTCGTGACTGAAGTTGAGTAGCATGAGGTTCGATACTCATAAGTAAGGGTGACGAGGGTTTAACTCATCAATGCCCATTGTTATGGACTTGGGTTTTGGAGAAGGAGGGAGTGCTACAGACATCTATCGGCTAGCAAACAAGCACACAGGGGACAAAGGATTTACCCAGGTTCAGGCCTCGTAGAGGTCCCTACTCCTGCTTGTCTGCTCGTGGAATTATCGAGGGAGTCGAAAGTTACAATAGTGCGCAGATGCAATCTGGCGAGAGTTGTGAAAACTAGGGTTGTGTCTGTCCTCCTTGCCGCCCCCTCCTAGCCTTTATATAGATAGGCTAGGTCTCGGGTACAGGTCGAGTCGGTTACAAGTAAGGGTTCTTCCCTTCAAACTTTCTATCTTTAGCTTCTTCTTGTCTCTCAAGCAATCGAGAGTCTGCAGGTTAGTCGAGTCCTTTCGTCTGGGCCTTGGCGACACCGTGGGCCCGTACGTATTTCGACCGTATATACCAAGCTTGAGTACCTATAAGGTATACCCATGTCAGTAGCCCCCGAGTATCCAGTGGAATCACAGATTCGACTGGGTACTTTTTGAAGTTTCAAGTGCCTGAATGAGTACATTTCGACTGCTTTTATTTGTGTCATAGGGATTGTTGATATACGTGCCTGATATAACCGAAGTATCGGTACCAGTTAACCACCTTAGGGTGAAACAACGCAATCTACTCGAATTCGAGTCCCCGGACTCGAATCTGGAAAAATGCTGGCGTAATTCGACTCAAGCCGCGGAGGTCTTACAGGAGTCAAATTCCAGTTATATGAGTGTGAGCACTTGACGCGTCCTTCAAGGCATGTTCATCGTGCATGTAGGCACGGATATGTTTCTGGTAGTGCGCAGTTAAATGCGTTGCCAGGCCTTTATTCAGGTCTTACCTTCACGCTGTAAGCGCGGCATCCGAATTTTATCATCGCGGAGATGATTCGGGCAACCCAGGAGACGTAATCTCTTTGTAGGGAAAATTATGAGGCGGTGTCACCATGATCTGTGAGTGCTGATGTAATCAACGCACATCTTTCGTGCAAATAATCATAGGGTGCGCGACCAGCGCTCCCTATGGGAGTAGCCCCCGAGTGCCTGGTTGAGTCGAAGACTCAGGCAGGGACTAAAGAAATTTTGCGACTGCTGTCATTTTTGTTTGTTTGAGTCGAAAACTTGGATTACGACTGCTGTCGTCTTTTGCTTGCTTGTTTCAGTCGAATTTGTTTCCAGCGCTCCCTATGGGAGTAACCCACGTCCATAGTCGAATCATTTTTCGAGTGGTTGGGTTTGATTGTGATTGCCTGTATCCCTGCAATAAGAAAAGAAAATCATAGGGTGCGCGGCCAGCGCTCCCTATGGGAGTAGCCCCCGAGTGCTTGGTGGAGTCGAAAACTCCAGAAAGGACTAAAGTAGTCGAAGTTTTCTGCTAAGTAGCCTTTGATGACGTCAGTGCTGACGCTTGCATGACCTCAGTTACCCGCGTGAGCGGCTTTGATGGGACGTGACGAGCGGTGGGTCCCACTTTCTGACTTTGAGTTGACTGGGCGTGCGTAATCTTATTATTAACTGTACCTCCTCGATTTCCGCGCAGTGGAGGGACGGTTCGCGCTTCCTCTTCTCCACGTGTCGAGCGCGACGTGTGCCACGCGTCCAATAGGGTTTTTGTGAACCGTTGGATTGCATTTCTTAGGGGTTAAGTAGCGATGCTACGATGGTAAATTTCCATCTGCGCCCTTTTCTTCCTCGCTGCCATCGCCATTGTTGCTGCTCCTCTGCTTTTCTCCTGTGCTCATCTTTTTCCGCAGTTCTGGACCATCTCCGCTCGTTCCCAAGTTACTTTCTGCGTTCTCATCGCCGTCGCGCAATGGGAAAGAAGAAAGGAGGCGCTGCCGCTGAATCCGCCGCCACCGCTGCTGCGGCGAAGAAGGGTGGCGCCGCTGCTGTGGGCACCAGTGCTGCCGCCGGCGGGAACAAGAAGGTCGTGGGCACCCGCGCGACCAATGGTGCCTGGCGCCCCTCAATCATCAAGGCGTCCGATCTTCGTCTTCTTCGCCAAGACGGAGTTATTTCCGCCGCAGTCGCCTATGCGCGCGTCCCCAGTGGTGAGACCATTCTTGTGCCTCCTGCTGGTTTTCGAGTGATGTTTCTTGCTTTCATCATTCGCGGCCTTTCTTTGCCTATCCACCCCTTTCTTAGGGGTCTCCTCTGTTTTTACGGGCTCCAGCTCCATCAGCTGTCCCCAAATTCGATTCTTCACATCTCTTGCTTTATCACTCTCTGCGAGTGCTGGCTCGGAATCGAGCCACACTTTGGCCTTTTCAAGTGTTTGTTCAAGCTAAAGCGTCAGTCCGCATCTGGCTCTTTAGTTTATGACGTAGGTGGTTGTGGAGTCCATGTCGACCCATCCGCCACCTACTTCGACATCAAGCTCGCCAAGTCCGTCCAGGGATGGAGGGACATATGGTTTTATGTTCGCGACCTGAAGGCCAAGGAAGAGCACTTTGGACTCGCTCCTTTTGATCCCGCGACTCCCTGCAAGAAGATGCGTTCTTGGAAGAACGTGATCATGCCGTCCGAACTCGCGGAGACGGACGTGCTATATCAACGCGTCTGCGACCTCGAGAGTCGCATGGGCGCAGAAGAGGGAGGCTGCGCCCTTATCAGGACTTGGCTGCATCGTCGCGTCCAGCCTCTCCAAGCTAGAGTCCATCCCATGTTTCAATGGGGTGGTGCTGATGATGCCACTCGCGTGTCTGCCGATGGCATGTCTGCGAGTGAGGTAGATAAGAGGGTGCGACTGGTCACGAAGTACACCTTCAAGGACGTGCTTCCGAATGAGCCAGTCGTTCCTCCCTTCGATGCTTTGAATCCTCCTCCCGAGGTACAGTCGTACTACGCAGTAGCTTATATTCATGATTGCTTTTATGTTGCTTACCTGCTCCTTTTTGATTTTTGTATGCAGGATTGGGCGGTCTCGCCTTGCATGCCTCCTCTCCCTGAGGGCATTATTCCTCGCGAAGCTTTTGAAGAGGACGAGTCTGAGTCGACTGTCCCTTCTAACGTGGAAGAGGAAGCCCCCGAGTCGGAGAGCCCAGATACTCGCAAGCGTCCGCGCAGCGAGGACTCTGATGTGTCGACTCCTTCAACTCCAGAGGGCACAGTTGCTAGCGCGGAGTCACCAATTCCCGCCGTTCCTGTGAGGGCTGTAGCACCATCTTCTCGCAAGAAGATGCGATTGCCCAAGGAGTCTTCATCGGAGTCGGCGGAGGCCACATTTGATCTTGACAAGTTTGACTGGTAAGTTTATGAGTTCGTTCTTTCTTCTCTATTTTCTTTTTGTTGGCTTTGCCCTGGAGTTTTTCCCTTTCTCAATGTGAATTTGGTCTTGCAGTCAAGAGGCGTCGTCATCTTCTGGCGACATTGAATTTTTGAAGGAATCAGGAGTCGCGACCTCAAGGGCCAAGGTAGAGGTCGAGCGTGCTCCTTCTCCTCCGGCGGCGGCCCACTCCGGGCACAATTCTTCGAGTTCTCCTCACGGAGGGGAGCATCGGATAGTTGCTCGGATGACAGCTCAACAGACTTCTTCGGAGTCGCTAGAGGACCATGTGAGTATATCTTTCCTTCTTTTGTATTTTTGGCAGTCAACGCCTTCTGTTGCCCTTATCTGATTCCTTGATTGGTGTAACAGCTCCTTGTAAAAGAGGCCGCGCGAGTGGCGGAGCAGGTGATGGAGATGGGTCGTCAGCATGCGATGCTGGAGACGCGTCACCGCGTGGTCGAAAGTGAGTGCTTCCACGCTTGTTTCTTTCGTATTTTTTCTGCTCTGGTGTGTTTGACTGATAGCCAATTATTTTTGACTGCCATGTAGCTGAGCATAACGCCCTACTGCGCAATGTCGCATCCTTGGAGAAGACACTGGCAGCAGCTGTCAAGGGGCGCGATGAGGCAATCGCGGCTCGTGATGAAGCCCGAAAGCGATAAGAGGATATGCGCGCCTCTTTTGTGGCCAGGGAGAAGTTGTTCACGGAGCAGCTATTCTCAGTCGCCAAGGCCCTCTCAGGTACCTTTACTGGTGGATTTTTGATTGATGCTTTTCTCTGCTTCTGGAGTTTTTGCCGTTGGCACCAGAAATCTGATCCATGTTTTTTGGTGTAGATGCTGGCGACTTGAGTTTTGACCTGCAGGCCCTTCGTCGTGATGACGCTATGGCTAGCGCGGTATCCGCGGTCGAAGACCGAAGCGCCATCGTCCAGAATACATTGTCCAAGGCCAGGGTCGCCCTTAGTCGCCTCCGAGAGGAGTTGATGCCAAAGGCGGAGCAGGTCGACAAAATGGACGAGCTGGTGGAGTCACTCGCTGGGGGTGTGCCTTCTACCTATAAGAACTCCCTCCGGGCGGCTGGTGCAACGATGTCACTCGCCATGGTGCAGGCCCACGGAGTCGAGATAGATCCCTCTGCGGTGTCGAAGACAATGCCTGTTGGCGCGGATGGTCAGCAGGTAGTTTTCGCCCCCTTTGCGACTGCCTGTGCAAAATACGGTCATTCTTTGATTAATACCGTTGCCAAGTATTCGGAGGAGCTCCAACGCACTAAGAAGGCGGCGAAAGCTTCGGCTTCAGGGGCAGGTGGAAAATCAGTGGTGTCTGATACTGCCACGGATTTGATGAAGCCCTCGAAGGCGTCGAAGTCGAAGAAGCCAGCTGCTCCGTGGTTAGCTTTGTAGTAGATAACGAATTGTCCTTTTGCTCTAAGAACATGCCTGCTGGCGAGTGTGCTTGTGAATATTTTTTATGCTTTATCCTGAATGCATCTGCTGTCCCTGCCTTTGTGTTAGTTTGGTCGCCTTATTTGCTTCTGTCTTGATCTGTGGTAGGGTACATCGAGTGGTCCCGTAGGGGGAGACCAGGATCCATCATCTCTTGATGAGACAGTGGCACCGCCGCGCTCCAGGGTAGAGGAGCTGTCTTTGCTGTCGCGACTTCATGACCGCGTGAAGCAGCTGGAGCGTGAGTTGCCCCTGATCCGCGGTAACGCAGATGTGTGGAAATCAAAGGTGGAAAAAGGCGCCGCCCGCGAGCAGTATCTGCTTGGCGAGGTGACGCAGCTGGGCGACCAATTTAAGTGTTAGTTTGCTCGTCCTCATCTTTTCCTTTGTAGATAGTCGCAGTGGTACGTTGTACTCATGCTGTTGGTGCTGCTTCGTGTAGTTGTTAGCGCACACCGTTCGCAGGAGGAGAGGGATAGGATTGCTATCCGCCTTCATGGTCTCACCCAGGAGCAACTCCAAGAGAGTGGATACTTCTGGGTGGATCATGATCGTGCGACTTCATTGGCGACCCTGCAGGATCGCGCTTCACGAGTGCTGCTCTTCCTAAAGAAGTCGCAGTCATGTTTGAAGAATATCTACCAGGCGATGTTCCCGTTGGATGACATGCCATCAAGCATGTTGGCTCTCCTGGCCAAATTTCAAGATATGTCCGCGGTTCGCGAGTGCGTGAGGCAGCAGTTGGTGGCTCGTGCCAAGGCTGCCCTCTCGATGGTGCGATTGCACAGGCCTGACGTGGATGTCGCTGTCGTAGCTTCCGGTCTGCCAGCGCCGCCAACCGGATCTTCTTGTAATATGGTGCCGCACTATCAAGCGGTGGACCGCCCAGCAGAGGAGATTGTCGACTTCTTCAAGGAGCAAACCAATGTTCTTCTGTTGCAGCAATAACTGGATTTGTATCCTGCACATAAGTGTATTTGTGTTGTAAAGTTCATTTATATATTTGTATGTAATTTATTGTTAAACGCGTATAAATAGCTTTTGTAAGCGTAAGGTGCGTTGCACTATGCGAGTCCTTTTCGTTAGCCTGGCCATCCCTTTTATCAACTTGCCAGGTGCGTTGCAGCTGGGTTGAATTTGCGTTAAGGGGTTCGATTGATGTGCCAGCTACTCAGGATGTCGCGTTTATTAGTTCGAAGAACAAATGTGTGTAGGGTGGCGCAGCCCCCGAGTACAATAGTAACAGAAGTGAAAAGAAAAACACAGAGTTTTGGGGCACTTAGCTTTTATTTATTTGGAGAACAGTACGAGGTACAATGTGTGGCTAAGTAGCCTTGGCTGAGTAGCCTTATTTGCGATGTAAAAGTAAAAACAGCTAGGGGTAGAAGCGTCGTAGTTGTGCGACGTTCCAAGGGTTGGAGTATGCGACTCCTGTTTCTAGGTCTTGAAGGCGATATGCGCCACCTGGGATTACTTCTGTAACCAAGTATGGTCCTTCCCAGGGGGACTCGAGCTTGAGATGCCCCTGCTGCTTCAGTCGCAGGACCAGGTCACCTTCGACGAAGGATCTGGGGCGAAGCCGTCTACTGTGGTAGTTGCGCAGGTTCTGCTGGTAGATCGTGGATCTTTCTGCGGCGATTTCTCTCGCCTCGTCGAGGAGGTCGACGGAGTCTTCGAGTGCAAGAGATGACTCTTGTTCGCTATAAGCGACTATGCGCGGCGCCTTGTACCTTACTTCGGCGGGCAATACCACTTCTGCCCCATGCACCATAAAGAATGACGTGTAGCCTGTGGCGCTGTTTGGGGTTGTACGTAGGCTCCAGAGTACGGAATGGAGCTCATCTGGCCAGCAACCCGCGGCTTGTTCGAGTGGTCGAAGGAGTCGCTTCTTGATGCCACTGCAGACGAGCCCGTTTGCTTTTTCCACCTGACCGTTGGTCTGTGGATGCGCGACTGAGGCATAACTGATGTTGATCCCCAGGTTTTCGCAGAATTCTTGGAACTCCTTGGATGTGAAGTTCGTCCCGTTGTCAGTGATGATGTTGTGCGGCACGCCAAAGCGATAGACGATGGACTCGAAGAACTTGACTGCGCTGTGCCCTGATTGCTTGGTTACTGGCATGGCCTCGATCCACTTGGTGAATTTGTCGACTGCGACCAAGAGGTAGACGTATCCTCCTTGCGAGGACCTTGGAAGTTTGCCAACCATGTCGAGACCCCACTGTGCGAAGGGCCAGGCCAATGGAATAGGCCGCAATTCTGCGCCTGGTGCGTGTGGTTTGTCCGCGAATCGCTGACAAGCATTGCACTTTTGGACTATGTCCTTGGCGTCGCGCATGGCCGTGGGCCAGTAAAATCCAGCTCGTAGAGCTTTGGCAACGAGGGCGCGACTGCCGGCGTGGTGTCCGCAGGTTCCTTCATGTATGTCGAGGAGGACTGCTTTTCCATCGGCCAGGGAGACGCATCATTGTAACACGCCTATGATACTGCGTTTATACAGTTCATCGTTGATAACGGCGAATGCCTTGGAGCATCGTGCGATGTGCCTTGCATCTGTCGGGTCGTCCGGTAAGCGCTTGCTAAGGAGATATGTAATGTACGGCTGCGTCCAGGATTGTTCTATCATCATGACGCTCATTGGCCCTTCGAGTCCTGTGTCTAGCTCCAAGTCATTGAGTGCCATTGGCTCATTGGGTGGCGTGGCCCCCGAGTCCATTGCTGGCTTGTTTTCTTCTCTGCGGCCTTTGGCTTGATGGAGCGTTCGCAGATGAGCTCGAGAAATACCCCAGGTGGTATGGGGGCGCAGGTAGAGCCTATGTTGGCGAGTGCGTCCGCCTCCTCGTTACTTTCGCGACCTACATGTCGCAATTCGCAACCATCGAAGTCTCCCTCGAGTGTATCGTAGAGGTCGCGGTATGCGATCATGTTGTCATTGAGTGCGTTGCACTCGTGCATTGTTTGGTTGACGACCAGCTTGGAGTCGCCATATATGATGAGCCTCTTTGCGCCGCAGGCTTTTGCCATCCTCATCCCGTGCAATCGGGCCTCGTATTCAGCCTCGTTTTTTGAGGCTGTGAACTGCATTCGCAGGATGTATTTCAGCTTGTCTCCTTGAGGTGACGTCAGAATGACGCCTGCTCCTGCTCCGTCTTTCCGCTTTGATCCATCGAAGTGCATGGTCCAAAGGTAGGACATATCTGGCTTGTCCGGGAGTTGGTTTTCCATCCAATGCACGAGAAAGTCAGGGAGAACTTGCGACTTGATTGCGTCGCGCTTTTTGTATGTGATGTCTCGTGGAGACAGTTCGATTCCCCAGAGCGCGACTCGTCCCGTGGCGTCGGGGTTATTGAGGATATGTCCCAATGGGGCGTCGCTGACTACCACGATTGGGTGTTCCTAGAAGTAATGACGCAGTCGCCGGGCGGTCATGAAGACGCCGTACGCCAGCTTCTGGTAGTGCAGGTATCGCTGTTTTGTTGGCGTGAGGACCTCGCTGAGGTAGTATACCGGGCGTTGTACGCCATGGACCTTGTTTTCCTCGGCCCGTTCAACGACGAGCACTGTACTAACTACTTGGTTAGTGGCGGAGATGTACAGCAGCAGTGGTTCCCTTTCTCGTGGAGGCACCAGTACCGGCGAGGTGGATAACAGGCGCTTGAGATCTTCAAATGCTTCTTGCGCTTCCTTGGTCCACTCGAATTTGTCAGCTTTGCGGAGGAGCTGATAGAAGGGCAGTGCCTTTTCCCCCATTCGACTGATAAATCGACTGAGGGCCGCAATTCGTTCGGCTAGTTGCTGGACGCCTCTTATGTTCTTTGGCTTCTCCATGGCCAGTATGGCCTTTATCTTTTTCGGGTTTGCCTCAATCCCTCTCGCGGAGATGAGATACTCGAGCAGCTGCCCAGATGGTACGCCAAAGGCGCATTTGTCCGGATTGAGCTTAATCCGGTAATGATCAAGGTTGGCGAATGTTTCGCGCAAGTCGTCGATTAGAGAGGCTTCCTCCTTGGTTTTGATTACTATGTCGTCGACATAGACTTGGATGTTGCGACCCAATTGCTCCTTGAGGCAAGCCTGCATGCACCGCTGGTAGGTGGCTCCCGTGTTTTTTAGCCCGAAGGGCATTGTGTTGTAGCAGAACACACCGAAGGGCGTTGTAAACGCGGTCTTCTCTTGGTCTTCCTTCTTCATTCGAATTTGGTTATAGCCTGAGTAGGCATTGAGGAAGCAGAGGCGCTCGCATCCAGCGGTGGAGTCGATGATTTGATCGATCCGTGGTAGCGGGAAGTGATCCTTTGGGCAGTGCTTGTTTAGAGAAGTGAAGTCCACGCACATCCGTAGGATACCCGTGTCCTTTTTTGGCACCAACACCGTATCGGCGAGCCAAGTGCTTTCCTTGATCTCACGTATGAATTTGGCTTTGAGGAGTCTGTTGATCTCCATGCCAACTGCCTGCGCTCGTGGCTCAGATAGTCGCCTAATTGTTTGTTTGACTGGCCTTGCGTCGGGGTTGACGTTGAGTGCGTGCTCGGCGAATTCCCTGGGAACTCCTGGCATGTCCGCAGGACACCAGGCGAAAATTTCCTAGTGCTCACGGAGGAAATCGACGAGCGCGAGTTCCTATGCAGGACTCAAGTTGTTGGCGATGAGGGCCGTTTTGGCGGGATCTGTCGAATGGACCTGCACCTTCTTTGTGTGCATGGATGAGTCGAAGGAGAGATCAGGTGAGCTTGGCCTGCTCAGGGGAGACATACTATTGTCTGTCGTTTCCTTCAATCGCGCGAGCTCCTCCTGCATGCCAAAGGACTGGGAGATTCTGTTGAATTCCCTGTCGCAACTGTCGGATCGCTCAAAGCTTCCGTTGATCGTGATGACGCCATTGGGACCTGGCATTTTCATCTGCAGGTAGGCGTAGTGGGGTACTTCCATGAACCTAGCGAACGCGACGCGTCCGAGGATGCAGTGGTATTGTGAGGGCCAGTCGACGACCTCAGAGTCAATGCGCTCGCGCCTAAAGTTCTTCAGCGTGCCGAATATGACGTCGAGGTTGATTTTGCCTAGCGGGTATACACCTTTCCCTGGGACGATGCCATGGAACGTTGTGTCCGATGCCTCCAAGCAAGTTAGAGGAATCCTCATTGCTCGCAGGGTACTCGCGAATATGAGGTTGATGCCGCTTCCGCCGTCCATGAAGACGCGACTCATGTCGAAACCTCTAATTTGCGCCTCGAGTACGAGGGGGCAATGACCTGGGCGAGGTACTTGAGGCGGGTGGTCGCGTTTATCGAAGGTGATGCACGACTCACTGCCACTGAGGTACTCAGTGGTGGATGGTGGTGAGTGCGTGGCCAAGTTGACTTGGCGAGTGATAGCTTTATGCACCCTATTGGAGGGGCGCCCTTTTTGGATCATCATGGTACCCATGGCCCGTGGGTACGGTTCTCCTCCGTGGTGCTGGTCTGGTGCAGCTCCGTTCGGGGGTGGCCCTGGTGGTGGTGGCGGTGCGCCATGTGCCACGGCGCCTAGAGCGGCCCCGTAGCCTCTTTCGACTGTGTTGCGGTTCATCCGAACCAATCCTTTGTGTAGCTTGAGGAACTCGCGGCAGTCTTTGAGGAGGTGGCTGGACTTTCTCTTGCCGTCATGCTTGTCGATGTAGAAGTGTACCGTGCATGGTCCGGACAGTTTCTCCTCGATGGAGGTCGCGGTTGCCTCGTCGCGAGTGCGGCGTTGCCACACTTGCATGGTCTTCCCAGAGTCACGGTATCCGCCGCTACGGTATCCGCTGTTGCGGTTGTCGCCGCGTCTCTCGGCGTAGCCGGCTGCGACCATATTAACGTCGTCATGGTCGTCGTAGATGCGCATGCGGTGTTTGCCTCGGCGGTCGCATCTGCTTTTGAGCTCTGCCTCCTCGTCAGAGTGAGCGCGGTTCTTCACTGAATCTTCTCCATCAGCCCATCGATTCGCGATCCCCATTAGGTGGTCGATAGTCTGGGGCTTTGAGCGGCCCAGCTCCTCCCTGAGCTCTAAGCGGCGAACGCCACCGTTGAATGCATCAATCGCGCGGTCCTCTGAGATGTTTTCCGCGGAATTCTTGATGATGGACCACCTTCGGATGTATGAGCGCAGTGATTCGCCAGATTTTTGCTGGCAGCATCTCAGTTCTTCGATTGATGCGGGCCGTTTGTACGTGCCCTTAACGTTGCGCACGAAGCTATAGACCAGCTCATCCCAGCTGCGAATGGATCCGCGTAGGAGGCTATTGAGCCATGCTCGGGAGGCGCCCTGCAACTGTAGCTGCAAACATTGCATGGCAGTACTTTGACTGCCTCCGTGGAGTCTGACGGAGGAGATGTGGTCCTCTAGCCAGATTTTAGGGTCTTGTAGGCCGTCGAACTTCAGGTTTTCCGACGGAAGTTTAAACCCCTTAGGCATTCGTTTCTGCCTAATGGATCTGCTAAAGCATCTGGCGCCGCAGAGCTCCCCGTCTTCCTCCTCTGAGTCAGTCGACCGGGCACGTCGTGCTCTTGATTTGTCGATCTTGCGTTGTGTGAGGTCGTTGCGTGCGTCGTAGTCGCGATCGTGTCGTTGCGAACAACGGCGTCGAGACAGGTCGTGACTATCATCGCTAGACGAGGGCGAGGAGTAGCGTTTTGCCCTTTTTGGGGTCTAGTACTGGCTGCTTGTCGAGGGCGGCCTCGATTAGCCCCAAACCCGCGATCGTAGATCGGTGCATGGCGGTTCGGGGATCTCCAGCCGGTGGCAGGTTGTTGAGGAGGTACATGGTGGCTGCCGTGACCGCGGCCTGCGGCGTTCTGGGGACCACGTTGCCTCTTGTGTCGACTGTCATAGAGCTGAAGTCAAGGACTTTCGCGGCGTCTATGCGCTCTTGTTCGGTGAGCCATTCGCGACTGCCTCTTCTTGGCGACGTACTCGTTTCCTCGTGAGGAGGATCCTCCGTAGGAGGAGAGCCCAGCACGACGAAGGCTCGATTCGTCCGCCGCCCTTTTACGCGCCTCCAGCTGCGCGATTGCTTCTTTTTGGCGCTTGAATTCCTCTTTTAGGAGCCAGTGGTAGCCCATTAGTAATTCCTGTGGGGATCCAAAGGGCAGAGGTGCACCACGTAGGGCTTCGCGGTAGCGCTCCCACTCTTGCTCGTTGAGCCTGATTACGACGCGTTCACCAGTTTGGTCATTGATTATGCTGGGAGGTTCGACTGCTCCACCGTTGGCGCCGTTACCGCCATTGCCACCGTTGCCAACGTTGGGTGGATCGGTGCCGTTGCCGGTGTTGACGACGCCGCGATTGGCGGAGGTGTCGCCTGCGTTGATGACGGCGCACATGAAGTGATTGGGGAAGCTATTGCTTCCGCAACTTTCAGATTCGGAACTGCAGGTTCCATCTTCTGTGGCTAGGTCGCTTAGATCGGAGTCGCGACTGCAGTCGCTGATCGTGTTCCTGACTGCCACCGGAGTATTGAGCTCGCTGAGGGTGTCGATCGATGGAGGAAACCATGATGCCGGGGCAATCGCCGGTGTTGTCGGTTGATCAGGCATGCGAAGCGTGCCCATCTGACCAACTTGGAAGCGGAAGCTCCCAATCGCCAAGCTGATTCCGTCTCCCACGGACTCGAAAGCCGGGCGGGTGGCCGGTGTGTTGACGGTGAAGTCGAAGGCGCCGAAGAGCTGGCGAATCTCCGCTGTTGCGGAGTTGTAGATCGCGGTTGATGGGGCCGAAGAAGCCGCAACATCAGCACTCCCAGTTCCCACAGACGGCGCCAATTGACGAGGGTTTAACTCATCAATGCCCATTGTTATGGACTTGGGTTTTGGAGAAGGAGGGAGTGCTGGAGACATCTATCGGCTAGCAAACCAGCACACAGGGGACAAAGGATTTACCCAGGTTCAGGCCTCGTAGAGGTCCCTACTCCTGCTTGTCTGCTTGTGGAATTATCGAGAGAGTCGAAAGTTACAATGGTGCGCAGATGCAATCTGGCAAGAGTTGTGAAAACTAGGGTTGTGTCTTCTCCTCCTCGCCGCCCCCTCCTAGCCTTTATATAGATAGGCTAGGTCTCGGGTAGCAGGTCGAGTCGGTTACAAGTAAGGGTTCTTCCCTTCAAACTTTCTATCTTTAGCTTCTTCTTGTCTCTCAAGCAATCGAGAGTCCGCAGGTTAGTCGAGTCCTTTCGTCTGGGCCTTGGCGACACCGTGGGCCCGTACATATTTAGACCGTATATACCAAGCTTGAGTACCTGTAAGGTATACCCATGTCAAAGGGGCATGAGATTTCAACTTATAACTTGTCAAGCATACCCTCTTAGTTGTGTCACTTTAACCTTAATCACCTAAAGATGCCTATGATAGTGGCAATGAGAGTTGAAAGCTAGTAAGTATCATAATTTTTGGGAGCTCTTTATGAGACTTGCAATCCCTGCTTCCCTCTGCGAAGGGCCTTTCTTTTACTTTGTAGTTGAGTCAGTAAACCTATTCCCTTCTATCTCAGCAAGTATTTTGAGTTGATGTGTTTCATTCATTCATATGATGATTTATGCATTCATGTTTCTTATGTTCCTTGTTTTGCACATTGCTCTTATCTTGAAGTTTACTACTTTGAAAGTTTCTTTGAAAACCAGCTATTTGTGAACTCCAGCAAATTATCAACTATTCTTCGACCGAGAGCTAAGTTTGCCATTACCAATTATGATTTACTCTATGTATCTTTATTGTGTTTCCTTTACTCATTGCAAGTTGAGTTATATAATAGTGAGTTGTCCTCTATTATGATCTATGTATTTGATGAATGTGATGCTTCTTGTCCGTATTCTTTTATCGACTCTTCACTCCATAAACCTGAGGTCATGTTTATTGAGCTCAGTTTCGCTTGGGGACAAGCAAAGTCTAAGCTTGGGGGGAGTTGATACGTCCATTTTGCATCACTATTCTATGTCTTAATTCACTATTATTCATTGATATATTTCGTATTGAGAGGTGATACTTATGTTATTTCATCTATTTTTGCATGGTTGATGACTTTTGGAGCATGGACCGCTGCAGTCAGGATTCTGATGGAAAAGGTGCTGTTTGGAGGCAAAATTCGCGAAGATCGGAAAATCCGGGAAAATATACGGAAAATTCTATTTGTCCAGAAGACTCAGGATGCCAGAAGATGGAGTGGAGGTGGGCCACAGGGGGCCCACACCACCCCATGGCGCGGGCAGGCCTAGGCCGCGCCTGGGAGTGGTGTGGCCGCCCTGGCCCACTCCAGCCTCTCCCCTCTGGCATATATCATCCCCACGAAACCCTAAGACTCAGGGAGCGACCACAGAAAGATTCCGCCGCCTCTGCGGGGCGGAAAACACCGAGAGAGAAAGATCTCTCCGGCAGACAGATTTCTGTCGGGGGAATTCCTTCCCGAAGAGGGAAGATCGTCGCCATCAACACCACCATCAAGCTGGGCTTCATCGGGATCATCATCATCATCATCACCATCATCATCACCATCAGCACCCTCATCACCATCTCCATATTGCTGTAACAATTGGTTGAATCTTGCATAGTTCATAGGGGAAACTTTCCCGGTGTTGATTACTCTTTGTAGTTGATGCTATTGAGTGAACCATTGAATTATTGTTTATGTTCAGATTGTTATACATCATTATTTCATCTTTGATCATGATCCATATGATGTCTTGTGAGTAGTTCGTTTTGTTCTTGAGGACATGGGAGAAGTCTTGTTGTTAGTAGTGGAGTTGCATTGAGAAAGATTCAATAGATTGTTATTTAAGTTGTGGTGTACTTCTTCTAGTGGTGTCATGTGAACGTCGACTACATGACACTTCACCTATAAGGGCCTAGGGGAATGCATTCTGTATTTGGCTACTAATCGTAGGGGTTGCCGGAGTGACAGAAACATGAACCCCCGTTAGGAAACCATTACACAAGTGACGTAAGGGTCTTAGAGTTTAAAGTTGTGGTAAGGTTTCTACCTTAATTACTTTCTTGTACTTACAGATGTTTGCAAAGGGTATAATCACAAGTATGTATTAGTCTTGTATGGGGCGGTACATTAGCACAGGTTCACCCACACAACACTTAGCAAGCTAAAGAAAATTAATCAGCTATATGAAGCGAAAACATTTGACAGTCTTCCCATGTGTCCTCCAGAACATTTGGTTATCTTAAGAAATACAACCGGCTTGTCCTTTGCTGCATAAAGGATTGGGCCACTTGCTGCATTCATTCTTGCTGTCTTTTATTTACTCGTATTTTGTTTACTTACTTTATCGAAAACCCCTAAAAATCCGTTTGCTAAGTATTTGCAGAGAATTCCTGATCCATACCACTAGCCAGCACCTTCTGCTCCTTGTTGGGTTCGACACTCTTACTTATCGAAAATACTGCGATACACCCCCTATACTTGTGGGTCATCAATAGAGTAGGGAGAAATTGAAGAGGACGTCCAACATAACTGCCGACATCAAACAAAGACAATGAGCATATGAAAACTTAGATTACATAAGGAGCACATGTTTGTTTCGGCAAGTGCTTAAATGCCCTTCCAAAACGATATTCCAGATCCGAGGAATCGCAAGTATCCGCTACTATATTGATCTATATGCAATTCAATTTCGAGTAAAGCATAAGGACCATACATTTCCCCCTTTTTATATGTGTGCCCGTGTCCGGTTGAGCTCACCATCTTGCAATAATAAGAATGAACAATTAGAATATTAGATATAAAGATCAAGGTTTGTTGTACAGCTTCGATACTTAACTTAGTTAAGCTAATATATGCAAACTTACAACTAAAATCCCCTAAAAGAGATGAACTAAAATCCCCTACAAAATCATGTCTATTCGTTCTAAACCAGACCAATGAAGCAGATCCGAGTTGTGTACCTCGGCAGCGCTTCTGGGACATTGTACCCCTGCAGAACAACCATGAGAAGGAAAAGAGATGCCACATGTGCGCATCCTCCTATCATAAGCGTAGGGGAGGAGCAACATTATCTGCATGGCGGCTTGTTCAGCCCATGTGTCATCGACAATGATTTTGCGCTCCGAGCTACCTTCGCAGATACAGTCACCAGACTAAAAAAATAGAGAGGGGGGAACCACCACGAGATCCACCACTCGAAGTCTCCATGCACGGAGATGACCGACGATTGCCATGGAAGGGGTTGAGGAAAGTGGTGTGCATGGATCTACCCTGTATTGTGTTTCGAGATTTCTGTGACTCCGTTTTTGTTGATACATATCAAAATAGGTTGGCATATCTTCAAACAAAAGAAAACACGACGTAACAAACCTGGAAGAGTCATTATGTGAGCATTTAAACATGAAAAGCTTCGATAAAGTAAAAAAACATGACACAAATCTCGAAGCATGAACATATGGTGGATACATGCATGATATTTCCCATGCATTGTAGAAAATCCACTCTTGGCAGTGGAGCATGGAACTGCAGGCAGCAGGCACTGTGAAGAACCAATGGTAGTTGAGGCGTGGCAAAGTGATAGTAGGAACGAGGACACGTTGATGTGGTTTGAGACTTCCTTACATTCTCCAAATTTTATTACCTCGCATGCAAGCCTTTTCTAAAAAAATAGAAGAATCGAGATATGGCAATGCCTAGATGCTGTAATTAATGAGTACCATGGAGAACAAGCAAATTAAGAAATAGTACAAGTAGATTACTAAATTCAGTTTGGGTGGAAGCTTTTGTTTTTGTTGAAATGTACTTAGCAGTGCAATAAGTTACAGAGTCTTAATTTGGTTTCTGTTGAATGTCCTTACCGGTGTAATAAAGTTACATAGTTTTAATTTTAAATAATGTGTCTTTCGTCGAGTATTGTACTTCATCTATTTTGGTACGCTTTTTCTTTCAAAGAAGTGTTGAATTAGGACAATACTTGCCACAAAGTCCTTTTTATAGCTTTGTTTCATTGCTCAACGTCATTAACACATTGCACTACTTAGTACTTTTCTTTGTGCATACACTACATACGGTTTACGAGGTCACGAGAAGCACTAGGGATCAATAGGAGATTTTGTTTTACATGACACATAATGTACACTAAACCATATTGAAATAGCAAAATGCCCCAAATATGAGGAGAGACCTCTATATTATTGCACAATCGACCACTTAAGAGGCAAGAAAAACAGATCGTAACTAGTATACATGTCGACCACCGAGGGAGCATTGACCTAGGTGTAGATGGCCCCATCTCAGGTAGCTTTTGTTTGGCCTCGTATTCCGCAGCATAAAAATCAAAAATTGTGTGGGTAACTCAAATAATATGCATGCAAATCCTTTATGAAATTTTCTTATGTAAAAGTTTACTAACTTATTGTGCATGAATTGCATCACTGCCTAACAGTTAGCTGGCCAACATCTAGGTACTTGTGGATAGATGTGCTAATGACCAAATGCAGCTCTTCGATGTTGTTAAATGTTGATTATGCAAATGTTAGCAAACTTCTCCCATTCCACTTTGAGATAGTATTTTGCTACAACCTTTCATACGTCGAACTCATACCATTCATGGGTTATCTGCACCACCAATTTCATCTCACTTATCCACAAAGGAGTCAAGTTTTCCCCTAGCCCGCAGTATCATCTATTCATCCAGTTCATCCATATAAGGATTAATATCATAGTATATTTAATGTTAAAACGATGGGATCGGTAAATGTTATGGCTTACCATGTTGGACTTGAATGTTCAGATATTACTATTGAATGTAGGTAGTCAAAGGTGACGTCCTAAGCACATTCACGCTTTGGGTTTTTACCAACATTTCATATGGTCTCCTGGTGGATGTCACTGTGGATGATTTCTACATGATTTGTGGGGCTCTACATGATAGTGTTAACCTGCTACATATAACAAATGCCCTTCTAAATGAGTTGATGAATGTGTGGCGCTAAAACACAAGGCATGAGATTTGGTGCATGATGAACCACCCAGGACAAGCAAGTCATTTCATTTTGTATAAGATTTACTAGAAAACTGAAAGGACCTGCTCATTCTGGGTGGTTCTGTATGCACCATATCTCATGTATTGTGATTTCAGTGTTAGGTACGACGTGTTTAGCTCATTCCAAATGGCATATGTTATATATATATATGAGATCAACACCAACATGTAGGTATCATTCATAATAACAACTTGTCACCGGGAGACAATATGCTAATAACCCGAGGACGAATGTACCCATGGGTCTCTCCTTTGACAGCCTTAATTTAACCACACCATCAAAACCGAGCCCAGTATGGTTAGCCATAACATTTTACATGACCAACATTTTAGCATTGAACATACTCTCATAGTAATAATTTTGTACAAATGAATAGGTGATACCTTGTAGGGTAGAGAAAAACTTGACTCACTTGTGGAGAAGTGAGATGAAATTGGAGATGGAGCCAACCCACGAATGGTACGAATTTGGCGTACAGAGGGATGGAGAAAAATACTACCTCAAAGAGGATTGTGAAATGTTTGCTATCATTTACAGAATCAACTACGACGAGTTAGGGCGCGGACGGAGTGAATCTCTTCGTTCCCCTCTCTCCCCTTCTATAGTGCCAGAGGAGGAAAAAAGGGAGGCGACATCTCTGCCGGCGCTGGATCTGGCGACTCCTCTTCCCCGAGGGCCTCGGGCTCTCTAGTGGAAGGGAGTTCAATGGATCTGGCGCCCGGTTGCGTATAGCTGTAGTCTAGATTTAGGTTGCTTAGCTAGTCTTTCGGGCGTTCGTCGTAGAGCTCTGAGGCTGACGGCGACGCCGAATAATTTCCTCTCAGATCTGAGTCTTGTGATGCTTTCCTCGTTGTCGCCGGTCGCAGATCTTGAGGTGGTGTGGCTGGTTTGGCCGGTAAGACGGCTTCGTTGTCCAAACCGTGGCCTTTTGTGCTTTGGATCCATCGTCGTCGCGGCAGAGTTCCCTCCGACTCTGGCCGGGGATCCATAAGCCCTTGCAGGAGCTTGGTGGTCGGCGTTGAGCTCTCCAGCGCCGGTGCTCGGGAGTTTTGGGGCTCTGGTCCAAGGATTGTGGTTCGAGGCGGCGGATCTGGTGTGCTTCCGCCGCCGATGTCGAGCGGAAGCGTCAGGTCCGGAGCCGAGGAAGCACGGGGAAAGCCTCGGTCGACGCGCCCCAACGGATTTGCCTCGCCGGTCACGGCGAGGTCCTTCTTTGACTCTCAAATCCAGGTTCGGCGATGGTGCAATCTTGGCTCTCTTGGGAGGTGGTGGCTCGTGTCCTCCTCTGGCGTCCTCCGGCGGCGGTGGCTAGTCGCGGGCAAGGGTTCGGCGGCACAGAGGCCTCTTAGGGACCTTTTTGTTATTTATCTTTATTCGGGGGTCTTTTTGCTTTTTTCTGTGGCCCTTTTTTCTTCTCGAGCTCTCTCGAGATTTCTGCATTTGTATCGGGTATACTCGTGTAACCTATTGGATGAATGCAGTAATCTTCTCAAAAAAAAAAAACTACGACGAGTTGCATTTCAGCATCGGCACATGCATCCTATAATTGGCCATATATCAGGCGGCCTCGCTATGCTTAGATGCACAATAGAGTGGTGCACAATTTTACTCAATTTTTTTTCATAATCTGTTTGCACCATATGATTTGAGTTAATCTCACACAAATCTTGACTTTTTGTGCAGCGGAACACAAGGCTGAACAACAACTCCACGAGACGGGACATCTACACCATTGGTCGATACTCCCTCAGTGGACGAAGTGGAAGCTAGCTGCCATCTAATTTTCTTGGCATCTCGAGTGGTCATTTGTGCCATAAAATAGAGGTCACGTTCATTACATTTGGGTTGTTTTACTAGTTTGAAGTAGTTTAGTGTACACCGGATGTTATGGAAAACAAAAGGTATAGTGGTTCCTGGTGCTTCTCGTGACCTCGGGCACTTTTTTAATGTAATTTATGCATAAAAAGGAGTAAAAGGTACCATCTGTCTCGAAATAGGTATTGTAAATTTATTTAAATCTGGATGTATCTAGACACTATTTAGACATTTGATACATCTAAATATAGATAAATTTACGACATCTATTTCGAGACGGAGGGAGTACTACTAACTAGTGCCACGTGTTTTAGTTCATGTTGAGCAATGAAACGAAACCATAAAAAAGACTGTGGAACAAGTATTGTCCTAATCCAACACTGCTTTCAAAGAAAATGGAACAAGTGTGAGAAAATTTATGAAGTACAATAGTTGACAAAATAGATGTGTAATCAAATAACCGCGTTTCAAAAAAAAAACTTCTGCCAAAGATGATGTCGGTTCTGAATTTGATAATCTAGCTGTACTATTTCTTAATTTGATTGTTCTTCATAGTGCTCACGCATATAGCATGTAGGCATTAACATGTTTCCATTCTTCCTGAAAACAAATCCGTAAAAAAAGGTATTGCATGCGTAATACGTACCTAGTAGATCTAGGTTGATCCTGCCGGTGGCCTTGTGCCTAAGGAGGTGCTCCCCGGCGTACCGCTGCGACCACTCCGTGAGCACAGGCAGGGTATCAAAGTTCGGCATGGTGGTGAGCCCCATGTTAGTGACTGAGAAAGAGAGTTGTGAGCAGTCGGGAACTGTGAATATTCCGCCGTCACCACATGTTTCACCGAGGGACTTCGTCATGGCAGTTGCATGCAGGAATGTCAGGAACCGAAGACCCGGTGTGCTCGAGTGCATGTCCTTGGTAGTGGGCTCTGGTTTTCTTCTTGGTCTCAGGACGGGAGCTAAATTTAGCAAAACGAATCCGATGGTTTGAGCATTCTAGAATTTGAATATTGGCATTGGAACACTATAAGAATATAACATTTCAATTTAGCAAAACTAATTTAACACTATAAGGGCACGTACAATACGGACGTTAAGTGCGGACGCTAGGTTCAGATTCGTGGCCGTTACCTTTAGTTCCTGGCCGATCCCAGAAATTTCTCTAGCGTCGACGTCCACCTAGCCGCCGGGTGCTCTACTTTTTTCACATGTTTTCCTAACAGCATATATGCTATCCACGCGTGAGAAAATAAGTCAGACTTAGCGCCTCGGTTAGCGTCCGGCGTTGGAGGATTGAGCGCTGGACTAGTTTATCTTTTCCCTAAGAATTATTTTAAATTACCTAAGCACCTATCTAACAGTCTAGCGATGTACATGCCCTAAGTGGGAAATCAGACTCAGAAAACTTGCCATTTGTAAGCTGGAAAAATCTTTACCCATTTAGCCATGAACACTATAAGAATCATACTCCCTTCGATTCTAAAAATGATATCGCAGATTTGTCTAAATTTGCATGTATTTACACGTTTTAGTGTATAGACACATGCAAATTTAGTTAAATGTGTGACATCTTTTTCAAAACGGATGGAGTACATCATAAATGACTTAACACCCCTGATATTTATAGAACATTAATAGAAAAATAATCAGAGATTGCTGTGGAATAAATGTCCAGGAGTGCTCGTCTTAACTCGGAATTTCTCCATCGACCTAGGAGCATCGACCTGGGTGTAGATGGCTCCGTCTCGTGTAACTTTTGTTCAGCCTCGTATTCCGCAACAGAAAAATCAAGATTTGTGTGTGTAACTCAAATCATATGCATGCAAATAATATATGGAATTTTCTTATGTAATTTTGCCGATATATTATGCATCCTGGCATTGTGTCACCGACTGAGGCGGGCATATATGGTCAACAACTAGGTGGTCGTGGATAGATGTGCCAATGACAAAGTGCAGCTCTTCGATGTGGTTGACTATGTAAATGCTAGCAAACTTCTCTCATTCCATTTGTAGATAGTAATTCTCTACATTCTTTAGTACGTCGAACTCATACCATTCATGGGTTGGCTACATCACCAATTTCATCCCACTTCTGCACAAAAGAGTTGTTTTCCCCTAGCCCAGTATCATCTACTCATACACATAAGGATTAATACAATAGTATATTTAATGCTAAAATGATGGGAATGGTAAATGTTTTGGCTTACCATGTTGGACTTGAATGGTAGTCTAATGAGGGATCATAAGCACCTACTCCCTTTGGGTTGTTACAAAGGTTGCATATGGTCTCCTAGTGGTGGATTGTCAATGTGAATGATCTCTACATGATAGTGTTAACATACTACATATAAGTTATAACAAATGCCCTTCTGAATGAGGTGAACATGTTATCCATAACCCTAAAATCACAAGGCATGAGATTTGGTGCATGCTGAACCACCTAGAACGAGCAAGCCCTTCCATTTTGCATGAGATTTACTAGAGAATGAAAGGACCTGCTTATTCTAGGTGGTATAGTATGCACCATATCTCATTTATTGTGATTTCAACGCTAGGTATGACGTGTTTAGCTCATTCCAAATGACATATGTTATATACTCCCTTCGTCTCAAAATAGATGTCGGAAATTTGTCTAAATTTAAATGTATCTATATACTAAATAGTGTCTAGATACATCCAAATTTAGAAAAATCTGCGACATATATTTTAAGACGGAGGAAGTATATGAGATCAACACCAACATGTATGGATCATTCACAGTTGCAACGAGTCATTGGGAGACCATATGAAATGTTTGCAAATGCCCCAAGGATGAATGTACTCAACACCTATCCTTTGACTACCTCAATTTAATCACACTGTCAAAACCAAGTCCAGCATGGTTAGCCATGAAATTTTTCATCACCAACATATTAGCAATGAACATACTACGAGAGTAATAATTGCGTACGGATGAATAGGTGATACCAAGTAGGGTAGGGAAAAACTTGACTTGCTTGTATAGAAGTGAGATGAAATTGGAGATGGAGCAAACCCATGAGTGGTATGAGTTCGACATACGAAAGGATGGAACAAAATAATATCTCGAATAGGACTGGAAATGTTTGCTAACATTTATAGAACCAACCACGACCATTTACATTTCAACATTGGCACATGCATCCATGAAAACCTAGTTATCAACGATATATGAGGAGCGTCGGGCGTTCCCGCAGTGCCCAAATGCATAATAGATCGGTGCACATTTTTACTTAAAAATTCCATGAACTATTTACACCATATGATTTGAGTTACTATCACACAAATCTTGAACTTTTCTACAACGGAACACGAGGCTAAACAAAAGTTGCACGAGACAAGGCCATCTACACCGTAGGTCAATACTCATTCGCTCGACGAAGTGGAAGCTAAGTTACCATGTTTTTGTTCGCTTCTCAAGTGGTTAACTGTACAATGAAATAGAGTGTAGTGATTTTTTGCTGGTAACAAAAAACTAGAGGCTAGTGCATTACATTAGGGGTATATTTTACTAGTTCGAGGTGGTACACCAGATGTCATGGAAAACATAAGTCCATACTGGCTCGTAGTCGTAGTGCTTCTGGTGACCTCGGGCACCATATGTAATGTATATGCATAAAAAAGTATACTAACTAATGCTAGCCTGCCAGGTGTTTTAATTCACTTTGAGCAATGGAAGGAAGCCATAAAAACTAATTTGCGACAAGTATTTTCCTAATTCAACACTGGTTTGAAACAAAATGGAACGAGTGTGACAAAATTGGTGAAGTACAATACTTGACACAAGACATGTGTAATAAAATAACTGCATTTCAACAAAAACAAAAACTTCCGCAAGAAAAGATGTCCGTTCTATCTGATGATGTAGTTGTAGTGTCTTTATTATTACTATTATAAAAACGGAGTTAGTTGTCTTAGTGATGGCCGTTCATCCCACGTCCCCCTCATCACAACTCTCCAAGAAAAGAAAGACAACAAAAAAGGAAAAAAAAAACTTGTCTTAGATTTCAACAAAAAGAAACATTGTGATTCGTTTTACGTTTAGAAAGGAAATGATCGATCAACAAAGTTTAAAAAACATGCATAAAAATGAGGTTTTTTTGATTTAGCTAGTGTCTCTTAATTTGCTTGTTCTGCCTAATACTCACCCATTATATAACATCTAAGCATTGACATGTTTCCATGTTCTTCCTGAAAACAGATCTTGAAAAAAAAAAGGCTTGCATACATAACGCGTACCTAGGAAGTATATGCTGATCCTACCCGTCGGAGAACTGCCGGAGGAGGTGCTCCCCTGACACACCGCCGCGACCTCTCCGGCGAGAACAAGCAGGGTAGAAATCAATGTTCGACATGGTGGTGAGCGTCATGTTAGTGACAGAAAGAGCTGTGAGCCAGTCGAGAGCTCTGAAGTGGTGTTCACTGATATATGGGGAATATCCCGCGGCCACCACTCGTTTCACGGAGAGACTTCGTCATGGCAGTTGCATGCAGGATCGTCAGGAACTGAAGACCCGGTGTCCATGGTAGTAGGATTACATCTGTGCAAGGATGTGTGATACATGCACTCTGGTTTTCTTCTCGGTCTCAGCACGGTAGCCAAATTTAGCAAAACCAATCCGATGGTTTGAACATTCTAGAATTTGGGCGAGAATGCGCTGTCAAGTGGGTCATCGGACCCAGGAAACTTACCATTTGTGAGCTGGACAATCTTTACCCATTCAGCACTGAACACTATAACAATCATATATCATAAAAATGACTTAACATCTCTGGTATCCAGAGAACATTCCAGACTCCGGATCATCAAACTGAAATGGGTTGAAACTTGAAAGGGTTTCCAGGCGCGCTCGTCTTAACTCGCAATTTTGCCACCACTTACTATATAAATACAATTCTGCGGGTACATGTGCGAGTGTGACCAACAAGTATCCCATTTTACAACAGCTGCCTAACCGCTGAACTTAGCCAATCACGGTGCTATGCTGCTATCAGAATTCCTAAGGCACCTGTAGTCTTGTTCACGGAAACAGAAGGCGCATGTGTTTCAGTAGTAAAAAAAGGGGCATAACTCTCAGAAGGCACTTTCTTCACCGAAACGAGAGGCGACATAATCTCCTAGAACATGTATGGAATTACATAAACATAAATTCCCCCCGCAAAAGAAAAAACCATGACATAAGTTTCTATGATTTTAACTCAGAATTTCAGCGAGAACGTGCGTATCTCCATGGGTCCCAGCTCAACGACAAGGGCTTGACTGTCAACCGGGCCGCCAACGATCGGGGCAGGGCCACTTTCAGTGTCTCCGACAACCCTCCAGTTGAGCTTCCTCATCTCTGACTTCTTCTGATTGGCGGACAGGTTAGTTTCGGTCAATTTCTTGATCTGCACAACAGAACAGCACTAAGCATTTCAGACTAGGTCTCCTTCTGAGAGAACTAATATTCCTCATGCAACGGTACTATTTTATGACAACTTCTGATCATGCAAAAAAAAATGAAATACAGTTAATTAATTACCGTTCTCTTCCCAAACATTTTTTTCAGTTCAACCTTTGCCATCACTGAATTCTTCGGGTCCTCTGCAGCCTGCAGCTCCGACAAAAACTATTCACTAAACCAAATAGAAATACATATGGCATGAAGCAGTTATATAAACTAGAAATATACCTGAAACAAATGTGCCAAGCGGAGGAGCACAGTACCATCATCGATATTCTGAAATATTAAGCCATATTCCGTCAGTGACTAACACGATGCTATCCAATATTCAGACATATAAGGTCTGAGAAAAATAAACTTTGAACCTGCAAGGTAATGATTGCGACGTTATCAGGAAGACTATACTTCGCATCCATCATGCTCCCTTTCCCAGTACTGTAGGATTTCCAACTTCTCTCGTCCTGTCAGAAAAAAACATTATTAACTGTAGAAACAAAATAAAATGGAAGTGCTTAGGAAAAAACAAGGCTGAGAGAGTGGACAAATATACCTCATGAGCGAAACCAAGAAGAAAGGGTGAATAAACTTCTTGTCCAGTTGTCCGTCGCCAGTGGGCTCCATGTCCAAGCTTGTTAACATTTACATAATATGTACCCTTGGCCTGTATGAGGCAGTGTTATGATATGCCAGATAGGTGCTGGAGGAAATAGAAATGGATACTATACTGTGAGTAAATGTATACCGTGAGCCCATCACATTTATTGTCAACACAGACAACTTCATCGAGTGGCTCCCCTACACCTCTGCCATCGTCATGAAGTATACGCCTGAGAATCATAATATTCATGATCAGAGGTTGAGTGTACAAGGGATGATCTGAACTTGATTACACACATCTGTGGATGCCTTCAAGAAGTTGAAGACAGAGTTGGTAAAGAAAGTGCTTCAAGACATTAAACAGTTCCACATAAAAAGTTCGAAACACAGCTAGGTTGCAAAACAGATAAATCTAAAAATACCAGTTATAGCTGTTTTAATGGACATGTTGGCAACTTTTTGTAGTCCATCTCTAAATTCAAGCTGGCCGCTAGTTTCATGACAATCGTACCACATCTAGATATAAAAACCAACTATAATTGGATTGGTCTATCCTGGTGAGGTGAAAAAATATGGTACTGCAATGGAAACTTAGTCCCGAGTTAGGTTTGGAATGAGCTTAGAATAGTCCAGCTAATACCTGTGGAGCATAATTTCTATTTGGCCATCCTGAATACTTGATGCACCAACAGAACGATCAACAAGGACAGATAGTTCATACTTCCCATCTGCTACATACATTCCTAGATTGACCTGTAAAGTTAACGTGAGAGAAACATCTTTAATCTTCTCCGGAAGAAACTAAAACAGACAAAATAACAACAGTGATGAAATAGTGAATATAAGTAGAATAATCTTTATTTGAAATACTAATTCTACTATCCAAAGATTATTCATTATTAAAATGAGAATATTGTGCATAC
This sequence comes from Avena eriantha, assembly GCA_910589775.1. Lineage (NCBI taxonomy): Eukaryota > Viridiplantae > Streptophyta > Magnoliopsida > Poales > Poaceae > Avena > Avena eriantha. The sequence continues at coordinate 381,145,665 of OU342740.1, forward strand.
CGGATAGTAATTTCCTGCAACTGGTTGAGTCACCTGAAGATCCCAATCTTCCCTGTAGTTTCTCACCTATAGATGAAATCACAAAGAACTTGGTTGTTAGAGGAGTACGGATACATTGAAAACTCAAACATATTAAATTTATGTAGATGTTCGGTAGGGTTCTAAAGTCACGCATAATATAATTCAGGTACAAATGAGAAGGTTGGCTATTGCTATATTTAACAATATTTCAAACAGAGCGACAACTTTGGCAGGAAAGAAATAAACTAATTCAACCATAACAAATATTCGTAGTTACCCTCTTGAGGAAATCTCTTCCATTAGAATCTGTATAAAAAGTTCCGTCTGTGACCATATTTGCTGTCAGTCGCGTGATGACCTCCTTTCCTATGCCATCATTGACCGGGATTGGCCCAATCTTTCACAAAATAAAGGGAGAACAAAATAAATTTCAATGCCGGTTTAATATTGCTCGAGTGTCATATTCTCCAAAACGGACAAATATAACCTTGACCTTTACCATCAAAAGTCGAGTAAATTACTAACCGTGTATTCTACTTCAGCATGATCCTTATCCTTGTAGAGTCTTGTAACCTAAAGAAACAATATTTTAGGAGATACTCAAAGCGACATTTTTATGTTAATTAACATACTACACCTAAAAAATGATGTTTCCATGAATGAGCAAGGGATTAACAAATCATAACCAAGAAACTGTACTAAAATATAACTACAGTAAAAACTAAAGCTACACAGAAATTTTGGATGGTACAATATAGTTAATGTAATGCTATTACTACAGGTTCAAGAATTAAATTAGCCTCATGATGGTATCTAATTGGAGTAAATTTCAAATCTGACCTGAGAAATCCATGAGCTGAATTGCTGGTGGACTTCATCAACCAAAGGTCCACGGATGACTTTCAGCGGTACCTAATAACATGAAATAAACATAAATCAGTCAATCATATAGGAAAACTTATTTACAGTTTTAAATAATTGATAGTGCAGGGTTAAATTTATTTAAGTAATACTCCATCCTTTCGGAAATAAGTATCGCAGATTTCTCTAGATGCGCATGTATCTAGACGCGTTTTAGTGTGTAGATACATGCGTATCTAGACAAATCTACGACACTTATTTCCGAACGGAGGAAGTACTGTAAATGACACAAGTACTCAATTATTATCCCTTCTAAAATAGCAATTCATGAGACTAATTGGATTTTTTTTGGCTCTTCACTATCTTTTTTATCTATATCTCTTTAAGTCTTGTTATAAAAAGGAGCAATAATAGATACCATGCCTTGATCTATTCTAGTTTGGAGGAAACATATCAGTAAAGAAACAACATATTTTGTGAGCGCCTCTGCTGCGTAGATTATAAAAGGATCGTTCACCAACAGGCAAGAGCGCCGCCTGCGGGTTGGTGCCCTGACTGGCGAGTTGAGAAGATAACGGGGGTAGATCAGAGAAATTAGAGAGGTAGGGATTAGCAATTGGAAGATTGGGGGCTTATTAGTGCTTGACCTAAAAGACACAGGCTAAACATGCTCTTATAGGAGGATAAACATCCTCTTATAGGTGGACCAAGACCAACCAGTGGCGGTGCCAGGACATTAAGCTTGTGATGCAATTTAAACTTGTGGTATAAAATACATATGTGTTTATAAATTTTGTATTATATTTTGCATGATTTCTATTTGTATATTATGGTTTTGCAAAAAAGTTGTGTAGGCAATGGACAACACAGCTTGAACGTGGCTTCGGCACTGGGACCAATGCCATGAGGCCTGACGCAAACCTACTAGGACTAGTAGAGTAGTATTCAACTAGGACTCTGGTTTGACTCTGACACAAAATAACTCATATTACCCTATTCAATCTGGCTTGACTGCTGCAGTAATTGACCTGGACTCTAATTATGGAAGCTACGCTATCTATACTATTGAGGTCACAACACATATACTGTTATATGTTTTTGAAAACCTATGATCATCATCAAATATATTTTTCTAAATAAACAAATAATGGCCGCAAAATACGGGAAACATGATTAAGGTGGAGTTATTGTCAATAGCTTATTCTCGCAACCAAAGGGTACACAGATGAACAGTTAGTAGTACCGATCTTGAAACAGCAGTAGGTGTAGCCCCATCTGGTCTAAAAATATATGCTCCAGATGCCTGGAATAAAACATATACATGAGAAAAAACAAACATGTGAATCAAATGCAATTTAGTAGAGGAAAAAATAGCTCCATGATAATACCTGTGAATCGACGACATCACCGGTGCTTGAACCGTACCAAAGAAAGCTCTGTTGAATTGGTAAATCCACCTAAAAAAGACCATACGATTTTATTACTGCATATCATGATTAATAAACATGTGCTTGAACATCAGGAACTTGCCAATATAATAGATTTCTTTAGCTCTGCATACAAAAGGAGTTTACAAAAGCAATGTTGATCAACTATAAGAATTGTCTTCTGGTGACAATCTTCAATTTCATGGAATAATTATGCACGGCATATTTCTTTAGCTTGCAAAGTACAGCAATGCATAAACAGTTTCAAGCTTAAATAAATTTCTATGTTGACAAAATAGTCAATGACCAAGAATGGTATGTCTGCATATTTTTCTGTTAAATTTAATATATATGTCGCATTAGCAATATAATTAAATTTGTGATGGTGAAGATAATTATTTTGTTATTGGACTGCCAAGAACATCTGCATATTTCTCCCAGCTTCTATATTTAAAGCATTTTCTACTTTTGGCTAGTGTCAGTACCAAACTATACTACGCCATTTCTCATAATGATACGTACCTAATCAAATTATGATTGTTCAAATTTAAACAGGAAAACTTAAAATAATTGTTTGAAAAATCTAATTTTGCGCACACAAACATATATTGATAAATGACAGTATTTAATTTATCTTTATAATTTTTCCAAATCTTGCTAAAGGGTAATAAACTGATTCTCCTTTTCCGCAGAGCCAAGTATGTGTTAGGACTCACTCCCGAGATAGAATTGAATATCCGTGTCAGTTGTCCAGATGCTGAAGAAAATGTCATCTTTAGAGGCCCTGGTCCAACTTCAACTGTGTCCTTGTTTGAAGAACTGATGGATGAGACATACCCCATTTTGTTGGATCCTGGATATGTTAATGGAAAATCATGTAAAATGAATCCAATGAACACCCGTAATTGACCTAGCATAGAATGTAATGACTTATCATATTTTTAGTGTATTGCATTTGCAAGAACCATTTTTTTTGTTTAGGATAAGTTTGATGCTAGCGAAGATAATGAAAATAAATTCGAAAGCTAAATATTTATCTGAAGGTAAAACTGAAGCATACATCGCATGCCATATTATCAGCATAGAAGAAGAAAAAACATTGTAAATTTTTACCCTGTTATGCAGTTCACTACCCCAATCCAAAAAATAATATATCATCACAATATTATCCACAAGCAAAAGTTTCTTTGCTCTCAGAAGAATAAATGAAACAGATATTTCTAGTGGAATGTAGTGTTCACCTGTCCCCGTGGATTTCGAAACAAAGTAAGTATTCCATCCCATTGGTGGCACAGAAGCTTGAAATACTAGCCAATACTTGGGGGGTTTGTCTGTATTTATTCCAAGATAAGCCTTCACATACAACTTCCTTAAATTGTCTGTCACAGTATCAATCTCAACTAGTTGTGAATCGACCAAACTTCCATCAGAGCTTTTTACAACTAGATGTATATCATTGACCTGAAAAAAGGTAAAGTAAGTAAATTAGCTCAAGAACCTAGGATCTTGTAAAGTAGGGACAAGCCTTATCAACACATTCCTGTCTGTATGTTGACAAAGTATCGAAGGGTTTTGAACCAATTGAGAGTATATTCCTGATCTATATTCTTCCTTTACAGAGAATAAGTTATTGGATAAAAATGTGCAGTAAATGTTTAGACACATACTGGAACCCGTATGTAGTCGCTTTGTTCCCATCCAAGAGGATTGTAAGCAACTATAACCTGCAGAAGATAATGTCAGTATGTACAAAATCATAACTGGTAAACATTACATTATCAGATTACTTACTAAACTCTTTCCTCCTGAAATTTGTTCCTCAGTTGAAGGGCAGTAGCTTATATTGAGCAGTTGGCACTAAGCAATTGATTCAACAATGAAACTGTTAGATCACGTGAACATGGTCTGTGAACAAACCAGGCTCTTTCATATTTGCAGATGAGAGCTTAAATGAGTAAAGTGTTATGCCAGAACACAGCCAGCTAATAAATGCTGAAGAAGCTCCTGTCTCCGTGATTCGTTTTGAGACGAAGAATGGTGATGTGCATTGGTAGTTATAGAAGACATATATTACAAAAAAAAATTGATAAGCACTATTGCATAAAATCATGTTTATCCAACCTCACCTGACTAAACTTTACAGCCGGAGACCTACATGTTCCTTTAGAGCTTATCAGACAATCCAAAGCAATATTTACACTTTTCTCGACCTACAAGATATTAATAGCTACTCTGTTACTTTGTTTGACAAACTGAAAGAGAGCTGTCACTAAAGGACTTCTAAAGAAAAAATATGAACCTGAGATGCTCCGAGAGCAAGGCGTTTTGAGTAATCATCAGTTGTGTGTTGTTTTGCCGTTCCTGAGACTGCATCATGATGCTGGGCGATTCCCATTGCATCTTCCAAGCTTGAAGTAAAGAGTCCTCCCACCATAAATTCTATTTGACGTGCAGCCTGTTAGGAAAGGCGATTTTCCTAAATTTAGTCAATTCTTTTATGATCGAAAATGCCCCAGAGCGCGTGTTTCATTAGAAGAGGAACACCGAGACAGCGCAAGTACAATAAAACAAGGCAAATACCATTAAAAGAAGAGGAAGAAGTGAAGGAACTAAGGTATGCTAAATTAAGCTACAAACTTAAATATCCCACTCCCTGGCTCGAGGCTAAATTTAGTCTATTCCAAACCTAAATATATGATTTTTCAATCATCATTTTGTGGCTGTAATCTTGTATTGAAAAAAACTATTATACCAGGTAATATCCACTGAGCATTCGAACATATCGCTTGAAAGTCGGGCGGCTTGTAAAATATCCAGTCCAGTAAGCATTTGTTGAATCAGCATATCTGCAATTTGCAACAGCATAAGAGCATAAAGAATGAAGTCTTGTCATTTGAGTAAGTTTGATAACTTACGGGAAATAATCATCCTGTTTGAGTGGCCAAGACTGATTTGATGCATGTTTGGCATCTGTGTAAATGGATGGAGTAGAATACAGCGCATGCACTCGGCCATCCTGCAGTGTTCAGGGCATACTTTCTTATCATCAAATACTTTCAGGAAATTAGTTAACAATGCATATATCATTGAATTACATACACAACTCACGTTGACTAATGTGTTATGTAGATGTTAAGATTTCTTTTACACGAGGGATAGGAAATTAGTTATGTATGTTATTGTCGTACTGAATGAAATGCTGTCTTGTAACCCTGTTCGCCCGTCACTCAAAGCTCATAAATATGCTTGCCAAAAAAATCTCATAAATATGCTACAAGCCCTTATAATAATAAGGTTTACCTCTCATGAAACAAGGAAATATTTCTACTATGAGAGTCAGCAGAATGCAAGGAAACGGAGAACAGAACAGTATACTTCAAAACGTGAAGGCCTCAACTATCCAACTGACAGTCTCGATCTATTAATCAGCAATACCTTGTTCACGTAATGGATAAGTCTATCCATATTCCTGAACCAAGATTCAGCATACTGGTAATTAAAATCATCACCCATGGTCCACATTATGTGGTTTGTACGCGTAACATTTGCCTAATCAATCAAACATCAGAAGTCAGATCCAGGTTTCAGCTCAAAACCTACTTTCGAATTGATCAAGCAAAACAAAAGCTCCTGCAACAAAGGAGAGTTTACCTGTGCTATGGCTGCAGAAACAAAATCATTAACACGTTGTTCAACATTATAGTCAAACAGCAACAGGTCGTCCTACCAATGGTTGTCAATAAATTAAAATTGGTGAGAGGTTTTGCCAAAAACCGGAGATCACTGAAACTGCTTGCCTAACAACCATATACCTGAACAGGCGAGATGTCATCCAGAACTTCAAAACCAAAGCCATTGGGAGGGCTATAATGGACAGGAAATGCATTTGTAAAGATCTGCAATTCAGTTATGCATTGAAATGAATAGAACACAGGATAGTAGTTTCAATCTAATCATGTATGCGAATGAATAGAATGCATATAATTATTTGCATAAGACTAATAATGATAACCTGAGAAGATGAACCAAAAGTTCTTGAGCCCCGCCATATAACTTCCAGGCCTTTATCTTGTTTACGCATAGCCCTATCTTGGTAATCGATTCTTGCAAAGTGCACAGAATCAAAACCAAGCTACAATTAAAACAAAAACAAATACAAAATTATAATATCTCCACATAATAGCAATGTTCCAGGAAGAGATATACAATCACAAATAAAATTATGAAACACAATTAAGGTTTTTCAATCAACAACCATATACCCTCGTAAAACTGACAGACAACTTTACCTGCACAAGTAGTGGTACCTGTAATTCCAGACCAGTAAATGACAACTAACTAGTGCTGGTTCAGTTATAAAGGGATACCATGCATGATGCTACCAAGTTGACGGGCCACTAATCAAGCTTAATCAGTGTTAAGTCAGGTGGTATTGTCTCCCCACTAGTATCCACCCCCTGACCGCTCCTTCTAAAACTTAGTAACTACCCTGCCATGCCCCTATGGTAACAGAAAATTCATTAAGCCACCTACTCAATCTTGCTCCACTTTACCATGACTCTGAACAAAAGTTCTGTTTTAGCTACTAACCAAACCGTATAAACGATAGGGACTAAGTGACAAATTATGTCCTGGAAGAAATCTCAACCACGATATACCACCAATAAAGAAACTGGAATATTTAAATCCCTGTTGTAGTTACCTCTTGTTTTGCAAAAATACGTTGAACTTTGCTAAATCCAATTGGAATGATTTAAAGAGTGCAAAATTCAGTCCAGCAATATAATATAAAGACATTCCTCCTATACTGAATTCACAATATCCTTCTTAGAGCAGACGGCAGATGTTAATAAAAAGGGGCTACTTAGTTCCGAGTTCTGACATTCCGAGGAACACTCATCCTTTTGTACTACAGCACGTTATCAAGGCAAGATAAAAAAAAACTAAATGCATAGCTAGTCTACACCTCTACCATAGATCCATCTTATGAATAAGAAGCAAAATGTCATATCTGCTTCATACTAAAATAGAGCATTTTGATTTCAACAAAATCTTAAGGACAAATGCACTCAGCTAGTTTGAAAAAATACATGGCAATATTGCTGCAGGGCTTTCATAGAGTTGTATCTTCTACTTGGTCCACGTGTTAATTTATACTAGTAACTCAATGCTTTCGAGACAATCTGCAAATGTGGTGTTAACATTACCTCTGCTCCAAGCAAATAAGACTGAACTGCAGAATGACCAAAAGGATCAATTTGCCAGCCAGCTCTTGGAGTCTTGTTGAATTGTTGTTTAATCACCCGGTGACCAAGTGTGGTCTGATCAATCATGTCAATGTAATGGGTAGCAGCTTCATCGTGCATACACCAACCACCATTTCTAAATCATAATATCCAAAGTTTATTAAAATTCTGTATATCTATAAGATCAGAGGGAATAATGAAATCACATTACATACATGAACTCGAGCTGACCAGAATCAACTAGATCGTGGACTATGTCCTGGATAATTGGGCTTTTCTCTACCCACCACCTTTGGAAGAAAGCCTAATGCAAAAGACATAACTCATATTACAGTTATGAGGATTCAACATTGCTTATTAAGTGACATAAAGAGAGAAAAAAATGGACATGGGTCCTAAATTAAGGATACAAGGGGATTTTTTCCGAAAACGTCTTTTAGAGCTCGAGCTTCAGTAGCTCCATTTTAAAATAAAAAAAATCACAGGAGACATTCTATGTATGGCACCCAAGAGCGCCTCTGATTCGCATACGGAAGCCAGTGAAGGACGAAGAATCCGACCGAGTCATCGAGCACAGCACAGTATGGTCATTATAATAGCCTTTTGGGATAAGGTGGGCACGTGAGAGTGAGAGGTGCGGCCCTACGGCAGCAAAGTCCATTAACTAGGCTAGACTAGATGCGGGTGCGGTGAAACATGGGATTAGCTTTTAGTGCTCTGCTCTTTCGGAACGAGACCACACATCCATGACAGAATCAAGCAATAGTGAATGCCCAATCATGGCGATGGAAGAAATGTCAAACCATGAGTTTGGCGCGGCAAATTAGTAAAAGGGCGAAATGGAGAGGTGGAGGAGGATTATCCGGTGGGGAATTTGGGCGAGCACGTCACCTGCTCTGCGACGACGAACTTGCGGCCGGGGTCCCTGGCCAGCGCGTCCACCACAGAGTCCAGCGTGTTCATCACGCACGCGCCCTGCAATCCGCAGACGAACGGAGACAGAGGAATCACGAACCACGGCAGCCATGGAAGAAGAAAGGCGAGCACGGGACGGGAAGGGGCGTCTGCGGCGCACCTGGATGGAGTTGTTGGAGCCGACGAAGTACTGGTCGACGGTCTTGAGCCAGCCGACGTCGTCGTGGGAGTGCGGCACCAGGTGCACGTTCAGCAGCCCGGCCACCGTCCCCGCGCTCGTGTTGTACGCCACGTACCCGTCGGCCTCCCTCGCCGCCGCGGCAGCGAGCAGGAGCAGCGCCAGCACCGACGCCGCCGCCCACGCCATGGCTTCCTCGCTTCTTCCTCGGTGCCTCCGCGCGCGCAGAGCAAGTGAGCTGGTGGAATTGTCAGCAGCGAGCAGCCTCGCCTCGCTTCGTTCTGGAGTGAAGCGCCGACGGAGTAGCCTAAATAACATCGAGGTGCTGCTGGCAGTGGCAGGCTAGCCCCGCTGGCGTTTGTGGAATATCGATTTGTTTTCGCTTCGGAGGCGCCGGCCGTCGCGACCGATAGCAGAGCAGGCCCACTGTAGATGGATGACCCGTTGCTCCGTGATTTTGTTTCCATTTCGGAGGGCCGGCCGGCCGTCACGGGAAGGCAGCTGCGACTCATAGCGGGTCCAAAACGTGTACGACCCACGCTAAAGCACTAGAGGAGTAGAGGACCCGTTGCGCAGATGGTGCCTCTGTTGATCTGAAATGCTGCCAAATCTCTAATTGGTCAGCAATTGTATGTATCTGAAAAGGATCTACCAAAGCGTGTCAACGTATTTGGGCGTTAAACTGCCCAGAAATTCATTGTTTATGGTTGATTTAGTTACAGACGTTTTTTTTGAGTGGTATTAATTTATTTTTTACAGGAGCCCAAAAAAAGGCACGGAGCTCCTGCACTTCCATTTATCTAATGAAATACGGTTAAAATTAAAATTGTGGACTGAGTCATAGCCCAGTGGTTGGGGTGGACTGATGCACCCTGGTGTCGTACGCATATTTCTACTTTATCAAAAATGTTTTGGATTTCTTCCCTTAAAGTCATTCATCTTTTTTGATAGTTATAAAATTAAAACTAACTTGCTTAGAATCTAAGAGCAAAGCAAAACAACATCTATATGTATGAATAATATCAAATCCCTCCACAATCTCTTTCAAAAGATGCTAGCAGGATCCACGATGAGATCTGATACCTACAAATATAGTGATTTCTAATATACTAATAGCGACATAAAACAAACTTGATAGATTAACTTTCTATCACTCATGAAGAACAGAGTGATTAGTTTATAGATATTACCAAAAGATAGCTCATAATCCAGACTATTTTGATGTTTTAAAGAGAAATAGAACAAACAAAGAGATGACAGAAAATGCTAATGATGCTTGCATCCAGGAACGAACATGTTATTGCATTGAGAACCCACAGATTCATCTTCGTCGATACAACATCAACAACAACAACAACAACAACAACAACAACAACAACAACAACAACGACGACAATGACACAAAAAATACATAAGCATATGTTGCTTTCTATCTAACCATCTCTCCTTTTGCCATTTCTAATATGACTTGGCGCATACCATAATCTATCAAAACCCTACACCATGGGTATTTTAAGTTACATCCTTACATATAACATAAAAACATAGAAAATCGAAATCTCTTTTTTGTACCCAGCAATGGCAGAGCTCAGCTTACCAAGTGAAATGCCTAGGTTAGTAACCTTCGATTATTGAAGCATTGCCAGAAGAAAGCATGAACAAGACCTGAGTAAAAATCGTCCAAGGAAAGCCACTTTACCTGGTGTTTTTCAGCTCTAAATATAACTGGGTATGATTAGTAGTGGACGGAGAAAAGATATCTAGTGCGCAACTCCATATTTGAAAGTTGAACAAGGAAAATTGCACGATTGAATGGTTTTGCTTGAGGTAACACATCACTCTTGGTGACTTTAGATTATACTTGTTTGTCAGAATCTTTCAAATTATATAAATATTTTCTCTATTCGTCCATGGAGCTCAAGCATCATTTTGAATCATCAAGGAACGCTTCCACCACCAACTGTAGTAGCTATGGTGCAAAGTTTCAGTGCAATGAGATGTAGCTACAAAAAGGCTAGCAGATGTAGAAAGCATGAAGAGCATGTACTCAGATCGGTACTCTTTAGATTTGTAAATACGACAAACTGTTTCGAAGCGTAACATGGCGTATATAACACAACAAACTAATGGCAACCTATCACCTCGTTCGCTATAGTTCGCACGTCCATGTTTGCACCAAGGGCTTGGTATTAGGCGTAAAGCTCCTCAATGTCGTCGATGCAGGCGAAGGGGCATATCCACTTCTTCCAGGACAGGGCGCCCAAGAGTCGCGTCCTTGTCCTCCTCGGCACAGGGCAGTGCCAGTTCAACTGGTACTATGGTGGCTACATCCTCAATACGCACATGAGTGGAGCTTCACATTGGTGAACAAACAAGAGGGAATAGAAACCAGAAGATTGGAATCACTAGGAAGGAGTCAGCGATGAATCTGGTAGAGAAGAAGGCAGGCAAAATTAACAATAGGAGGAAGAATTAGCCTCGCAGGAAATAAAAGAGAGGAAGGTGAGCGGGCAGTAACATGCATCCAGCACACACGGATTAAAGAAGGAGGAAACAGCGGGGCAGCGCACCTCCTCAGCCATGAATGCAAAGCTCGTCTCCTACAATGCCCCACACTACCGAACTCAATGATAGTGCTCACTGAATGGTACGAGAAACAGGAGAGATCAGAACCGCACTGAGCCGCAGTGCCGCATAGATCAGAGCATAGGCCATGCTCATAGAAGGGCCTGAGAAATGTTTGGGCCATGCGGCTTATAGAGTCTCGATCCATTCACCCAGGGACGTATAGGTCCAACTCCCGAGTTGCAGCCCGGTAATCGTTCGCTAGCCCGTTCAACGGTGACTGACACTATGTCACGGTAGATTATTTCAGGCACTTTGTTAGAGCCATTTTTGTAAAGCGCCTGGAAAAACTATCTTTTGTGGCATTTTTAGAAAGTGCCATGAAAAATCAGATATTACAGGGCATTTTCGGAGAGTTCTAGGAAAAATCAGATATTCCGGGGCATTTCTGGAAGTGCAGGGAAAATCAGATCATTTGAGGCATTTTTCAATAGTGCCAGCAAAGATATGATCTTTTAAGACACTTTTGAAAATGCCTGCTATGTGCGACTAGAACAACGGTCTAGTTATAACAACTAATTACTAAACATTCCAAAAAAAGGCTTTGACAGCTACACTATATACTTAGCTATATATTTACAGTCCATCTTAATAGTCCAAAAGGGGCTTAACAGTCCATCTTAACGGTCCATATTAATAGTCCAAGAGGATCTTGACAGCCACACATACTAGATATTAACAATCCAACTACATACTTAGTACTACTTAAAGGTCCTTCCAACAATCTTTAGTTATCGAGTAGAACGATGAGAAGCCTGAGCCTAGCTCTCCCATCTTGGAATCTAGTACCACTTTGATCTCTAAATCTAAAGACGCTAAAAGAACTAGTACGGTCGACTAGAGGGGGTGAATAGGAGACCACCAAATTTTATTTTTTTCTTCAAATTTTGGCTTTGCACAAAATTAAGTTCTCTATAGATTCAACTAGATAGAGATGCAACTAGATGATGTCAACGGTGAACTCACCTTCTTCTCTGGTGAAATCACCACAAAGGCGAGCCCACGTTTCATTCCACTAACTGGTGACCTTTAAGGCGCCAACCGAAACCTTTACAACAAGGTTGAGGGAATCTCCACAACTCAATTGGAGTGCCCCCAATGAATCCAAGAAGCTTTACAACGAATGCCCGAGCTTCGAGGGCATCCTACACCGTCTAGGGTTCCAAGAACCCAAGAGTAACAAGATCCACAAAGGATGGGTTGGGGGAAACAAATTCCCTTTGGTAGAAGTGTAGATCTAGGTCTCCTCCTCCACTCTTCAAAAGATCAAGAGCTTTGGTTGGGTAGAGAGGGAGATCTAGCAAGATTGAGCTCTAAAATTAATGAAGGAGAGAGAGTGTCGAAGAGATAGGTGGGGAGGAGGAAGAGGGGGTCTTTAAATAGGCCCCTTCAAATCAGACTGTTTCCTGTCTCCGCGACACCACTGGTACTACCGGTGGCGGACTGAAACTTCCGGTGAGCCAGATTCCAACGGCTCAAAGACCGTTGACACAGACTGATAGCACTGGCCAGAAGTTTTGACCTAGTGTGGATAGAACTGTCAACCGGTACTACCGATCTACGTTTCGGTCAAGTTCGGCCAAATAGCCCATCTCAGACAAAGGGTTTACTGCCTGGAAACTAGGCTCCGTCGGAACTCGACTGTAACTAGCCCAAAAGTTCTAGGTCGCGAAGCCCTGACCAGAACTACCGGTGGCGCATAGAGGAATTTCTGACCATAAGTACCTCAGGCACAGGCCTCTGGAAGTGACCTGGCAGTACCAGCTGGATGTTCCGGTCGGAGACGAACGGAACTTCTGACCGGTACTACCAGTCTACTTTTGGCTCAAGTTCTAACAAATAGCACTCTCAAAAAGAGAGGGGACGCATGCCTTCGTCAGAACTTGGGCGGTACTAGACCCGGAACTACCGTCGATGCCAGCCAGGCAAAACCTCGCGAGAGGAACTACCGGCCTGTGACCGGTACTTCCGGTCAGGAAGAAAATGGCTCAAAACCTTGAGAAGGATTCTCTCTCGCTGACAACTAGGAGGGATATGGAGGTGCATATATGGTTTGTGCAAGAAAAGTGTTTTCCCCACACCCATCCGAGGTGGATCCCCTCTTGATAGTACGGGATCCTAAAACAACAAAAGGAGATAAAACTAAAAAAGAAATATCGCCTTCAAGAGTCCTTCCAAGAGGTGTCCACCAAACGCAAAGTACTTACAAATGATTCCTGCAACTTAGGCACACTATTAGGCCACAAGAGAAGTTTTCGTCAACACCAAAACACATAGAGAGATCAATGCCCTTTCAGACACATATGTCACCCTTCCTTAGTTGAATTCTTCGACAACTTCTTTCCATCCAGTTGACATCATGGCATTTACAATCTTACCCTTCTTCTCTCCCTTCTTCATCTGAACATACTTCACTTCCTCAATGCGGTTGTAGTTTACAACAACATCAATAGGTTCATCTAAGAACTTGTTGAGGTAGCCATTAGAGAACTGCTTTCCAAACTCCTATAAAATGTTATATACAAAACATATTAGTATCAAATCAGAACAGACCACATTATTATTTAATTCCAGAAAAAGTATACTGATGACTACAAGTGCACATATCAATTGTAGCTAGTTTCGAAGTAAAAGTATCGAACCCATAGAGAGCTATTGGTAAAGGTCTTTATGACCTTCATTACTATCTACCAAAGGATACTTGTAAGCTGCCTTTGATCTCAAGTAAAGGGTGTTTGAAAAGTTTTTGGTTGTTTGCAGAAAAGTAATAAAAACGAGTAAAAGAAAGCAAGTAACAAGGTTATGCAAAAGCGTGGTTGAAATCAATAGGGATAAAATGTTCTCGGGGATGTAGGATACACCACTAGCATGATATTATTATTATTAATTGAGATAACATACTTCTTGTGTCATGATATGTGTGGAGAGAGCTTCATAATAAGATGTTCACTACAAAGCTCGTAGGAAGTGATGCATGTAAAATGTATACATGAACTTTATAGTTTGTTAACATGTTTACCCACATATTTGAAGGGAATATGCCCTAAGAGGCAATAATAAAGTTGTTATTATACATATTCCAAGTATATGATAGATGTTTATTTCGCATGCTATAATTGTATTAATTTGGAAACATTAATACATGTGTGTTTAATAAACAAAAGGAAAGTTCCTAGTTATGCCTCTCTTATAAACTAGCTCGTTGATTAACAAGATGATCAAGGTTTCCTGATCATGGACATTGGATGTTGTTAATAACGAGGTCACAACATTAGTGGAATGATGTGATAAACATTCATCCGAAGTATAGCATTACCACCAAAGTCGTTGTGTTTATATTGCTATAACATCTAACAAAGTAATCCTAGTCCTTAGACCATGAGATCATGTTAATCACTAACACTGGAAGAGTATCTTGATAACATCAAACGTCACACCGTGAAAGGGTGATTATAAAGGTGGGTTCAGTGATACAAAAGTGTTATGTAGAAGCTCATGGATCAAGAGTGGGATTTGTCCATCCCGATGACGGATAGATATTCTTTGGGCCATCTCAGTGATATCATATTGGTTAGCTTGCAAGCAAGTGATGAGATCACTAGAATGTTATATCACGGGAACGAGAAAAGAGTATATGTCGGTAACGAGATCAAACTAGGTATGGAGATACCGATGATCGAATCTTAGACATGTAATATATCACAAGACAAAGGGATTTAGTTACTAGCGTTAAAGATTCTCATGATCACAGAAGTCATTATAGAATGTGTAGGAGTCAGTATGGATCTCCAAGTCCCGCTTCTGATTATTGATCTGAGAGGGGTCTCGATCATGTATGCATTATTCACGAACCGTAGGGTGACACACTTAAGGGATACCAACACCATTTGGAGCAAATGTGTTTCAGACGAATGAATTGTAAAGCGCTGGAATTATTTCAATAGACACCGAAACTGTTTCAGGTGAAATTGCTGAAACTGGTTCTGCATGTAATATTGAAATGTTGCAGGGGGTTTTATGTAAATGTTTGTTAATTAAAGTAATTAACAAAATTCTGAATAAATTTAACAAAAGAGTTTTATTAAATGAGAGAGCACTAAATTTGGAGAAATTTAATGCATTTAAAGTAAAGACTTTAAAGAGGAATGTTAAGGGACACTTTTATGTGGAGGGGGTTACCACCACATGAATAGGGAAGGTGAGGGGTCACCTCCATGGGATTAGCGAGATACATGTTCCCGGTGGCATTTCGTCTGGAAGGAGTTGCTGCTTCCACTTCATCGCTGGAGAGAGGAGGCGGAGATTGTTTGATGGCCTGAACGTGTGTGCGAGTGCGGACGCGCTGCTGGTTTGCGGAGCTAGGACTTCCACACGATCTTGATATCGGCAAGCGTACGACTACATCATCCACGAGTTCCTACTCGTTAACAAAACTTTGTTATCTTCGAGGGTAAGTTCTCCATGGGTGTATATCCACCCGTTGCTTATATCTAGTAGATAGATCTTGGCTTATAGTTCTCATCATAGGAATTTTTTTGTTTTCTATGCTGCGAACCCTTCAGTGGTATCAGAGCCTGATCTATGCGTAGGTGCTTTACACGGGTAGAACACATAAGAGTATGTGGGCGGTGATGATCATGTCATTGCTTCTTATATGTACTTTGGATATTGGTGGCATACTGGGATGAAGCGGCCCGGACCAACCTTACATGTCATCGCACATGAGACCGTTTCCATGACTGACATGCAATTAGTTTTGCATAAGTGGCTGGCGGGTGTCTATCTCTCCTACTATAGTCAATATCTGATTTACAACGAGTTGCTAATAATTTGGTTATCATCATTGTGGTTCCATGTTCGTAGGTAAGAATGGTCCTATCTTCGAAAGCCCTAAGCCACGTAAAACTTGCAATTGATAAATTAGAGGCGTCTAGTTTAGATCGTCGTTGGGCTTATGTCTTGATATGGTATTGTTGTGAGTTGATACACTTACAATACACTTAACGTGTAAGTTCCATAGACCTTGGCCTTATACACAAAGGAATGATAGAGATCATATCGCGATGCATATGATAGTGATTGATATGTCTATAACGTATCTATAATTTTTGATGGTTTTATGCTAAAAATATACTTTTATTACTCCTTTTTATATAAAGTTTATGATTTATTTGGACTAACCTACTAATAGTTGCAAAAGTGCATAATATTCTTGTTTTACACTTTGATGTGTAGGAATTACCAAGAATACAAGTGGAAAACTTGTTGGAGTCAAATTGGGATTTTTTAGAAATCTGTCTCAGAACTCTTTTTGAAGATGGTCTCGTTTCGGGTCTAAGACAGTGTCAAACAGAAAACTCTTCAACCACAAAGTTGTTGGGAATTTTGCGACAAACGTTCTAGATATAAAATTTAGCAAATTCCGAGTCCGGACGGGCCCGATAAACCCGATTTACTGCAGCCCAAGATGGGGTGACGGGAATCCGAGAAGCTATATAAAGGAAGGAAACCTAATTCGTGGGAGACACCTCCACCCACGAATTTACAGCCACCAAATCCACGTTTTTGCCTCCCCATGGATCCCATCTCCATGGGGAAGGGCTCCCAAGAAGCCATGAAGGAAGGGTGCTAAGGAACGGTGCTCCCCTATGATACCGGCAGCGGGGAAGGAGTTCTCCACGCCACCGCCTCTTCACCATATTCACCGCCATCTCCATCGATCTCCACCGCCATCTCCATCGCCATTGATGATTCCCATGATAAGGAGGGAGTAGTTCTCTCTCGAGGCTAAGGGTTCTACCGGTAGCTATGTGGTCATCTCTCTCTCTCTATGCATGATCATATTGTGATCATGAGCTTTGTAATCAAGTAGATATACCTTGCTACTCAGGTGCTTTAATAAATCTCCGCTCTCCCCATGTGTGTGAAAGTGATAGCGTGCACACCATGGTGGCACTTAGGTTAGAGATTACAAATACTTGTTATGAGTTATATTTGGAGTTGGATGTTTCTATGAAATTGTGGTGTTTGTTGGAACCATCTAGAGCTCAAGGTGACAGTGTGGGGTTATCAATATGGGGAAAGCGAACTTTGAGGTGTGCTGTTATAGCCCTACCATGGATTAGAGTGTCCAACTAGAGAGTAGTTAAGAGTAGTATCATAAAGAGAAGATATTTATATGAGAGTGTTCACTAGTGAAAGTATGATCCCTAGGCCTCGTTTCTAAGCATTGAGTGTCCAATCTGTTACGTGTTTGCTTGATTCCATCTTTATTTCTTTTTGTCTTTAGTCTTTTCCACGCCATCAAGCTATTTTCTGGCACCGTTGTTTTATATCTATACCACTTGTATTTCACTATCTCTTCGCCGAACTAGTGCACCTATACATTTGACAAGTGTATTGGGTGTGTTGGGGACACAAGAGACTTCTTGTATCTTGATTGCAGGGTTACTTGAGAGGGGATACCTTTGACCACTTCCTCCCTGAGTTCGATAAACCTTGGGTAATCCACTTAAGGGAAAACTTGCTTCTGTTCTACAAACCTCTGCACTTGGAGGCCCAACAATTGTCTACAAGAATAGAAGTGCGTAGAGATCAGTGATCAAATGCAAGAACCATATCATTTCACTTTACACATATGATGTTCGCATCTTATATTGCTAGTTTGGCGTTTTAGTAGCATTATAAGATGATCTCTCATTTAAATATCAAGATAAAAATGTGTTCATCCTTAAGTACGCACTTTTTATGTTTCACCGCTTCAAGACATCACGTGATGATCGGGTGTACTTGAATCCACGATCATATTTCGGGTGTAAGACAGTTTTACACATGCAAGTACTAAGGTTCTTACTTGGCGAGCCTAGCATGTACAGACATGGCCTCAGAACACGGACCGAAAGGTTAAGCATGAGTCATATAGTTGATATGATGCACATATAGATGCTCGTCTTTGAAGCTACACCGACTCACGTGATGATCGGACTTGGTGTAGTGGATTTGGTTCATGTAATCACCAAAAAGATACGAGGGATGTCGTTTTTGAGTGGGAGTTCAGTTGAACTCAATCTATCATAAACTTAGTC